>NW_026847882.1:40577593-40613192 GCF_025583915.1 Anolis sagrei ordinatus | reverse complement strand
GCCTGGCAGTGCCTGGAGCAATCTTTTGTTGAGAGGTGATTAGATGTCCTTGTTTGTTTCTTCTCTGTTGTTATATATATAAACCCCATTTTCCTAGTTTCCAACAGACTTCAAAACCTCTGAGGATGCCTGCCATAGATGTAGGCGAAACGTTAGGAGAGAATGCTTCTGGAACATGGCCATATAGCCTGGAAAACTCACAGCAACCCATTAGATAAAGGTAAAGGTTTTCCCCTGACATTAAGTCTGGTTGTGTCTGGCTCCGGGGATTGGTGCTCATCTCTATTTCTAAGCCGAAGAGCCGGCGTTGTCCATAGACACCTCCAAGGTCATGTGGCCAGCATGACTGCATGGAGTGCCATTACCTTTCCGCTGAAGCGGTACCTATTGATCTACTCACATTTGCATGTTTTTGAACTGCTAGGTTGGCAGAAGCTGGGGCTGACAGTGGAAGATCACGCCACTCCCCGGTTTCAAACCTGCAACCTTTCGGTCAACAAACTCAGCAGCTCAGTGCTTTAACCCACTGCGCACCGGGGGCTCCGGGTCAATAGTAACGGATACTATTTTTGCCATCAAAGAATTGGGCTCCACAAAGGCCATCTAGTCCCACCCACTTCCAAACACAATGCTTGAGAGATGGCCACGAAACTTCTGTTTGAAGACCTCCAAAGAAGCAGAGTCCCCTACCCTTTGCTCTGCCAAATGACTTCCCACCAGGAAGCTCTTCCTAATATTTATTTGGAATCCCTTTTCATGTAATTTGAATCCATTGGCTGACATCCCAAACTCCGGAGTTGCTCTCTTGTCCCCATGACATCCCTTCAGTTATTTGCAGATAGCTCTCGTGTCACTTCTCGGTTTCCTCTTCCCCAAACGAAACAAGCCGGACCTCATGTCAGTCGTACGGCTTGGTTTCCAAACATTTGGTCATTTTGTTTGCCCTTCTTTGGACCAATTCCAGGGTGTTGATGTCCTTTGCAATGGTTTCCAACTTATAGTGACGGTATCTTTGAGTTTTCTTGTGCCTTTGCCTTCCTCTGAGGATGAGAGAATGTGACCCAAAGTCACCCAATGGTTTTCAGTGAGGATCTGGACCCTGAGCCTAGTCCAGTTCTCAAACCACTACACCACGTTGGCTTCTATTCTGCTTAAAAGTCCTCCCAGGTGTAAATTGCACCCAGACGCATTTCCTATCACTGCTTTTCTTGCAAGCCGCAAGCAGAATTGCCTTTTGTTTTATTCATTCGCAGAAAGATGCCCCGTAAAAGCTTCACCTGGAAGCACCTTCTGTGCTTGGGAAACCTTTCATCCCAATCTTGAATATGTCGGGCAGAAGTTCAACAGGGAAGGATGTTTCCATACCATGTTGTTTTGCAATAAGGAAAGAACGGTGAATGCAACAAAATGCAAGAAAGACAAGAGATGAAAGCTTGACTTCTAGAATAGGCATGTTGTTGTTGTTGTTGTTGTTGTTGTGTGCCATCAAACTGCAATGTTTACCCATCTTTTATTAGCTGAAGATATTTTGTCGAAGGCTTTCATGGCTGGAATCAATAGGTTCTTGTGGTTTTTTTCGGGCTATATGGCCATGTTCTAGAGGCATTTTCTCCTGACGTTTCGTCTACCTCTCTACCTCTGAGGATGCTTGCCATAGATGCAGACGAAACGTCAGGAGAAAATGCCTCTAGAACATGGCCATATAGCCCGAAAAAAACCACAAGAACCTGAAGATATTTTGCAAGGAAACCCCATTGAGTAATTGGCCCGTGTTTAGGCAATTTGCATACAGATCAATAAATACAATGCAATTTAAAACAATATAAGTACTTTTACATAAATAATACGACACAAAAGAATTCACATTTAGATCTTGCTTATTAAATTCAATACTATTAAAATCCAATGTGAACAATAATACTAAAATTGAGACTACATCAAAATACAACTAGCAAAGCACATCCTCATATTCAGCTATTGCAACCTTTTTGGGCCTGTGCTGTGTATCTGATCTCGCTGAGGACTAGCAACTTGGTGACTGATCCACATGTAGATCTTGCTTATTAAATTCAATACTAGTAAAGTTCAATGTAAGCAATAATAGTAAAACTGTGATTAAAGCAAAATATAACTAGCGAACCACATCCTCATAATCGCCAATTGCAATATTTTGGGGCCTGTGCTGTGCATCTGGCCTCACTGAGGACTAGCAACTTGGTGGCTGATCTGCATTTAGATCTAGCTGATTAAATTCAATACTAGTAAAATCCAATGTAAACAATAATACTAAAATTGAGATTCGACCAAAATGTAGATAGCGAAGCACATCCGCATAACCATCCATTGCAACCTTTTTGGGGCCTGTGCCATGCATCTTACCTCATTGAAGACTAGCAACTTGGTGGCTGATCTGAATTTAGATTTTCCTGATTAAATTAAATGCTATTAAAATCCAATGTAAACAATAATACTAAAATTGAGATTCGACCAAAATGTAGCTAGCGAAGCACATCCCCATAGCCATCCATTGCAGCCTTTTTGGGGACTTTGATGTGCATCCGATCTCGCTGAGGACTAGCAACTTGGTGGCTGATCTGAATTTAGATTTTGCTTATTAAATTCAATACTATTAAAATACAAGGAAAAAATACTAAAATTGATATTAGACCAAAATATATCTAGAGAAGCACATCCCCATAATCGCCAACTGCAAACTGTTTGGACCTGTGCTGTGCATCTGATCTCACTGAGGACTAGCAACTTAGTGGCTGATCCACATGTAGATTTTACTTATTAAATTCAATACGATTAAAGTACAAGGCGAACAATAATACTAAAATTGAGATTAGACCAAAAGGTAACTAGTGAAGCACATGCTCATAATTGCCAATTGCAACTGTTTTGGAGCTTGTGCCATGCATCTGACCTCGCTGAGGACTAGCAACTTGGTGGCTGATCCAGCTGGGGATAAAGGGCAAGGAAGAGCCCTGAAACCGCCTGTGCCTTGCAGAAAATGGGTTGGACACTGCTGGCCTTGGCCGGCTTGCTTCTAGTCCTCCTTTAAGAGGATAATCCCGTGGGCCCCTTTAAGGGAAGCTGTGATGAGGATGATGCCGGGCTGAGAAAGCAGAAACCTGGCCGGGAAGCCCAGCCCTCCCTTTCCCCGTTTCCCCTCCCTTAATGCTTCTGTGACATTCAGCAAAGAAGAGAGAGATGAACCTGGAAGGAAGGGAGGAGGAAGAGCCTCTGAATGCAAGCAGATGGAAAGGAGGGAGGTCTCTCCAGATGGGCTGAGGAGAAGGAGAAGAAGCAGAGAAAGGCCCTCTCTTCTTATCTATCCATCCCTCCATCCTTAGACAACACAAACACACACCCCTGGCTTGCTTAGTGACTGACAGGATGGAGGAGAAATCAGTTTCTGCTGCAGCTCTTGCAAAAAGGACTTGAGGCATCAGCTGTCTCTCTCTCTTTCCGCAGTCTTTGGCAAAAAGAGGCCAGAAGTGGTCCATGCCCACATCCTTTGAAAGAGCCAGCATCCCTCTGTTTTCAGCATCCCTTCCTCTCTCTCTCTCTCTCTCTCAGCATCCTTTGTCTCTTCGCTGCAGCTCTGAGGGGATTTGCAGGGCTGGTGCTTTGCTATATATATTATTTTTGCAACAGGAAAACCTGGACACACCTATGTCCGCAGCTTGGGGGAAAGCAGAGGCTGCACCGAAGGAGCCAAGAGGCGCTCCCTGATTTGGCATCCAAGCAAAGGAAGGCAGAGGTGAGTCTCTCAAGTGTTTGTGCGGAGGGAGATGTTTGTAAACATGCAATTATGGTTTCTTCCAAAAGTAATCCCTTGTGTTTGTTCCGCTGGCGAAAAGGGGGAATTATTAGGGGATGTTTGAGAACGAAGACAGCTCATTTCCTTCTCAAAAAACAGGGTGAAGAAGGATGGGGGAAATTGGATCAAGGTGAAACGGAGGGCCAAGCTTCCTGGACATCTCCATTGGACAAATTCCCACCCTTGGATGTCTCCAATGCATCAAACTTTTTGGAACCCTCTTTGGGGAAGGGATTGATTGATTTCAAATGTGCTCCCTTGGTGGGTTGTGTTTGGGATTAAGCTCAATGAGATGATCCAGGATGGAAACCTTTGGCCTGGTCTCCTTAGGAAATGGAGAGATTTGCTCAGGGGGGTGGAGACGCCGGCATTTTCCCCATCCTGATAGAGATCTAGCCCGCCTTCCTCCCCCGATTGTGCAAAAGGGACTCATCTAAGACTCAGAGGATTGCAATGAGGGTCAATGCAAGACCCCATTTTGATGCCCTTCCTCAGTACATTCACCTTGGTTCCTACCACTGTGAAGTTCTCACCTTGGTTGAGTTCACCTTGATTGGGAGCACATCTACACTCAGAATTAATGCAGTTTGACACCACTTTAATGGCCACAGCTCAGTGTTATGGAATCCTGGGAATCGTAGTTTGATAATGTCTCAAGCCTCTTCTGCCCAAGAGTGTTGATTCCTCACCAAACAACACCCAACACCTACAACTCATTCCTTCCTCGTCCTTCTATGTCTCTCCTTCCTTCCTTCCTTCCTTCCTTCCTTCCTTCCTTCTTTCATTCTTTCTTTCCTCCCTCCCTCCCTCCCTCCTATCTTCTCTCCTTAAGCCATTGAGCAATGGTGTCAAACTACATTAATTCTACAGTGTGGATGCACCCTGTGCTTGTCTTAACTTGGGTTGGGTTCACCCCCTTTGCTTGAATTCTTCCATCCGTAAGTTGACTTGCTTTGATTTCAAAGATTCCCATTGAAAAAAGACACTTTTTAAAAAGTTGTTTTTAAATGTTGTTGTTGTTGCTATTGCTCTTGTTATTATTTACTCACTGTGACCAAATGCATGCCCTTACAAGATGGGCAAACCATTGAGATTGCTCAGCCTTTTGCTTGATCTAAAATAGCATTCTTATAACATTATTATTATTATTATTATTATTATTATTATTATTATTATTATTATTATTATTATTTGCACCCTGCTTTTCACGCTGGATTTAGACCCAAAGGAGATTAGGTGTTAAAGTGTTTGTAATGGTAACTGTTGAGGAGAAATGAGAGATAAATCTAAAACCACACCTCCAAACAGATGAAAAACTAGAGCCAAATCTAATCTAATCAACTGATTGATTTGTTTCTGCCCCACTTTTTAAAATCCCAATATGGGAAACCAAATGTAAAACAATACTGTCTATTGGCCAGTGGGACTATTTTGGAATCCTAGTCTGGCTTTCCTTTCCTTTCCTTTCCTTTCCTTTCCTTTCCTTTCCTTTCCTTTCCTTTCCTTTCCTTTCCTTTCCTTTCCTTTCCTTCTTTTCCTTCCTTCCTTCCTCCTTCCTTTCCTCTTCCTTTTCCTTTCCTTTCTCCTTCCTTCCTTCCTTTCTCTCCTCCTTTCTCTCTCTTCCTCTCCTTCCTTCTCCTTCATCTCCCCTTTCTTTCTCCCCCCTTTCTTTCTTTTCCTATCTGCCTGCCTTCTCTTCTTCCTTCCTCCCTTCCTCCTCCTTTCCTTTCATTCCCCCCTCTCTCTCCCTTTCTCTCCTTCTTTCCTTTCTCCCTTCCTTCTCTTCTTCCTTCTCTTCTCCCTTCCTTCCTTCCTTCCTTCCTTCCTTCCTTCCTTCCTTCCTTCCTTCCTTCCTTGCTTCCTTCCTTCCTTCCTTCCTTCCTTCCTTCCTTCCTTCCTTCCTTCCTTCTTTCTTTCCTTCCTTCCTTCCTTCCTTCCTTCCTCCTTCCTTCCTTCCTTCCTTCCTTCCTTCCTTCCTTCCTTCCTTCCTTCCTTCCTCTATCTCTCCTTCCCTTTCTTTTTCATTCTCTTCTTTCCTCTCTCTTTCTCCTATTTTCCTTTCTTCCTTTCTCTCTCTCCTTCCTTCCTTTCCATATCTTGCATTGCTTTCTCCTCCCCTTTCTTTCTTCCCTCCTTTCCTTCTCCTTCCCTCCTTCCCTCCTCTATCTCTCCTTCCCTTTCTTTCTCTTTCTCTTCTTTCTCTCTTTCTCCTGTCTTCTTTCTTTCCTTCCTTCCTTCTTTATCTCTCTTTCTTGCCTTCCTTCCTTTCTCTCCTTCCTTTCTTTCTCTCCTTACTTCCTTCCTTCTTTTCCATACTCCTTTCTTTCTCCTCCTTCCTTCTCTTCCTTCTTCCTTCCTTCCTTCCTTCCTTCCTTCCTTCTTCCCTCTTTCTCTCCTTCCTTCCTTTCCTTCTTCCTTGCTTTCCTCCCCTTTCTTTCTCCTTCCCTCTTTTTCTCTCCTTCCTCTTCCTTCCTTCCTTCCTTCCTTCCTTCCTTCCTTCATTCTCTCCTTCCTTTTCTTTCTCATTCTCTCTCTCTCTTTCTCCTTCCTTCCTTCCTTCCTTTGGTATTTGGAGGAATGCCTATATGTGGAATGGATGCTCCAGTATTGGATTGGAGCTGTATTGATGAAATTCGCATGCTGGGATGGGGCGGAGGATGGAGGGGAAATGAAAGCGCAAACCTCCTGCCAAGGAAGGTGAAGATCCTTCGCTGATCCGTGCCAAGGCGAGTTGCCATTTCGTCAGAAGGAGGGACGCTGGTTAGATAAGGCATCTCTCTGGAGGATCTAGAAAAATGACTACAGGGGACATATTTTGTAAATGAAATATTGGGTAGGGAGGGCCAAACTTGTCAGACTCCAAGTCCCATGACTGCATAGCACTTGGGTCTTCCCTTCAAGTGTTTTGGACTGCAACTCCCACCATTCCTAACAGCCTCAGGCCCCTTCCTTTTCCCCCTCAGCCGCTTAAGGCTGAGGGGGAAAAGGAAAGGGCCTGAGGCTGTTAGGAATGGTGGGAGTTGGAATCCAAAACACAGGGAGGACCCAAATTTGCCCATATCTGAGCTAGAGTGATTGAGATACAAGACTTGTGGATATGAAGCCTGACTTGAAAACGTCCTTTAACCTTTCCTCCAACTTCAGAGCCACAAGTTCTGTTGGGTTGCAATTCCCATGATCCCCAGTCATCAAAAGTGATAGGGGTTGTCATTCAGTGACCAATGGGGTCCCAAACTGGGTAGAAACAAAACAGTGCCAACCATTATCTAAGCAAAATTATGGCCTGCCCTTTGTTACCACGAATTTTCCCTCTATGGATTTGACAGCTCTTTGAAGGCACTCATAATAAGACGGATATTGGACGTCTATGATAATGAGATTGATGCTTTCGACCTACAACCTCATCACATTGAGAAGGGAAAGTGTGGGTGACCATCCTTTTAGCAGAGGGAATCGCCCCTCTTATATCATCAGCAGTCTCATTTCGGGTTCTGCCTCCCCATCGGACTCATACTTGGAAACTTGAGAGCTGGCAATACCATCTTGCATTCATCACACAGTCAGTATTACTTTTTTGTTTTTAATCAAGAGCAACAATATCTGAAAACCAGCTAGCTGAGTCTGGGAGTTTTGGCAACAGTTACATATTTAGGCTTTAGCTGTGCAAGAGCTCAGAGAAAGAGAGAGAGAGTTCTTGCTTCGTGAGCTGCTGGAAAAGGATCTTCCACATAGGCACCTAAATATTTATTTATTTACAATATTTATATTCTGCCCTTCTCACCCCGCAGGGGACTCAGGGCGGATTACAATGTTCACATATATGGCAAACAGTGCCAAAGATACACAATACATATAGACAGACAGAGGTTATTTAACTTTTCTGGCTGCTTCCATCGTCCATCTGCGACACTGATGAAGTACTTCCGCATTCCCCGCGTGCTTTGCTGGAGTCTTTTTTATGGCCTCATAAATTAGTTAATTTAGCCTCCCCACACATAGGTGGTACCTAGTTTTCCTACTTGACAGATGCAACTGTCTTTCGGGTTGCAAAGGTCGACAACAAGCTACACAATTGGTCGGAAGCTCACTCCGACCCGGGCTGGCTTCGAACTCATGACCTTTCGGTCAGTAGTGATCTTAATGCAGCTGACACAGTCACAGTACCATTTGAATCTCTCTCAAATGTCATTGTGTGAGTCAATACAACTGTTCTCACAACTGTATATATATGTTGCTTGGCATCACAAAGTGTAAACTTCCTGTTCTTTACTGATCATCTGTGTGGCATATTTTATTTCTCTGGCAAGACAGTGTGTGGACTGGTAAAAGGTGAACTATGCATGATTTTCATCCCACCGCAGTATCCTACTAGGGGGAAATGTCACAATGTTATGAGGTCGATTTCTGGAGTTCCCTCCTTTCAGAACACTTCAGGCTCTTTTCAAGCATGGAGAAGCACTGAACTCATCACATGAGTTAAACTACTTCCTGCCATTGTGCATAGCCTTCCATGGTTGAAAAGAGGCTGAAGTGTCCTACTGGGGGGAAATGTCTCAATGTGATTGCTGGAGTTCCCTCCTCTCAGGACACTTTTGTCTCTTTCCAACCATGGAGGACTATCCATGATGGCCGGAAGTAGTTTACCTCATGATGGCCTGAAGTAGTTTACCTCATGTGATGAGCTTCATGAGTCTCCATGCTTGGAAGGAGGTTGAAGTGTCCTACCAGGGGGAAATGTCTCAATGTGATTGCTGGAGTTCCTTCTCTCAGGACACTTAGATCTCTTTTCAACCATGGAGGACTATCCATAACAGCTGGAAGTAGTTTACCTCATGTGATGAGCTTCATGACTCTCCATGCATGGAAGGTGGCTGAAGTGTCCTACCAGGGGGAAATGTCTCAACGTGATTACTGGAGTTCCTTTCGCTCAGGACACTTAGATCTCTTTTCAACCACGGAGGACTATCCATAACAGCTGGAAGTACCACATGTGATGAGCTTCATGACTCTCCATGCTTGAAAAGAGGCTGAAGTGTCCTACTAGTGGGAAATATCTCAATGTGTTTGCTGAAGTTTTCTTCTTTCAGGACACTTCTGCCTCTTTCCAACTACGGAGGGTTATGCACAACGGCCAAAAGTAGTTTAACACATGTGATGAGCTCTATGCTTCTCCATGCTTGAAAAGAGGCTGAAGTGTCCTACTAGTGGGAAATATCTCAATGTGTTTGCTGAAGTTTTCTTCTTTCGGGACACTTCTGCCTCTTTCCAACTACGGAGGGTTATGCACAACGGCCAAAAGTAGTTTAACACATGTGATGAGCTCTATGCTTCTCCATGCTTGAAAAGAGGCTGAAGTGTCCTACTAGTGGGAAATATCTCAATGTGTTTGCTGAAGTTTTCTTCTTTCAGGACACTTCTGCCTCTTTCCAACTACGGAGGGTTATGCACAACGGCCAAAAGTAGTTTAACACATGTGATGAGCTCTATGCTTCTCCATGCTTGAAAAGAGGCTGAAGTGTCCTACTAGTGGGAAATATCTCAATGTGATTGCTGAAGTTTCCTTCTTTCAGGACACTTCTGCCTCTTTCCAACTACGGAGGGTTATGCACAACGGCCAAAAGTAGTTTAACACATGTGATGAGCTCTATGCTTCTCCATGCTTGAAAAGAGGCTGAAGTGTCCTACTAGTGGGAAATATCTCAATGTGATTGCTGAAGTTTCCTTCTTTCAGGACACTTCTGCCTCTTTCCAACTACGGAGGGTTATGTACAACGTCCGAAAGTAGTTTAACTCATGTGATGAGCTCCGTGCCTCTCCATACTTGAAAAGAGGTTGAAGTGTCCTACCAGAGGGAAATTTCTCAATGTGATAAAGAGAACATGGTAATCCAATCTGCAAAAGTAAAGGCTGCTCAGTTGTAGGAGCCTCCTTCCGCCCTGATGGTTTCTCTTGCTCTTCTCCTTGTGGGACTTACAGCCCGGCAACTATGGCTGAGAAGACCCTGGACCCCGCCTGCGTCTCCATCGCCTTGGAGGACGCCGTCTGCAACTCGGGGGCCCAGGATGCCCCTCTTTTGACCACTCACTTGAAGAAGGTGGAGAACCACATCACGGATGCCCAGCGCTTCTCCCACCTCCCCAAACGCTCCGCCGTGGACATCGAGTTCGCCGACCTGTCCTACTCCGTCCGCGAAGGGTCCTGGTGGCGCAAGAGAGGTGAGCCGCTTTGGGCACATTTCTTGCATGACTTGAAGTTGTTTCCAACTTACGTTGAACCAACGGTGGGATTTTCTGGCCAGGATTTGTTCAGAAGAGCTTTGCCATTGTTTTCATAGAATCCTGGAGTTGGAAAAGACCTTGTTCACCATCCAATTCAACCCAATTTTTCCAAGAAGCAGGAAAAACACATTAAAAGCACCCCAATAGATGGCCACTCAGCCTCTGTTTAAAAGCCTCCAAAGAAGGAGCCTCCACCACACTCTGGGGCAGAGAGTTCCACTGCTGAACAGCTCTCTCTCACACACAGTTAGGAGGTTCTTCCTCATCTTGAGATGGAATCTCCTTTCCTGTAGTTTGAAGCCATTGCTCCATTGCTTCCTAGTCTCCAAGGCAGCAGAAAACAAGCTTCCTCCCTATGACTTCCCCTCACATATTTATACATGGCTCTCATTGTGTCGCCTCTCAGCCTTTTCTTCTGCAGGTTAAACATGCCCAGCTCTTTGAGCCACTCCTCATAGGGCTTGTTCTCCAGACCCTTGATTATTTGAGTCACCCTCCTCTGGACACATTCCAGCTTGTCAACATAATAAATAAAATAATAAATAAATATTTATATACTGCTCTCTCTCCCCTAAGGGATTCAGGGCGGTTTCCACAAAGCAAACATAAAACATACACAGCAGCCATTAAAATACAAACTTTTTTTTTGTTGTGTTAGGAGCGACTTGAGAAACTGCAAGTTGTTTTGGTGTGAAAGAATTGGCCGTCTGCAAGGACGTTGCCCAGGGGATGCCTGGATGTTTTTGATGTTTTATCATCCTTGTGGGAGGCTTCTCTCATGTCCCTGCATGAGGAGCTGGAGCTGATAGAGGGAGCTCATCCGCGGTCTCCCCGGATTCGAACCTGCAATCTGTTGGCCTTTAGTCCTGCTGGCACAGGGGTTTAACCCACTGCACCACCAAAATAAACATAACCTGTTAGCACAATCTTATGTATTAAAACAGACCAACATCTCCCTTCAATTGCGGTGCCCAGAACTGGACACAGTATCCCAGTATTTCCTCAGAGTGTCCCTAAGGTCATTGAGTTTCTATGGCCAAGCAGGGACACCAAAAAGATGTAAAAAAAAAACACAACACAAACAAATAATAAATTTGGAAGAGACCCCAGAGGCCATTTAGTCCAACTCCATTCTTCCAGGCAGGAAAAGCACAATTAATGCTCTTCCAACAAATGGCCATCCACACTCTGTTTAAAAGCCTCCAAGGATGGAGGTTCCACCAGACTCCAAGGCAAAGAGTTCCACTGCTCAACAGCTCTTAAGTTCAGGACATTCTTCCTGATGTTCAAGTGGAATCTCCTTTCCTGTCACTTGAACGCAGGGCTCCATTGAGTCCTAGTTTCCAGAGTAAGCCTGATCCCTCTTCCTTAGGACAGGGCTGTCATGTCTTCTCTCAGACTAGAGATGCTTGGGAGACTAGTACGACTCCATATATTGGGGTTCAATGTCCGGGCCTGATCCTCAGGCTATGCAGGCTACGCTACACATACACATGCATGCCTTTGTGCACGTGTTGTGCATGTTATATGTGCAAAGGAGACTTGGTTGGTGTCCCTTTCCAGCCGGAACGTAACGGAAGGGAACAACGGTCTCCAGAAACGTGACTAATGTACCCACTGAGCTGCCTTTGCTTCTGAGTCACAAGAACAGGCTGGCAAGGACACATTGCTTGGGGAGAATATCTTTCCCTTCTTCCATGCGAAATAGGGGAATTTAAGGTTTGGTTGAATAGAGAATTAAAAGCCACTGCTAAAATATTGCGGCAGAAAACCATTCTGGTCTTTGATGCTCCCCACAGTTCCTTCTTTTCTGCCTTTTTCCATTCTGTTTTGCAACTGTTTCCTACCCACTGAACATATGCATGGCCCAGTCCAAGTATTTGTTCCTACTAGGCTCATTGACTCCATGAATGCATGGTAAACGTGAGGCAACTGTGTTAGGGACACAGGGAAAATTTCACCCATTTGCCCCAAAGATGTACATTCTTTGACTTGTTTCACTTCTGGCCAAAAGCAAGTTACTCCTTTCTGGTGTTGGGGAATGCCAAGTAGGTGCATCTTTAATGGACTTGGGTTGGCTCTGCTGGGATTTGTAGTGCAACAATATCTGGAGAAGCCATGCAATTGCCATCTGCATTGAAGAGCACGGAGTTGGAGCTGAATGGCATGTCGGAGTCTTTTGTGTTGATCTGGTGAATGGACAGAAACCTTACTGCTGTCCAAGTGTTGTTGGACTACAACTTCCAGCAGGAGCAAAGCTAATGATGCTGAATGCTGGGGGTTGCAGTCCAGCAACATCTGGAGGACAACATAATTCATATTGTGTGATCTAGTGAATTATTATTATTTTTTTATCGTGTCAGGGGCAAACCAGACCATTGTATTAGATTTCTAAAAAAACAAAACAAACAATCAGGTTTAAAAAAATCCACAAAGGTTGCAAACTTGGTAGTTGATTAAATGTCCTTTGACCAGTATCTGGCCACTTGGAGTGCCTCTGGTGTTGCCGCAAGAAGGTCCTCCATTGTGCATGTGGCAGGGCTCAGGTTGCATTGCAGCAGGTGGTCAGTGGTTTGCTCTTCTCTGCTCGCATGTCGTGGATTCCACTTTGTGGCCCCATTTCTTGAGGTTGGCTCTGCATCTCGTGGTGCCAGAGCGCAGTCAATTCAGTGCCTTCCAAGTCGCTCAGTCTTCTGTGTGCCCAGGGGGGAGTTTCTCATTTGGTATCAGTCACTGATTGAGGTTCTGGATTTGAGCCTCCCACTTTTGGACTCTTGCTTGCTGAGTGTCTCTGTAGATCTTAGAAAACTATTTCTTGATTTAAGTCGTTGACATGCTGGCTGATACCCAAACAAGGGATGAGCTGGAGATGTCTCTGCCTTGATCCTTTCACTATTGGCTGCTACTTCCCGGTGGATGTCAGGTGGTGCAATACCGGCTAAACAGTGTAGTTTATCCAGTGGTGTAGGGCGCAGACACACCGTGATAATGCGGCATGTCTCATGAAGAGCCACATCCACTGTTTTAGTGTGGTGAGATGTGTTCCACACTGGGCATGCATACTCAGCAGCAGAGTAGCAGAGCGCAAGGGCAGATGTCTTCACTGTATCTGGTTGTGATCCCCAGGTTGTGCCAGTCAGCTTGCGTATGATATTGTTTCTAGTGTCCACTTTTTGCTTGATGTTCAGGCAGTGCTTCTTGTAGGTCAGAACACAGTCCAAAGTGACTCCCAGGTATTTGGGTGCGCTGCAATGCTCCAATGGGATTCCTTCCCAGGTAATCCTCAGAGCTCGGGATGCTTGTCTGTTCTTAAGGTGAAATTCATCTAGTGAATGAATTGACACTTAATTCTCAGCTAATTCTCCTTTTCTGGCAGTTAAAGAAACAATAACAAGGTGACGGTTCCACTTGGTTCTTCCATCCCAAATTGGTTCCTTCTTGATGATACAAATAGGATTTTTCTTGAAGTCCACCAAATAGTGCTTTCTTCATTCCCCAAAAAGCAGGGATTTTTTTCTGATGGAAGAACCAAGTATCCAAGCTGGGCGGCAAGTTTCCTTATAGCTGAGCTTGCTCCTTCAATGTGCAGGGCTCTGCAAGGCAACTTGGTCCCTCTGCAAGGCAAGCAGGAAGAGGCCAAACCTCTCTTTGGCATTTTCAAAAGTTGGCACAATGGGAAGACTCTCTCCCTTCTCCTGATGCAGAAATAGCAAGGTGAATGCTGCCCTCCCGTAGTTCAACTTGGCCCGGAGCTTTTCAAACTTTCATTTCCTGCATCCAGGCTCCTGAAAGTGTGAAAAGCAAGAGTATGGCAGAGCAGGAAGCAAAGAGCCTTGCTCTTTTGCCATTCATTAATGTTAGAGTATTCTAATTGTCTCTTAACGCCACACATCCTCCAACTGGAAGCTGAAATCTTCTCCAAAGGCTCTCTCATGTCCCTGTGTCGCAAGGCAGGTCTCAACTAGAAAAGAGTATCTAAATACGGGTATGATGGGGTATAAATAATGATGATAATAATAATAATAACAATAACAACCCAAGTGTAGACTCTGCAAGGAAGCAGATGAAACAATAGATCACATCCTCAGCTGCTGCAAGAAGATCACGCAAACAGACTATAAGCAGAGGCACAACACCGTTGCTCAGATTGGAACTTCTGCCACAAATATCATCTGCCTGTGACAAAGAAATGGTGGGATCACAAGCCAGAAAAAGTTACAGGGAATGAACACGTCAAGCTACTCTGGGACTTCCGGATTTAGATAGACAGAGTTTGTCATGATCGTGTTAAAAAACAAAGTATGGATTGTCAATGTTGCAATCCCAGGCGACAGCAGGATTGAAGAAAAACAACTGGAAAAGCTGATATGATAAGAGGATTTAAAGATCGAACTGCAAAGACTCTGGCACAAGCCAGTCAAGGTGGTCCGAGTGATGACTGGCACACTGGGTGCAGTGCCTAAAGACCTTGGCCTGCACTTAAACACAATCGGCGCTGACAAAATCCGTCAACTGCAAAAGGCCATCCTACTCGGATCTGCATGCATTATTTTCCGATACATCACACAGTTCTAGACACTTGGGAAATGTCTGATGTGTGATCAAATACAACAGCCAGCACAGCGATCTTGTTGTGTACTAATCTTGTTGTGTATTGAATAATAACAACAACAACAATAAGCAAGAAGAGTTTCAAACTGCAGGAAAAGAAATTCCACCAAAACATTAGGAAGAAATCCCTGATGGTAAGAGTTGTTTAGCCGTGTCCAATGGAGTCTCCTTTTCTGGAGGTGTTCAGACATGGACTGGATGGCCATCTGTTGGGATTGCTTTGATTGGGTATTCCTGCATTGTAGACTGGGATTGGACTGGATGGCCCTTGGGGTCCCTTCCAATTCTGTGATTCTATGATTTGGGCAGAGATGGGAGGAGTGGATAGTGCATGGAAGAAACATAGTGATGGATGGAGTTCTGGCTTATGTTTTAGGCTTGGCCCATCTGTGCAAGATTGGCTGTTTCTGAGACAAATCTCTTCGCTCTTAGCCTTCATTTCCTAGATTCTGGGGAAGCCCTGAGCTTCAGCCGGGGATTTCCTTCAAAGACAGGTGTGTCTCACCTGCTCTTGGTTTACAGGATGATTTTCATGTCCAGATGGGATGGACGATGTGACAGGAGATGGATTTACTGGCAAAATACTGGCCGGCTGCACGTAGGATGCACACCGAGTTCAACAATATTGATCTATAGAGCCCAGAACAGTCTAGAGAGGGTTGGTAGAGTCAAGGTTTGCTGTGATGTATCGATTAGCAAAGATGACGACATCGCCTGCCATTCACCTTGCTGCCTCTGAGCTTTGCTGCAATCCTGGACATTAATTCTGGGGAGAGAAGGCTTTCCAAGCAAGAAGGTAATGTTGTCAGCTGCTTTTTTTTTGGAGAAATGCAACCATATTGTGATGGTTCAGCCCTGAGTGGCAATGCAGACCAGTTAACATATCTCTCCTGAGCAAAATGGCAATGTTTAGGACTGGTTTATGGACACAAACTTACACAAGCGTCTCAATTTTTGGATTCTCCTTGTGTCCTATTGGATCACAAGTCTGGAAATGTACCATAATGAATACCTTTTCCTGCAGAACTTAATCTTACAGCTGCCATTGTCAGTTTTGACAGGCTGTATCTCTCCAAGATTTCAGAGAGAGAGAGAGATCTTTCCCAGGTTAGACAAAATAAATCCTTTGGAGATGCCAATGATTGAATTTAGGACCCTTTGTGCCCATTGCTACCCATTTTCTGCCTTGGAAGTGTATAAATTCTTTCAGGGCAGCATTTCTCAACCTGTGGGTCGGGACCCCTGGGTGGGTCGTGAGTGGGTGTCAGAGGGGTCACCGAAGACCATAAAAAAACACAGAATTTTCTGTTGGTCATGGGGGTTCTGTGTGGGAGGTTTGGCCCAATTCTATCCTTGGTGGGGTTCAGAATGCTCTTTGATTGTAGGTGAACTATAAATCCCAGCAACTGCAACTCCCAAATGTGAAGGTCTATTTTCCCCAAACTTCACTGGTGTTCACATTTGAGCATATTGAGTATTTGTGCCAAGTCTGGTCCAGATCCATCATTGCTTGAGTCCACAGTGCTCTCTGGATGTAGGTGAACTACAACTCCAAAACCCAAGGTCAATGCCCATCAAACCCTTCCAGTATTTTCTGTTGGTCATGGGAGTTCTGTGTGCCAAGATTGGTTCAATTCCATCGTTGGTGGAGTTCAGAATGCTTTTGATTGTGGGTGAACTATAAATCCCAGCAAGTACAACTCCCAAATGTCAAGGTCTAGTTTCTCCAAACTCCACCATTCGGTATTTGTGCCAAGTTTGGTCCAGATCTATCATTGTTTGAGTCTATAATACTCTCTGGATGTTTGTGAACTACAACTCCAAAACTCAAGGCCAATGCCAACCAAACCCATCCAGTATTTTCTATTTGTCATGGGAGTTCTGTGTGCCAAGTCTGCCCCAAATATATCGTTGGTGGAATTCAGAATGCTCTTTGATTGTAGGTAAACTATAAATCCCAGCAACTACAACTCCCCAATGACAAATCAACCCCTCCCAACCCCACCATTGCCAAATTTGGTCCAGTGAATGAAAATACGTCCTGCATATCAGATATTTACATTGCAATTCATAACAGTAGCAAAATTACAGTTATGATGTAGCAACGAAATAATTTTATGGTTGGGGATCATCACAACATCAGGAACTGCATTAAGTGGTCGCGGCTTTAGGAAAGTTGAGAAACACTGTTTTAGGGGCACTCTAACACCCAGAATCCCTTCAGCCACATAGGCTGACTGGGGGACATATGGGTTATGTAGTCCATATCAGTGGGATGATGCATCCAAGCCATGTTTTCATTGGTGGCACTATCCATGGTGCTGAATTCATTTAGCTGGCTGGTTCAGCACCATGGAGAGTACCAGAGCAGACCCTCAATGGCTTTCATTTCTCCTGGCATTACCATGGCCACTGTTGCAACTTTCCCAAACTTTCACCCCATATTGGAAGCTAGGAAGCCCCAAATCCCGTTCCATATTTGGAAAGGGACTCCCAGTCAAAGGTACGCCTAGGGTTTTCTTGGTTTTATTCCACCCTCGCGAAGAGCCCAGGCTTTGCAGGAAGGAGGCAAAGAAGGCCTATGATAATGAGGAGATAAATTTAGCATCCCTTCCATGTCCCAGCCTCAGGTATCTCTTTTCTCTGAGCTCTCCGGGGGAATGCGTTTCTGCGTAGGCGGCTCCGGTGCTCCTCGCATATAAATCAGTGCTGCAGGAAACTGGGGGAGGCGAACGGGTGGGATCCTGCTTATGGGATTGCCTCTTCAATGAGATGCTTTGTGCCCTTTGGCATACTGAGTCTTCCTAATGAAAGGAAGGGGTCTGTTGACATTTTCTCAAATAAGGACCATCCCAGATTCAGAGGTTTCTGGTCAAAACGCTGCTTTGAAACTGGGTTGTTGTAGGTTTTCCGGTCTATATGGCCATGTTCTAGAGGCAAGCATCCTCACTACCTCTGAGGATGCTTGCCATAGATGCAGGCAAAACGTCAGGAGAAAATGCCTCTAGAACATGGCCATATAGCCTGAAAAAACCTACAACAACCCAGTGATTCCAGCCATGAAAGCCTTCGACAATGCTTTGAAACTCCATGTGGAGAGAAAAAGCAGGGTGTAAATAAACATAAACATAATAACAATAACAGTAATGTATTGTCGAAGGCTTTCATGGCCAGAATCACAGGGTTGTTGTAGGGTTTTTCGGGCTATATGGCCATGGTCTAGAGGCATTCTCTTCTGACATTTTGCCTGCATCTATGGCAAGCATCCTCAGAGGTAGTGAGGTCTGTTGGAACTAGGAAAAGGGGTTTATATATCTGTGGAATGACCAGGGTGGGACAAAGGACTCTTGTCTGCTGGAGCTAGGTGTGAATGTTTCAACTGACCACCTTGATTAGCATATAATGCTGACAGTGCCTGGAGCAAACTTTGGTTGAGAGGTGATTAGATGTCCTTGTTTGTTTCCTCTCTGTTGTTGTGCTGTTTTAATTTTAGAGTTTTTTAATACTGCTACCCAGATTTTGTTCATTTTCATGGTTTCCTCCTTTCTGTTGAAGAAGGTGATTCAGAGGGCTTAACAGATTAGAGAGATGATGGGTCAAGACTAACAAAATGAAGTTGAACCATGACAAATGCAAGATACTCCACTTAGGTAGAAAAAATGAAATGCAAAGATACAGAATGGGGGACAATACCTGGCTCGAGAGCATTACGTGTGAAAAAGATCTTGGGGTCTTTGTGGACAACAAGTTAAACATGAGCCAACAATGTGATGCAAAAAAAGCCAATGGGATTTTGGCCTGCATCAAGAGGAGCCTAGTGTCTAGATCTAGGGAAGTCATGCTCCCCATGCTCTATTCTGCCTTGGTTAGACCACACCTGGAATATTGTGTCCAATTCTGGGCACCACAATTGAAGGGAGATATTGACAAGCTGGAATGTGTCCAGAGGAGGGTGACTAAAATGATCAAGGGTCTGGAGAACAAGCCCTATGAGGAGTGACTTAAAGAGCTGGGCATGTTTAGCCTGAAGAAAAGAAGGCTGAGAGGAGACATGATAGCCATGTATAAATAGGTGAGATGAAGCCACAGGGAGGAGGGAGCAAGCTTGTTTTCTGCTGCCCTGGAGACTAGGACGCAGTGGAACAATGGCTTCAAACTATAAGAAAGGAGAGTCCATCTGAACATTAGGAAGAACTTCCTAACGATGAGAACTGTTCAGCAGTGGAACTCTCTGCCCCAGAGTGTGGTGGAGGGTCCTTCTTTGGAGACTTTTAAACAGAGGCTGGATGGCCATGCAATTTTCCTGCTTCTTGACAGAATGGGGTTGGACTGGATGTCCCATGAGGTCTCTTCCAACTCTATGATTCTATGATTCTATGAGATGGGCGCAAACCTATCATGAGGTTTTCTTGGCAAGCTTCGCCTCTGAGGCTGAGAGAATGTGACTTGTGTTTCCATGGCTGAGCCAGGATTCGAACACAGGTCTCTAGAGTTGTAGCCCAATGCTCAAAGTACTGTGCCATGCAAGCAGTACCTATATTCCTGGCACGAAAAGAGACTCTCCAAGCCTTCATTTCATAGAATCATAGAATCACCCAATCCAACCCCATTCTGCCAAGAAGCAGGAATATTGCATTCAAAGCACCCCTGACAGATGGCCATCCAGCCTCTGTTTAAAAGCCTCCAAAGAAGGAGCCTCCACCACACATCGGGGCAGAGAGTTCCACTGCTGAACGGCTCTCACAGTCAGGAAGTTCTTCCTAATGTTCAGATGGAATCTCCTTTCTTGTAGTTTGAAGTCATTGTTCCATGTCCTAGTCTCCAGGGAATTTAGTGCTGTATGATCTATCACAGCCTAAAAATGCCAGATACGTATGCTTAAGCTGAGTAAGCTCTCCAAGGTTGGCTCTGCACTGCTGAATTAATGCAGTTTAAAAGTACTGTCACTGCCATAGCTCAGTGCTACAGAATCCTGAGAATTGTACTTTGGTGTGACTAAAGTCCTTGGAAAACTAGAGCTCCCAGAATTCCATAGCATTGAGTTATGGTGGGGGCCAAACTGCATATATTCTACGGTGCAGATGCAACCCTTTTGGCTTCAGTCATAGTTTGCAGCTCAATTTTATAGCTTGGCTTTGGGTCAAAAAGTGAGTTTTCCTGCACTTTGGCACATCTTCCTTCTATGGAAGAGAGAAGGGCAGGTAGTTGGGAAGGACCTGAGAGTCAGCCTTGGTTTTTCTATCACTGATCTGTGGGAGATATAGCGCTCCTTAAGCCAGACAGATCCAGGTTAATCCCTCTCGGAACTGACTTTGCGAAGCCCTTGAAGGCGGCTCTGCTACTCCATCCTTGCCTGTTTAGTGAAGTTGAGTGAAAAGGGAAAGAGAACCAATGGAAACATTTGAATGGAGTTTTCCCAAAGAGTTTGGAGGAATTGGTTTGAATGGCCTTTACTTTGCTCCAATGCTCTCAAATGATGATCAAATTGATGATGAGGGAAGCTGGCTTCCTTATAAACAACCGCCAAAGGTTCTAGCCATGCATATTTCCAGCTTGGTCCTTGCATTTATGTCTCCATGGATTTCAACAAGGAGAAATGCATGGTGCACAGTTCTTGGATGGGTGGCACTTGGCTTGAAAATGTTCCATGGAAGTCTTCGCAGACCACAAGCTGAACATGAGTCGATAGTATGATGCGACAACTCAAAAGGCCAATGCCATTCTAGGTTTCATGAAGAGTAGAGTGTCTGGATCATAGTCTCACTCTCTGTTTTGCTTTGATGAAACCTCACCAGGAACATGGCTGTGTCCATCGAAACCAGTGTTTCTCAACCTGGGGATCGGGACCCCTAGGGGGGTCACGAGGGGGTTTCAGAGGGGTCGCCAAAGACCATCAAAAAACACATATTTCCGATGGTCTTAGGAACTCTTTTGGCAGAGAAGGCTGAAGATCTCTCTGTCTGTTCTTCTCCTTCTTTTTGGTCTTGGTAAACTACAACTCCCAGAATTGAAAAACAACTCCCCCCCCCCCACAACCCCACCAGTATTTAATGTTGGCCATGTAAGTAGTGTAACAAGTTTGGTGCAGATCCATTGTGGGCTGGGTTCAGAGTGCTCTTTGATTGTAGGTGAACTATACATCCCAACTGCAACTCCCAAATGTCAAGGTCTATTTTCCCTAATCTCCACCAGTTCTCACATTTGGGCATATTGAGTATCCATGCCAAGTTTGGTCCAGATTCATTATTGTTTGAGTCCACAGTGCTCTCTGGATGTAGGTGAACTACAACTCCAAAACCCAAGGTCAATGCCCATCAGACCCTTCCAGTATTTTCTGTTAGTTATGGGAGTTCTGTGTGCCAAGTTTGGTTCAATTCCATCATTGGTGGAGTTCAGAATGCTTTTGATTGTGGGCGAACTATAAATCCCAGCAACTACAACTCCCAAATGTCAAGGTCTAGTTTCTCCAAACTCCACCATTTGGTATTTGTGCCAAGTTTGGTCCAGATCTTTCATTGTTTGAATCCATAACACTGTCTGCATGTAGTTGAACTACAACTCCAAAACTCAAGGTTAATGCCCACCAAATCTTTCCGGTATTTTTCTGCTGGCCATGGGAGATCTGTGTGCCACGTTTGGTTCAATTCCATCATTGGTGGAGTTCAGAGTGCTCTATGATTATAGATTAACTATGAATCCCAGCAATTACAACTCAATACCACCCCCTCCAACCCCACCAGTATTCAAATGTGGATGTATCTGTTATTTGTGCTCTTTGATTGTAGGATAACTATAAATCCCAGCAACTACAACTCCCAAATGACAAAAATCAATCTCCCCCCAACACCATCAGGATTCAAATTTGTGCCAAATTTGGTCCAGTGAATGAAAATACCTCCTGCGTATCAGATATTTACATTATGTTTCATAACAGTAGCAAGATTACAGTTATGAAGTAGCAACGAAAATAATGTTATGGTTGGGGGGTCACCACCACATGAGGAACTGTATTAAGGGGTCGTGGCATTAGGAAGGTTGAAAACCACTGATCTAAACATTAGGAAGATGTTGCTGGTGAGAGCTGTGGAAAATGCTGCCTCCTAGGAACCTCCTTTTCTGGAGGTCTTTAAATAACTGGATGGCTATGTGTCGGGAGGACTTTGCTTGTGTCTGGCAGAAAGGGGTTGGACTGGATGGCCTTTGGGGTCTCTTCCGACTCTAGGATTCTAGGCAGATTTTAAGATTCTAGGCAGGTGTACCTTGGGAAGTCTGACTTGGCCACGGTGGTCCACGCTCTGGTTACATCCCATATAGATTACTGCAGTGTTTCTCAACCTGGGGGTCAGGACCCCTGGGGGGTCGTGAGGGGGTGTCAGAGGGGTCGCCAAAGATCATCAGAAAACAGTATTTTCCATTGGTCATGGAGGTTCTGTGTTGGAAGTTTGGCCCAATTCTATCGTTGGTCGTGTTCAGAATATTCTTTGATTGTAGATGAACTATAAATCCCAGCAACTACAACTCCCAAATGTCAAGGTCTATTTTCTCCAAACTCCACCAGTATTCACATTTGGGCATACTGAGCATTCATGCTGAGTTTGGTCCAGATCCATCATTGTTTGAGTCCACAGTGTTCTCTGGATGTAGGTGAACTACAACTCCCAAACTCAAGGTCAATGCCCACCAAACCCTTCCAGTATTTTCTGTTGGTCGTGGGAGTTCTGTCTGCCAAGACTGGTTCAATTCCATTGTTGGTGGAATTCAGAATGCTCTTTGATTGTAGGTGAACTATAAATCCCAGCAACTATAACTCCTAAATGACATAATCAATCTCCTTCCAACCCCACCAGTATTCAGATGTGGGCGTATCGGGTGTTTGTGCCAAATTTGGTCCAGTGAATGAAAATACATCCTGCAGATCAGATATTTACATTACGATTCATAACAGTAGAAAAATCACAGTTGTGAAATACCAACAAAAGTAATCTTATAGTTGGGGGTCAGCACAACATGAGGAACTGTATTAAGGGGTCGCAGCAATAAGAAGACTGAGAACCACTGGATTACTGCATTACCACGCTCTACGTGGGGTTGCCTTTGAAGATGGCCGGGAAGCTTCAAATGGTCCAGCGTGCGGCAGCCAGGTTGCTAACAGGAGTGGAGCTCAGGGAGCATACAACTCCTCTGTTGAATCAACTCCACTGGTTGCCAATTTGCTACCGGGCTCAATTCAAAGTGCTGGCTATAAAGCCCTAAACGGTTCCGGCCCAGTCTATCTATCTGAACGCATCTCTCCCTACGAACCCCCAGGAACTTAAGACCATCTAGGGAGGCCCTGCTCTCGATCCCGCCTGGTTTGCTGGCACGTCTGGCAGGGACGAGAGACAGGGCCTTCTCTGTGGTGGCCCCCCGGCTGTGGAACTCCCTCCCTAGGGATATTAGATCAGCCCCCTCCCTCCTGACTTTCCGAAAAAGAGTAAAAACTTGGCTTTTCGAGCAAGCATTCGGAACCCCGGAGTAAACAGAGCAACTAGAGTTGGAAATTGACCCAGGAACGGCCAAGACAATGGAACGGATGAAGATTTGAATAAGAGGACATAGTTTCTTTTGAAATTGTTTATTATGCACTGTCGTTTATGTTTAATTGCACTTGATGTTTTTGCTTTATATTGATATGTATTTGTTTCGGCATCGAATTGTGCCGACTGTGTATACCGCCCTGAGTTGCCTTCGGACTGAAATGGGTGGGAGAGAAATAATGTAAATAAATAAATAAATAGATGCGTAGGAAGAGAATAGAGGCCATGGGCTACATCCTGGCTGTATGGCAAACTAGGAAAATGCTGCAGAGAGGGAAAGGATGCTGCCGCCTGCCTTCGCTGGCGTTCCTGTGCTGGATTCTCTGCCGCCGAGCGGGAGGCAGGTTACTGGCAGTCAATGCACTGGAGTAACCTCGGCGCCGCATCTCGCTTTGAGTGGCAGGCCAGCCGGCGCAACCGCCATGGTGCAGCAGTGCAGGCTCGGCTGAGCTCTTTCCCACAGTCAGTCGAGCAGTGGCTGCAAAAACAGGCCTCCCCCAGGCTTCCCTTTTGCAATTGCAAAACCCATTCCTCTTTGCAAAGCTCAGGGGCCTCTGGGTTGAGCTTTGGAGGCATCAAGGCTCAACACTGAGCTGTTGCACTGGCCTGGTTTTACGTCTGTCTAGGTCTGTGCCGAGTAACTCAAGGCAGAACAACAACAACAACAATAATAGAATCATAGAGTTGAACGAGACCTCATGACAAACTGATCAGCTTCGATGTGGTATCTCTATTTACCATGGTCCCGGTAGCAGACACCATGGCACTCATCAACCAGAAGTTCCCAGAAGACATCACGGCTCTGTTTCACCATTGCCTCACCACCAGTTACTTTCAGTGGGACAATGAATTCTACGAACAGAAAGATGGAGTAGCTATGGGGAGCCCTCTCAGCCCGGTCATAGCTAACTTCTACATGGAACACTTTGAAAAACAAGCCCTGGAGACAGCAACCAAAAAGCCCACTATATGGTTCAGATATGTGGATGACACCTTCACCATTTGGAGCCATGGAGAAGAAGAACTCAACAGGTTCCTGGACCATCTTAACAGCATCCACCCAAAACATCCAATTCACAATGGAAAAAGAAAATGAAGAAAGACTGCCTTTTCTAGATGTCCTAGTCATCCGCAAACCAGATCAACAATTGGGTCACACCGTTTACAGAAAACCCACACACACAGATAGATATCTACATAAAAACTCCAACCATCACCCAAGTCAAAAAAGAAGCGCCATTAAAGCCTTGGCAGACCGTGCAAAAAGAATCTGCGAACCCCACCTCCTCCAAGATGAACTGAACCACCTCAACTGGGCTCTACAGGCCAATGGATACTCCACCTCAGACATCAGAAGAGCTGCAAGACCAAGAACAAGCCATGAGAGTAAAGATGAAGATCCACCCAGAGGAAAAGTGTTCTTGCCATACATCAAGGGAACCACTGACCGCATAGGGAAGCTGATGAGGAAACACAACATACAAACTATCTACAGACCCACCAAGAAAATCCAACAAATGCTACGTTCAGCAAAGGACAAGAGGCATCCTCTCACCTCTGCAGGAGTCTACCGTATACCATGCAGCTGTGGACAAGTCTACATAGGGACCACCAAACGCAGCGCCCAGACACAAATCCAGGAACATGAAAGGCACTGCAGACTACTTCAACCAGAGAAGTCCAGCCATAGCAGAGCACCTGATGAACCAACCTGGACACAGCATTTTATTTGAGAACACAGAAGTGCTGGACCACTCTCACAACCACCATGTCAGACTACACAGAGAAGCCATTGAAATCCACAAACATGTGGACAATTTCAACAGAAAGGAAGAAACCATGAAAATGAACAAAATCTGGCTACCAGTATTAAAAAATTCTAAAATTGCAACAGCAAAATAAACAGCAGAGAGAAAAACAGGCAGGGACATCTAATCACCTTTCAAGAAGAGTTTGCTCCAGGCACAGTCAGCCCATTGTATGCTAATCAAGGTGGTCAGTTGAAAGATTCACACCTAGCCCAACTTACAAAAGCCCTTTGTCTCACCCTGGTCATTCCACAGATATATAAACCCCTTTTTTCCCAGTTCCAGCAGACCTCACCTCTGAGGATGCTTGCCATAGATGCAGGCGAAACGTCAGGAGAAATGCCTCTAGAACATGGCCATATAGCCCGAAAAAACCCACAAGAACTGAGTGATTCCAGCCATGAAAGCCTTCAACAATACATAATGTAAATATCTGACATGCAGTATGTATTTTCATTCACTGGACCAAATTTGGCACAAATACCTGATATACCCAAATTTGAATACTGAAGAAGTTTGGGGGGATTGATTTTGTTATTTGGGAGTTGTAGTTGCTGGGATTTATAGTTCACCTACAATCAAAGAACATTCTGAACTCCTCCAACAATAGAATTGAAACAAACTTGGCACACAGAACTCCTATGGCCAACAGAAAATACTGGAAGGGTCTGGTGGGAACTGACCTTGATTTTTGGAGTTGTAGTTCACCTACATCCAGAGAGTACTGTGGATTCAAACAGTGATGGATCTTGACCAAACTTGGCATGGATACTCAATATGCCCAAATGTCAACACTGATGGAGTTTGTGTTTTCTGATGGTCTTTGGTGACCCCTCTGACACCCCCTCGCGACCCAGGGGTCCCGACCCCCAGGTTGAGAAACACTGTCCTAGGCCCTTTGGAAATGCTTGATATTCAGAGACGAATCCCAGACACTTTTGTTTTGTGTCTGGAGCAACTTGAGAAACTTGCAAGTTGTGTCTGGTGTGAGAGAGTTGACCGCCTGCAAAGATGTTGCGCAGGGGACACCCGGATGTTTTACCATCCTGTGGGAGGCTTCTCTCGTGTCCCCACATGAGAAGCTGGAGTTGACAGATGGGAGCTCACCCCACTCCCCAGATTCGAACCGCCGACCTTTCGGTCAGCAGTCCTGCTGGCACAAGGGTTTAACCCATTGCGCCACTGTGGGCTCCTCCCGACTCTCTACCTAATGCGCATGTGTGCTGTGTTATTATGTACATGTACATGAAGATCAGGTGTTTTGGACTTCAAGTCCCACAATTCCTAACATCTGGTAGGCTGTTAGGAATTGTGTGAGTTGAAGTCCAAAACACCTGGAGGGCCCAAGTTGGCCCATTCCTGGTGTAGACGTAACACTTTTAACCCCAACGCCTATTGGATTGTGAAGCCTTTAGGAAACGAGGATTAGCAGGACAGAGAGGTTTTCCGAAGGGAGATGAGATTAGGTGGATTACGAAGGCACTATCCCTTTAAATGATTGGATTGTTTGAGGGAAATGGGTTGCAGCAGCAGCAGCAGCCTGGCATAGCTTTCCCCTTCCCCATTAAAGGGAACCATTTATAGACATGGCTTTCCACTGAGTGCAATCCTTGGGCAATGCATTCCCCGTCCTTACAGAAGAAATACAACAGGCTCATGGGATGTCTTGCATTTTCATATTCCAGGAGCATCTCGCAGTGCAACTATGCTAGAGCACCGGCATGGGCAAACGTGGGTCTTCCCTTCAAGTGTTTTGGACTGCAACTCCCACCATTCCTAACAGCCTCGGGCCCCTTTCTTTCCCCGTCAGCTACTTAAGCGGGCATTGTACCGTTGGGCCCCGGTACAATTACAATAGTAAAACCCCAATTAAACACAAATCACAATTAAAACAATACATCAACAAGCAATAAAACAGTCTCGTCAGTTGAATCGCCGTTCCAGTCAACATCCCTCTAAAATGCTACATACATCTACTGTCCGAAGGCCTGGTCCCAGAACCGTGATTTTAATTTTTTTCCCTAAAAGCCAGGAGAGAGGGTACAGATTTTACCTCATTTGAGAGTGCGTTCCATAGGTGGGGGGCCACAGCCGAGAAGGCCCTGTCTCTCGTCCCCGCCAGACGCATTTGTGCTGTTGACGACAGCGAGAGCAAGGCCTCCATGGATGATTTTAGATTACGAGGTGGGACGTTGGGGTGGATGCGTTCGGACAAATAAGCTGGGCCAGAACCGTATATTTAACTAATTTACGATGCCATAAAATTCTCCAGCAGTGTGCAAAAGAATGAGGAAGTACTCCATTGGTGTCACAAGTAGATGGCGAAGCGACAGCTCCCCTGGTGGCCGGAATTCAAAGCATACCCTCATGAAGCTGGAAAGTTAAATATTATTATTATTATTATTATTATTATTATTATTATTTCGGATTCTTTTACCCCATCCTTCTCACCCCGAAGGGGACTCAGGGCAGCTTACAAAAACAAAGGCACAATTTGATGCCCGCATCACAGAACAATCAGAACACAAAATTACATCAAATTCACAGTTAACAACAATTCATGCATTATACCAATAAAATCAATAAAAACCAATACAAACCCAATTCCTCCTCCTACATGGTCAGCGTTCGCTATCTCATAGTTCTAGTTTTCAATTCCACTTCGTCAGTCCTGTTGGTCTTACTCGTCTGATTGTCTTATTTAATTGTCAGATTGCCCAAAGGCCTGGTCCCATAACCACGTCTTCACCCTCCTCCTGAAGGAGAGGAGGGATGATGATGCCCTGATTTCCCCCGGGAGTGAGTTCCACAGGTGAGGGGCCACCACTGAGAAAGCCCTGCTCCTCGTCCCCACCAGCCTCACTTGTGACAGTGGTGGGTTGAGAGCAGGGTCTCCCCAGATGATCTCAAACTCCGGGGTGGGACGTAGAGGGAGATACGTTCGGACAGATACACTGGACCGGAACCGTACAAATAGCCTCTTTGTGTCTGTTTGTATATGTTGTGTGTCTATGGCATTGAATGTCTGCCATGTATATGTGCATTGAGTCCCCTGTGGGATGAGAAGGGTGGAATATAAAAACTGTAAACAAACAAACAAATAAAACCACCGACCGCATAGGAAAGCTGATGAGGAAACACAACCTACAAAATCTGGCAACCAGGACTAAAAAACTCTAAAATGATAACAGTAAATAAAGAACAAAACTCAAACACAGGGGAACTTTGGACAAGAAACAATCAGGAACACCTAATCACCTCTCAAGAAAGGAATTTCCCAGGCAGTAACAAGCCACACCTAAAAACTGTCAGGCCATCAAATGTTAATCAAGATGGCCAACTGCAACATTCATACTCACCTCCAACATACAAGAGTTCTTTCTTCCACCCTGGACATTATTCCACAGAGACATAAACCCAATTTTCCTAGGTGTTGTAGGTTTTTTCAGGCTATATGGCCATGGTGTAGAGGCATTCTCTCCTGACGTTTCGCCTGCATCTATGGCAAGCATCCTCAGAGGTAGTGAGTAACCTTACTACCTCTGAGGATGCTTGCCATACATGCAGGAGAAACGTCAGGAGAGAATGCCTCTACACCATGGCCATATAGCCCGAAAAAACCTAAAACACCCAGTGTTTCCGGCCATGAAAGCCTTTGACAATACAAAGCCTTTGACCAATTTTCCTAGTTTCCAACAGGCCTCCCAAACTCTGAGGATGCCTGCCACAGATGTAGGTGAAACGTCAGGAGAGAATGCTTCTGGAACATGGCTAGACAGCCTGAAAAACCTACAACAATCCAGTTTGATAGCACTTGAACGACTATAGCTACGGAATCCTTCTTGCTTGCAATCCAGCCTTCTTTGCCCCTTGGGAGCAGGAAGGGAGTAATTAAATGACAATCAATCAGTAATTAATGCATCTCCACAGAAGCGATATAAGAGGACGAAATCTATAGAGTTTGGGGAAAATGTTTTTTTTGGGAAACTACAACTCCCAGAATCATCCAATCAGCTTCTCAGGTTGTTTTATTATAGCCATACATTAAGAAACAACCTTCTGATTCCGCTACCAAATCCGAAGCTGCTATGGAATTTTGGGATTTGTAGTTTGGGTACTAGCTGTGGATTCTGAGTGCCCCTTGCTAAACTACTAATCTACTAAAGGGATATGTGGAGGGCCCAACAAATTGTGTACATTAGAAGAGTTCTAGCAGTAGCTACACTTGAACAGTGCTGTCACTTCTATATGGATTAACTCACTCCTGATGTTTTTGAATGAAGGCTGGATGACCATCTGTTAGGAGGGCTTTGACTGTTTTCCTGCCTGGCTGAGGGAGGTTGGACTAGATGCCCTTTGTGGATCCCTTCCAACTCTAGTGAAATATAGGCTGCCTGGAGTCCAGTGGAGTTTCCTTCTCTGGAGGTTTTTGACGTGAGGTTGGGTGGTTGTCTGTTGGGAGGGCTTTGACTGTGTCCCGAACTGGCTGAAGGAGGTTGGACTAGATACATTTTGGGGATCCCTTTCAACACTAGGCTGGCTGGGGGGCTAGTGGAATCTCTTTCTCTGGAGGTTTTTTAACTGAGGCTGGGTGGCCATCTGTTGGGAGGGCTTTGACTGTGTTCCTGCCTGGCTGAGGGAGGTTGGACTTGATGCCCTTTGTGGATCCCTCTGAACTCTAGTGAAGTATAGACTGCATGGGAGTCCAGTGGAGTCTCCTTCTCTGGAGGTTTTTGAACTAAGGCTAGATGGCCATCTGTTGGGACAGCTTTGACTGTTTCTGGTCGAGAGTTGGACTAGATGCTCTTTGGGGATCCCTTCCAAATCAAATGAAGCATAGGCTGCCTAGGAGTCCAGTGGAGTCTCCTTCTCTGGAGGCTTTTGAACCAAGGCTGGATGTTTGTTGGGAGGGCTTTAACTGTGCCTTACTGCCTGGCTGAAGTTTGGGCTAGATGCCCTTTGGGGATCCCTTTCAACTGTAGGCTGCCTGGGAGTCCAGTAGAGTCTCCTTCTCTGGAGGTTTTTGAACCAAGGCTGGATGGTCACCTGTTGGGAGGGCTTTAACTGTGCCTTACTGCCTGGCTGAAGGTTGGACTTGATGCCCTTTGGGATCTCTTCAACTGTAGTGAAATATAGGTTGCCTGGGAGTCAAGTGGAGTCTCCTTCTCTGGAGGTTTTTGAACCAAGGCTGGATGGTCATCTGTTGAGAGGGCTTTGACTGGGCATTCCTATCTGGTCGAAGAGAGTTGGACTAGATGCTCTTTGGGGATCCCTTTCAATTCTAGTGAAGCATAGACTACCTGGGAGTCCGGTGGAGTCCCCTTCTCTGGAGGTTTTTGAACCAAGACTGGATGGCCATCTATTGGGACAGCTTTGACTGTGCCTTACTGCCTGGCTGAAGGAGGTTGGACTAGATGCCCTTTTGGGATCCCTTCCAACTCTAGTGAAGTATAGGTTGCTTGGGAGTCCAGTGGAGTTCCCTGCTCTGGAGGTTTTTGAATCAAGGCTGGATGGTCATCTGTTGGGAGGGCTTTGATTGGGCATTCCTATCTGGTTGAAGGTTGGACTGGATGCCCTTTGGAGATCCCTTTCAACTAGGCTGCTTGGGAGTCCAGCGGAGTCCCCTTCTCTGGAGGTTTTTGAACTAAGGCTGGATGTTTATTTGTTGGGATGGCTTTGATTGTGTGTTTCCACCTGCTGAGGAGGGATGTTTGTCTGCTGGGAGGGCTTTGACTGTGTTCCTGCCTGGCTAAAGAGGACTGGACTAGATGGCCTTTGGGGATCTCTTCCAACTATCCCTTTGTTTGTGGGGGTGGGAAAGGGGGGACATTTTCTATGTGACACACCTGTGGACTGCAGGTGACACACTCATGTGTTTTGACACACCATTTGGAAAGCTTGGCCCTAAAGGTTCCTTTTGCACAAGAGATAAGTGGCAGCTGTTTGTCCCCTGCCCTCCGGCCAACCGACCGCCTGCGGAGAGTGAAAGAAAGAGCTCATCGGAGCCTTAAGTCCCAACTAATGCTAGGTGCGATTAGCCGTGGCTAATGATGTCCCTGGAATGTATGCGAAGGCGGGTCACTCTCGGACGTTGCCCTGGTTGGTGCCCATAAAGAGCACCATGCCGATGCAATCTGGAAGCGGCAGTTCCCCAAAAGGAGCGCAACACAGGCATTGCTACGGTGCTTATTCCAAACCAACAAACAAAACATCCAAATGGGTGCCAACAACAAATCCTGGAGCGCATCGCAAAGACATCCAAACTCAGTCGCCATCAGTATGCAAAGGGATCTAAGAAGAATGAGAGAATGAAGTTGGTACTAGCATAAGCTCTCTTAGCCTTAAATCCATTTCATCAGATGTAGTCCTTTGTCTACCTACGCAAACAAAGGCTTCCACCTTTATTATCTCAGAGTGCAACTACAGTCTGAATTAATATATGGCTCAGTGCTATGGAACGATGAGAGTTGTAGTTCGGAGAGGTTCCAGCCCTCTTTAGCAGGTAGTATCATGCTATCAGCGTTTCTCAACTTGGGGGTCAGGAGTCCGGGGGGGGGGATCATTACGGGGTGTCAGAGGGGTTGCCAAAGACCATCAGAAAAAACAGTATTTTCTGTTGGTCAAGGGGGTTCTGTGTGGGAAGTTTGGCCAAATTCTATCATTGGTTGGGTTTAGAATCCTCTTCGATTGTAGGTGAACTATAAATCCCAGTAACTACAACTCCCAAATGTTAAGGTCTATTTTCCCCAAACTCCACCAGTYTTCACATTTGGGCATATTGAGTATTCGTGCCTACTTTGGTCCAGATCCATCATTGTTTGAGTCCATAGTGCTCTCTGGATGTAGGTGAACTACAACTCCAAAACTCTAGGTCAATGCCCACCAAACCCTTCCAGTATTTTCTGTTGGTCATGGAAGTTCTGTGTGTAAAGTTTGGTTCAATTCTATCCATGGTGGAGTTCAGAATGCTCTTCGATTGTAGGGGAACTATAAATCCCAGCAACTACAACTTCCAAATGTCAAAGTCTATTTTCCCTAAACTCCACCAGTGTTCACATTTGGGCATATTGAGTACTTGTGCCTAGTTTGTTCCAGATCCATCATTGTTTGAGTCCATAGTGCTCTCTGGATGTAGGTGAACTACAACTCCAAAACTCTAGGTCAATGCCCACCAAACCCTTCCAGTATTTTCTGTTGGTCATGGAAGTTCTGTGTGCAAAGTTTGGTTCAATTCCATCCATGGTGGAGTTCAGAATGCTCTTTGATTGTAGGGGAACTCTAAATCCCTGCAACTACAACTCCCAAATGACAAAATCAATCCGCCCCAACTCCATCAGTATTCAAATTAGGGCATATTGGGTATTTGTGCCAAATTTGGTCCTGTGAATGAAAATGCATCCTGCATAAAAGATATTTACATTATGATTCATAACAGTAGCAAAATTACAGTTGTGAAGTAGCCATGAAAATAATGTTTGAATATAACGTAAACGACTCCAAATCCTGTCTGTTTCTGATATTTCTGACATTGCTGTAATTTCCTGTCTTGCTTCAGTAATTGTTATTAGGCTCCTCCATGAATAATTGGCTCATGTGTTCGAAAGGCACCTCTTCTTTTGGGAATTGTTTGGTGGTTCCAGCCATTGAATACAGCCTGCTTGAACGCACAAGTTTGAGAAACAAATTGGAGACATTGCTGTATCCCATTGCCCTTTGCAAGAAAAATAGATAGATTTGCAGGATGCAATGTCCACAATGCTACCCTTTTTAAAATAATCTAGTCCTCTTCCACAAAAGTGGGAGCAATTAATGAGTGCCTGTATCCAAAGTTGGGAAAAGTTAGCTTACCAACTGGGGCTTAATATTGGAGCATCTTCGCTTGTACCAAGTTGCTGAACTGGGATGATGAAGTGCTTGACGGGGTTACACTCCCCCTGAAGGTGCAGATTCGCAGCTTGGGAGTGATCCTGGACTCATTGCTGAGCCTGAAACCCCAGGTTTCAGCGGTGGTCAGGGGAGCTTTTGCACAATTAAAACTTATGCGCCAGCTGCGCCCGTACCTTGGGAAGTCTGACTTGGCCACGGTGGTCCACGCTTTGGTTACATCCCATTTAGATTACTGCAACGCACTCTACGTGGGGTTGCCCTTTGAAGACTGCTCGGAAACTCCAACTAGTCCAACGGGAGGCAGCCAGATTGCTCACCGGAGCGGCATACAGGGAGCATACCACCCCCCCTGTTATGTCAGCTCCACTGGCTGCCGATCCAATTCCGAGCACAATTCAAGGTGCTGGTTTTGACCTACAAAACCCTATACGGTTCCGGCCCAGTGTATCTGTCCGAACGATCTCCCTCTACGTCCCACCTCGGAGTCTAAGATCTTCTGGGGAGGCCCTGCTCTCGACCCGCCTCTATCACAAGTGAGGCTGGCGGGGACGAGGAGCAGGGCCTTCTCGGTGGTGGCCCCTCACCTGTGGAACTCACTCCCCGGGGAGATTAGATCAGCGACTTCCCTTTTTTCATTCAGAAAAAAATTGAAGACCTGGATGTGGGACCAGGCTTTTGGACATTCTGGCAGCTAAAGGAAAGACCTTGATGATGGGCAGGAATTGACGGAACGGAATGGATTTATGGAACTCTGAACACTGAGCATGAGATTGTTTACTACTGTGTTATGTATTGATGTTTTTAACTTGTTAACTGTTTAATTGCTTTTATGTATGTATGTATATTTGATATAGGCATCGAATTGTGCCTTTTTTGTAAGCCGCCCTGAGTCCCCCCTTGGGGGTGAGAAGGGCGGGGTAGAAGTAACTGAAATAAATAAATAAATAGATTACTGCAACGCTCTCTACGTGGGGTGCCTCTGAAGACTGCCCAGAAGCTTCAATTAGTCCAACGTGCAGCAGCCAGACTACTAACAAGAGCAGGGTACAGGGAGCATACTACTCCTCTGTTGCGCCAGCTCCACTGGCTGCCAGTCAGCTTCCGAGCACAATTCAAAATGCTGGTGTTAACCTATAAAGCCCTAAATTACTCCGGCCCAATTTACCTGTCCGAACGTATCCTCCCCTATGAACCATCAAGATTGCTAAGATGGTCTGGAGGGGCACTGTTCTCGATCCCACCAGCCTCACAGGCACGGCTGGTGGGGACGAGAGACAGGGCCTTCTCGGTGGTGGCCCCTCGACTCTGGAACTCCCTTCCACTGGAGATCAGAACTGCCCCTTCGATCTTAACGTTCAGGAAACAGGTGAAAACTTGGCTTTGGGGATTGGCGTTCGACGAATGAGCCATGATCCTGTGATATGGATGGAGGACAACGAATAATGATTTTTGATGATGACTGACCACTGTAATTATATGATTGTATTTTGCTATTTTAATGTTTTAGTGTGATTTAGAATATGATGTTTTAATGACTTTCTGTAATATTGATGTTGGAAACTGGCCTGAGTCCCTCGAATGGAGGTGAGAAGACCGGTATGCAAAACTGCTAAATAAATAAATAAATTCTTCTGAAAAAATCCAAGGAAAGGAAAATATCTTATGTTCTGGGTCCATCTAGTGGTGATTATCAAGTAACCTCTGTATCCTCCCAACATTTTGCACATGAAAGCCAGGATTCATGTGGCTGATATGGCAAAATTAATTAATACCAAAGACCCAATTAATCCCTTGCCATCCCACTCTAGCATCTCTATCCTCCCTCTGTTTTGGTCCTCAGCTTCCTTCAGTTGCGCCAATGCACACCATTCATTGTGCTTTGCACTGACAAGTAGGACGGAAGTGTTAAACGTCTTCTCCCAAAGTTACTTTTCCCCAGTCTTGAAAGCACCCTACGGAGGCTGCTAATTGGACAAAGAAGAACCACAGGAGATATTATTAAGTGGATCCCTTCCATATCCCATGGGCATTTCCGGTTTATTAGATTCGTGCACACTTTCACTTAGCAGTTTTGTTTACAAAAATTACAACAGCAAAACAACAGAGAGAAAACAATCTGGGACATCTAATCACCTCTCAATAAAAGATTGCCCCAGGCACTGCAAGGCTATCAATTATTATTATTATTATTATTATTATTATTATTATTTCACGCATTTCTACCCCGCCCTTCTCAACCCCCGAGGGGGGACTCAGGGTGGCTTACAAAAGGCACAATTCAATGCCAACACAAACAATAAGATAAAAAGATATATCAACAGCAATTATAAAACATTAGTATTACATTAACATTAGTAAAAGTATTAAAAAACTCAAAAATTACAGCAGCAAAACAACAGAGGGGAAACAAACAGGCACATGAAATCACTCTCAACAAAAGATTCTCCACAGGCGCTTCCAAGCCATTGAATGCTAATCAAGGTGATCAGTTGAAACATTCACAGCTAGCTCCAGCAAACAAAAGTCCTTTCTCTCACCCTCGTCATTCCACAGATATATAAACCCATTTTTCCTAGTTCCAACAGACCTCATTACCTCTGAGGATGCTTGCCA
>NW_026847882.1:40521194-40577493 GCF_025583915.1 Anolis sagrei ordinatus | reverse complement strand
CATGAGTCAATAGTGAGATGCAGCAGCTAAGAAGATCAATACAATTTTAAGGTTGCATAGATAGGGATATAGTGTCTATATTGGGGAAACTAATAGTTCCACTCCAAATCACGGAAACTTCCACTGTCTAAGGAATTATGGGAGTTGCATTCCAAAAACCAAACTTTTCCAAGCAATGCATGGTTCCTGGCTTGTGTCAGAGCCATATGCTCAAGAAAATTTATTTTAACAGTGCCAGACTGTTTGGTTTGCTTCCTGAGTTATGTGTTTGTGGCCTTTCCTTCTCATGTAGGTTTCTGCAAACCTGAAGCTGAATGAGAAGCAGGAGGTGAAGAAAGAACTGGTAAGCATTCCTGCATTCTGCTTTGAATATCAGTATGGATTTAGACAGGTAACTTGCTTTGTAGAGAGATTTTAGGCTTGATTTGGTCTTTCCCTTAACTCTTTCCTTTTCCCTCATCTGGATGTAGGTGAACGAAATCTTGACGGCGCTGAGCCTCCTGGAGTGTTCTTACACCCGAACCATGTCCCTGTCCGGAGGGCAGCGCAAGCGCCTCGCCATTGCTCTGGAGCTGGTCAACAATCCTCCAGTCATGTTTTTTGATGAACCCACCAGGTAGGAACCAGTCTCCCCTGGTCCTTCTGGTCCTGATCCATAAACAACATGTGGGTAAAGCAAGCAAGAGCTAAATATTCCCCCATCATTGTTGGCGAGAGATATCTCAGACCAAAGCAAAACCTGGAAGAGCTCCCTCTCTCATCCATCCATCCATCCATATGTTCTGTCTATCTATCTATCTATCTATCTATCTATCTATCTATCTATCTATCTATCTATCATCTATCCATCCTGTAGATCTACTTCAGCAAAAATAAAAGATCTATCTGTCTTATCTAATCCATCCATATGTCCTGTATATCTTCTTCAACAAGACCTTGAAAGATCAATCATCTATCTATCTATCCATCCATCCATCCATCTATCTGTCCATCCTGTAGATCTCCATCAGCAAAAATGAAGGGGCTCTATCCATCCATCCATCCATCCATCTTGTAAATCTCCTTCAGCATAAAGATCTATCCATCCATCCATCCTGTGGATCTCCTTCACCAAAAATGAAGGGGCTCTATCTATCTATCTATCTATCTATCTATCTATCTATCTATCCATCCATCCATCCATCCACCCATCCATCATCCACCCATCCATTTTGTAGATCTCCTTCAGTATAAGATCCATCCATCCATCCTGTGGATCTCCTTCAGCAAAGGAATCTGTCTATCTATCTATCTATCTATCTATCTATCTATCTATCTATCTATCTATCTATCTATCCATCCACCCATCAACTTTTATCTCTATCTATCTATCTATCTATCTATCTATCTATCTATCTATCTATCTATCTATCTATCTATTTATCTCTTATCTATCCACCCATCTATCATTCCTACAGAACTCCTTCAGCAGAAACTCAAAGATCTATCTGTTTATCCACGGTATCTATTTATTTATTTATCTATCCATCCATCCATCCTATAGGTCTCCTTCAGCAAGACTTGACAAATCTCTATCCATCCATCCATCCATCTATCCTGTAGGTCTCTTTCATCAAGACCTGAAAGATCTGTTTGTCTGTTTACCTACCTACCTATCCTGTATATCTCCTTCAGCGAAACCTGATCTAACTGTCCATCCATCCTGTAGATTTCCTTCAGAGCTAAGGACACCATTCCATGATAATTAGTACTTTTAATAATTACTCTTTTCAGGGTACAACACCTAGAATGTTTTGGGCCACCACATCTGGGTGCTGTATCCCTTTCAAAGACCCCACCAGAAGCAGGCAGATGGTTGAAATTGACCACAAAGCAGCCCAGGCGTACCCTGGCTTTCTGGAATTATTTTCTGACCCCAGTGTTTTCATCTCCACAGTGGTCTGGACAGTGCGTCCTGCTTCCAGGTGGTCTCCCTTCTGAAATCCCTGGCCCAAGGCGGGCGCACCATCATCTGCACCATCCACCAGCCCAGCGCCAAGCTCTTTGAGAAGTTTGACAAGGTGAGGACACTACTACTGGATGGGACAACAACATGGAAATCTGTCAAGGGCTCCTTGTAACTGAGACCTTTGTCCTGATGGTGCCTTTTCTCCTCTTCCTTCCAGCTCTATATCCTGAGCCAGGGTCAATGCATCTTCAAGGGAGCCGTGCCCAACCTCATCCCATACCTAAAAGGGCTGGGCCTTCATTGTCCCACCTACCATAACCCAGCAGATTTCAGTAAGTCATGGTGGATATTGAAGGCATTTCCTTTTCCATGGTTCAATTCACAACATTGTTTCTCTAATGCAAAGCTTGACTGATTTGTTGCAACTTGCAAAGATTCTTCAGACAGTATAGTTACTTAATCTCCTCCTTCCTTCTCAGTCCTTATGGTGCCAGGACTCACCCTCTGCTCTGCTTAGCATGTTGCTGCAAATAGGGTAGATATTAAGCATATTGCATCCTTAAGGAACTGAAAAGACGTTATTGCGCTTATTTTATCTTGATTTAGTAAAAGTGTCTTTAGATTCCTGTCTTAATTTTCCAAGCTGCAAAATATATATTTTCTGAATGTGTGTATGTGTTGAAAGCAGTGTGCAATTGAATGCACAACGCTTAATGTCATCCCTAAGTGTCAGGTTTTGGCCCAGAGATCTCAATCCTGAACTGGCAACCCTATTGTTGTCATTCATACAAACATACGTTGTTGTTGTTGTTGTTGTTGTTGTTGTTATGATATATTCTGCCTTTCTCCCAATCTCTGATGGTCCAGAATGCCACTCAGTAAAAGCTTGGGAGGTTGAGAAGCCATGAGGATGATTAGGATGATGTTAACCCTTTGTATGTGTGGGTTCAACCAATCATTGGTCTGGTTGAAGGAGTAGCTTCACTGAAGAAGAGTTGGTCTTTTCCACTTTGCAATTCCTGTGGCTGCTGGAGCAATTGCCCGGGTGTCATTTGTGACACACTGATGCACAACCCAACTCATGTCTGATTTATTGTCCATTTTATACCCATTGTATTTCTTATTTACAGTATTTATATTCCTCCTGTCTCACCCCACAGGGGACTCAGGACGGATTACAATGCACGTATACATGGCAAACATTCAGTGCCATTAGACATACAACATATATAGACAGACACAGAGGCAATTTAACATTCCAGCTTTCCGGCTTCATGAGGGTATGCTTGATTCTGGCCACAGGGCGAGTTGCCACTTCACTCTCCACTTGTGACACCAAGTCCTTGATGGAGTACTTTCTCATTCTTATGCACGCTGCTGGAAGGTTTTATGGTGTCATAAATTAGTTAAATTAGCCTCCCCGCATAAAGCTATACCTAAATTTTCTACTTGACAGACGCAACTGTCTTTCAGGCTGCTTAGGTCAACAGCAAGCTAGACTATTAATGGTCGGAAGCTCACTCCGCCCCAGGCTTTGAACTCATGACCTCTCAGGCAGTAGTGATTTAATGCAGCTGGTTACTAACTAGCAGTGCCATAGCCTGGTCCATTGTACATAATTGGACCCAAATATCTGCAGGTTTTGGTACCCATGGGATGCTGATTGTATTGCACCGAGAGATGGAAACCCTGGGAGGTGAAGTCATGTGCAATCTCACACATGTACAGACTCACTCATGTGCATGACTGGTGTCCTTGCAGTTATCGAAGTGGCTTCCGGAGAGTATGGCGACCTCAACCCGCTCTTGTTCCAAGCGGTCCAGAATGGCCTGTGTGCCATGGCAGACAAGAAGAGCAGCCCAGACAAAGTGGATGCCTCTTGCCCGGGACCGTGTGTGGCGGTGAGTCTGCTTGAGGAAACCCAGCCCCATGAACCCCATTGTTATCATAGATGGCGAGGAATGCTGGAAGTTGCAATCCAACAGTAGCTGGAAGGCTGTAGGATTCCCAGTCCTGTTTTGCATTGGCAAAATAACTTGCTTGTTTCTCCACTTTTCCACTGGATAACGCACGGTGATTGACCTTATTACTGACCAAGTTACTGAGTTTGGGAGTACTTTTTGGACTACAGTTTCCAGAATCCATTAAACAATATGTTCTTCTCATATGCCTTGAAGTTATTTCAGACCTACTGTGATTCTTGGCAGGGAAGGCTGAAGATCTCTCTGTCTGTCCTTCTCTTCCTTTTTGGAAACAGACTGTGAATCCTTCCACTAAAAGCTTTCCTCCACTGTCATTGGCAGGCCTCTCAGGTGGCCTCTCAGCCAAAGAGAAGGCTGTTTCTGAGATTCCAAGTGGGGAGGGGAGAGCAGTCATGCTCAGCGCATGGCAGCATGGTGTTCATGTGCAGGCAAGGGAAAGCATGTGAGGTGGGAGAGAGGCTCACACCAGTGAGTCCCTTCAAGGCATGGAGGTTCTGTGTGGGAAGTTTGGCTAAATTCTATTGTTGGTAGGGTTCAGAATTCTCTTTGATTGTAGGTGAACTATATATCCCAGCAACTACAGCTTCCAAATGTCAAGGTCTATTTTCCACAAACAATGTTCACATTTGGGGCATATTGAGTATGCATGTCCAGTGTTCACATTTGGGGCATATTGAGTATGCATGTCAAATTTGGTCCAGATTCATCATTGTTTGAGAACAGAGTGTTCTCTGGATGTAGGTGAACTACAGCTCCCAAATGTCAAGGTCTATTTTCCACAAACTCCACCAGTGTTCACATTTGGGGCATATTGAGTATGCATGCCAAGTTTGGTCCAGAGCCATCATTGTTTGAGAACACAGTATTCTCTGGATGTAGGTGAACTACAACTCCAAAACTCAAGGCCAATGCCCGCCAAACCCTTCCAGCATTTTCTATTGGTCATGATAGTTCTTTGTGCCAAGACTGGTTCAATTCCATTGTTGGTGGAGTTCAGAATGCCCTTTGATTGTAGGTGGACTATAAATCCCAGCTACTACAGCTCCCAAATGACAAAATCAATCCCTCCCCAACCTCACCAGTATCCAAATTTGGGCATATTGGGTATTTGTGCCAAATTTGGTCCAGTGAATGAAAATACATCCTGCATATCAGATATTTACATTACGATTCAGAACAGTAGCAAAATGACAGTTCTGAAGTAGCAACAAAAATAATATTATGGTTGGGGGTCACCACAACGTAAGGAACTGTATTAAGGCATCGAGGCATTAGGAAGGTTGAGAAACACTGATCTAACCTCTCTCTTTTTTCTGGCTGTGGGTCATCCTCAGGATCTGGACCACATCGAGAGCCACACGTTTGCTACCAGCACCTTGACCCAGTTCTGCATTCTCTTCAAGAGGACCTTCATCTCCATCATGCGAGACACGGTAAGGGTCCCATAAGGTGTGTATTTGGGTTTGTGCAAAGACGCAGTGAGTTGAAGAGGAAAATTACAGTGGTTCTTTCAGCCCAGAGCGGAGAGCCTACAATTAGGATGCAGTGGGTAGAGCTGCTCGTTTGGGATTGTCTTGAGTCTTAACCTGAGACCAATGACGGCCCTTGACTGCTCCCAGACCAACCAAAATGAGAAAACTACTCCTTCTAACTTGGAATACACCTACACTGTAGAATGAATCCAACTCTGACTCCACTTTCTTTGCCATGGCTCCTTGCTGTGTAGTTTGGTCAGACATGTGCACTCTTGGCAGAGAATACTATAGTAAAGGAAAGGTAAAGGTTTCCCCTGACATTAAGTGTAGTTGAGTCTGACTCTGAGGGTTGGTGCTCATCTACATTTCTAAGCCGAAGAGCTGGTGCTGTCCATTGACACCTCCTAGGTCATGTTGCCAGCATGATTGTATGGAGCGCTGTTACCTATTGATCTACTCACATTTGCATGTTTTCAAACTGCTAGGTTGGCAGAAGCTGGAGCTAACAGCAGGAGCTCACCCCGCTCCCCAGATTCGAATTGCTAACCTTTCGGTCAGCAAATTCAGCAGCTCAGTGGTTTAATTTATTTATATCATTTATTTATTTCCGACATTTATATGCCGCCCTTCTCACCCCGAAGGGGACTCAGAGCGGCTTACAATATAATGTATTACATTATTAGCATAGTACAATATCAGTATTAATTATTACTATATTGTATTATACCATTATATTGTAATATTATTAGTAATATTACATGCAATATAAATATTTAATAATAATATATTAGTAGTATTATATTGCATTACATTATAATATTATAAATATTATATGTATATACAATATATTATATTTGTTATATTATATTATATTATATTATATTATATTATATTATATTATATTATATTATATTATATTATATTATATTATATTATATTATATTATATTATATTTAACCCACTGCACCACCAGGGGCCCCTGGAGAATGCTAAAGACCTTGTAAAACTACAACTCCCTGGATTACATTTCATTGAACCATAACAGTTCAAGTGGTGTTAAAATGAATTCATTCCACAATGTAGATGTAGCCCAGATTTAATTTAAGCAACATGCTTCTAGTGGATTGCAGAGCAGAATGGAGGGTGAGTCCTGGCACCATGCTTTGCAGAGAAAGTGGAAGCTAGGCATTTATATAGACTCACCTGGAAAGTCTGTGCAAGCTGTAACAACAAAACAGTGAAGTCTTCATCAGTTGTAGATGTCTCCTAGTTTACTAAATGATTGGAAGATTTGCAGGCAGTTCTTCCTTGGAGATAATTCTCTGCAAAACTAGAAAATTTGCAGCTTTGCTCCCTCTTGGAGATGATCCACAAAAACTGGAGATAGGTTTCAAGAACAGGAACCAGCAAAAAAAGATCAAGGGAACAGTTTGGAGAACAATTTGACTCTCTCTTGGCAATAATAATAATAATAATAATAATAATAATAATAATAATAATAATAAGTTGGTCTCATCTATTTGGGGATTGAAATTCAAATTCAGCCTTTCCAAATGATTGCCAGACGATGCAAAGAAAATAAGAGTAGTTGTAGGCTTTTCAGGCTATATGGCCATGTTCTAAAAGCATTCTCTCCTGAAGTTTTTCCTGCATCTATGGCAAGCATCCTCAGAGATGCAGGCGAAATGTCACAGGAGAGAATGCTTCTAAACATGGCCATATAGCCCAAAAAACCTACAACAACCCAGTGATTTTTTTTGTTGTGTCAGGAGCGACTTGAGAAACCGCAAGTCGCTTCTGGTGTGAGAGAATTGGCCGTTTGCAAGGACATTGGCTAGGGGACGCCCGGATGATTTGATGTTTATATCATCCTTGCGGGGGGCTTCTCTCATGTCCCCACATGAGGAGCTGGAGCCGATAGAGGGAACTCATCCGCCTCTCCCCAGATTCAAACCTGCGACCTTTTGGTTTAACCCACTGCGCCACTGGGGATTCCAGCCATGAAAGCTTTCGACAATACAAAGTAAGAGTAAATGTATTGCCTTTCATTTTGCGTAGGTGCTGACTCACCTGCGGTTCATGTCCCACATCTGCATCGGCGTATTGATCGGGTTGCTCTATTTGCACATCGGCAACGATGCCGCCAAGGTCTTCAACAACACGGGGTTCCTCTTCTTTTCCATGCTCTTCCTCATGTTCGCCGCTCTGATGCCCACCGTCCTCACGTGTAAGTTCACTCATGGATCTCTTAGGGTTTTCTTAGCCAAGGAAGACTCAAGGGTGGTTAAGCCTGCAACCATCTAGAGCAGTGGTTCTCAACCTTCCTAATGCCGCGACCGTTTAGTACAGATCCTCATGTTGTGGTGACCCACAACCATAACGTTATTTTCGTTGCTACTTCATAACTAATTTTGCTACTGTTATGAATTGTAACAATGATGGAGCTGGACCAAACTTGGCACGGACGCTCACACAACAGTAGTTGTGAATATCTGATATGCAGGATGTATTTTCAGTCACTGGACCAAATTTTGCTAAATACTTGATATGCCCAAAATTTGAATACTGGTGGGGTTGGGGTGATTGATTTTGTCATTTGGTAATGCTGGAGTTGCTGGGATTTATAGTTCACCTTAAATCAAAGAGCCTTCTGAACTCCATCAATGATGGAACTGAATCAAACATGGCACACAGAATTCCCATGACCAAGAGAAAACACTGGGAAGGTCTGGTGGACATTGACCTTGAGTTTTTGGAGTTGTAGTTCACCTATATCCAGACTGTGGATACAAACAATGATGGATCTGGATCAAACTTGGCACAAATACTCAATATGCCCAAATGTGAACACTGGTAGAGTTTGGAGAAAATAGACCTTGCCATTTGGGAGTTGTAGTTGTTGGGATTTATAGTTCACCCACAATGAAATAGCATTCTGAACCCCACCAATGATAGAATTGGACCAAACTTTCCACACAGAACCCCCATGACCAACAGAAAATACTATGTTTTCTGATGGCCTTTGGTGACCCCTCTGACACCCCCTTGCGACCCCCACAGGGGTCCCGACCCCCAGGTTGAGAAACACTGGCTTAGTCAAGGAAGACTCAAGGATGGTTAAGCCTGCAACCATCTAGCCTAGAGCCTTCAACCCTTTGTGCCTTTTCACCCATCTCTTCCATCTCTTTGATGTTTCAGTCCCGCTGGAGATGTCTGTATTTCTGAGAGAGCACCTCAATTACTGGTACAGCCTGAAGGCCTATTTCCTGGCCAAAACCATGGCAGATGTTCCTTTTCAGGTAAGGGATGAGCAGGTCGGCTTTAACCTAGACTGGTGTCTGGAATCACCCCACTTTTTTCCCAGCAGAGTGATTGAGGAACTCAGAGACATTCCCCATTACTCTTCTGTCATCCCACTTTTTGGTTGGTTAGTTGATTGCATACTGGTGTGAGAGAATCAGCCATCTACAAAGACGTTGCCCAGGAGACACCTGGATGTGTTATGATCCTAGTGTGAGGCTTCCCTCATGTCCCCCACTGCCAGAAGAGACAGAGAGTTTCATCTATGCTGACGATCGTGCCATCACCGCTCAAGTAGGGAGATTTGAAATGGTTTGTTGTAGGGTTTTTTGGGTTGTATGGCCATGTTCTTCTGACATTTCACCTGCATCTGTGGAAGGCACCCCGGAGGGTGTGAGGTTTGTTGGAAACTGGAATTATGTTTATGTATCTGTGGAAGGTCCAGAGTGCGAGAAAGAACTCTTGTCTGTTGGAGATAGGCATGAATATGTATTGTCGAAGGCTTTCATGGCTGGAATCACTGGGTTGTTGTAGGTTTTTTTGGGCTATATGGCCATGGTCTAGAGGCATTTTCTCCTGACGTTTTGCCTGCATATTTGGTAAGCATCCTCAGAGGTAGTGAGGTCTGTTGGAACTAGGAAAAGGGGTTTATATATCTGTGGAATGACCAGAGTGGGACAAAGGACTTTTGTCTGCTGGAGCTAGGTGTGAATGTTTCAACTGACCACCTTGATTAGCATTTAATGGCTTGGAAGTGCCTGGGGGAATCTTTTTTTGTTGAGAGGTGATTTGATGTGCCTGATTGTTTACTCTCTGTTGTTTTGCTGTTGTAATTTTTGAGTTTTTTTAATACTGGTAGACAGATTTTGTTCATTTTCATGGTTTCTTCCTTTCTGTTGAAATTGTCCACATGCTTGTGTATTTCAATGGCTTCTCTGTAGAGAGTAGAGATGAAGATCCACCCAGAGGAAAATGTTCTTGCCATACATCAAGGGAACCACTGACCGCAGAGGGAAGCTGATGAGGAAACACAACATACAAACCACCTACAGACCCACCAAGAAAATGAAATACACAACCATGTGGACAATTTCAACAGAAGGAGGAAACCATGAAAATGAACAAAATCTGGCTACCAGTATTAAAAAAACTCAAAAATTACAACAGCAAAACAACAGAGAGTAAACAATCAGGCACATCAAATCACCTCTCAAAGAAAGATTCCCCCAGGCACTTCCAAGCCATTAAATGCTAATCAAGGTGGTCAGTTGAAACATTCACACCTAGCTCCAGCAGACAAGAGTCCTTTGTCCCACCCTGGTCATTCCACAGATATATAAACCCATTTTCCTAGTTCCAACAGACCTCACTACCTCTGAGGATGCTTGCCATAGATGCAGGCGAAACGTCAGGAGAAAATGCCTCTAGACCATGGCCATATAGCCCGAAAAAACCTACAACAACCCATAGGCATGAATGTTTCAATTGGCCACCTTGATTAGCATTTAATGGTCTGGCAGTTTTTTTGGTGTGGCTTGTTACTGCCTGGGAAATTTCCTTGTTGAGAGGTGACCAGGTGTTTCTGATTGTTTCCTGGCTGGAGTTTGAGTTTTGTATTTTATTTACTGTTATAATTTTGGAGTTTTTTTTTATTACGGGGAGCCAGTTTTTGTTCATTTTCCTGGTTTCCTCCTTTCTGTTGAAATTGTCCACATGCTTCTTGTGGATTTCAATGGCTTCTCTCTGACATGGTGGTTGTGAGAGTGGTCCAGCATTTCTGTGTTCTCGAATAATATGCCATGTCCAGGTAGGTTCCTCAGGTGCTCTGCTATGGCTGAGTTCTCTGGCTGAATTAAGTCTGCAGTGCCTTTCATGTTCCTTGATTCGTGTCTGGGCAATGCTCCAAGATGAACTGAACCACCTAAACTGGGCTTTATAGGCCAATGGATACTCCACCTCTGTACCCAGGCAGGGAAGGTGAGGAAGAGGAGGCAACACCCCATACTTTCAATACCATACTTTTCAATGACATACCTCTCTGATTCTTTTTGCAGGTCATTTGCCCCATCACGTACTGCAGCATCGTCTACTGGATGACGGGACAACCTCCTGAAGCCACACGCTTCCTCCTTTTCTCTGCACTTGCCACCTCCACCGCTCTGGTGGCCCAGTCCTTGGGGCTCATGATTGGAGCGGCATCCACCTCTTTGCAGGTAAGGCACCCAGGGAAGTAGAGAAAGTGCATTCAAGGCTCCTACAGATCCCATTATAATCCATATTGAACTTTGGAGAGGTTGCTAAAGTCAACGAAAAGTCATTAGAACAGGAAAAAACATGATCTGAAGAACCCAAAAGTTTCTCCACTAATAACACAATCTAACACGATTTTTGTTCCTGGGTTATAAATGTCATTTATTGTTGTGGCACAATGGGTGCTGGCTGAATTGATGACCTGAAGGTCAGCGGTTCAAATCCGCGAGATGGGGTGAGCTCCCATCTGTCAGCTCCAGCTTCCCACATGAAGACATGAGAGAAGCCTCCCACAGGATTGTAACACATCTGGGCATCCCCTGGGCAATGTCCCTGCAGATGGCCAATTATCTCACACCAGAAGCGACTTGCAGTTATCTCAAGTCCCTTCTGATACAATTAAAAAAGAACTTGAAGTCCACCTGACCTAACTTTCTGAACCCAGCGTCCACCAATGGTGGGACATGTAGTCCAAGACTCCCAGAGGCCCCTGGGTTGCAAAAGTCAGGTCTTATTGGAATGGGGTTTTCATGACTCTTTCTTGCGATTGCCCTCCCAGGTGGCCACATTCGTGGGTCCCGTGACCGCCATCCCGGTCCTTCTCTTCTCTGGCTTCTTTGTGAGCTTCAAGACCATCCCAACATATTTGCAGTGGAGTTCCTACGTCTCTTATGTCAGGTGGGGCATCTCTTGCTTTCTTGCTCACTTTACTATTTGCTGCACTGGTCAGGATGTGTTATGTGCTGCTGGTCATAGCTATTCATGCATTCAGTTTGTCATTTTTGACCACATATTCCAGTTTTGAAATATTGGAGGGCATGCACTCTACCCATGTGTCTCTCCAATATCTATCTATATATATCTATACCTATCTTTCTTTCACACACACATTTCCCCCATTAGAGAAAAAGACCTCCCCACATGACTTCAGAGCTTTTATGGGCTCGTAAAGGGGGGGGGGATCCTATTTCTATACCATTGGTTCCTACAACCCATATGTGTTTCATTCCAAGACCCCCTCTCGAAATACCAAAAGTAATGGATGTTTGCTCAATTCCCATTATATACCAGGACATGGTAAAATGGCATGAATGGCTCATATCACAACCTGAGGATCTGTGAAATGGTGAGCCTCTACAGAAAAATATTCATGCATATCAATTTAGTAGTGGCTTCTTAATGCTTAGACCAGCAGTTGGCTGAATCCATGGATGCAGAACTCTTGGATTCTGAAGGCCAACTCTACAAGGTAAAAGAGACTGATGGTATTTTGAAAGTAAGCTTCCAAACTCTGATGAGACTGTTCTTTCCGATCAGGTATGGTTTTGAAGGCGTCATCCTCACCATCTACTCCTTGGAGCGTGAAGAGTTGGAGTGCAAGCTGCCCGAGTGTCCCTTCAAGGACCCCATGAAGATCCTCAAGGAGCTGGACGTGGAGGAAGCCAAGCTCTACCTGGACTTCATTGTCCTGGGGATCTTCTTCATCTGCCTCCGGCTCCTGGCCTACCTCACCCTCAAGTACAAGGTGAAATCCGAAAGATAGGAAGGAGAACTTGGGGACACTTTGGGCGGACACCGTGGGATGGGCGACAAAACATTTCCCGGAAAACAATGGGCAGAGAAGGGGCTCGTCGGATCTTTGGGGAGAGAACGACCAGCTGAGAAGACTTGACGGAGATGTCTCCAAACAGTTTTAACTTTTCCAAGCATTGCAGATTGGTCTCTCTTTCTCTTTCTCTCAGTGTTTTGGTACAATTCTGGAACGTGTCAAAACTTTCTTCCCAGAGCAATATCAGTCGGAAGGAACTTGCGACCTCCGCAAAAATCCACATTAATATCTTCACGGAACATTGTCTCAAAGGGACGCTAACCAACAAGGAAGCTTGGTTTCTGGTCCATTGGGAAGAAGATGGAAAGGGCGATAACAGTGTTTTTTGGCGAGGGGGGGATGCTAGGATCTATAGGCGGGTGGGAAAGCAGGGGTGGAGAAATCCTCTACAAAGCACAGTTTTCTAGCACCGTTTGCCCCAGTGCCATTTTTGACTTGCTCGCTTTCACAGACATTGACTTGTAGCATGTGTCTCAATATTACGAAACCGAGAGCCGTATTAGGAGTGTTGCACAAGGCTTTGAATGCTTACCATAACCATAGAAGGGGAGGGAGGGGCGTTTTGAGTCTTCCCTGCCCCTTATTTCCCTTCCCAAAAATCTCTGGTGTTTGTAGGAGAAACTTAATGTGGGATTGAGAATTGCAAGCAGGACAAAAAAGGTCAGCTCCCCAGAACTTGGAAAACTCTCATTTTAAAACTGCATAATTTAACAGCCAGCATAAACTGCAAAAAAAAAAAAAAAAAAGTGGCCAAGGGATTCTGCGAATTGCAATCCCCAGAAAAGTATATTTTCCAGAGTTTGTGCATATAGGTTGAAGCTGGGCTTAGATGTATTGTAGCACTTTGGAGACCTGCAGACTGTGGTGCGTCAGAGATGGTCGTGATTCTGCCAAAGCGCAGAACGTTGTGCCGAATGTGGCATCGTCAACTTCTTGAGAATCTCCTCTTTGGCTTATTGGAAAAGCAGAGGGGCATGATTCTCTAAAGCAGAAGATTGGAAATCGTGGTGCGAAGCTGTAAAAGAAATGCTGCAAAAGGAAATGGGAGGTGCAAATCGGTCAAATAATTATACATAGGTTGCCGAATTTACTTTTACTTGGCATGGAAATCTAACCAAAGCATGAGCAGAATGTAAGCTCAGGTTGAACAAACCCTTGGGAATGTATAGGCTTGAGAAAGACAATCATGAGTTTTGAGATGAATGACATAGAGAACAGTTTGAAAACTATGAAAGTTGGTGAACAAATTATTTCTCTAGAGACCTCAAATGACCTATTTTCACCCTATTTCCAGCCTTCCTAGTCACTCCCTGGTGGCACAGTGGTTAAACTGCTGAGCTGCTGAACTTGCTGATTGAAAGGTTGGTGGTTCGAATCCGGGGAGTGGGGTGAGCTCCCGCTGTTAGCCCCAGCTTCTGCCAACCTAGCAGATCGAAAACATGCAAATGTGAGTAGATCAATAGGCACCACTTCTGTGGGAAGGTAACGGCACTCCATGCAGTCATGCTGGCCACACGACCTTGGAGGTGTCTATGGACAACGCTGGCTCTTCGGCTTAGAAATGGAGATCAACACCAACCCCAAGAGCCAGACACAAATAGACTTAATGTCAGGGGAAACCTTTACCTTTAAGCCATTTTAGGCTGTCTGAAATGATGGGAAGTATACAAAAGTCAGCCTAAAATGCCTTCAGGGTCCAAAAATGTGGTGGCAATTCCACCTGGAAGACATTTGGGGTGTCCTGGCAATAAAATTAGCCCATTGCCCACCTCTGCTAGAGAGAAATTCTTGCCTTGGGCATGTTCACTACCATTTTGTCCCCTTGCAAAGTTTCCCAAGCTCTTCTCAAATCAGTGCCATTTAAAGGCAAGGTGGGCAACTTCATATCATTTATTTTATTGGGTCCATGGACACAATTAGGTCCATCCATGAGCTTTAAGGATTCAGAGGAAATAAATCAGGGGTCACATCATTTTAAACAAAAGCTCCATCGTGCTAGCTTCATAGCTTTTCCTAGAACTGGTTTGCAACTGGGATTTTGACATTTTGCCATGGTACCTCCAAGCCATAGGTCAGGCTTGGCGTTTGTCCTTTATGGGGATGCAATCCTTGAGTGCTGAGACAATCACTGCTGCGCCCTAGCTCTTTCCTCCCTGCTGCCTTATTTCGTGGCCTCTCCAATGTTTCTCATCTTTGCAGAAATGCCATCGAGTATAACTGGGGCCAGCTTAGACAACTGCCCTTCGAGGAGGAGACAGGCAGCAGCTATTTGCATTTTATGAAGTGGAAGCAAAGAGAGATTCACCTTGGGCAGGCATGGGCAAACTTCGGCCCTCCAGGTGTTTTGGACTCCAACTCCCACAATTCCTAACAGCCGGTAGGAAGTTGGAGTCCAAAACACCTGGAGGGCCGAAGTTTGCCCATGCCTGACCTTGGGTTATTCAGTTGTTCCTTTCAAGAACCCAAAGCTAAGACCAAAACCAATAATAATAATAATAATAATAATAATAATAATAATAATAATAATACACTTGCTGCTGTGGAAGTGCTCAGTGTTACCCAAATTACAAAATATTGTTTTGCACGTGTTGTTTACCGCATGAAATTATTAATGGGTCGAACAAAAAAGCAGTGGCTGGTGGCTTCTCTATGAATCCGCTTTGGGTTCCAGTCCGAAGTTTAGAAGCACTCTCGAAGTTGCTGGCTTCTTTTCCCCAAAAAGCTTCAGCACCTTGGAGAGATCCTTTCACAGCTAAAGGGAAAACCTGGGGCGGATTCACTGCCCCGGAGACATGGAAGCCTTTCATTGTGCACATTTCCAGTCTCACCTTTTCCCAAATGGCACTTTTAATTGCTGCTAAGCAAGGAATAATATATGAATACATATATATATTTCAAATGGATGGGTGTATTTGGAAACAAAAGGCTTGGAGACTGATATATTGTATACAATCGTTACCAAATTCAATCAGTATTTTGAGCATTGCCAGGATTATAGACACCCAACCAGATAGACTATCTGGGTGTCTTTTGACCTAAAGCAGCATTCTAATTGGCACTTGGTTCTTCCCAAGGGACAGGATGGGCAAGTATCCATTTTTAGCCTCATTGATGCTTATGGGAGGTTGCTGTTGTTCCCATTGTATAGAAACCAAAGTCCTGCAAGCGCCAATGCATTCTTCCTCTGTAGTCTCAGAAACGAGGAGAGGGCAGAAACCTTCACCCTTCTCGATGTATTTGACTCCAACTCCTATAACATGGATGATGTCTCTGTTGTCTCTGAACAAGGAATACCCGAAGGACCACCAAAGATTTTTCAGCCATAGATGCATGGATTAGAAGGAAACGTCTGGCCTTTTATCTCCATGACTATATGGAAGCATTTATCAGCACTGGCATCAGATTAAGAACCAAAGATACCGGAAAGGGTAGCAAGTTGTGTTTGAATGTGTGCAGCCAAATATGGTTGAACATCGAGGGCAGATTTTTGAGTCTATTTTCTCAGGGGAATCTATGCTTCACCTGGAGTTTATTTCTTTCCTTTTAGCCAGGGCATCGTCATAGGCTACTTGGCCACCACCACCACCACTGATATCTTGTTCCTGTTAGAGCAAGGATTTGTACAGAAGACCCAAGGTGGTGGCCCTTCTGTCTCATCCTCATTTTGGAATCCAGCTTCTAGAATTCCCCAACCAGCACACTCAAAAATCCAACTTTTTCAAGCTCTAACCAATGTGCATAACTCAAGGAAGGCTTATGAATTTGATGGTTCCTCCAAATGGTCTTCCCTGGTGGTTCCTCCAGATAGTCCTCCTCGATGGTTCCTCCAAGTCATCCTCCTTGATGGTTCCTCCAAGTAATCCTCATTCAGATGTCTTCCTTGATGGTTTTTTCAGGGGATTTCCCTGATGGTTCCTCCAGATAGTCCTCCTTGATGGCTCCTCCAGGTGGTCTTCTCTGATGGTTCCTCCAGATAGTCCTCCTTGATGGTTTCTCCAGGTGGTCTTCTCTGATGGTTTCTCCAGACAGTCCTCCTTGATGGTTCCTCCAGGTGGTCTTCTCTGATGGTTCCCCCAGGTCATCCTCCTTGATGGTTTCTCCAGGTGGACTTCCTTGATGATTCCTATAGATAGTCCTTCTTGATGGTTCCTTCATGTGGTCTTCCCTGATGGTTCCTCCAGATAGTCCTCCTTGATGGTTCCTCCAGGTGGACATTCCTTGATGGTTTCTACAGATAATCCTCCTTGATGGTTCCTTCATGTGGTCTTCCCTGATGGTTCCTCCAGGTGGTCTTCCTTGATGGTTCTTACAGATAATCCTTTTGATGGTTTTTCTGGGTAATCATCCTTGATGGTTCCTTCAGGTTGTCTTTCCTGGCGGTTCCTCTAATAGTCCTCCTTGATGGTTTCTCCAGATGAATTTTCTTGATGGTTCATTCGGGTAGTTGTCATTGATTATGCCAACAGGTAGTCTTCCTTCGTGGTTCCTACAGGTGATTTTTCTAAGGCAATACCCCTTCCATGGCTCATATTGTTTTTGAAGTCCAGCTCCCATAATCTCCCAGCCAGCCCACTCCAAAACCCAACCTTTCCAAGTCCTAGCCAATGAGCATAACTCAAGGACGGCTTAAGAACTTGATGGTTCCTGCAGATGACCTTCCTTGAATGTTCCTACAAGTAGTTTTCCTTTATAGTTCCCACAGGTGGTCTTCCATTATGGTTCCGATTTCCATAATGGTCCCTACAAGTAGTCTTCCTTGATGGTTTCAGGTTCCCTTCCTACAGGTGGTTTTCTTTGATAGTTCTTCAAAGTGCTCTGCCTTGATGGCTCCTCCAGATATTCTTCCTTGAATTACACTCAACCAGAACTTGTAATTCCTTGAATTACACTCAACCAGAAAAGTTACTTTTTTTGGAAGTTGCTGGTAAGGGATTTTCCCAATACTCCATTCAAAAGTCAAGTTTCCAAGCCCAGGTTCCTCTCTTCCCCTATGTATGAATGTATACAAGACTGAGCTCATTCTCAAGAGAGTGTTTGCATAAACAAACTCTCCTTCCATGCATCCAAGAAGCGGATTTGCAATCCTAACCATTGGTGCTAAGACAGAGGAGGCGGGGATGTGGGGCAAAGTGTGTTAAGGTCCATCCTTCTGCTCCTTCCTGCGTTCCCTCCAAAGTCATGCAATAAGTAAAGGGTTTCTCTGAACAAATCATGAACAAATCTCTGTGTGTTTTCCTCCAAATTTTGCCTGCAGCTCTTCTCTCCCAGTCATTTCAGCGTCTGGAAATAAACCTAGCTCTGGTTTTCCTTCTCAGTGTTTAGCATTGTGGGTGGATTTAGATCTACTGTGTGTATCGTATCAGAGAAAGAAAATTGTGTCTTTTAATGCACGTAAGCAACCAAAGGGGATTGGTTGTGCCAGAAAAGCATTAAACCTGTTTGAAAACTGGAAATGGGAAATCTAAGAAGAAGGCAATGACATATGCACACTTACTCATGTGTGAATGGGGTTTACTCACTATGTAGCTATGCTTAGGATGGCAACCTGACAGGTTTTGAAATCAGTCTTGATGCAGATTCTTCCAAAAGAAGCACCTTCGGGGATCATGTCATTCTATGATGTTATATAGCCCTATAATTCTACTTTACCATTCTTGGGATTTATAGTATAGGGAAGACCATGGGACCCTGGGATTTGTAGTATAGGGAGTGCCATTTGAAACACTCAGTGAGGGAATAGTAGCATCTCCCTAAACTACAAATCTCAGAAATCCATGGGATACAACTATGGCAGTTAAAGTGGAATCATGGTGCAATATATATGTGTGTGTGTGTGTGTGTGTGTATGTGTATATATACGTGTGTATGTATATGTGTATAAACACATATGTGTGTGTGTGTGTGTGTGTATGTATATATTAGTCATGGGCAATCCATGGCTCTAAAGTACTTACAAAACTAAAGTTCTGGTGGTGAAAAGTAGGGGGCACTGATGCTTTGCTTCTACAGTGTTGTTAAAGTTCTGATGGTGAAAATTACAGAACTCTAACAAAACTTCCAAAATTTCATTATAAATGGAAGTTCCTAATTGGTTCTCTCTCTGTGTGTGTGTGTGTGTGTGTGTGTATTAGTCATGGGTAATCCATGGCTCTAAAGTACTTACAAAACTAAAGTTCTGGTGGTGAAAAGTAGGGGGCGCTGGTGCTTTGCTTCTACAGTGTTGTTAAAGTTCTGATGGTGAAAATTACAGAACTCTAACAAAACTTCCAAAATTTCATTATAAATGGAAGTTCCTAATTGGTTCTCTCTCTGTGTGTGTGTATTAGTCATGGGCAATCCATGGCTCTAAAGTACTTACAAAACTAAAGTTCTGGTGGTGAAAAGTAGGGGGCGCTGGTGCTTTGCTTCTACAGTGTTGTTAAAGTTCTGATGGTGAAAATTACAGAACTCTAACAAAACTTCCAAAATTTCATTATAAATGGAAGTTCCTAATTGGTTCTCTCTCTGTGTGTGTGTATTAGTCATGGGCAATCCATGGCTCTAAAGTACTTACAAAACTAAAGTTCTGGTGGTGAAAAGTAGGGGGCGCTGGTGCTTTGCTTCTACAGTGTTGTTAAAGTTCTGATGGTGAAAATTACAGAACTCTAACAAAACTTCCAAAATTTCATTATAAATGGAAGTACCTAATTGGTTCTTGCATAAAAAAAATTGCCAGTATGCAAATAATAAAATTTTGAAAGTTTTGTTAGAGTTCTGAAATTTTCACCACCAGACCTTTAGCAACATTGTAGAGGCAAAGCACCAGCGCCCCCTACTTTTCACTACCAGAACTTTAGTTTTGTAAGTACTTTAGAACCATTTAGAACCATGGATTGCCCATGCCTAATATATATACGTGTGTATGTATATGTTTATACACACACACACACACACACACACACGTGTGTATATGTGTGTGTATTAGGCCTGGGTAACAACGGAAAAATTTGTTTCTAAAATCTATTCGTTTTTTGGGGTTTTTTGCGTTTCGTTATTTAAAATAATTACAAAATTTTCCTTTTAAAAAGTTTGATATTTACGAAATTTCGTAAATGCGAAAAAAAATTACAAAACATTAACGAATCGATTTCCGAAACAATAACGAATCGATTCGTTAATGGCGGACGCGACCGCGAAATACGCTAAAAAACCTCCAAAAACTTCTGAAGCTTCCCTCTCCCTCTGTTGTTGACTGTTGGTGTGATATTATAATTTTTTTTCACTAATTAAACAAAAAACAACCATAAAACTTGCCCCAGACATGCGGAAATAATAACGAAACGACCTCAAAACAATAACGAAACGAATACAATAACGAAATACGAAGCATTTACAAAACTATTTAAAAATTCGTTTTTTTCAAAAAATGCTCCAGAATGGTTCGTTATCGTTTTGTAATTGAAAAAATTAACGAATTATTAACGAATTACGAATTAACGAAACGAAACCGCCCAGCCCTAGTGTGTGTGTGTGTGTGTGTGTGTATATATATATATATATGTGTGTGTGTGTGTGTGTGTGTATATATATATATATATATAGAGAGAGAGAGAGATGCAATATGGAAATATATATGATTTCACCCCTGGGTGCCCCTGGTTCGCTTCTAGAAAACTTTGGAAGAGTTTGTGCCAGTTTCCAGTTTCAATTTCTGCTGCTATATGGGGTGAAAGGGCTCTTAAATGTCAAACCACCATAATATAGGGACATAAGCCAACCCCTCCTAGCTTTGAGGGCTTTCAATGGGCAACACATAGTTAGGAATTCACTTCCTTGGTAAACTTTGATCAGAGGAGGATCACCCTTGCCTTCCTCTGAGGCTGAGAGAGTGTGACTTCTCCAAGGTCACACAGTAGGTTTCCAAGGCTGAATGGCAGTGATTGGAACCCTGGTCTCCTAAGCCATAGCCCTATATTCAAACTCTTATGCCATATTGTCTAGGTTCAAAACTTCTCGTATTTCCCTGGATGCTGGGTTTTCAATAGATGGGCCCTTGAGAGTTGCAAACGTGGCTGGTCTTTGCTGTTCATTTCGAAGGTTTACGCAAGGCCTTCTGTTGGATTTCACACATTATTAATAAAAACTATATTTATACTGTAACTTTGTCTTTGATTCCTGGGCATTTTTGAAATTGCACCTGGGAGGAAGAAGGTATCGTCGAGCATCGTTGGACCTGTCCTTGTATTTTGCCACAGCTTGGGAATGTGACTTTGCGGACCACAACTCCCAGCATCCTTACCCAACACGCACACTCCATAACGTATATAAAAATGTACAATCCAACATCCCAATTTGGAAGGGAAAGTCCTGAATCCTGATGATTCCTGTCATCCCAGATTCCTTTCTCTGCACCTCTTCCCTTCTTTGAGTAAGAAGGAAGAATTACACAAACGAGAGATTAGCTGTTGTGTCATTAATTCATGCAAATAGGCAAGAACAGGAAAATCGGGAAATGTTCCTCTTCGCCACATCCCGGTGTGATCCCTCCCTTTAGTCCAACCCTACGTAAGCATTTGGCTTGCTTTAAATAGAGATGTAGGGTGCATCTACACTGTGGAATGAATGCAATTTGACACCATTTTAACTACCTCAACTCAATGCTACGAATCTTGGGAAATGCAGTTTCACAGGGTAGATGCAGATGGGACAACATAAGGGCTAAATTGCTAGAATATAAGCTTCTTTAGACCTCCATTGGGATGTTAGTCAAAGGAAGCATCTACATCATAGAATTAATGCAGTTTGGCACCATTTTGCCATGGCTCAATGATGGGATTTGTACTTTGGTTTGACCTAGTAAACTACAAGTCCCAAGGATCTATAGCATTGAAGCATGGCAGTTTAGTTGCATTAGTGTAGACCAGGTATGGGCAAACCCAGGCCTGGGTCAGATGCAGGCCCTTGGGATCTTTTCTCAAACCCTCCTCTTTCTCATCATTTTATCCTTCCTTCCTTCCTTCCTTCCTTCCTTCCTTCCTTCCTTCCTTCCTTCCTTCCTGCCTTCCCCCTTTTCTCCCTTTTGTCTTTCCTTCCTTCTCTTTCCTTTTTCTTTACCTCCCTCCCTCCCTTCCCTTCTTTTCCTCTTTCTCCTTCCATAGTCCTTCCCTCTTTCCTACCTCTCTCCTTCCTTCCTTTTCTTTTGTCTTTCCATCCTCCTCTCTTTCCTTTATCCTTTCTTCTCCTTCCTCCTTCTTCCTTTCTTCCTTCCACCCTTTCATCCTTCCTTCCTTCCCTTTACTTTTCTGCCTTCTCTCTCTTTTTCTCCTTCTTCCTTTCCTTTTGTCCTTCCTTCCTTCTCTCTCACCATCCTTCTTTCCTTCCTTCCACATCCTCCCCTTCAACCCTTTCATCCTTCTCCATCCTCCCTTTTCTTTCCTTCCTTCTTTCCTTCCTCCTTCCATCTCTTCCTCTTTCTCCTTCCTTTTCCCTCTTTTCCTTCCTTCCTCTTTCCTCCTTCTCTCCCTCTTTCTCTTTCCTTCCTTCTCTTTTGTATTTCATTCCTTCCCTCTTTCCTACTTCCCTCTCTCCCTCTTTCTCCTTCCTTCCCTTTTGACTTTCCTTCCTCCCCACTCTCTCTTTCTTCTATCCTTCCCTTTCACCCTATCATCCTTCCTTCCCTCTTTCTCCTTCCTTCCTTCTCTCTTTCCTCCCTCCTTCCCTCTGTCCCTCTTTCTTCCTCTTCCTTCTTTCATTCCTTCCTTCTCTCTCTCCCTCTTTTCTCCTTCTATCCTTCTTTCATCCTATCATCCTTCCTTACTTTCTTCCTTCCTTTTTCTCCCTTTTCTCCCTTTTCCTCTTTTTTTCCCTTCCTTCCTTCCTTCCTTCCCTCCCTCTCTCCCTCTTTCTCCTTCCATCCTTCCCATTCTCCCTTCCTCCCTTTCGTCCTTCCTTCCTTCCCTCATTCTCTTTCTTCCCTTTCGTCCTTCCTTCCTTCTCTCTTCCCTTCCTCCTTCCCTTCATTTCCTCCATCACCAGGCAGCCAGTCCTCCTAGCAGGGAGTGCTAGCATGCAGCCCCCAAGTTAGAAAGTTTGCCCATGCCGGTGTAAATGCGTCCCTAGATAATGTTGGCACTCAACAGAATGGGTCAAAAATATCTATGTTGCAAATCAACTAAATATGATATTGAGAAGCAATAGAGAAATACATTCATTGAGAAAACAAAGTGTTTCCGGGCAGGGCTTTGCAGGAATGGGAGAAGGCAGGCCATTCCCTGTGCCGCACTCCTCCTCTGGGCCTTTCTCAATCTTTCCTTCTCTCTTTGCATGTGCTCTTCCGCTCCTCCCTCTTTGGCTTGTTTTTGGATGCTTTCCCAGATGCAAAAGAGAGGCAGAGAGAGTGGGAAGGGCGTTGCTTTGCTGGCAGGAAGTTGCTAAGGAACTGTCAGAGAGTTGACACTCCGAAGTACAACCGCCCTGAAAGAAGGAGAGACGAAAAAAGGCACGAAACAGGCCAAGCAGAGACTGAGAAGTATATATTATATAGACATGCTAAGAACAAGAGTCAGCACCAAATGGAAGAAAGGATGTTGACGCAGGGGAAGAAGCTCCATTACAGGTAAAATCCTATTTGTCTTCAGGCATGTCCACACTGTAGAATGAATGCAGTTTGACACTACTTTGAAGTGGCATAACTCGATGGTATGGGAACCCACAAGGTATCGTTTGGTGAGGCCCTTTTGGGCTGGGAAGGCTCAAGACTTGCAAAACTACAACTCCCAGACGGAATTAATTCACCTGTGTGGACACAGCCTTTGTTGAGCATGAATTCACTCAACATGGTAAACACACTCTGCAATGTGTTGTCGAAGGCTTTCCTGGCCGGAATCACTGGGTTGCTGTGAGTTTTCCGGGCTCTATGGCCATGTTCCCGAAGCATTCTGTCCTGACATTTTGCCCACATCTATGGCAGGCATCCACAGAGGTTGTGCTTAATATAATATAATATAATATAATATAATATAATATAATATAATATAATATAATATAATATAATATATAGTATATACATACAATATTGTTCATATTATAATGTAATACAATATACTACTACTAATAATAAAATGATATTATAATTATATATTTTATACTAAATGTAATATTACTAATAATATTACAGTATAATGTTATAGTACAATGTAATATATAATATTAATGGGTTGTTGTAGGTTTTTTCGGGCTATATGGCCATGTTCTAGAGGCATTTTCTCCTGACGTTTCGCCTGCCTCTATGGCAAGCATCCTCAGAGGTAGTGAGGTCTGTTGGAACTAGGAAAAAGGGGTTTATATATCTGTGGATGACCAGGGTGAGACAAAGGATTGCTCCAGGCACTGCCAGGCCATAAATGCTAATCAAGGTGGTCAGTTGAAACATTCACACCTAGCTCCAGCAGACAAGAGTCCTTTGTCCCACCCTGATCATTCCACAGATATATAAACCCTTTTTCCTAGTTCCACTACCTCTGAGGATGCTTGCCATAGATGCAGGCGAAACGTCAGGACAGAATGCCTCTAGACCATGGCCATATAGACCCGAAAAAACCTACAACAACCCAGTGATTCTGGCCATGAATGCCTTCGACAATATAGTATATTAGCTTATAATACTTATATATCAGCATTAGTATTATATATTACTATATTGTAAAATTATTAGTAATATTACATGTAATATTGTTCCAGAAGCATTCTCTCCTGATGTTTCGCCCACATTTATGGCAGGCATCCTCAGAGGTTGTGAGGTCTGTTGAAAACTAGGCAAGTGGGTTTTATCTATCTGTGGGATGTCCAGGATGGGAGAAAGAACTCTTGTCTGTTGGAGGCAAGTGGGAATGTTGCAATTGGCCAACTTGATTAGAATTGAATAGCATTGCAGCTTCAAAGCCTGGCTGCTTCCTACCTGGGGGAATCAATCTGAGCCAGCTAATACCTCCCAACAAAGGATTGTCCCAGGCAGGAAGCAGCCAGGCTTTGAAGATGCACAGCCATTCAATGATAATCAAGGAGTTTAGGAAAAATAGGCCTTGACATTTGGGAGTTGTAGTTGCTGGGATTGGACATAGTGAGCATCCGTGGCAAGTTTGGTCCAGACCCATCATTGTTTGAGTCCACAGTGCTCTCTGGATGTAGGTGAACTACAACTCCCAAAACTCAAGGTCAATTCACACTTGCCTCAAGCAGACAAGAGTTATTTCTCCCACCCTGTTGCACAGATATATAAACCCCTCTTGCTGAGTTTCCAACAGATTTCACAATCTCTGAGGATGCCTGCCATAGATGTGGGTGAAGCGTCAGGAGAGAATGCTTCTGGTACATGGCCAGATAGGCCAGAAAACTCACAGTAACCCAGTGATTCTGGCCATGAAAGCCTTTGACAACACCTTTATTGGATTATTTTTCACTTTCATGAGGGTCCTTTGCCCCGAACGCCAGTGAATGTGAAGGGATGATTGTCATTCCTTCTTCTGTGATCTTTTCTCTCTCTCTCTCTTCCTCTCTCCTTCCTAGCACCAAAGATCTTGGATATTTGGCCAGGTAATCAATTATTCACTGCATCTGAGACCTTTTTTAGCTGTCTTATTCATGGCCTTAAGGAGAGGAACAATGCCTCACTTATCTGTGCAAATATCCCATTTGGGCTGAGAAACAACGGCTGATCCAAATGACCCTCTAGATCAGCGTTTCTCAACCTTCCGAATGCCGTGACCCCCTTAATGCAGTTCTTTATGTTGTTGCAACCCCCAACCATAACATTATTTTCGTTGCTACTTCATAACTGTCATTTTGCTACTGTTATGAATCGTCATGTAAAAATATCTGATATGCAGGATGCGTTTTCATTCACTGGACCAAATTTGGCACAAATACCCGATATGGCCGGGTGGGGAGGGGTTGGTTTTGTCATTTGGGAGTTGTAGTTGTTGGGATGTATACTTCACTTACAATCCATAAGTATTCTGAACTCAACCAATGATGGAATTGAACCAAAATTATTTTCGTTGCTACTTCATAGCTATAATTTTGCTACTGTTATGAGTCGTAATGCAAATATCTGATATGCAAAATGTGTTTTCATTCACTGGACCAAATTTGGCACAAATATCCGATATGCCCAAATGTGACTACTGGTGGGGTGGGGGAGAAGGGGTTGATTTTGTCATTAGTTACTGGGATTTATAGTTCACCTACAATCAAAAAGCATTCTGAACTCCACCAATGATGGAACTGAACCAAACTTGGCACACAGAACTCTCATGGCCAACAGAAAATACTGGAAAGGTTTGGTGGGCATTGACCTTGAGTTTTGGAGTTGTAGTTCACCTACATCCAGAGAGCACTGTGGACTCAAACAATGATGGATCTGGACCAAACTTGGCACGGATGCTCACTATGCCCAAATGTGAACACTGGTGGAGTTTGAGGAAAATAGAAAATAGACCTTGACATTTGGGAGTTGTAGTTGCTGGGATTTATAGTTCACCTACAATCAAAGAGCATTCTGAACCCACCAACTATAGAATTGGGCCAAACTTTCCACACAGAACCCCATAAACAACAGAAAATAACTGTGTTTCCTTTTGGTGTTTGGCGAAACATCTGACACCCCCTTGCGACCTCACCCCTGGGGGTCCCGACCTCCAGGTTGAGAAAAGGTGCTCTAAATATGCAAGAACTGGGCTGGAAACTCTAGGTGGTTTTATAGTTCCTACCAAGCATAGATTTTTGGCCCTTCCAGACAGGCCCAATATCCCAGGATCTGATCCCAGGATTTCCAATTACCCCAGATTATCAGGTCGCAGGTTCAAATCCGGGGAGAGTGCGGATGAGCTCCCTCTGTCAGCTCCAGCTTCCCATGAGGGGACATGTGAGAAGCCTACTACAAGGATGGGAAAACATCAAACATCTGGGCAACATCCTTGCAGACGGCCAATTCTCTCACACCAGAAGCGATTTGCAATTTCTCAAGTCACTCCTGTTGCAAATAAAATAAAATAAAATCTGGCATCGGGGACTCATATAATCCAGTTAAAAGCAGAAAACCTGGGATCGGATCCTGGGATAAAAGGCTGTCTGGAAGGGCCGTGAGACAAAAGTCCTAGCCCTTTTCAACAAAAACAATATTTTGATATAAATGGGGGAGTAGGGGTGCATCTACACTGTAGAATTAATGCAGTTCAATGCCACTTTACTGCCAGTCTGAAAGCTATGCAAACCTAGGGTTTGTAATTTGGAGAGGAATCAGCTCTCTTTGGGAGACAAGACCTTGTAAAACTATAAAACTCCAGGATTCCCTTGCATGGATTCCCTTGCATGGATAGACAGACAGATTCGAATGTGCCAGCGGCTTCTAACTGCTGAGTCCGGCTAACTCTGCCCAAAGGCTGCCAGCAAAACCATTTGGAAATCACTTTGCGGCTCTCTTTCTCTGGCTGCTTTCTCTTCCTTGCCTGTTCCTTTAAGGGGAGGAGAACATCCTGGATTATTTTCCCGGCTGCTGCTGTGGCTTCAAGGAGGGATCAGGCTGGGCTGGGCATCCAGAATGACATTTTAGGCACCGGAAAGAGTGTCAGATGAACCGGCTGGCAGGGCTGGGTTGGAGAAGGCCGCCCGCTTTGCCCAGATGGATCAGACGTGCACCGACTTGTCCTTCTTCTGGAGCTTGGACAACAAAAAGGCCATTTTGCAAACAGCTTTGGGACAAAAGGTGCCAGTATGTGTTTGTGACAGCTGCACTTTCCTTATCCAGCTTACCACTTTCGCTCCTTTCCTTCCCATCCACAGCCAGTCTTCTCCTTTCACTTCCTTGTGCTTTTCCCAGTAATGCTGTCGTTCCTATGCTTGCTGTGTGTCTTTGACCTTTGTGCATGGTATTATTATTATTTTTTGCAGGTGAAAAGCCACATCCACCTGCCATGGGATTCACGAGACGGCTGCCCCAAGCGGGGACCAGTTGGACCAGATTGAGGCAAGCGGATGCTGGGCATCCGAGTCGAACAGCTATGATGCACCCAAACGTCATGCACAGTAAGCCGGAATCTCTATTTCTATGGCTCTTTGATGTTGCATCCAAATCCCTTTCCTCAATTGAAATTCCCTTTGCAAAACAATGCTAATTTCCCCTTTGCAGTACTTTAGTCTGTTCAAAACTGGCATCTTTCTCCAATGTGGTTTTGGCCTGCATAAACAGGAATATAGTGTCTAGATGCAGGGAAGTCATGCTACCCATGCTCTATTCTGCCTTGGTTAGACCACTTTATCTGGAATCACACTATATGAATCCAGGCACCACAATTGAAAGGAGATGTTGACTCTAAGCTGGAATGTGTCCAGAAGAGGGCGACTCAAATGACCAAGGATCTGAAGAACAAGCCCTATGAGGAGCGGCTCAAAGAGCTGGGCATGTTTATTCTGCAGAAGAGAAGACTGAGAAGAGACATAATGAGGGCCATGTGTCAATATGCGAGGGTGCCTTCTGCCTTGGTTGGACCACTTTAGCTGGAATCACACTATGTCCAAGTCTGGGCACCACAATTGAAAGGAGATGTTGACTCTAAGCTAGAATATGTCCAAAGGAGGGCGACTCAAATGACCAAGGATCTGAAGAACAAGCCCTATGAGGAGCGGCTCAAAGAGCTGGGCATGTTTATCCTACAGAAGAGTAGCATGAGATGAGACATAATGAGGAGCATGTTTCAATATGTGCCTAGATGCAGGGAAGTCGTGCTACCCATGCTCTATTCTGCCTTGGTTGGACCACTTTACCTGGAATCACACTATGTCCAATTCTGGGCACCACAATTGAGAGGAGATGTTGACTCTAAGCTAGAATATGTCCAAAGGAGGGCGACTCAAATGACCAAGGATCTGAAGAACAAGCCCTATGAGGAGCGGCTCAAAGAGCGGCTCCTTCTTTTGGAGGTTTTTAAGCAGAGGCTGGATGTCCATGTGTTGGTGGTGCTTTGAATGCAATTTTCCTGCTTCTTGGCACAATGGGGTTGGCCTGGGTGGCCCATTATAAAATATATAATTATAGTATCATATTATTAGTAGTATTATATTGTATTACACTATAATATTATAAGTATTATATGTATATACAATATATTATATTATATTATAATATTATAAATATATGTACATACAACATATTATATTATATTATATTATAATATTTTTAGCATAGCACAGGAGACAAGATAGAACTGTCCCTTGGCCCCCTTTCTCTTCATTCTGGCCCACAGCAGCAGTTGGTGATGGAGGGAGGGCTCCCCAACTGATGACATATGCAGGAAGCAAGATTGAACCGTCCCCTAACCCCCTCCCCCTCTTAGAAATGTTGACTCTAAGCTGGAATGTGTCCAGAGAAGGGAGACTAAAATGATCAAGGGTCTGGAGAACAAGCCCTATGAGGAGCAGCTTAAAGAGCTGGGCATGTTTAGCCTCAAGAAGAGAAGGCTGAGAGGAGACATAATGAGGACCATGTATCAATATGTGAGGGGAAGTCATATGGAGCAGCAGGAAATAAGCAGCAGGAAATAAGCCTGCTCCCTCCTGCCTATGACTTCCCCTCACATCTTGATCCATGGCTCTCATCATGTCTCCTCTTAGCCTTCTCTTCAGCAGGGTAAACATGCCCAGCTTTTTAAGCCGCTCCTCATAGGGCTTGTTCTCCAGACCCTGGATCCTTTGAGTCACCCTCCTCTGGATACATTCCAGCTTAGAGCCAACATCTTCCTTCAGTTGTGGTGCCTGGAATTTGTCACAGTATTCCAAGTCCTGCCTCCAAGATGTCTCAGTAAAGGTAAAGGTGTTCTCCTGACATTTAGTCCAGTCATGTCCGACTCTGGGGGTTGGTGCTCATCTACATTTCTAAGCCGCAGAGCCTGGCGTTGTTCGTAGACTCCTCCAAGTCATATGGCCAGCATGACTGCATGGAGTGCTGTTACCTTCCTGCTGAAGCGGTACCAATTATTCTCACATTTGCATGTTTTCGAACTGCTAGATCAGCAGAAGCTGGGGCTAACAGCGGAGCTCACCCTGCTCCCTGGATTCGAACCGCCAACCTTCTGATCAGCAAATTGTGCATCTTAGTCGTTTAACTCGCTGTGCCATTGCAGCTCCAATGTGTATAACTTCACCTAAAAACTATAACTTGTTGCTTTTCTTTTTTGGAGGCATCTCATGCAATTTCGTCTTCAAGAGGATCTTGCAAGTGGACCGGGCTTTGTCTTCCTCGATGCCTCCGCTCAGGTAATCAAATAGCGCAGAATGTAGGGTGCGCCTACAGTACAGATTAAATGCGGTTTCATCCCACTTTAAATCCATAGCTTGGAAGTTCTAGTTTTACAATATCTCTAAGAAATAACTTAAAGGCGCAATGCAACATAAAGAAAGAAATGGGCTGGTTCGTATGTTAAGAATATTTAATACTAGCCGTCCCCTGCCACGCGTTGCTGTGGCCCAGTCTGTGTATATGTTTTGTGTGTGCATATATGTGTTTATGTGTGTGGATATATTTGTGTATATGTGTATATATGTGTGTTTGCATATATAGATAGATAGATATAGATATATAAATAGATAGATGGGTGTATATGTGTGTGCATATGTGTTATATATTTGTGTATTTCTGCGTTTATATGTGTATATGTATATTGTGTATATGTGTGTGCTTGTGTATATAAGTGTGTATGTATGTCTATATGTATATGTGTGTATGTGTGCATATGTATATGTAAATATATGTGTTCATGTGTATATGTATGTGTATATTTGTGTGTGCCTGTGTGTGTGTGTGTCCCTGTATGTATGTATGTGTGCATGTGTATATGTATATATGTGTATATGTAAATAAAGTTTTATTTTGGGGGGGGGGGGTTTAGTCCCCTCTGCTGTGTTTTTCCAGTGTTTTTATGAGTGATGGTCACTCGTTGGCCTGATAGGTGTCATGTGTCCAAATTTGGTGTCAATTCGTCCAGTGGTTTTTGAGTTATGTTAATCCCACAAACGAACATTACATTTTTATTGTAGCCATCCCCTGCCACATGTTGCTGTGGCCCAGTCTGTGTATATGTGTTTTATGTGATATTTGTGTGTATGTGTCTATATGTGTGTTTGCATATATATGTGTGTGTGTGTGGTTTTAAGCATGCATTTTAATGTATTTTTTTGGCTTTTAAAATCTCTTATGTTGTGTTTTTCAGTGTGATGGTCACTTGTTGGCCTGAGAGGTGTATTGTGTCCAAATGTGGTGTCAATTCATCTAGTGTTTTTTGAGTTATGTTAATCCCAAAAATAAAAATTACATTTTTATTTATATAGATATTTCAATTTTATATTCATCCTGGGTTGCTGAGTTACCTTCTGCAATAATAGCAATCCAGACAATTAATTTGTGTGAGTTCCAACAGACCTCACAACCTCTGAGGATGCTTGCCATAGATGCAGGTGCAACGTCAGGAGAGAATGCCTCTAGAACATGGCCATATAGCCCGAAAAAACCTACAACAACCCAATAATGTATAATATATTATATACATATAATATTTATAATATTATAATGTAATACAATATAATACTACTACTAATAATATGATATTATAATTATATATTTTATATTACATGTAATATTACTAATAATATTACAATATAATGGTATAGTACAATATATTTAATACTGATATTGTACTATGCTAATAATGTAATATATTGCACGTGTTGCTGTGGCCCATATGGGGGTTCTGTGTGGGAGGTTTGGCCCAATTCTATCGTTGGTGGGGTTCAGAATGCTGATTGTAGGTGAACTATAAATCCCAGCAACTACAACTCCCGAATGTCAAGATTCTATTTTCCCCAAACTCCACCAGTGTTCACATTTGGACATATTGAGTATTCGTGTAGAGTTTGGTCCAGATCTATCATTGTTTGAGTCCACAGTGATCTCTGGATGCAGGTGAAATACAACTCCAAAACCAAAGGACACTGCCCACCAAACCCTCCCAGTATTTTCTGTTGGTGATGGGAGAACTATGTGCCAAGTTTGGTCAAATTCTATTGTCGGTGGGGTTCAGAATGCTCTTTGATTGTAGATGAACTATAAATCCCAGCAACAACTCCCGAATGTCAAGATTCTATTTCCCCCAAACTCTACCAGTGTTCACATTTGGACATATTGAGTATTCTTGTAGAGTTTGGTCCAGATCCATCATTGTTTGAGTCCACAGTGATCTCTGGATGTAGGTGAACTACAACTCCAAAACCAAAGGACACTGCCCACCAAACCCTTCCAGTATTTTCTGTTGGTCATGGGAGTCCTGTGTGCCAAGTTTGGTTCAATTCCATCGTTGGTGGGGTTCAGAATGCTCTTCGATTGTAGGTGAACTATAAATCCCAGCAACTACAACTCCCAAATGACAAAATCAATTTTTTTGAGTGAAGGACATACATTGGGTTGTTAGGTGTCTTGTGTCTAAATTTGGTGTCAATTAGTTCAGTGTTTTTGAGTTCTGTTAATCCCACAAACAGACATTACATTTTTATTGATATAGATTTCCATTGCAGGAGCTTTGTCTGCCAGACAAGATCACCTCCGTCTCCTTCGCCCCGAGCGAGCCAGATAGCACTGAAGAATGTGCCCACTTCTGGTAAAAGTTCTGATCTTTTTGCTTCGAAGGGCAGCAGTCTGTATCTAACGTGATCCCCTGGGTTAGACCTTCCTGGATGTCTGTTTTTGGCAGAAAGACAGGGAATCCATTTAAAAAAAGTAAAATCGGAAACATCTCAGAGCATCTTTTCTTTGGGACCAGAAAGTTGCCAACCCATTATTCTCAATAACATTCGTGCCCAGTGGGATTGGGAAAGTGCTTATAGGGACTATATTTGGATGTGGTCCCGAACTTGTGTTTGTGGAGCGAAAATAGATACTCTGGGAGGTTGTTATTGGAGAAGAAGTGTGCCTCACCATCCTTCTTCTTCTCTCTCTTTTCCTGCTCCTCTCTTTCAGAAGCCATCCAGAAACACCGGAACAGCCTGGCCAATTGGTTCCTCCAGCAACCCAATGAGGAGAGGCAGTTTGGCCCTTCCTTTGCTCTGGACTCAATTCATGTTGACCCGATCATCCGGGAGACCTCTCTGGAGGAGATCCTGAAGCCCTCTCCATACCTAACCATCCAGAACCAGCTCAAGGCTTCTTGCAACCAGACCATCAGCCTCCAGAACCTCTTTGACCTCAATGCCTGCGGGCAGCCGGTGAGGAACGTTGTCATGTATGGGACGGTGGGCACTGGGAAGAGCACCCTCATCAAGAAGATGGTAATGGACTGGTGCCACGAGCGCTTGCCGCGCTTTGAGCTGCTCATCCCTTTCTCCTGCGAAGACCTCTCTCAAAGTAATGCACCTATCTCTTTGCGGCGCTTGATCACCAAGAAGTACCTCCACCTCCGGGAGCTGGTACCCACCTTGGGCACCACTAACTTCAGGGTGCTTTTCATTCTCAATGGCTTGGACCGCCTCAACCTGGACTTCCATCTGGCTCACACAGAACTCTGCTGTGACCCCAATGAGCTGATCCCTCCATCTGCCATCGTGGTCAACCTTCTCCGGAAGTACATGATGCCCGAGGTTGGTAGGGTTCATGGAAATGCAGAACGTAAGAGCAACCGTGTTGGATCAGACTAGGGACCTTATCATGTTGGGACCTTATCACATTGCGTGCGTCCTGTAAGCCACACTTTTCCTCCCCCTGATCTTGTGTAATAGTTATCTCAGGCCAGATTGAGCTGTATCTCCATTATGAAATGACTCCTGGCTCTACTAAGTTGTCATAAGTAGGAGATGGAAGAGTCATCTGACCAGATGTTGATCCACCAGATGTGCATCAAAGGTGGGCATCTGTGGCAGGTTCATTGGCCTTTTTGTGCTTTTGAGTCAAATGTTGTCTTAGACTCTCCTGGGACTAAATGGCCTGCAAAAATACAACAAATGGAAAAAGACCAACAATTCATTCTAGTTTTCAGAAATCAGGGTTTTAAAATATTATTAACTAGCTGTCCCCTGCCACGCGTTGCTGTGGCCCTCAGAAAACAGAGGAATTCCAGGCATGGAACAATAGTCAGAAGAGACATATGGAAGGGACATTGAGAGATGGAACAGAAGATAGATGGATAGAACATAAGATAAGTAGGTAGGTAGATGGATGGTCAGACAGGCACACACCTTTAAGGGGCCAAAGGGGGTTGGACTGGAAGGCCTTTGGGGCTGCCTTCCAACTGGTTGGCCATCTGTCAGGTAAGCTTTGATTGTGTCTTCCTTTACTGCCCAATAAGGTTGGACTGGATGGCATATGGGGCTCCTTTCCAACTGGATTGCCATCTGTCAGGAGGGCTTTGATGGTGTTTTCCTTTACTGAAAAAAGTGGTTAGGCCGAATGGCCTATGGGGCCCCTTTAACTACCAGGGCTCAATGCTGTGGAATAATTCCACGGTGTAGACCAGGTAGGGGCAGACGGGCCCTCGGGGGGGGGGGGGGGGGGGGTTGGACTCCAACTCCCACAACTCCTAACAGCCTTCCTCACAGCCTTTTGGGGTTGGAGTTGGTTTTTGTCGCTGTGTTTTTCAGTGTTTTTATGAGTGATGGTCACTCGTTGGCCTGATAAGTGTATTGTGTCCAAATTTGGTGTCAATTAGTTCAGTGGTTTTTGAGTTATGTTAATCCCACAAACGAACATTACATTTTTATTTATATAGATTCTTAAATATTAAGCAAAATAGGGAGGCCTTGCAACTTGTTTCAAAGTAAAGTTTTCAGAAGCAGAAGCTCCTTCTCATCTTCTGATGGGTCTGTTTTCTCCTCCCTTTCCTCCAGGCGAGCATCATAGTCACCACACGGCCGTCTGCAGTGCGCCGCATCCCTAGCAAGTTCGTAGGCCGCTATGTCGAAGTCTGTGGCTTCTCTGACACCAACCTCCAGAAACTCTACTTCCAGATGCGTCTCTGCCAGCCAGGCTGCGTTGGTGTCTCTGGTCCTCCCACAGCTGAGGAGGCAAGCAAGCAAGACAACCTGGTGGAGATGCTTTCGAGGAACCTGGAAAGGCACAACCAGATTGCAGCTGCCTGCTTCCTGCCTTCCTATTGCTGGCTGGTGTGCACTACTTTGCATTTCCTGTATTTCACCAACTCGGTGCCTCCGCCTCAGACGCTGACCGGCATCTACACCAGCTTCCTGCGGCTCAACTTTAGCGGGGAGGTGCTGGACAGCACAGACCCCTCCAACATCTCCATGATGAAGTATGTGGCCAAAACGGTTGGGAAGCTGGCCCACGATGGAGTGATTTCGCGGAAGACATCCTTCTCGGAGGAGGACATGCGCCGCTGCTTTGAAGTAGAGATGAAGAAGGAGAGTGAGCTCAACTTCCTGGACATCTTTCGCAGTGACGTCTTCCGTTTCTTCCTGACGCCTAGCGTTCAATCAGGGAAGGAGCACACCTTTGTCTTCACCATCCCCATCATGCAGGAGTACCTGGCGGCCCTCTATGTGGTCCTGGGTGAAAAGAAGACCTTGATGGATCGGGTGGGAAAGGATGTCTCCGAAATCATCAGCAAGGTGAGTGAAGACGTGGCCGTAGTCCTCAGCATCGTCTCCAAGGTGCTGCCTTTACGCATCCTGCCGTTGCTCTTCAACCTCATCAAGATCTTCCCCCGCTACTTCACCAAATTTGGCAGCAAGGACCATGACACCATTGCCAGCACCATGGCAGCAGAGATGTTCAAGGAGGAGGACTACTTCAACGATGACGTTTTGGAGCAGACTAACTGCAGCATCCTTGGGGTGGAAGGCCCCATGCGCCACCCGGACGATGCCCCTGATGATGAGGCCTTTGAGCTCTTCCCCATCTTCACGGTTGGGCTGCTCTCACGACGCAACCGCTCCATCTTGGACCAGCTGGGCTGCCCCATCACAAACCTGGCGGTCATCGAGACTGCGAAAGCCATGAAGAAAAAGTTTATCCAAAAAATCCGCAAGGGCCTGCCACCTCCAGAGGTCATGGACCTCCTCATCTTTCTCCACGAGTTCCAGAATGAGAGCTTCACCACCGAGGCCGTCCAGTCTTTGAGGACCATCAATCTCTCCACAGTCAAGATGACCCCTCTCAAATGCTCCATCCTGGCTTCGGTGGTGGGCGCCACGAGCCATGAGGTGGAGGAGCTGAACCTGGGCCTTTGCCACCTGGATGTCAACTGCCTGCGGATTCTCTTTCCCGTCTTGCTACGGTGCAAAAAACTCCAGTGAGTGTTGTGGTGCACAACATAGTACCTCAATTAAGCCTGAATAACTGAAAAATTGGGGCACATGTCCACATAGTCCACACAGTGCTCAAGTAGAAAGCAGATTTCTATCAAGTCCAAATCCACAGGCAAAAAAGAGGAAGTTCCATCTCTACTTGCGTAGAACATGGTCTTTATTATTTAACTTTTGGCATATTTTACCTGTTACAGGTGTGACATCTATATAGTAGTAGGTATGTGGAAATAGGAAAACATGTGCCTATTCAAATGCTACGTTGTGTCAAAATTTCAAAGCAATCAGTGAAGTATTTTGGGAGATTTAAGATTTTGAACAAATGGGCATTTGCATTTTTATTGCATTTATTTATCTAGATGACTCCTGTATCTTTTCTTGGATACCCAAAATGATGAGTAATAATGAACCCTATTAAACAAATGATGTCCAGTAGAAGCATGTCCTGGAGTTGTGTTGGAGGACCTAGGAAAGACATAGAAAGGACATCGCTCAGTCACTAGGTCCTCCACCAAAACACATTATAGAATTGCTTGGAGGACCTAGAATATGCCTATTTTGTTCAACGTGGGTAAATGAAATTATGGGTACTTGTCAGTTTAATAATTTACAATAGCAGTTGTGGTCTATGCCCCTTTTGCATAGACTGCAGTCTTGCCTTTGCCCATCAAAGGTGTTGGTTGTCTGACTCTGGTGCTGGGTTTTAAAATGGCTGTTTTTGTGTCCAGTTTGCCGCAAAATGGTTTGGGGCCCGAAGCTTGCAAGGAGATCAGAGACTTGCTGTTGCACGAGAAGTGTGCGGTGAACACTTTAAGGTGAGTATGAAAAGAAATGCACTTGAATTGAGCTTTCAGACTAACCCATTACATGTAGTTTATTTGCCTTTCCAGGTAGCATCCCTTTTGAGTTAGGCTGCAGAGCCCATCCGAAATGGTTTCACATTAAATACATGTTATTTTCTTCCCTAATCCAAAAGTGAACCTCTTGCAATTTTGCCAATTATGGGTTTAAGACAGCTCTGTTGCCACATCAGATTCAACACACTTTGGCCTGTCATTGCATTAGTCCTATGACTGTGATCAAGGGCTTTCTAAAAGTCAGTTTCAAAGCTCTGCTCCCTTTTTGTCCCATGCTCAGGTTGGCAGACAACCCACTGACGGAGCAAGGTGCCCGCTACTTGGCGGAAGGCATAGCTGGCAACCGGTCTTTGAGGCAGTTGTCGCTGCTCCATACTTCATTGGGGAACCGGGGCGTGGAGGTGGTCACCCAACACCTGGCTCAGAACCAGCACCTGAAGGAACTGGACGTGGCCTACAATTCAGTGACAGACGAGACCGCGCTGGCCCTGGTTGAGGAAGTCAAGAGACACCCCACGCTGAAGATGGTGCAGTGAGTATCTAGGTCCCTCTATGGAAAGGGTTCCTACTTAGACATCGTATAAGTGCTTGCATTGGGTACAGACACCTTTAGATACAATAGGGTTCTTGGTAGCTGAGAGCGTCATAGTATCCAATCCCTTCTTTGGACCAGAAAGCCCTCCTTAGCTGTTTAACTACTAGGGCTTAAAATGCTGGCTGTGATTTTGTACCAGCTACTTAGTAGGCTTATTTGATTTAAAAAAATGGTTCAAAACTCGTTCCGGAGGTAGGGAGCGCTGGTGGTTCAATTCGGACGTCAATTCCGATTTTCACAGAAAAAAAATGTTCAAAACTTTTTGAAACTTCCGAGACTTCCAAATCCTTCCTTAATGGTTTGGAAGTGTTGTTTCCTGTTTCATTGGGTGGTCTTTACTAGTAGTTGTTTTACTCCAGAAAGGGGGGGGGGAAGCAAAGGGAGGAAATTCATCCACTGGTTTAATATGCTTCCCAGGCTTGAGCCCAGAAGCGGTGAAAAGCTGAATCATTTCCAACTCACTTACTGCTTCGTAACAGAAATGGAGTAAAAAGCTTCGGAAGGGCTTTCCTTAAAAACTTCGAAATTGCTTCAAAAAGCAAATCTTTCCGAATTTATTCCGAATTATGAAAATTCCGACCGAACCTAACCATGCCTACTACTTAATTATATAGCTAAATAGGCGATACACAGGCAACGTTTTTAAAAATCATTGCTTTTTGCACAAAGAAGTTTGCATTTCCCTAAGTCTGGAAACTCACTGATAATGGTCCAATCTATTGGAGAGAAAACTTGGCATTATTCATTCCTAGAAACTGGAGTTAGATGAGGTTCACATTGACTTAAGGCTCTATTGTGATTGGATCCTAGTGTCTTATATTGGCTGCTCAGTGCTTTTTTGTGTGCCACCGAGTTGAACATCAGCTTATGGTGACTCCATAAAGCAACGTTTCTCAACCTGGGGGAGAAACCCTGGGGGTTGGGGCCCGTGTGGAGGTTGCAAGGGGGTGTCAGAGGGGTCGCCAAAGACCATCAGAAAAAACAGTATTTTCTGTTGGTTATGGGGGCTCTGTGTGAGAAGTTTGGCCCAATTTGATTGTAGGTGAACTATAAATCACAGCAACTACAACTCCCAAATGCCAAGATCTATTTTCCACAAACTCCACCAGTGTTCACATATAGGCATATCGAGTATTCGTGCCAAGTTTGGTCCAGATCCATCATTGTTTGAGTCCACTGTACTCTCTGGATGTAGGAGAACTACAACTCCAAAACTCAAGATCAATGCCCATCAAACCTTTCCAGTATTTTCTGTTGGTCTTGGGAGTTGTGTGTGCCAACTTTGGTTCAATTCCATCATTGGTGGAGTTCAGAATGCTCTTTGATTGTAGGTGAACTATAAATCCCAGTAACTAATGATGAAATCAACCCCCCTCCCCTTCAACCCCACCAGTAGTCACATTTGGGCATATCAGGTATTTGTGCCAAATTTGATCCAGTGAATGAAAACACATCTTGCATATCAGATATTTGCATTATGATTCATAACAGTAGCAAAATTATAGTTATGAAGTAGCAATGAAAATAATGTTATGATTGGGGGGTCACCACAACATGAGGAACTGTATTAAGGGGTCACAGTTATTAGAAAGGCTGAGAACTACTGCCATAAATGGTTTTCTTGGGCAAGGAACACTCATAAGGCCAACATGACCTGGTCTTCTATCCAAGACATAAACCTAGCTGATACTGCTCAGCTTCCAAGGTATTTTGGAAATTGGGACTTTAGGGTAGCCCTCTAGAAGTCGGTGGCCAATTCTGTCATCTATGCTTGATAGATGTTTTGCAGTGTCTGGAAGGCCACCTGCTGACCCTGCTCAGCTTCAAAGATGAGTGAAGGTATTTAGAATATTTGGACCCTGTCTCTGACCACAAAGGCTCTGAAATGTTCCCTTCTTGTTCTCTTTCCTCTTTCTCACCACCTCCGACCAGTTTGTACTTCAACGAGATCAGCGAGGAAGGAAAGCAGGCTCTGCACCAGATGCGGAAGGACCAGGACGGCATCCGGGTGCTCATCTTCCTGACGATGGGGACCGACGTCTCGGACCACTGGGACACCATCTTGAACGTGGTCCAGAAGAACCTGTCCATCTGGGACCGCGACCGGGTGCGGCAACATTTGGGGATGCTGCTGGATGACTTGCGGTGCAGCCGCCGCCAGACGGTCAACCCATGGAAGAAGTTCAAGTTCATGAGCGTGGAGAACAAAGTCAAGAGGATGCTGGGAGAGCTTCAGTAGGGGATAGACACTCTCGTGTGATGCTCCCCGGAAACGTCCAAAAATGGTGCTAATATAGTCATAGCAAAGGATGGAAATACAAGGGGTGCAAACAAGCACGCTATTAAAACTGGAATAGCTTTTTACACTCATAGGTACTCCCCAAAGACAGCTGGGGCCAACTCCCTAAGAAAGGCATTGGATCCAATGTAATATGACTCTTCTTATCTTCTAATGAACTTGACTTTCTCCTACCTTCACTATGCAAATAACAGGCAAACTAGTCTTTCAACATCTGGTTACATTGACAGTTGCGTTTCCTCTTCCAGGAGTGTCTAGTTGTCTTCTTTGCTATTTTAAATACAGTAGAGTCTCGCTTATCCGACCTTCGCTTATCCGACCTTCCATCTTATCCGACACTCTTATCCGATGCCCCCCTTTTCCTCCAGCATTTCCTCTTCTATTAAAGGAGTGCTCCCCAACTCTCTCTCCATTCCCAATAAGTGAAAAAGGAAAGAGAAGGAGGAGGAAGAGAGGGAAAAAAGTCAGGACTGGAAGCGAAAGTGTCCTCCCTCCATTTCCGAACTCCTCTTCCGCATCCGAGCACTTCCTGTTGGGCCCTCTATGTCCTGAGTTGCTCTTCAAAAACAGCCTTAATACAAAGTTGAAAGTTAAAAAAATGCTTTACTTCAGCAAACACAAAAGAAAAATACAAAAGAAAACAAGGAAGCCTTGATGCAGGCACAAATTAAAGTCTCTTACAAAGTCCCAAAGCCAGCAGTCTTCCATCAGACAACAGGCAATGATCACTAAGTCCTTAGCAGCAGACACAAAGCAGGTTCAATTGGAGTGGAGACCTCGGCATCGGAGTCGTTGTTACCAGCGAAAGCTGACTATTCCTGATTTATATCCCTGAATTCCCCACGCAGGAGGTGCTAGGGCGTCTCCCAATTAGCTCAGCGTTTTTAGCAGCTATTCTAGCTGAACTCCGCCTGTGCTCTGTCTCCTTTCGTCTCTCTAGAAATGTGGGCACTTGCACAACCTCATGGTCTGATTCTTCTTCTCCCTCCACTTCCTGAGTACTTCCTTGCTCCCCTTCCTCTTGTGAAGATGAGGAATCCCTAACACTCTAGCCCTGAAGTGTCGCCTTGCCGTAAACTTTTGAGTCCCTGTTGTTAATATTCTATTGTGAGTTTTTAGCACTGCATCGGACAGGTAGCAGTAGGAGACTCTGTATTATCCGACATTATCATTTATCTGACGTTCTTCCAGCCTGTTTATGTTGGATAAGCGAGACTCTACCTTAGTCTAATTTAAATCAAGCTCCTGCAAGCTCCAGATGTGTTCTATCCATTGTTCGGTCATGTTGGATATTACATTTCAATGCATATGGATGGCAACAGCTCAAGGAATATACGTCTGACTTTCACCACATTGCTGTTGGAAAAGTATGACGTTACAGATGCTGGACAATCGGTGCAATACTGGACTGGCTGGATTTTTGGGTACTGCAAAAGCAATAGTTTGTTTAAATATGGTGGATTCCAGTCTACAGCAGGTTTATTTCTTAATTACGGTTGGATTTGTATGCACCTTAAGCGGCTGAGCGGGGAAAGGAATGGGCCTGAGGCTCATAGGAATTTTAAGAATGGGAGAAAAATCTGATCCCAATCCATTGAAAGACAGATGCTCCTGGAGACCAGTTTGACCCAATGCAATGGATACGAGAAGGAGATTTTTGGGTTGTTTTGCATCCAAGGACGCATCTACACCATAAAATGAATGTGGTTTAGCACCACTTTAACTAAAGACCATGTGCAACTACAATTCCATCGCATCGAGCCCTGGGATTAAAGTGGATTTACTGGGTTGCTGTCTGGTCATGTTCCAAAAGCAGCATTCACCCTTGACGTTTCACCCACATCTATGGCAGGCATCCTCAGAAGTTGTGAGATCTGCTGCAAACTAGGAAAATAGGGTTTTATGTATCTGTGGAATTATATCCAGGATGGGAGAACGAACTCTTGTCTATTGTAGGCAAGCATGAATGTAGCAATTGGCCACCTTTATTAGCATTGAATGGCATTGCAGCTTCAAAGCCTGGCTGCTTCCTGCCTGAGGGAATCCTTTTGGGGATTTGTTAGCTTGCCCTGATTGTTTCTTGTCTGGAATTCCCCTGTTTTCAGACTGTTGCTCTTTATTTACTCTCCTGATTTACCTTCCAACAAAGGATTCCCCCAGGCAGGAAGCAGCCAGGCTTTGAAGCTGCAAGGCCATTAAATGCTACCCAAGGTGGCCAATTGCAACCTTCAAACTTGCCTCAAGCAAACAAGAGTTCTTTCTCCCTCCCTGGACATTATTCCACAGATATATAAACCCCACTTGCCTAGTTTATAACAGACCTCAAAACCTCTGAGGATGCCTGCCATAGATGTGGTGAAACATCAGGAGAGAATGCTTCTGGAACATGGCCAGACAGCCCAGAAAACTCACAACAACCCACTTAAAGTGGATAACTTCTACAGTGTGGATGCACCCCAATTTGCACTACTTCATTACCTTTCCTTGCCTTCGCTTCCAAACACAAATACCTCACTACCAGCGCCTTAATTCCCCCCAAACTGGAACACTGTTTTTCTTAGTTTCCTAAATGGATATAGAGGGTTGTGTTTATATCCCTTGCAACTTGTGGGATTTGCTGCTGTCCCATTCTTGTCCGTTCCCATTTCTTGCAGCCCAAATCTATGCAACGTGGAAGCGTTCTTCTTGCTCTTTGAAGAAGCAAAGAGGAGTATTTCCAGGATGGGAAATGGGTCAAACTGTTCATCTCAGGTTTTCAGAGGGGCTTGTCTCAAAATTTGGGGATGTAAAATAGCAAGAGGGAGGGAGCAACATTGATGGGGCGGGATTTCTTTTGCCATTGTGCCTTTGCAAAGCTTAAAAGCACCATGTTTAAAATGAATGCATCTGGTTCCTGTCCTTTTGAATGTCAGGGAGAGGGAAAAATGAAGAATATATATATATATATATATGGTAAAGGTTTTCCCCCAACATTAAGTCCAGTCGTGTCCGACTCTGGGGGTTGGTGCTCATCTCCATTTCTAAGCCGAAGAGCCGGCGTTGTCCATATACACCTCCAAGGTCATGTAGCCAGCATGACTGCATGGAGCACCGTTACCTTCCCAGAGAAGCAGTACCTATTGATCTACTCACATTTGCATGTTTTTGAACTGCTAGGTTGGCAGAAGCTGGGGCTGACAGTGGAAGCTCACGCCGCTCCCCGGATTTGAACCTGCGACCTTTTGGTCAAGTATAGGTTTATTGTTTTATATTATATGGTTTATTGCATGCATATATGCATGTGTGTGTGTGTATGTATATGTGTGTCTGTGTGTGTGTATATGTGTGTGTGTGTGTATATATATATATATATATATATATATATATATATATATAGTAGGGAACTTTGAAATCTGAAATGCAACTTGTTTACCAAAAGGTCCCAGGTTCGAATCCAGAGAGTGGGGTGAGCTCCCGCTGTTAGCCCCAGCTTCTGCCAACCTAGCAGTTCAAAAACATGCAAATGTGAGTAGATCACTAGGTGCCACTCCAGCGGGAAGGCAACGGTGCTCCATAAAGTCATGCTGGCCACATGACCTTGGAGGTGTCTACGGACAACGCCGGCTCTTCACCTTAGAAAAGGAGATAAGCACCAACCCCCAGAGTCGGACACAACTGGACTTATATATATGTATGCAAGTAGCGTCTGACTGCTTAGAGAGTGAAAGCTCTATGGCAATGAATTTTTGGAAAAGCAAGTTTAGGCGCATTTGTGTCAAAAAGGTATCATTGACAGCTCTGTGTAGCAAAAATTGTGAAGCCTTCACGTCCAGCAATAAGATGTCTTAGAATATCATAGAGAGGGTGACTTCATATTTTCCTGAGTTCAAGCCACCCAAATTGCGTTTCAGCTGTATTATGTTTCCTTATTGGCTTAATGCTTATTTGTTATACTTTTCTATGGATGGGAGAGGGATCTGAAGCAGAGCAATGGGCTATATATTGTTTTGATAGTTTAAATTTTGCAGAAAACAATGCCAGTCCCTCCAGAAACTATATTTTTGATAGCGCTGTCAAGCCTGAGAATGTATTGTTGTGCTTCTGTATTTTACTTGTCACTTTGGAGAATTGCACTTCTATTTTTCTTATAATGCACTGCAACTGGATAAAATGTGTCCTAGTAAAACAAAAGCCAAAACCTCTGACTTTGTGCATATTTGAATGGCGTTTATTTCAACAAGGTTCCTGGTGTTTCTCTTTACACATCTGTTTACTGGGTTGTCGTGTGTTTTCCATGTATGGCCATGTTCCAGAAGCATTCTCTCCTGACGTTTCACCTGCATCTGAGGCTGGCGCAGGTGTTAGGAATAGCTGTCAAAATTGTATACACATGTTCTGTATTGGGTTATGTTGGATCTTTGAGAGTGCAAACTCTTTTCTGACATCCTTTTCTGTCTGGAAAGAATAAATCTCCTTTCTTACTGGTTCGTGTAGAAAATCTGGCCCTTGGAGTAGCAAAGTGTGCCGGGCTCCAAACCCCAATTTAAACACATAGCTGTTGCACTCCAGGACAGGAAAGGCCCTCTGACATTAAACACCACACACTGAATAGGGGAAAAATCCCTTTTATTGAAGATAATTAAAAAGCAGCAAAATAAACAGCATTTTAAAGAAATAGGTAAATCCAATTAGGTAAGAAGATAAGCAGGAACAAATTAGTCCAGAGTAGAGTTCAGCAAAATCCATGAAAACAAAGTCCACACTTCTCTAATAAAATGCAGAAAATCAGGAAACATTAATCCAAGGCATTAGTATGCAATCCTAAAATCCAAAAACCAAAACTATGAAACAAGACATATTTAAGCACGAATCTTCCAAGCAAGGTTTCCATGAAACAAGGACGGGAACTTAGCTTGATGTTGCACTCCACGTCAGGAAAAAGCCCTCTGACTTTAAAACACACCACACAATAAGTGAAGAAACAAATCGTCTTTTATTGAAGCTGAGTAAATAGCCAGTAAAAATAAGTGCTTGTAAGGAAATATGAAGGTTCCAAAAAGTAATGAGTCAATAAAATGCAGTAACAAAGCAATGTCCACACAAAATATAAAAGCAGTTCCAAGGCAGTGTTTATCCAGGCAGGAATCAACAGGAAACAAAGACAATCCAATAGGCTAAAATTCTCCACATGAACAAGACCTCTTAAACAGGATTTCCATGGCACATGAACCTAATTTCCAAACGATGCCTGATCTAACAGGTTTTCCCTAGAAGCAAACCTTATATCCCAAAACCCAGAAATTGGTTTGGCTTTCCCCCACACTTGCCCCTTATCTGACGAAGCCTTTCAGAGCGACGTAAACACTGAGTTTGCTGTCAATCCTGGCTGATCTCCAGCCGCCTATCCTTCAACTCCCTATCTGGCTGCTCATTAAAATTTCCAGGTGTCAGATTGTTTTCCAAACCCAAATCTTGAGAGCTCACAGAAAGAGGGAGTAAACCATCATCCCGAGGCTCAGCAGGAATATTCTCATGAGAAACTGCCCTTTGCACTGGGGCCTCTCTGTCATTGTCTGTATGAAAATCATTGACCAAACCATCTCCATCTTGCACCTCAGTCTCAGCACCATCATTACTCTCATCATAAGCATTATGATCCTGGAAAACAAACAGGCTGATTCCCAACACTTGATTCCAAATGATCCTTCATCAGACTACATATTCTAAATTTGGGACTTTTCTCTCCTTGTTAATTATGTCACCAGTGCTCAGAAATTGGTTTCGCTTAGCTGAGAATTTATCTTTTTCTGTCGGAGCCTGGCAGAACGCTGAAGCTACTGTTCGGCTCTCCTGTTTCAACTGATCTCCTCTAGTCTATCAATTTGCCCATTAATTTCTGTAGCTGGGCCAGGTGCCGAGCTGTTTTCATGTCCTTTCTCATGGGAACTCTTTGGTAACAATTAAGAAAGCACACCATCATCCCCACACCCCTCAGGAACATTCTCATGGGAAACTACACTTTGAACAGGGATCTCCTGGTCATTCGCTGCATCAATATCACTGGCCAAACCATCACCATCTTAAAACTCATCTTGAACCTCATTATACGGTTCTGGCCCAGCTTACTTGTCCGAACGTATCTGCCTCTATGTCCCATCATCTGGGGAGGCCTTGCTCTCACTCCCGCTAACATCGTAAACGCAGCTGGTGGGGACGAGAGACAGGGCCTTCTCGGTTGTAGCCCCCCGCCTGTGGAATGCGCTTCCAAATGAAATACGATCGACCCCCATCCCTCCTGGCATTCAGGAAGAAATTAAAATCTTGGTTTTGGGACCAGGCTTTCAGACAATAAACATAAAGCAGCACTTTGACTGGAAATGGCTTGGCAAGACGATATGTATGAGGATATGGTTTTATGGTTCTATCAGTGGGTTTGTGGACTGAGTATTGTTTTAGTGACTGCTATGATAATTTGGTTATAATTAACTGCTATTGTTTTAACTATATATGTATTTATGGTTTTATACTGTGTTATTGATTGTGGCATCGAATTGCTACCTTTGTTAGCCGCTCTGAGTCCCCCCCCCCCCCCCCCCGGGAGGTTGAGAAGGGCGGGGTAAATATGCTGCTAATTAATTAATTAATTAATTAACATCACTTCCCTCATCCAAAGCACCCTGTTCCTGAAACACAATCACAGGCTGAGCTCCAACAATAGCTGACTCCCTCATCATAGTATCTTCCTTGGATCCAGATGGATCTGTTTGGTTGTCGGTCACATAACATACTAATAATAGAAAATGATGCGGACAGAAAGGTAAACACTCTCATTTTAATTTCCTTTTGCTTTACCCCTTTCCCACCTGTTTGTTTTAAGAAGTAACCTTCTTCCTGATCGAAGTCCATCGCCGAGGGTACAAAAGCGCCGTTTTCCTCCTGTGCATCTCATTTCCCTACGGCACAAAATGTGTCCAGAGTTGAACCTTCCCTGCCAAGAAAACGACAAGAGAGCTTCCCTCTCCTTGCTTATCTCTCTCGAAGGTGGAGAGGCCAGCCTTGTAAAGTCTCCTGACCCGTTTAAACATTAAGCTCCCACGATCTCATTTCCAAAAAGGCGGGTCTCCAGGTGAAGCTGCCACCGCAGGTTGGACCTTGGACCTCAGACACTTAAGGAGCCATGAAGCAGAAGGAAGGTAAGTGGCAGAAGAGAGGGTCCATAGGGACTGACCCAAATGGGACCTCCGAGCAAGGAATTTTGCAGGGTTTGCATGGTATGTATGTCTGCAGGGTTGGTTTTGATTGTCTCATAAGACAACCAGTGGGAAATTCAAGTGCAATTTTAGGATGTTACAGAAGTGTACACTCCAAGGGGATTCCAAAGATCATATAGTCTAACCCAGGCATGTGCAAACTTTGTCCTTCCAGGTGTTTTGGACTCCAACTCCCACCATTCCTAACAGCCTCAGGCCCCTTCCTTTTCCCGCTGAGGGGGAAAAGGAAGGGGGCTGAGGCTCTTAGGAATGGTGGGAGTTGGAGTCCAAAACACCTGGAAGGCTCAAATTTACCATGCCTGTGCTGGAGGCTTGAATTCAGATACAGTGGAGGCTTTCAAATAGAGGCTGGATGGCTATCTGTTGGGAGTTCTTTGATTGTGCTTCTCCTGCATTGCAGAAGGGGGCTGGACTAGATGCCCTCTGGGGTTTGTTCGGTTCCTTTACATCTCTGTGGTGTTCGGATACAACTCTGGAGAGCAGGGTTCAAATCCCTGCTTGGCTATGCAAACTCAGTGGGTGACCTTAGGGCAGCCACACTCTCTCAGCCTCAGGGAGAAGCAAAGGCAAACCCTTCCATCCTTCCAGCCAGGCTTTGATGCTGCAAGGCTATTAAATGCTAATCAAGGTGTCCAATTTTAGGGTGTTAGGAATTGTGGAAGTCCAAAACACCTGAAGGGACGAAGTTTGCTCATGCCGGGTCTCAACCCGTCTTACCTCCCAGTCTGATCAGCGCCAGGTTTCCACATCCAAGGCAGATGCAATATCCACTATTTTCCAAAAATTGTCCCACCCTGGAAGTGTTTGAAGACCTTTGCAGTGCATTTCTATGCTATGTATCTGGCAACAAGTATAATCAAAATACAAGGTGTGTTTCAGGTATGCATAGATGAGTTTTGAACATATTCCCAATGGAAATGAGGGTTGTAATGTACGGAATTCCTTTTGTTGTTGTCCTGAAATGAGTCATAGATAAAAGCATTGAGTAGCAACAAGGTCAGGACAAACCCCAAGCCACCCACTAGTCACGCCTCCGTCGCATTCTTAGGCATTTGCTAGATAAACTGCTAAATCTGATTTAATTTTTGCAAATTAAAAAGTCTCTGCTAGAAGCTCAACTTGTGCTTCTGCCCCTCAATGATGCAAGAACGTCACCGGGGTTCCATTTGAGAAGCTGGAGATGAATCGAGCCATCTGACTTACTATTTCCATCTTTAGAATCATAGACTCCTAGAGTTGGAAGAGACCTCGTGGGCCGTCCAGTCAAACTTCATTCTAACAAGAAGCAGGAAAATTGCATTCAAAGCACTCCCGACAGATGGCCATCCACCCTCTGTTTCAGTCTCCAAAGAAGGCTTTGGGGCAGAGAGTTCCACTGCTGACTGTGCTTAGTATTTATTTATTTAATTATTTATTTATTTACAGCTTTTATATTCCGCCCTTCTCACCCCGCAGGGGACTCAGGGCGGATTACAGTGTACACATATATGGCAAACATTCAATGCCAATTTTTTGACATACAAACATATACAGACATACACAGAGGCTATTTAACTTTTCTGGCCGCCAGGGGAGCTGTCGCTTTCATCGTCCATCTGCGACGCTGATGAAGCACTTCCGCATTCCCCGCATGCTTCCCGCTGGAATGCTTTGCTGGAGTCTTCTTTATGGCCTCATAAATCAGCTAATTTAGCCTCCCCACACTTTAAGGTGGTACCTTATTTTCCTACTTGACAGATGCAACTGTCTTTCGGGTTGCAAAGGTCGACAACAGGCTACACACAATTGGTTGGAAACCCACTCCAACCCGGGCTGGCTTCAAACTCATGACCTTTTGGTCAGAGTGATCTTAATGCAGCTGACACTCAGCCAGCTGCGCCACAATCCCATTCAACGTTCAAGTGGAATCTCCTTGTTAATGGAACGGTGATGATCTCTGCACACACAAGGCACTGAAACACATCTTCTTGTCTAAAAACCTAGTTTTTTTAACACAAAACATATTTACACTAGAACTAAGCAGAACAAGAAAACAAAAAACATCTACATGGCTCGGCTCTTCGTTGCAATCAAGAATACGGCACACTCCCACATTCCTCAGTGACGTGATGACGTATGACGCTCTCAATGCTAGACAGCATACAACACTTTCTGCACTCAGATTTACGATTCCTCCTCACAATACAGTTGACCCATTCCACACAGGAATTACAACCTCCAGCACATTGCATTACAAAGCATAACATTTCTAAGCACATAATCACTAACTTTGAAAACTACAATACAGTTAATCAAAACACACATACAGATATTCTCAACACTCCTTTCCTGTAGTTTGAAGCCACTGTTCCATTGCGTTCTACTCTCCAGGGCAGCAGAAAACAAGCTTGCTCCCTCTTCCCTATGTGAACACTGGTGGAGTTTGGGGAAAATAGACCTTAACATTTGGGAGTTGTAGCTGCTGGGATTTATAGTTCACCTATAATCAAAGAGCATTCTGAACTCCACCAATGACAGAATTGGGCCAAACCTCCCACACGGAACCCCCACAGTCATCAGAAAATACTGTGTTTTCTAATTGTCTTTGCGACCCCTGTGACACCCCCTCACTACCCTCAGAGGTCCAGACCCCCAGGTTGAGAAACACTGCTCTAGATCATGGCCATACAGCCCGAAAAAATCTACAACAACCCAAACTCTGTAGTGTTCTTAAACCTGGACTCTCTTTAATGTTTGAGAGATTAAATTGAGAAGGACGTGCTCTTCCATTTAGTGTGACATTCAGTTTCATATTGCGGTTTAATTGCACTGAAAATTCTTGAACCAGCCACAGCAATCATTCACCTGCAATTCGGGTTTCTAATCTGGCCAGGACTTCAACCTGTTTTATGAGTGTTGGATTAACCCAAGACCGTTGAAAAAGGCCAAGGAAAAGCTGCCCTTTTTGGCTGGAGTTCACTGTCTTACGAGCAAAGAATTTGGCAAAGGGTCACCCTGAATGTGAGTTCGTGTTGTCCAAAGGAGCCGAGTTCTGTATTTATTATCCCAACATCTTCTTTCTTGCAGGACTCCGGGACAACACTGAATTAACCGGGTAAGTGCAAAGTTGGGCAATTATTTTCTCAATTTTTGGAGACGTGTCTATATCACTCTCAATACCCCAAAGCAGTTTGTTGAATACATCATGTTTAATTTATGGCAACCCTAAGGTCCACCTGCAGTATTTAAACCGTTCAAACAAAACCAAGGAAATAAAACAGTGATAAAAGTTACTGAATTACTGAGATTACGTGGCGTCACAAACTGGAACAGTGATCAGAGCAAGCAGTAGGCATGAGCAAACTTGGGCCCTCCGGGTGTTTTGGATTCCAACTCCCACCATTCTAATAATAATAATAATAATCATCATCATCATCATCATCATCTTTATTTATACCCCGGCACTATCTCCCCAATGGGGACTCAGAGCGGCTTACATGAGGCCAAGCCCAAACTGCAAATTACAATAAAATAAAACCGAAAATGCAAACAATAACAACAACAACAACATAATGCCGCATTATCACTGGGTGTCTGCGCCCTGCACCACTGGAGAAATTACACTGTCTAGCCAGTATCGCACCACCTGACATCTGCCGGGAAGTAGCAGCCAATAGTGAAAGGACCAAGGCAGAGACATCTCCAGCTCATCCCCTGTTTGGGTATCAGCCAGCACGTCAACGACTTAAATCTAGAAATAGCTTTCTAAGATCTACAGAGACACTCGCTGGAACACCTCAGCAAGCGAGAGTCCAAAAGTGGCAGGCTCAAACCCAGAACCTCAATCAATGGCTGATACCAAATGAGAGACTCCCCCCTGGGCACACAGAAGACTGGGCGACTTGGAAGGCGCTGAACAGACTGCGCTCTGGCACCACGAGATGCAGAGCCAACCTTAAGAAATTGGGCCACAAAGTGGAATCCACGACATGTGAGTGTGGAGGAGAGCAAACCACTGACCACCTGCTGCAATGCAACCTGAGCCCTGCTACATGCACAATGGAGGATCTCCTTGCGGCAACACCAGAGGCACTCCAAGTGGCCAGCTACTGGTCAAAGGACATTTCATCAACTACCAAGCTTGCAAATTCTGTGTTTTATCTGTTTGTTTGTTTGTTTGTTTGTTCTTGTTAAAAATGTAATACAAATGTCTGGCTGCTGATGACACGATAAATAAAATAACAAATAATTACATAAAACATATAAACATAGCAATATAAAATTACAATAGGCACAAATCACAATGACAATGGGCAGGCTACATGTAATGATTAAAATAGAGACTGATTAAAACTGATTAAAACTCAGGTGAGATAAGAAAAAGACAGATTATTTGTGGAGGAGCGCTCATTATATTGGAGGTTGTGGAATCAGGCTTTCCCACAAGGGAGTGGGGGGACATGTACATGTATGACAAAATGTTGAGGCTAAGCAATACTGTGAGAATGTAAACCTATTCATCAAAAGCACAGCGGAAGAGCCAGGTTTTAAGGTCCTTTTTAAAAGTTTCTAGGGTAGAGGCTAGAAACCCTACCTTAAGCTTAAGCGTTTGAGAGGGAAAAGGAAAGGACCTGAGGCTGTTAGAAATGGTGGGAGTTGAAGTCCAAAACACCTGGAGGGCTCAAGTTTACCCATACCTGGTCTAGACTGAAAATGAACAGTTCTGGTGCTCTTCATTCCCTAAATATCTACACACATATGTCCATATCTAGAATAATTTACAGAATGGGTTGCTGTGAGTTTTCCGAGCTGTTTGGCCATGTTCTGGAAGCATTCTCTCCTGATGTTTCACCCACATCTATGGCAGGCATCCTCAGAGGCTGCGAGGTCTGTTGGAAACTAGGCAAGTGAGGTTTATATATCTGGGTGAGGAAAGAACTCTTGCCTGCTTGAGGCATCAGTGTTGCAATTGGCCACCTTGGTTAGCACTGAAAGGCCTTGCAGGTTCAAAGCCTTGCCTAGGGGAATCCTTTGCTGGGAGGTGTTAGCTGGCCCTGATTGTTTCCTGTCTGGAATTCTTCTAATTTCAGAGTGTTTTTCTTTATTTACTTTTCTGATTTGAGAGTGTTTTTAATACTGGGAGCAAAATTTTGTTCATTTTCATGGTTTCTTCCTTTCTGTGGAAATTGTTCACATTCTTATTGTGGATTTCAGTGGCTTCTCTGTGTCGTCTGAGTGAGAGTGGTCCAGCATTTCTGTGTTCTCCAATAATATGCTGTGTCCAGGCTGGTTCATCAGGTGCTCTGCTATGGCTGACTTCTCTGGTTGAAGGAGTGTGCAGTGCTTTTCATGTTCCTTGATTTGTGTTTGGGCAACGCTGCATTTGGTGGTCCCTATGTAAACTTGTCCACAGCTGCATGGGATACGGTAGACTCCTGCAGAGGTGAGAGGATCCCTCTTGTCCTTTGCTTAATGGAGCATTTGTTGGATTTTCTTAGTGGGTCTGTAGATAGTTTGTAGGTTGCATTTCTTCATCAGCTTCCCTATGTGGTCAGTGGTTCCCTTGATATATAGAAAGAACCCTTTTCCTCTGGTGGATCTTAGGTGTTTTAGAATCATAGAATCATAGAGTTGGAAGAGACCTCATGGGCCATCCAGTCCAACCCCCTGCCAAGAAGCAGGAATATCATTCAAAGCACCCCTGACAGATGGCCATCCAGCCTCTGTTTAAAAGCTTCCAAAGAAGGAGCCTCCACCACACTCCGGGACAGAAAGTTCCACTGCTAAACAGCTCTCACAGTCAGGAAATTCTTCCTAACGTTCAGATGGAATCTCCTTTATTGTAGTTTGAAGCCATTGTTTCGCGTCCTAGTCTCTAGGGCAGCAGAAAATAAGCTTGCTCCCTCCTCCCTATGACTTCTTCTCATAGACTTATATATGGCTATCATGTCTCCTCTCAGCCTTCTCTTCTTCAGGCTAAACATGCCCAGCTCTTTAAGCCGCTCCTCATAGAGTTTGTTCTCCAGACCCTTGGTCATTTTAGTCGGCCTCTTCTGGACACATTCCAGCTTGTCAATATCTCTCTTGAATTGTGGTGCCCAGAATTGGACACAATATTCCAGGTGTGGACTAACCAAGGCATGGGGAGCATGACTTCCCTGGATCTCGAGAGTAGACTCTGATTGATGCAGGCCAAAATCCCATTGGCTTTTTTTGCTGCAAACATTGTTGGCTCATGTTTAACTTGTTGTCCATGAGGACTCCAAGAACTTGAGCCGCACGTCCCCCATTCTGTATCTTTGCATTTCTCGTGGCTCATTCTTGGCCTTGCAGCTCTTTTGATGCCTGTGGTGGAGTCTCCATTGGCCTGGAGAGCCCAGTTTAGGTGGTGCCATTTGCCTTGGAGAAGCTGGGCTTTGCAGATTCTTTTTGCACATTCTGCCAGGGCTTGAATTGTGCTTCTTTTTTGACTTGGGTGATGGTTGGAGTTTTAATATAGGCATCTATCTCTGTGAGTAGGTTTTCTGTAAACTGTGTAGCCCAACTCTTAATTAGGTTTGTGGATGACTAGGATTCCGGCCATGAAGGCCTGTGACAACACAATTTACAGAATCATATTTGCATGGTGTGCTGATATTTAAACCACACAGCCAAGTCTGTATGGTGTGCAATCATGTTTTTTTCCTCATTTCAAACCAGTGGGGGCAATGCTTAAAATTATTCTTGGAAACTCTGACGTGAGAGTCTCTTAGGTCTTGGTGACCCTACCTTCTTATTCTTGGCGTCACAGGAAATTTGAATTCAACCCAAAAGATGGGATCGATAACCCGGTGCTATCCCTGGCAGAAGATGCAGGTAACAAGGAATTTCCAGCTTATTCCTTGACCCAGTGTTTACAAGTTGCTCCTTCTTCCAAATCAGGCACCCCTTGCCCAGGGATGCCCAATGAATCCCAACAGGTCCTGACATTTTCTGTGGGTTCTTCTACTTTTTGCAGAGCCGGAGGAAGCTTTGCAGCCCCGTTTCTGCTCTCTGAAGAAGGAAGATGGTGAGAACTTTGGGTTTGTGTTGCGCCACGAAGCTGGGCAAAGCGGGCACATCATCCGCCGAGTGACGCCAGGAGGCCTGGCTCACCGGAGAGGTCTGCAGAACGGTGACCGAATCCTTGAGGTTAACGGAGATTATGTTGAAGGCATGGAGCATTTTAAGGTAAACCTTTGGGTCTAATAATTCCAAGGTCAAGTCATTTGAAAACTAGCTGGGAATTGGAGTCCAGACAAAGACACGTCCCCAAGTTCCAGGATCTGGAGTATTTTCTTTCCAAGGATGTTTTGCTCTCAGTTCTGTCCCTCTCTTTTGCTTACAGGTAATTTGGAGGATCAAGCGCAGTGGGAAGCAGGTTTCGCTCACCGTTTTGGATGGCAATGCCTACGAACTGGCCAAAGCCCTCGGCCGAGATGCCGCCCAGCTCCTGCCGGCTCACAAAAAGCCACAGTTGTGCTGTATCACCAAGGACCAAAGCGGCTTTGGCTTCAGTGTTTCGTCTCCTGAAGGTGAGCAACACAAAGTGTCAGAAGGTGAAAAATAAGACACATTCCACCAATGGGGAAAGGTATATCCTGCAATCAGGATGCATTATGCAATTCAAGAAGAGTAGCTTTAGCTCCGTCATTTCAAAATAGTAATTTTTGCATAATTTATTGTGCTTTCCAGCTTCTGATTTGAAATTTCTTTTTAGCAAGGGATGGGATAATGGGGAGTAATGCAAAAAGGAAGGAGCTGGGATTACTTGGTATGGAATATCGTACGACAAGGAAAGAAGTGCGTAAGTCTATTCCACAAAGCGTAGTTGTACAATAGTCATGTACAATAGTCATGTCCAGTGAGTATTCCTGGCTTTCCATTCATGAATTCTGGAAATGGTAGCTTTGCAAGGTTCTTGTGAGAGTTCTTTTTGCTTAGCTCCCAAAACTACAGATCCCAGGATTCCTTTGGATGGAATCATAGCAGGTTAACGCAGTGGCGCAGTGGGTTAAACCCCTGTGCCAGCAGGACTGAAGACCGACAGGTCACAGGTTCGAATCCATCTGGGGAGAGGCGGATGAGCTCCCTCTGATCAGCTCCAGCTCCTCATGCGGGGACATGAGAGAAGCCTCCCACAAGGATGAAAACATCAAATCATCCGGGCGTCCCCTGGGCAACGTCCTTGCAGACGGCCAATTCTCTCACACCAGAAGCAACTTGCAGTTTCTCAGGTCACTCCTGACACGACAAAAAAAAGAGGTATTATACTGCTACAGCTTGGAAAAATTCCCTTTTTGGACTACAAGCTCCAGAACTCCCCTTTTTCCTAATCAGTATACTCATTGACACACTGTAGGGAAAATTGTGAGCTTCATTGTTGTTGTTGAGGTTTGTTGTTGTCATGCATCATCATCATTGTGTCCTTCCCTCCAGGGGTGAAGGGCACATTCCGGCTTTCGGTGCCAAAGGATGGGCCAGCTTATAAGGCAGGAGTCCCAGATGGCACGTGGCTTTTGGAGCTCAATGGCATCAGCGTGGAGAGATGGACTTCTTCCCAACTGAACAAAAAGGTCCTGATACTCAAAGAAACATTGGCGGATTACCTATCAGAGTTTTAGTCTAATTTTTAAAGCCAAAAACTGGAGGAGATATATGTTGCTGGATTGCAGCTCCCAGCATCCTTCAGCAGTGGCTAAGGCTGCTGGGAGTTGTGGCTGACCAAATCTGAATGGAGGAGGAAAAGAAGGAGGAGTACTCGGTAAAACAAAAACAGGGTTTATTTAAAGTTTATAAAGACTTTTTAAAAAGTGTATAACTACTAAAATAATGTATAAATATTAAGATAATATTAAAATAAATATAGCGTCCCTACATCACGGATTTTCACTTATCGCGGGTGGCCCTGGAACGTAACAGCCACGATAAGTGACTTCCTCTATGATCCTCCTCTGTCACGTTGCCAGGGCTCTGCCTTGTTTAGGTAGAGATGAACCAAACTCCCAGTTTTATCAAACAGTTTAATTAAAACACACTTACTTGCTGGCTGTTTTAATAGACCAAAATATAAAACATAAAGATAGCACTCAGCCACAGAATAAACAAAAACTGATAGCAAAAGCTACACCATAGTCAAAGGGTCCAGTCCAGTGGTCAAACGCTGAGAGTTCAATAAACAAAGTCCAGGGATCAAGAGTCTATACCGTAGTCAAAAGCCAGTCCAAAGGTTCAAGGTTCCAAGATTACAGGAGACAGGTCAGGATACCAAAAATCCAACAGACCTGGGAGGAAAAACCAGCAGCATCCACCACCAAAATACAACAAATACTTTTCTCCCAAAGATCAGTCCCAAGGTTAGCTCCTTAAATCCAGTAACACCCAGCTGTAACCCATCTCCTGCACA
>NW_026847882.1:40447369-40521135 GCF_025583915.1 Anolis sagrei ordinatus | reverse complement strand
TAATAGACCAAAATATAAAACATAAAGATAGCACTCAGCCACAGAATAAACAAAAACTGATAGCAAAAGCTATACCATAGTCAAAGGGTCCAGTCTAGTGGTCAAACGCCGATAGTTCAATAACAAAGTCCAGGGATCAATAGTCTATACCGTAGTCAAAAGCCAGTCCAGAGGTTCAAGGTTCCATGAGTACAGGAGACAGGTCAGGATACGGAAAAATCCAATAGACCTGGGAGAAAAACCAGCAGCATCCACCACCAAAATACAACAGATGCTTTTCTCCCAAAGATCAGTCTCAAGGTTAGCTCCTTAAATCCAGTAACACCCAGCTGCAACCCACCTCCTGCACACCTCCACCCCTAATTTCTTTCACCCATGAACTCCCACTTACAGATTACCAAACCCTCTAATACTCACATTAACCCTTCTATCACCAACCACCATCAACTGCATCCTCAGAAGTTAAGATCATCGGAGGAGGCCCTGCTCTCAGTTCCACACCCCTCGCAGGCGCAACTGGTGGTGACAAGAGACAGGGTCTTCTCAGTGGTGGCCTGTGGAACTCTCTCCCCAAGGGAGTTCCATAAGCCACCTGTGGAACTCCCTTCCCAAGGAAATCAGGTCAGCCCCCTCTCTCCCGACCTTCAAGGGGAAATAACTTAAGACGTGGCTGTGCTGAAGAGGCATGCACTCTGCATGTTCTCAGAAGTCCCCTTCTTGCTTGGTAGGGTGGCATGGAGGGAAATAAAGCTATTCTCTCTGAAGAATAGCTTTATTTGCTGGCAAAGGAAAAGATGACAGACATTTTAGAAGCTGCACAGCCATGATCACTGAAGACGCAGTTCTCTGTTCCAATTGTACATTAGAGGCCGGAGGAAGGAAGAAATAATAAAATATTAAACCATAAACCTATACTGTGCGATTATAAAAGAAATTATCCAGATAAATAATAGTATACAATCCATTATCCAAAATACTTTGGACTGTAGAGGGTGATGGATAACAAGTCTATCTGCATCCTTCTTTTCTTTGATGTCTGCTTTGGATTCCAGCTCAAACACAGCAGCAACCCAATGGGACTCTTGGCGATCGATGCCGAATCGGAGGAATTCTATCGCCAGCGGGGCATTAAAGTCACCGCTGCCATGGCTGAGGCGCCCCTGGTTCCATTTGAAGTGAGGAAACTGGAGATGGTGAGGGGTCCGGACGGCTATGGCTTCTTGCTGAAAGAAGAAAAATGTTGCTCTGGGAAGAGAGGTAAGTCTGAGCCAAAATGTGTGCCATGTGCCATAGCAGAAGATACTAACTAGATTCAGCTTTAATTATTTATCAAGTTGGAAATTTGCCAATGGAATAAGGCAAATGAATTAGAATCATAGAGTTGGAAGAGACCTGGTGGGCCATCCAGTCCAACCCCGTTCTGCCAAGAAGCAGGAAAATTGCATTCAAAGCACCCCCGACAGAGGGCCATCCAGCCTCTGTTTCAAAGCCTCCAAAGAAGGAGCCTCCACCACACTCTGGGGCAGAGAGTTCCACTGCTGAACAGCTCTCACAGTCAGGAAGTTCTTCCTCATGTTCAGGAAGAATCTACTTTTTTGTAGCTTGAAGCCATTGCTCCACATCCTAGTCTCCAGGGAAGCAGAAAACAACTTTGCTCCCTCCTCCCTGTGGCTTCCTCTCATATATTTATACATGGCTATCATATCTCCTCTCAGCCTTCTCTTCTTCAGGCTAAACATTCCCAGCTCTTAAGCCGCTCCTCATAGGGCTTGTTCTCCAGACCCTTGATCATTTTAGTCGCCCTCCTCTGGACACATTCCATCCTGTCAACATCTCCCTTCAATTGTGGTGCCCAGAATTGGATACAGCATTCTAGATGTGGCTAACCAAGGCAGAATAGAGCAGTAGCATGACTTCCCTGGATCTAGACACTAGACTCCTATTGATGCACACCAAAATCCCATTGGCTTTTTTTGCTGCCACATCACATTGTTGGCTCATGTTTAACTTGTTGTCCATGAGGACTCCAAGATCTTTTTCACACGTACTGCTCTCGAGCCAGGCCTCGTCCCCCATTCTGTCTCTTTGCCTTTCGTTTTTTCTGCCAAAGTGGAGTTTCTTGCATTTGTCCCTGCTGAACTTCATTTTGTTAGTTTTGGTCAATCATCTCTCTAATCTGTCGAGATCCCTTTGAATTCTGCTCCTGTCCTCTGGAGTCTTGACTATCCCTCCCAATTTGGTGTCATCTGCAAACTTGACGATCATGCCTTCTAACCCTTCATCTAAGTCATTAATAAAAATGTTGAACAGGACCGGGCCCGTAGATGCTAACTACATTCAGATTTAATTATTTATTAAGTTGGAAATTTGCAAATGGAATAGAGCAAATGAATTATTTTGATTGGTGTGTGTATATGCCTTCAAGTCACCCGTTGAGGTGTAGAGAACCCATGAATTTGATGGTAAGGATCAGAGTTGGTAGGCAGTTATGTTCCAGAATTGGCCCTAAGGTGGTTCAACATATTCTTCCTTCACTGTTACAAAAAGAAAAAAAGGATGATGGTAGTTGTGGTCCTAGCAGCATCCAAAAGTTCCCTTCCCTTGTCCAACAAGTCTAGGAGCAATGTAAATTTGTATATAAAGCATCCAAGACAGGCTCCAAAATGCTGTCTCTACAGGGCAGTTTTTGAGAGAGGTGGATGCTGGGCTTCCGGCCGAGAAGGCAGGGATGAGGGACGGCGACCGACTCCTGGCCATAAATGGGGAGAACGCTGAGGATCTGGACCACCAGGAGATGGTGCTGAGGATCCGGGCCGACAGCAGTCGGGTGACCCTCCTGGTCATTGATGCGGAAGGGAGCAAGTTCTACGATTTGGTATGAAATAGTAATAATAATAATAATAATAATAATAATAATAATAATAATAATAATAGACGCTGGCACAAGCCAGTAATGGTTGTTCCAGTGGTGATTGGCACACTGGGTGCAGTGCCTAAAGACCTTGGCCTGCACTTAAACATAGTCGGTGCTGACAAGATTACCAGCTGCAGAAGACCACCTTACTGGGATCTGCACGCATTATTCACCGATACATCACACAGTCCTAGACACTTGGGAAGCGTCTGACGTGTGATCCAGTACAACAGCCAGTAGAGTGATCTTGTCTGCTGTGGCCTCATCTTGTTATGTTTCAAATAATAATAATAATAATAATAATAATAATAATAATAATAATAATAATAATAAATCATCTCCTCAAAGGGACTCAGGACAGTTTCCAACATGTAAGGCAAACATGAAAAGAAACCATACAGACCCAATGCCACAACCTCTTAATACAGTTCCTCATGTTGTGGTGACCCCCCAACCATAACATTATTTTTGTTGCTATTTCAAAACTGTAATTTAGCTACTATTATGAATCATCATGTAAATATCTGATATGGGGGATGTATTTTCATTCACTGGACCAAATTTGGCACAAAAACCCGATACCCCCAAATTTGAATAATGGTGGGGTTTTGGGGTGATTATTCATTTATTGATTATTTTGAGCATTTATATCCCATCCTTCTCAACCCTCAAGGGGTGACTCAGGTTGGCTTACAACTGTCAATCATTAGATGCCAACAAACAACAACAACAACAATAATACTTTACTTATATACCGCTCCATCTCCCCGAGGGGACTCAGAGCGGTTCCCAGGTAACATCACAAAACATACAAAGTAAAAACAACATAACCATAAGATTAACAAAACAAAATATAAGCATAAAAATTGCCGCCATAACACACATATATTAAAAGTAATCCTGCCTGTTCAAGGCAATTTAAACATTTAAAAGGCCGGGCCAAGATTTGTGCAAGCCCAGGAATTAAGTGCAATGCTATGGCAGGCAACAATAATATTAGGTATGGGTCTGTGGCTGTTCAACAAACAATCACAATATAAACAATAAACATAAAACAACAAGATTTTGACATTTGGGAGTTGTAGTTGCTGGGATTTATAGTTCACCTACAATCAAAGAGCATTCAGAAATCCACCAATGATGAAATTGAACCAAACTTGGCACACAGAACTCCCATGACCAACAAAAAATTCTGGAAGGGTTTGGCGGGCATTGACCTTGAGTTTTGGAGTTGTAGTTCACCTACATCCAGAGAGCACTATGGACTCAAACAATGATGGATCTGGACCAAACTTGGCATGAATACTCAATATGCCCAAATATGAACACTGGTGGAGTTTGGGGAAAATAGACTTTGACATTTGGGAGTTGTAGTTGCTGGGATTTATAGTTCTCCTACAACCAAAGAGCATTCTGAACCCCACCAATGAAAGAATTGGGCCAAACATCCCACACACAATCCCCATGACCAACAGAAAATACTGTGGTTTCTGATGGTTTTTGGCCCCCCCCCCCCCCCCCGGGGCCCCAACCCCAAGGGTCCCAACCCCAGGTTGATAAACGCTGATACAGACAATTACATCAAAATAACATATTACTTAAGTGAAAGTTATTTTTGGGGTATATTTATGATGTTTTTAGTTGTTATTTTGTCTATTAAGTTTATTAGGTTGTGTTAAATTCACAGCCTAATAAATTTAACAGACAAAATAATAAGTAAAAACATAAAAATACATCATAAAAATTCTTTTTGGTCTTCTAGGTTGGAGTGTCACCTCTCCTTTTCTACAATGAAACAGACCCTCCATCAGCACAGCTCCCGGATCCCACCATCTCTCTTCCCAGCATGCTTCAGGAAAACAACATCCCTGCCATGACAGCCTGCCTCCGCCACCCACGGACAGCTTCCCATGGCAATGAATGGCCACCCCTTCAACCTGGTGAAGATCCGTGGTCTTCCACGCAAGAGGTAAACTCTGTTGACAGCTTGGGTAGCTACAGCATAGCTCTCAACCGTCCTGATTTTGCAAGGATAGTCAAGATTAAGCCTCTGCTATCAACCTTTTGCAGATGTTTGTAAAATGTCCTGCTTTCCTCCTTTGTCCTTGGCTTACTTCCATTCCTGCAAGCTCGAGTAGCTTGCTTTCTTACCTTTATGAAGAAAGGGGCAAGAAGGAAGCCAAACCTTGCCCTTCCCAGTTGGCTCAGGCAAAAGATAACTTCTGCAGCTTCTCTTAGCTTATCTTATTGATAATTTTAGCCACCTTGAGCACGTTCTTAATGTCACTTGCCCACACATGTCTCTGTTTTCATCTGAAATGTTGGAAAACATGGAATGGCTTTTCCTATTACCTTCCACATCATAATATTCAGCTTCTTTCACCTTCAAGTTAGAAACCCCAATGGTGCAATGGGTTAAACCCTTGTACCAGCAGGACTACTGACAGAAAGGTTAGTGGTTTGAATCTGGGGAGCAGGGTGAGCTCCTGTCTGTCAGCTCCAGCTTCCCATGCAGGGGCATGAGGGAAGCCTGCCACAGGATGGTAAAACATTTGGGCATCTCCTAGGCAACCTCCCTGCAGATGGCCAATTCTCTCACACCAGAAGTTTGTTTGTTTGTTTTTGTCGTGTCAGGAGCGACTTGAGAAACTGCAAGTCGCTTCTGGTGTGAGAGAATTGGTCTTCTGCAAGGACATTGCCCAGGGGACACCCGGATGATTTTTGATGTTTTTATCATCCTTGTGGGAGGCTTCTCTCATGTCCCCGCATGAGGAGCTGGAGTTGAGAGAGGGAGCTCAGTGGTGCAATGGGTTAAACACTTGTACCAGCAGGACTACTGACAGAAAGGCCAGTGGTTTGAATCTGGGGAGCAGGGTGAGCTTCTGTCTGTCAGCTCCAGCTTCCCATGCAGGGACATGAGAGAAGCCTCCCACAGGATGGTAAAACATCTGGGCATCCCCTGGGCAACGTCCTTGCAGACAGACAAGTAGCTCTTCACAAGTAGTTTTTTTTTTTTGTCGTGTCAGGAGCGACTTGAGAAACTGCAAGTCGCTTCTGGTGTGAGAGAATTGGCCATCTGCAAGGACGTTGCCCAGGAGACGCCCGGGATGATTTTTATCATCCTTGTGGGAGGCTTCTCTCATGTCCCCGCATGAGGAGCTGGAGCTGATAGAGGGAGCTCATCGCCTCTCCCAGGATTCGAACCACTGGCCTTTCTGTCAGTAGTCCGGTCTTCAGTCCTGCCGGCACAGGGGTTTAATTCACTGCACCACCAGAGGCTCCCACATCACACCTTGCAGTTTTTCAAGTCGCTCCTGACACACACACAAATAAAACCTCGAGGTTCAAGATCTTCTTTGGGTCTGATCTTTGTGACTGTTAGCAAGGCTAGATTAAGACAGTTGGTGGTGTTGGGATTCAAAAGAGCATGAGAACGAGCCATTCTACCAAGGAGGGCATAGCGATGAAGTAAACATGCAATGCCTACCTTGCAAGATGTAAGAGATTACAGCAAAAGTTGTAAAAATCCGCAAGGTTCAAATGGTGTTTAGCCTTGCATCTTGGTTGGGGCTAAGAAGCTGCATCCCATGTGTTTTGGACTCACATGACACACGAAAGATGAGTATGCATTAGGCGAGTCACTACCTGAAATGTCACCTTCATACTGTAAACAACACAAAGTGCTATCACCAAAAAAGCCCTCGCTTTTGTAGCTTCTGCACCTGTAACCCTGCTCTTCTGCATTTCTTTGTGTTATCTTTAAAAAGCCATGACTTGAGCTATATTCTCTTTTCTAAAATTCCTATTCAGGGCCATGATGGACTGACCCAGGCATTTTAGAAGCTGCCCAGCCCTGATCATTGAAGATGCAGTTCTCTGTTCCAGTTGTACGAGCATTGGAGGCCAGAGAGAATCCTTTGTGTTTTTGCACAAATGCTCATGTTGCAATCTGACCTCTGACTACCCAGTCTGATTTTTTGTTTTGTGTCAACTGCTGCCTCATGGATCTCCGATAATATTTCCTACAGACAGATGAGGAATCTACAAGATGCCTCCAAAATGAACAAGAGACAATCTTTTTTACCTTGGGGCATTGGTATTGCACTCCAAGGCTGGGAACCACCTCTGTACTTAACACACACTCCAGTCCAAGTTAAAATAGCAAAGCAGTTTATTGAAGAATATATATATGAAAAGCAATTCAGCAAAAAGTTTAAAAAACTCAAAGTATCAAGAATAATCCACAGAATTCATAGTACAGCAATAGCATCAAAAACCAGGAATACAAAAGCAAAATAAACCCAAAACATGAGGTTCAGGAACAGTCCTCAAAACTTGGACTCATGAGACACAAACAAAAGGAAACATGGAACATGAAACTAGAAATCCCTTGACTTGACAATAGTTCTATTCTCAAACACCAACATTGTCTGGACTGACGGACCCATCTGTTGAGCTAGCTAATAAAGAGAGAAAATCATGCCTTCTCCCCTGGGAAACTAATAAGGACTTCTTGGGTAATAAGCGTTTTGACCTTCATACACGCTCCTGAGAAGCTGTATGTTGACGGAATGTAAATCTCCTATCTAACTGCTCATTAGTCTCTCAGTTTCATCCTCTGAACTTTGATCTGTGCCTGACATTGCTTCCCTAGTGAACTGCCTTTCAGGAATATGGCCTTCAGACACAGACCGCTCATTTTCAGGACTTAAAATCTCTTGCTGACTCTCCTGATCACTTGCAGACCCAGAATCCCCAGGGTCATCAGAATGACTAACAGGCCCAGAATCCCCAGAAAGATCAGGTGCAGGCTGAAGTATAATAACTATTGGTTCTAGAACCCAAAAGGGAAGCAAGTGTGATCTTCTTGCTCCCAGGCAGCTTTGCCATCAATGTAAAGGGGATCAGTTAGAGAGAAAATTATCTCTGTTAATTGAAATATTACCATTAGAAGAGACAAATAGCAAGGCTGTGTGGATCTGAGATACTTCCAGTGCAGTCCAATATGCCAAAAGTGCAGTCTTTGATTCTGAATAATGGCACAAATAGAAATAGTTATTGGGTTGTTATTAAGGCCTGCAATGACTAACTATCTGCTTGCTGGACTATAATTAAAAGTTGCTAATAAGAACTGAAAAGTAAACTGTGATAAGAACTGGACAGTGATAAGATCAATGTTTACAATGTTAAGAAGGAAGTCAACACAAGCCTTGTGTTTGTCAACACCAATCAAGAAGAGTCAACATCTGACTAGGAAACTGAGATGAAGCCAGGATGGGAGACATCTATCATTAATTTACAACTTTGGGACTACATCAGCAGAATATTCCTATAAAAGACTCAATATTGTGACAGACCTGAGGAGTCTGGTTCACCCACTATGCTCTGCTCCATGGGAAGGAGAGAGATAGCGTACGTATGGAGAGTGGCAAATTTGCACGGGAGCAGTCACTTTGAGGCAAGCATCCTCAAATAGTTATATTTATATGATGCCTTTCCTCCAATAGGCTTAAGTCTTTCCTTTACCCCCACAATAGCCTTGTGAGGTAGGTCAGGCTAGAGAGAATAGCAGCTGTATGGATGTTGAGTGAATTTCATGGTTCAGTAGAACACACATCTCGCAAGTCCCCAACCAATAGTTCCTATACTACATTGATGAGTGATAGTCAGGATAGCAATGGTCAGGACAAGAACTGAAATGCACTCTGCACACCCTCAGAGACACAATAGTTACTCTTAACTCCTCAAGACATTTGAAATCTAGTCTTGGCTTCAGGTGCAACACTAAGAGTTAAAAGCATGTCAGAACAATCCGTCACATCTCCAAAGGTCTGAGTCCAAACTCCTTGAGCCGCTCCTTGTACTCCATGTGGATGCCAGTGGCCTCCTTCTCCCAGCTGAGCTTGACCGCCTGCATTTTGGACATCACCTGGTCCAAGCTGGCCTGAGAACAGAGGAAGCAAAAGCTAGTATGAAAGGTTTCTATATGACCACATCTCACCACCAAAAGGTTGGAACACCAAGGAGCCCAGACAGGTTAGAGAGCAATTCATGAATGTCTTTGCACATCCTGGAGCAATGTTGGGAATAACTGCTTCTTCCTGAGCTTTTGACAATGAAAGAACTAAACCAACCCTGTTGCCTTTCCCTAAGACAACGTGGCTCCTGTGCTTTGCTATCCATCCAACTCACATGCAGGATTTTTTCATATTCAATCTCCATCTGATCGATCTTGCGTTGCATCTCCGCAATGGCGGTGTCCTTCTCTTCCACCAACATAGCATTGTCCTGCTGGCTTTGTTGCAGCTCTTCTTGACAAGCAACTGTCAAGCAAAAAGGAGAAAAAAATATGGAATAATAGAAAATATGGGAAAGGAGCCACCGGTGGCACAGTGGGTTAAAGCACTGAGCTGCTGAACTTGCTGACCAAAAGGTCACAGGTTCGAATCCGGGGAGCGGTGTGAGTTCCCGCTGTTAGCCCCAGCTTCTGCCAACAATGCAAGTGTGAGTAGATCAATAGGTACCACTCCGGCGGGAAGGTAACGGCGCTCCATGCAGTCATGCCAGCCACATGACCTTGGAGATGTCTACGGACAATGCTGGCTCTTTGGCTTAGAAATGGAGATGTGCACCAACCCCCAGAGTGGAACACAACTGGACTTCATGTCAGGGGAAAACCATTATCATTACCTATGGGAAAGGAAAGCTGAGCAGATGATAATAAAGGAGGTAGCAGGAAACCGCAGAAGGCAGCAAGACTTAGGATGATGTGTTGGAGATATGGCTATGGAAGTACTCCTGGGGTAAGGAGCAGGCAGAATTTTTAGCCATTTAATAATAATAATAATAATAATAATAATAATAATAATAATAAGCTGCTGCTGCAAGAAGATCACACAGACAGAGTACAAGCACAACACCGTTGCTCAGATGATTCATTGGAACTTGTGCCACAAATACCATCTGCCTGCGACAAAGAACTGGTGGGATCACAAGCTGGAAAAAGTTACAGAGAATGAACACGCCAAGATACTCTGGTACTTCCAAATTCAGACTGACAGGGTTTTGGAGCACAATACTCCTGACCTCACAATCGTGTTAAAAAACAAAGTATGGATTGTCGATGTCGCAATCCCATAGGATTGAAGAGAAACAACTGGAAAAGCTGACGCGATATGAGGATTTAAAAATCGAACTGCAAAGACTCTGGCACAAGCCAGTCAAGGGGGTCCCAGTGGTGATTGGCACACTGGGTGCAGTGCCTAAAGACCTTGGCCTGCACTTAAACACAATCGTCGCTGACAAAATGACCATCTGCCAGCTGCAAAAGGCCAACTTACTGGGATCTGCATGCATTATTCGCCGATACATCACACAGTCCTAGACGCTTGGTGGGCAGTGTCCTTTGGTTTTGGAGTTGTAGTTCACCTACATCCAGAGATCACTTTGGACTCAAACAATGGATCTGGACCAAACTCTACACAAATACTCAATATGCCAAATGTGAGCACTGGTGGAGTTTGGGGAAAATAGAATCTTGACATTTGGAGTTGTAGTTGATGGGATTTATAGTTCACCTACAATCACAGAGCATTCTGAAACACCCCAACGATAGAATTGGGCCAAACCTCCCACACAGAACCCCCATGTGGGCCACAGCAATGCGTGGCAGGGGACGGCTAGTAATAATGATGATGATGATGATGATGATGAATTTATTACCCACCTCTCCCTGTGACTTTTATCTACTCAAAAGGGTACATTTTCAGTTTTCCGGTGACTAAATGGGACATTTTGTGGAACATTGGAGGAGGAAAAACAACCCTCAGATTAATTATTTTCTCGGAATGGACGTTTTGAAGTTTTATTTGCTCTAAATGCCAGGAAGTGTACATATGACGTTTTGCGTACAAGAAAACAACAATTCCTGGATGTGCTGTAGACAAACACAACAATGAAATGCCAGGTGCCTCTCTGTCCCTCCTGGACGCAGAGGAGCATTTGGTTTGTGTGTGCAATGATAAGACAATGTTGAAAAGATAAGTATTTTAAACACGAAATGAAGGCTAATGTTCAAATATGCTGCTAGCCTAGATTGTGACTCTATGATATATATATTTCTCTCTAAAGAATACATTTTCTTTTTGTGGCAACATTTTTGGCTTCTATTATCATTTTTCACCCAAACAAAAATCCCCTCCCCCCAAAAAACCACATTTGCTTAGGATATGGTTCCACTTTAATATAGTGTATATTTTGCTTACATACAGCTAAGGCTTTTGGATTTTTAAGTTTGTTAAATAGGCCAGATAGTACAATTTTTATATGCTTAATATGCGTCGGCAGTAGTGCAGTGGGTTAAACCGCTGAGCTGCTGAACTTGCTGATCAAAAGGTTGCAGGTTCGAATCCGGGTAGTGAGATGAGCTCCTGCTGTTAGCCCCAGCTCCTGCCAACCTAGCAGTTTGAAAACATGCAAATTTGAGTTGGTCAATAGGTACCGCTCTGGTGGGAAGGTAACAATGCTCCATGTAGTCATGCTGGCCACATGACCTTGAAGGTGTCTATGGACAACGCCAGCTCTTCAGCTTAAAAATGGAGATGAGCACCACCCCCCAGAGTCGGATTCCACCAGACTTAATGTCAAGGGGAAACCTTCACCCTTACTATATGATTGATTAGGTGATGGATAAAGCAAGAATGGAAATTCAAGCTGACTATGCATGTGTTTAGGGTCTTTTCAGCATTTCTGTTTTGACTCACTTGGGAAAGAAGAAGGATTATTTTCATCACTTCAACATAAAAATATATATTTTTGTTTCTCTAGTTGGGAAGAAGCAGTGTCTTCCTATCCAGCAAACAGTTTTATATTTTCATTTCCACAAGAGGGAGCAATTATTCTGGTGGAATTACTCAAATTGTATTCTTTAAGAAGCAAGGTAAATTACTGGTCTAAATTATGTAAATTGTTCTTCTGAATCTACAGATTTCACGTCCCTTCACCAAAAAAGTAAGGAAAATTAAAAAGTTGAGTGAAGGGAAGGAAGGGTTGAGCTATTAACTTAGTGCCTCTTAGTCATAGAATCACAGAATCCTAGAGTTGGAAGAGACCTCGTGGGCCATCCAGTCCAACCCCATTCTGCCAAGAAGCAGGAATATTGCATTCAAAACACCCCTGACAGATGGCCATCCAGTTTTTGTTTAAAAGCTTCCAAAGAAGGAGCCTCCACCACACTCCGGGGCAGAGAGTTCCAATGCTAAACGGCTCTCACAGTCAGGAAGTTCTTCCTCATGTTCAGATGGAATCTCCTTTCTTGTAGTTTGAAGCCGTTGCTCCATTGCGTCCTAGTCTCCAGGGGGGCAGAAAACAAGCTTGCTCCCTCCTCCCTGTGGCTTCCTCTCACATATTTATACATGGCTATCATATCTCCTCTCAGCCTTCTCTTCTTCAGGCTAAACATGCCCAGCTCCTTAAGCCGCTCCTCATAGGGTTTGTTCTCCAGACCCTTGATCATTTTAGTCGCCCTCCTCTGGACACATTCCAGCTTGTCAATATCTCTCTTGAATTGTGGTGCCCAGAATTGGACACAATATTCCAGGTCTTCAGATGGAAGACCAGCAATGGGTAAATCTTGGGGGCATCTACATTGTAGAATTAATGCAGTTTGACACCACTTCAACTCGAGGGAGCTATAGTCTTACAAAGTCTCTAGCCTTCTCTGCTTGTCCTCAGACAAATTATACATCCCAGGATTCCATAGCATTGAGACATGGCAGTTGAAGTGGACTCAAACTGCATTAATTCCAAAATGTGGATGAACTCCTTGCTATCCAACATCAAAGTGACTATATTCGAATTGGTGCCATACCAAGCTTTTCCTGCAAGCTCTTCATCTCATCCTCTAGTCGCTGTATCCGAGAATCGGCCTGGTGCTGAAGCTGCTGGTACTTGCGGATCATCTCTGGAAACCAAATATGGAACATGGAAGGAGGAGACGAAGGGGAGAAAGAGTCATCCTCATTGACCACCAAAAGCATCTATCTGTTGTGCTTGACAATGTAACACAAGATGAATAAACTGTGGCATAATGTAAAACCATGCATAGCTCATGTTTGATCGGTCCACACAGTGTCTTGGCAGAGAAAGAAAATATGCCATGCAGATGATCAACAAAGAACAAGTATTGTCGAAGGCTTTCATGGCTGGAATCACTGGGTTGTTGTAGGTTTTTCCGGGCTATATGGCCATGTTCTAGAGGCATTCTCTCCTGATGTTTCGCCTGCATCTATGGCAAGCATCCTCAGAGGTAGAGAGGTCTGTTGGAAGTAGGAAAAATGGGTTTATACATCTGTGGAATGACCAGGGTGAGACAAAGGACTTTTGTCTGCTGGGGCTATCTCTGCTATGGCTGATTTCTCTGGTTGGAGTAGTTTGCAGGAACATGAAAGGCACTGCAAACTACTCCAACCAGAGAAATCAGCCATAGCAGAGCACCTGATGAACCAGCTTGGAAGCAGCATATTATTTGAGAACACAGAAGTGCTGGACCACTCCAACAACCACCATGTCAGACTACACAGAGAAGCCATTGAAATCCACAAGCATGTGGACAATTTCAACAGAAAGGAAGAAACCATGAAAATGAACAAAATCTGGCTACCAGTATTAAAAAAACTCAAAAATTACAACAGCAAAACAACAGAGGGGAAACAAACAGGCACATAAAATCACTCTCAACAAAAGATTCCCCCCAGGCACTTCCAAGCCATTGAATGCTAATCAAGGTGATCAGCTGAAACATTCACAGCTAGCCCCAGCAGACAAAAGTCCTTTGCCCCACCCAGCCATTCCACAGATATATAAACCCATTTTTCCTACTTCCAACAGACCTCACTACCTCTGAGGATGCTTGCCATAGATGCAGGCGAAACGTCAGGAGAAAAATTGCCTCCAGAACATGGCCATATAGCCCGGAAAAAGCTACAACAACCCAAAGAACAAGTAGTTTACTCTTTGTAATGCAGAACAACATATGTATAAACATGTGAACAGTTGCATTAACACACATAATGTCCTTTTAGAGAGATTTAAAATTGTCTTTCTTTATCCATGTGGAAAGATCTCCTTTCAGCAGCACATGAAGCAAGACCACACTCCAAACTTTCTCTCTCTCTCTGAAAGTACTTGCATAACTCAAGCCTGAAAATGTAACAGTAACCAAAATTCCCAGGCTCAGCTAGCTCCCTGGTGTGGCCCAATAAATCAGCTTCGTGCTTCTTATTTTACAGTTGACACACATACTAACTGATTTTTACATGTTCCAACAGAAACCATTCCTTGATCCAAGGAAGGTACAATAAAACTTGGGGAGAAATAAGGAAGGACGGAAAGAACGGGCAGGTATGGATTGGAATGCTGTGCTAGGAGTTGTAGTTTGGTGAGAGACCAACACTCTTGGGCAAAAGTGTGGCAAAAGAGTTGCCCTTGTTATTTGGCAAGGGGAAAAGCCTTTGCAAAATGACAACTCCTATGATTCTGCAGCATTGAGTCAAGGCAGTTAAAGTGACGGCAAACTCCCCGAACGTATCTCACCTTATGAACCACGGAGGACTTTAAGATCATTTGAGGAGGCCCTGCTCTCGGTCCCGCCTTCGTCACAAGCACGTTTGGCAGGGACGAGAGACAGTGCCATCTCAGTGGTGGCCCCTCGGCTATGGAACACCCTCCCTAGGGAGATCAGATCTGCTCCCCCCCCCCCTTGAATGTTTCGGAGGCAAGTTAAAACTATTCAGCAAGCGTTTACAAATCAGTCTATTTAGGTGAATATCAACTGCTCTGGGACTGGGTTGTTGTAGGTTTTTTTGGGCTATATGGCCATGGTCTAGAGGCATTCTCTCCTGACGTTTCACCTGCATCTATGGCAAGCATACTCAGAGGTAGTGAGGTCTGTTGAAACTAGGAAAAAGGGTTTATATATCTGTGGAATGACCAGGGACCTACATAGGGACCACCAAACGCAGCAACATTGCCCAAACACGAATCAAGGAACATGAAAGGCACTGCAGACTACTCCAACCAGAGAAATCAGCCATAGCAGAGCACCTGATGAACCAACCTGGACACAGCATATTATTTGAGAACACAGAAATGCTGGACCACTCTCACAACCACCATGTCAGACTACACAGAGAAGCCATTGAAATCACAAGCATGTGGACAATTTCAACAGAAAGAGGAAACCATGAAAATGAACAAAATCTGGCTACCAGTATTAAAAAACTCTAAAATTACAACAGCAAACAACAGAGAGGAAACAAACAAGGACATCTAATCACCTCTCAACAAAAGTTTGCTCCAGGCACTGTCAGGCCATTATATGCTAATCAAGCTGGTCAGTTGAAACATTCACACCTAGCTCCAGCAGACAAGAGTCCTTTGTCCCACCCTGGTCATTCCACAGATATATAAACCCTTTTTCCTAGTTCCAACAGACCTCACTACCTCTGAGGATGCTTGCCATAGATGCAGCGAAACGTCAGGAGAGAATGCCTCTAGACCATGGCCATATAGCCTGAAAAAACCTACAACAACCCAGTGATTCCGGCCATGAAAGCCTTCGACAATACATTGAACTGGACAATGCTTGAGAACGATGAGATGCTGATGATGTTGTTTTTACAGCTTTTGTGATGTTTTATACTGTTTAATGTTTTTTATCTATATTATGTTTTATGTAGTATACTGATTTGTTGGAAACCGCCTTGAGTCGCCGATTGGCTGAGAAAGGCGGTATACAAATACAGTAAATAAATAAATAAACTGCAATAATTGTACAGTGTAGATCAGGCATGGGCAAACCTCGGCCCTCAGCTGCTTAAGTGGCTGAGGGGGAAAAGGAAAGGGCCTGGGAATTGAAGTCCAAAACACCTAAAGGCCCCAAGTTTGCCCATGCCTGGTGTAGATGTACCCATGGAGATGCTGCCGCTATAGCGTTGTCAAGAGTCGTAGTGAAAAATAAAATTTTGGGGTTGTCAGCCATTGATGGGAGGTGGTTAACAGGAAGAAGAAGAAAGTTTCTTTGTGGAGAGAAAACATGGGATATAAATAAATATAACAACAAACACACCTTCATAAATATCCTTTTTGTCTCCTCGGGCTTCCTCCAGTTCTTTCTCCAGATCCACCAGCTTCTGTTTCAATCCTTCGCTATCAGCCATTGCTTGCCTGGCCATATCCCGCCGGAGAACTGTAGATCAGAAGAAAATAATAATAATAATAATAATAATAATAATAATAATAATAATAATAATAATGAAAATAATAATATTAAAGAACCAATGTTGATGGAAGTCAATAGTAGTCAACTGCTTAAAGTGCAAAAGACAATGAGTGAATACCATAAAAAATACAATGCAGAGCAGAAGAGAAAACTGGCAAAAGAAGGCTCTCCATGGACAGTTCCTGGGAAAAATTGAGAGCCAAATTGACAAGGAAAAAACATGGCTGTGGCTCACAAATGGAACTTTGAAAAAGGAGACGGAGGGCCTGATTCTGCCCAAGAACAAGCCATTTGAACCAGTGTCATCAAAGACAGAATTGAAAAGTCAACGGCAGATTACAAGTGTAGATTCTGTAAGGAAGCAGATGAAACAATGGATCACATCCTCAGCTGCTGCAAGATCGCGCAGACAGACTACAAGCAGAGGCATAACACTGTTGCTCAGATGATCCATTGGAACGTGCGCCACAAATACCATCTGCTATGACAAAAAACTGGTGGAGCAGAAACCAGAAAAAGTTACGGAAAATGAACACACCTGTGGGACTTCCGGATTCAGACAGACAGAGTTCTGGAGCACAATACTCCTGACCTCACGATCGTGTTAAAAAACAAAGTATGGATCGTCAATGTTGCAATCCCTGGTGACAGCAGGATTGAAGAGAAACAACTGGAAAAGCTGACATGATATGAGGATTTAAAGATCGAACTGCAAAGACTCTGGCACAAGCCAGTAAAGGTGGTCCCAGTGGCGATCAGCGCACTCGATGCAGCGCATAAAGGCCTTGGCCTGCACTTAAAAACAATCAGCACTGACAAAATTACCACCTGTCAACTGCAGAAGGCCACCTTATTGGGATCTGCACGCATTATTCACTGATTCATCACACAGTCCTAGACACTTGGGAAATGTCCGACGTGTGATCAAACACAAAAGCCAGAACAGTGATCTTGTTGTGTACTAATCTTGTTGTGTATCAAATAATACTAATAATTTGGGATTTTATTGGCAAGATATATTTGGAGCACTTCCTCTGAGAGTAGGACTTATCCAAGGTCATTCATTGATAAGTGATTTGAACCCTGGTCTCCTCTTAATCCAATACTCAGATTACTGATTTATACACACAGCATATACTTGCACATATTCATTGGGGACATTAACCTATTTTCTTGCCAACTCTGCCAGTTCCTTGATACGAATAATTACTTCTGCATTTTCGGAGCAAGTTTACTACAGTTTGCCTGTCTGAACATATTCTCCCCTATGAACCATCAAGGCTGTTGAGATCTTCTGGAGGGGCCCTGTTCTCGGTCCCACCACTTTCGCAATTGCGTCTGGGGGGAATGAAAGACAGGGCCTTTTCCGTGTTGGCCCCTCGGCTATGGAACTCTCTCCCGAATGAGATTAGATTTGCCCCCTCCCTCCTGACCTTCAGGAAGTTAGTGAAATCCTGGCTCTGGGACGAAGCATTCCCAGAATAATGGCTGAGACCAGCAATAGACTAAAGTTATTGACATATGCGGACTAAGTTGGACATGATTTTATCTTGGCGAACTGGCTTATATGTATTTTAATCTATTGTTGTATGATGTTTTAGACTGTACTGTAGCATTGAATCCTTGCTGTTAACCGGTCTGAGTCCCTCCGTGGAGGAAGATAAGATTTTAAGTAAGTTTTAAATAAATTGAATACATAAATAAATAAAACTACAAGGCATATTTTTTACTGGGACCTCCTGAGTTTATGCAAATGCATGCAAACTTCTGAGTTTCCAACAGAGTTCTTTGTCATATAGAACAGGGAAAAAGTGAGGAAGTAATATTCACCTACAAGGAATATCAGGCCTACATGACTATGAGAGGCTGCTTTATACTCAAGTCAATGCTTTCCATTGTGCTCTGTGGTATTTGCCATTCTCACACATTTTCTCAACACTGCTCAGAGAAGAGGAAGGAGGTGGTGGGAAGTGGACAAAACCTCTACTCTTGAAAGACTTCTGTAACATAATGTTTCCCACCAGCCAATCCTTTGTACTTGGTGACTTTTGGTTTTCCACAGTCCTCACAAAAATATTGGCTCACCTCTATTTTGCAATATCTACGCAAGGTACCCAAAGATTTCCTTACCAAGGTACTGTTTCAGAGTGTCCACTTCCAGCTCTGTCTTCTTGTATTTTTCCTCATCTGCAAGGAAATGGACACAGAGTGTATAGAAAAGAGGCAAGGCACTCTTTGAATGGACAATTCACAGGTGGAATGGACGTTGAATTGAACTGAGAAGGACCTTTATCTATGGGTTGGACAATGGTAGGAGTGGCCCAATGCACCTAGTCCTAATATGCAACGGGTATTAATGTGCCTTGAGGACGTACTCAATGGGCATTGGGGCACAGACTTGGAAGCGCTAGAAAACAATGGGAAGTGCATCAGAAGTGCCCAATGCTCATCAGAAGCATGTCTGGAAATTAACAGTTACAAGTTACTCACAATGTAGATATGGGTGCCTTCAAGTTCCCTTTTGACTTATGGTAACCCCATGAATTACTAGTTCCTTCCTCTGAAAGAGAGCCTACAGGAATCAGTATTCATTGGCAGACTCCTGTCATATGTTCTGCAGTTGATGGTGCTTGGTGATGGAAGGGTTAATGTATTAGTTCTAAAGGGTTTAGTAAACTGTAAGTAAGAGTTCATGGGTGAAAGCAATTAAGGGTGGAGGTATGCAAGAGAGAGGTTGCAGCTGGGTGTTTGTGGATATAAGGAGGGAGCCTTGGAAGTTATCTTGGGGAGAAAAGTATTGTCATATTTTGGTGGTGGATGCTGCTGGTTTTTCCCCCAGGTCTGTTGGATTTTGGTATCCTGACCTGTCTCCTGTAATCTTGGAACCCTGGAACATTGAACATTTGGATTGGTATTTACTACGGTGTAGACTCTTGATCCCTGGACTTTGTTTGTTGAACTCTCGGCGTTTGACTACTGGACAGGACCCTTTGACTACGATGCAGTGTTTGTTATCAGTTTTTGTTTATTCTGTGGCTGAGTGCTATCTTTATGTTTTATATTTTGGTCTATTAAAACAGCCAGCAAGTAAGTGCTGTTTTAATTAAACTGTTTGATAAAACTGGGAGTTTGGTTCATCTCTACCTAAATAAGGCAGATCCCTGGCAACGTGACAACTCCCATCCAAGTCCTAACCAGACCCAACCCCACTCAGCTTCCAAAAACTGAAAGAACTGGCTACTCAGGGAGAAAGGGTAGAACATATCTCCTACTACGAATCATCACGAAGTTTAAGATCATTTGAAGAGGCCCTGCTCTCAATCCCACTGCTGTCGCAAACACAATTGGTGGAGGCGAGAGACAGAGCCTTCTCAACAGTGGCTCCCCATCTGTGGAATTCCTTCCCCAAAGACATCAGACTGACCACCTCCCTCCTGTCCTTTAGAAGGAAACTCAAGACTTGGCTGTGGGACCTTGTATTTGACCATTGAACAGGAGCTTGTATGAAGAAGACATAAGCAATTTTGAAGTGACAATGAATTGATCTGGACCCGGATTTTAATTGGCGTGTTTTAACAGCTGTTTATTTTATGTTTTATTTTGATAAATTTGTTGATTGTTCTTATCATTATGATGGCACCGAATGGTGTTTGCTGTGAGGCCGCCCTGAGTCCTCCCTCGGGGGTGAGAAGGTCGGGGTACAAGTATATGAAATGAATAAATAAATAGTTTTATCATGATTTATTCTTAGGGCATTTAGCTCCAGATTTAAAAAGTTACAGAATGTAGGATCTTAGCCAAGACCTATGACTGTGATGCAAGGAAAACCAAGATAAGAATCTGCAAATTTGGGGAAGGTGGTATCATCCCCATCACTGCCTCTTACCCGGCAAAATCTTCTTCTTGGCCTTCCCGGCTTTCTTTGCCTTCCCTTTCTTTGTAGGGGCCATCTTTCTGCGTTCCCTTGTAGCCTGCAAGAGTGCATGGAAAAATGTTATGATATTGTGAGCAGCTTACCCAAAACACAATAGTATTTGGGGCTCTTTGTTAGGAACGAAACTATTGCAATTTGGGGTTGCCAGAGCAAATACTTGAAATGGCTCCTGTACCTTTAAGGGTGGGATAGAAGACGGAAAGTAAGAAGTTGTTCCTTGTTATATAGGGCCCTTCCACACTGCCATATAACCCAGTTCAAAGCAGAAAATGTGGGATTTTATTAGTGACTGACTTACTCAGGTGATCCCTCATTGTCCAAGTATGATGGCCTTCCAAATGCAGTGTCTTGGCGGTGGATACGTAGGTGACTCTGGAGCCCCATTCTTGATCCACATGTTCTCCCGCAGTGAGGACATCGGTTTCCAGGTAGAAGGTGGTCCTAGTCAGGGTTGGCTTGACGAACCTTCCTCTTGGCACGTTTCTCCCTTTTGCCCTCCATTCATGCCTCTTCAAATTCCACAGCACTGCTGGTCACAGCTGACCTCCGATTAGAGTGCTCAAAGGCCAGGGCTTCCCAGTTCTTGGTGTCTATGCCACAGTTTTTAAGGCTAGCTTTAAGCCCATCTTTAAATCTCTTTTCCTGTCCACCAACATTACACCTCCCATTCTTGAGTTGGGAGTATAGTAACTGCTTTGGGAGATAGTGATCAGACATTTGGACAATTTTTTTTTGTCGTGTCAGGAGCAACTGCTCCTGTTGTGAGAGAATTGGCCATCTGCAAGGACGTTGCCCAGGGGACGCCTTGATGATTTTTGATGTTTTATCATCCTTGTGGGAGGCTTCTCTCATGTCCCCGCATGAAGAGCTGGAGCTAATAGAGGGAGCTCATCCGCCTCTCCCCGAATTTGAACCTGCAACCTGTCAGTCTTCAGTCCTGCCGGCACAGTGCTTTAACCCACTGCACCACCGGGCAGTCCAGTCCAATGTGGCCAGTCCAGCGCAATTGATGGCGTAGGAACATCACTTCAATGCTGGTTGTCTTTGCTTCATCCGGCACACTGACATTTGACTACATGTCTTCCCAAGAGATTTGTAGGATTTTTTGGAGGCAACACTGATAGAATCATTTTGGAGTTGAGTGTGACATCTGTAGACAGTCCACGTTTCACAGGCATATAATAGGGTTGTGAGGACAATCTATATAAATAAAAATGTAATGTTCGTTTGTGGGATTAACAGAACTCAAAAACTACTGGACGAATTGACACCAAATTTGGACACAAGACACCTAACAACCCAATGTATGTCCTTCACTCATAAAAACACTGAAAAACACAGCAGAAGGGACTTTAAAAGCCCCCAAAAGCTAAATGACAATACAGTAAAAAAGGAAGAAAGAGGGAGGGAAGTGGAGAAAAAAAAGAAAGAGGGGGGAAAGAAACAAGGAAAGGGAAAGAAAGAAGGAAGAGGGAGAAAGGAAGGAAAAAGAGAAAGGAGGAAGGAAGGAGGAAGAAAAGGAAGAAAGGAGAAAAAGAGGGAGGGAAAGAAAAAGGGGGAGGAAGGAAAGTTAGAGAAAGAAGGAAGGAGAGAAGGAAAGAAAAAAGGGAAAGAAGGAAAGAAGGAGCGAAGGAAGGTAGAGAAAGAGGGAGGGAAGGAAAGGAGGAAAGAGAGAAGGAAGAAAAGAGAGACAGCAGAAGAGAAAGAAAAAGGGGAAAGGAAGAGAAGAGATAGAGAAGGAAGGAAGAAGAGAAGGAAAGAGAAGGAAGGAAGGAAGGAAAGAGGGAGTGAATGAAGAGAGAAAGAAGGAGAGAAAGAGGGAAGGTTGGCCACAGCAACATGTGGCGGGTACAGCTAGTAGCTTTATAAACAAGCACCTTGGTATCCCTAAAGATGTCCCGGTCCTCAAAATCTCTTCACTTCATTCAGAAAAATGCTGCACTTGCAGAGCTCAGGTAGTCAAGTTTGACTTTTGTGGAGAGGTGGTTGCCAAGGGAGTGGAAACATTTTGTAATGTTACCCCATTAAGCTGTATTTCTGGCATTGCAAAAGGATTGGCTGGTGACTGCTGGAAGAGCACTTTGGTTTTCTTGGTGTTCAATGACAGGCCGAGCTTCTCATATGCTTCTGCAAAGGTGTGGCTTGTAGGTCATCTTCTGAATGTGCACAGACCACATTATCATCAGCATATTGGAGTTCTATAATAGATTTTATACAGCTGTTGGAAGGGGCCATAGTTGTAGGAAAAATAGTTTCTACTGAAATTTTCTGCACAACTCTTAAAGGTACAGGAGCCCTCGCCAGTTTTCCGTATGTCAACTCTGCTGCTTCTGTTGTTGTTGTTGTTATATCCTGCTTTCATTTCTCTAGAAGACTCAAGGTAGCTCACAGCAGTAAAAACAGCACAAACTACCATTTAAAACCCACGACACAGAAACATTTACAAGAATTGTAAAACTGTTAAAATTGTCTAAAACTATTAAAACCTGCAAGAATAATTAAAGCACAACAGAGACCCTCCAGGCTTGTTCTTAACATCTTCCTTCCTTAAAAGCCTGCCCAAACAGGAAGTTTTCAGTCTACAACTCCCACGTCCTCTACTCCCATTAGTCAAATGGGGACTCATTCAACAGGTCTTTTTGGCAAGCTCTTCAGAGAGCAGAGAGATTTTTGTTTTTCGCTGTTATGCAGAAGAGGCTGTGGGAAAAGGTACCTGAAAGCAAAGCCTTTGCAGGTTGCTGCACGTTACCTGGCAGAAAGCAAAGGGCTCCCCTGCAGGTGTGTCCTTCCAAGCAGCCAATGCGCAAAGGAGAGACGCCTGGATTTTGGGAAGCTTGTCCTAGCCGGAGCAAACTGGGGTTGCCAGGCAAGAGTCCCACGTTGGCTACCAGGGCAACCAAACCAAGCAAAGCAGAAAGCCGGGCCTGGGAAAGGAAGCTGGATCCAGACATAATGAGAGGAAAGAGACCCTTAGACTAATAATAATAATAATAATAATAATAATAATAATAATAATAATAATTATTATTATTATTATTATACCAAATGCAGACTGTGCAAGGAAGCTGATGAAACCATGGACCATATCCTCAGCTGTTGCAAGAAAATCGCACAGACAGACTACAAACAAAGACACAACTCTGTGGCCCAAATGATTCACTGGAACTTATGTCACAAGGACCACCTGCTAGCAGTAAAGAATTGGTGGGATCATAAACCTGCAAAGTTCGTGGAAAATGAACATGCAAAACTACTGTGGGAATTTCGAAATCCAGACTGACAAAGTTTTGGAACACAATACACCAGACATCACAATTGTGGAAAAGAAAAAAGTCTGGATTATTGATGTCGCCATTCCAGGTGACAGTTGCATTGAGGAAAAACAACATGAAAAACTTAGCTGCTATCAAGACCTCAAAATCGAACGGCAAAGGCTTTGGCATCAACCAGCACAGGTGGTCCCAGTAGTCATTGGCACACTGGGTGCCGTGCCAAAAGATCTCAGCTGGCATTTGGAAACAATAAACATTGACAAAATCACGATCTGTCATCTGCAAATGGCACCTGACTTGGATCTGCGCGCATCATTCGAAAATAGATCACACAGTCCTAGACGCTTGGGAAGTGTTTAAAATAACCAGTAACTTGTTCATTGTTTCACTTGTTAAATATTTTTTGTTACATTGCCTTGTAATTGTAAATCTAGCTATGGGTTAACAATGTTTCCTGCATTTAATTGCTTCCAAGCTCAGCACAGAGAACAAGATTTTGGTGTTTATTCCTGACGTTTCCTTTTGTCAGCCCTTTCCATTGCTGAGATAAGCTTTCTGGGCCAAACATTGTTTAGCACTTTTTTGGGGAAGGATTTGACGTTGTCTGCTTCCAGATTCTCAGAAGGCAGCGAGCTATATTTAATTCCAAAGCAAACAAAACCTGAGAAACAAATCAACGCATCTTCTGTAAATAATAGAACAGACCACATTAAGCATTCAGTCCAACCCCCTTTCTGCTAATCAGCTAAAGCACAATCAAACCCCTCCCAACAGATGACCATCCAGCCTCTGTTTATAAGCCTTCCAAGAAGGAGCCTCCATTGCACTCCGAGGCAGTGAGTTCTGTTAGGATTTGAAAAAACATGCCATGATGTGGTGGGTTAACTGGAGGGAGATGTGTCAGCAACTGATTGGCTGAGTGTATCAGTGGCCAGGGTTCTGATTGGCTGCTGCCTCTGGCTAGCTACTGAGGCCAACGGTTCTAACTGTCGTTCTGTTTTTTGTTCTCTCTTTGGACAGTGAAGAGAAAGTGCTGATGCAATCATGGAGGAATTTAAAAGGGTCTGGCTCTGTGAGAGAGACCCTGCGGATTCACCAAATTGAGCAAAGAGAAGCCCAATTTAAAAGGTTTTTCCTAAGTTTCCAAAAGAAATCTCACCAAAGTTGAAGGAAGCGCCACCGAGATGATTTTATTATGATTCAGCTGAAAAGGATGCAGAGCAGCAATATTTCGCCAAGCTAAGCATACAGTGTAAAAAAATAAAGGCCTTTTTATACATAAAACAGAGCTGCCAGGTTTGAATCTCCCATTCCCCGCCCCTTGCTGGCCTGATGAAGATTGGCTGGCGCTCTACAACTGGGAGGAGGCTTGACCGCCTCCTGAGTTCCTGGGCCAATCGTTGGGCTTTTGCCGCCTCGGCGTCCTGACGAATCAGGAGAGAGGGAGGTAGGACAAGGGGAAACAATGCATTCTTGAGTGGATTATGGCGATTTTGAGATGTCCAAGTGACCAGCGAGGGCCTGCAAGCTAAACTTTGCTATTGTCCTTGAATGGCTGCAATAAACATTGATCCGGATTTTTCCAGTGCTGAGACACCGAAACAATGAGGGAATCTTGGCTGTGGTTTCAGTGGATAAAAGTTGAATCAGTAACAGATTAGTTCAAAGTGTGGCTTTCCGAAGGCTTCCTTTGTCCTGTTAAGGTATGATTATAAATGCCAAGTGACCGCTTCCTCTGGGGGGCCAACTCCGAGGCCAGAGGTCATGGTCCTTTGTTATTGTCCATGCAAAAAGTGTCTTTTGATAAGGGTCTTTTCAACTGAAATTTCCTCCTTTCCAGGGTCACACAGGGGTGGCTGCCTTGTATTTTTATACATTTTTCAAGAAAGGGGAATTGGGCAAAAGGGTCAGATACACAGGGAGGAATATAGAAATATAGAAATCATGTTATAGAAAACATACCCACTTATCCCTCCCACCAGAGTCCCATAGAAGTTCAAGAGAGCACATAAGTGTAAAGGGAGGTGGTTTCTCAGTAATAAATGTGCTACCTTCTGCTATATATGAAACCTAGGGCATAAAACTTTGATTAAATGTACACACTATCTAACATGGGAAGGGTCCTTGTTGTTGTTAGTGTCTTGACAAATTGACCAAGGCTTAACCCTTATTATCCAGTCTGGTGTCCTTGTCCTTAGCAAAACTATAAGTTACTATCTTTTATGGGGGGGGGGTCATGTTTGACTTCACTGACTGTCAACTATCTCAAAGAATGATCATTTTATGGCATAAGGCATATTTCAAAGACTATTTTAAAAAAACAGTTTTATTCCTCTATTTCCTGCCTGAATTCAAAGAGACTGACGTATATATTGTTACCATGTTTGAGTTAAAGATAGTGTTATTTTGTTTCACAAGCCTGAGTGACATTTTATTATACAGCAGGATATATCTTGGTTTAAACACTGTGGTAAAGCTCTACTTATTCTGCTTATACACATTTACCAACCCTCACAAGTTCCGCTGTTGAAAAGTTCTTCTTACATTCAGGAAGTTTTTCCTAATGTTTAGGTAGAATTTAAAGTTAAATCCTGTCTCCTAAGCTTTTTAAAGTCTGTAAAAATATGGACAGCAACAAACCCCTTTTCCCTTGGACTTCCAGAAAGCTTACGACAAACTTCCTCACCAGGGACTGTTGAACCATCATTTGCAAAAAGAAGAGTTCCTTTTATGGGTTGGAAACAGATTAAGGAACTATCATCAATTTCTGCAGCTTTATACAGTACTTGCTAACTAATGTCTTGTGTTGCAGAGTCTGTTAACATTATATTTGGGCTGTAGTTCTCTGGATCTCTTGGTTAGTATATGTGGGAGATTTTGAGAACTCTAGTCCAAAAGGGAACCTTTTCCAAATTCTGTATGAAGAGAGTTTTTTCAAGTATTTTTTTAAAAAAGGCTTTAAATTATATATTATGTTGTGTTTATTGTTAGTCGCTTTGGGTCTCTTTTGAGTATTGCTTTTATCATTAGCTGCTTTGGGTCTATTTTTCTAAGATCTGGCCAAAGTTTGGAATAATAATAATAGTAATAATAATAATAATATCACACATCTATATAAATAAAAATGTAATGTTCGTTTGTGGATTAACATAACTCAAAAACCACTGGACGAATTGCTGCCAAATTTGGCCACAAGACACCTACTAACCCAAGGAGTGACCATCACTCAAAAAATGATTTTGTCATTTGGGAGTTGTAGTTGCTGGGATTTATAGTTCACCTACAATCAAAGAGCATTCTGAATTCCACCAGTGATGGAATTGAACCAAACTTGGCACACAGAACCCCCATGGTTAACAGAAAACACTAGAAGGGTTTGGTGGGCATTGACTTTGAGTTTGGGAATTGTAGTTCACCTACATCCAGAGAGCACTGTGGACTCAAATAATGAAGGATCTAGACCAAACGTGGCACAAATACTCCATATGCCCAAATATGAACACACATAGAGTTTGGGTGAAATAGACCTTGACATTTTGGGAGTTGTAGTTGCTGGGATTTATAGTTCACCTACAACCAAAGAGCATTCTGAAACCCACAAATGACAGAATTGGGGCAAACTTCCTACACAGTTCCCCCACACAGTTTCTGCTTCCTCGGAGAATGGGACACGGAACAATGGCTTCACACTACAAGAAAGGAGATTCCACCTGAACATTAGGAAAGAATTTCCTGACTGTGAGAGCTGTTCAGCAGTGGAACTCTCTGCCCTGGAGTGTGGTGGAGGCTCCTTCTTTGGAGGCTTTTAAGCAGAGGCTGGATGGCCATCTGTCAGGGCTGCTTTGAATGCCTATGAGGTCTCTTCCAACTCTAGGATTTTATGATTCTATGAAATGCAGAGTAACTGACATAGGAAAATATAACGACTAGACAATGGGACCGGACAATGTTTTTAACAAGGAGACACTATGGATTTATTTGTTATGGTCCTGTAAGCTGCCTTGAGTTGCCCGTGGGCTGAGAAAGACAGTATACAAATACAGTAAGTAAATAAATAAATAAATAAATAAATAAATGTTTCATCCAGTGCTTTTAACTCCAGCCTTGCATTGGTCAAGCCCCAAATGTTGCATGATGTTTTTGACATATGTTGAATAGGTAGGGTGAGAGGATACAACCGTGTCATTTTGAACCAGTCTGTTACTGTTCTTACTGTTGCTACTTGGTTGTTATACAGATTCCTCAGGAGACAGAGAACGTGGCTTGGTTGTTGTGGTTCATTTGTTCAGTTGCTTCCGACACTTGGTGACCTCCTGGACCAGTCCAGTTCAGAGCTCCATGTTGGCCATCACCACCCCCGGCTCCTTCAAGGTCAAGCCAGTCATTTCAAGGATGCCATTCATCCATCTTGCCCTTGGTTGGCCCCTCTTCCTTTTTCCTTCCATTTTCCCCAGCATAATTTCTTCTCTAAGCTTTCCTGTCTTCTTATTATGTGGCCAAAGGACTTCATCTTTGCCTCTAATCTCTTTCCCTCCAATGAGCAGCTGGGCATTATTTCCTGGAGGATGGACTGGTTGGATCTTCTGGCGGTCCAAGGCACTCTCAGAATTTTCCTCCAACACCACAGTTCAAAAAGTGTCTCTCTTCCTTCACTCAGCCTTCCCTATGGTCCAGCTCTCACATCCATAGGTTACTACAGGGAATACCATTGCTTTAACTATGCTGATCTTCGTTGCCACTGTGATGCCTCTACTCTTCACTATTTTATCGAGATGGGTCCTTGATCTCCTCCCAAGAAGGAAACGCCTTCTGATTTCCTGGCTGCAGTTTGTGTTTGCAGTAATCTTTGCACCTAGAAATACAAAGTCTGTCACGGTCTCGCGTTTTCTCCCTCTATTTGGCGAGACTGTTTTTATTATTTATTGTTTTAATGATTGCTTATGTACTGTCTAATTATGATTTATGTTTAATTGTGGTTTTATTATTGTAGTTGTTATTGATTGGCATCACATCAGTGTCCAATGTATGGCATTGAAGTTTTGCTAGTTATGTATAAACCACTTTGAATCTCCCTAGGGGTGAGAAAAACGGTATAGAAATACTGTAAATAACAAATAAATAAATAAATTTATTTATTTGTCATGTCAGGGCAACCAGTCAATTGTATTACATTTCTAACAGAACAAAACAAACAGACAGACAGACAAAACACAACATTTGCAAGTTTGGTAGTTGATTAAATGTCCTTTGACCAGTATCTGGCCCCTTGGAGTGCTTCTGGTATTGTTGCAAGGTCCTCCCTTGTGCATGTAGCAGGGCTCAGGTTGCATTGCAGCAGGTGGTCAGTGGTTTGCTCCACACTTGCATGTCGTGTATTCCACTTTGTGGCCCCATTTCTTGAGGTTGACTCTGCATCTTGTGGTGCCGGAGCACAGTCTGTTCAGCGCCTTCCAAGTTGCCCAATTTTCTGTGTGCCCAGGGGGGAGTCTCTCATTTGGTATCAAGTTCTGGGTTTGAGCCTGCCACTTTTAGACTCTCGCTTGCTGAGGTGTTCCAGCGAGTGTCTCTGTAGATCTTAGAAAACTATTTCTTGATTTAAGTCGTTGACGTGCTGGCTGATACCCAAACAGCTGGAGATGTCTCTGCCTTGGTCCTTTCACTATTGGCTGCTACTTCCCAGTGGATGTCTGGTGGTGCAATACCGGCTAAACAGTGTAATTTCTCCAGTGGTGTAGGGCGCAGACATGCCGTGATAATGCAGCATGTCTCATGAAGAGCCACATCCACTGTTTTAGCGTGGTGAGATGTGTTCCACACTGGGCATGCGTACTCAGCAGCAGAGTAGCATAGCGCAAAGGCAGATGTCTTCACTGTGTCTGATTGTGATCCCCAGGTTGTGCCAGTCAGCTTTCGTATGATATTGTTTCTAGCACCCACGTTTTGCTTGATATTCAGGCAGTGCTTCTTGTAGGTCAGAGCACGGTCCAGAGTGACTCCCAGGTATTTGGGTGTGCTGCAATGCTCCAGTGGGATTCCTTCCCAGGTCATCCTCAGAGCTCGGGATGCTTGTCTGTTCTTAAGGTGAAAGGCACATGTCTGTGTTTTAGATGGATTAGGTTTTCCCTGTAATAGGCAGTAAAAGCATGAAATTCATGAGGAAAGGTCCAAAGGATTTCACTGAGCCAGTCAAGGGAGTCCTGCAGACTTGTCCTTGGCCCTTGGAAAACTGTAAGTTGTTGTTGTTGTTGTTCATTCGTTCAGTCGTCTCCGACTCTTCGTGACCTCATGGACCAGCCCACGCCAGAGCTCCCTGTCGGCCGTTACCACCCCCAGCTCCCTCAAGGTCAGTCCAGTCACTTCAAGGATGCCATCCATCCATCTTGCCCTTGGTCGGCCCCTCTTCCTTTTGCCTTCCACTTTCCCCAGCATAATTGTCTTCTCTAGGCTTTCCTGTCTTCTCATGATGTGGCCAAAGTACTTCAACTTTGTCTCTAGTATCTTTCCCTCCAGTGAGCAGTCGGGCTTTATTTCCTGGAGGATGGACTGGTTGGATCTTCTGCAGTCCAAGGCACTCTCAGAACTTTCCTCCAACACCACAGCTCAAAAGCATCGATCTTCCTTCGCTCAGCCTTCCCTAAGGTCCAGCTCTCACATCCGTAGGTGACTACAGGGAATACCATGGTTTTGACTAGGCGGATCTTTGTTGCCAGTCTGATGTCTCTACTCTTTACTATTTTATCGAGACTGGACATTGCTCTCCTCCCAAGAAGTAAGCGTCTTCTGATTTCCTGGCTACAGTCGGCATCTGCAGTAATCTTTGCACCTAGAAATACAAAGTCTGTCACCACGGTTTCTCCCTCTATTTTCCAGTTGTCAATCATTCTTGTTGCCATAATCTTGGTTTTTTTGACGTTTAGCTGCAACCCGGCTTTTGCGCTTTCTTCTTTCACCTTGATTAGAAGGCTCCTCAGCTCCTCCTCGCTTTCGGCCATCAGAGTTGTGTCATCTGCATATCTGAGGTTGTTAATGTTTCTTCCAGCAATTTTCACCCCAGCTTTCGGCTTCACTGCGACATGTTCATTACTTTCATACAACTACTGGTTTCCTAATAGAGGTGTGCTAATTACCTTTTGTATATAAAGCAATATTGCTTTTGTTTTCTATGCCAGTGGTAGTTGCAGATTCAGAATAGCAACTGAGCTTAGTGATACCTTTGCTTCCTGAAATTACCTATAAAATTATGTGTGTATATGAAAACCAAATGGATTTAACATATATGTCACCTGAAAAGCAATCATAACCCTTCCTGTCCCGAGCATTTGGGGTAACCAATATCCAACCAAGCTGCAAGATGCATTGTAGATCTCTGCAATTTTGCCCCTCACCATCATGGCCGCCGTAGTAGCATTTTGCCCCTCACCATTATGGCCGCCGTGGGTGCGGCTTCGCTGTAATACGCATGCTCCGCTTTGTTTCCTCCCAGAGCGCATGCGCAGCCACTCCACTAAGGAATAGAAAAGACTCCGTTTGCCATTTGCCCCTCACCATTATGGCCGCCGTGGGTGCGGCTTCGCTGTAATACGCATGCTCCAATTTGTTGCCTTTCAGTACGCATGCGCAGCCACTCTACTAAGGGATAGAACAGACTCCGTTTGGCCTACCGGTGCTGTTTAAACCCCAAGCCTTTAACAATCTCGCCCCGCCCCTTTTTGAAATACAGTCCAATCACAGCGCCGGTGTTGTAGAAACTGACCAATCGGGAGCAGGGAATGGGGGAAAGGGGCGGAGGGGGCGGAGACAATTGAAAGCCAGCAACCAATCAGAGCGCGTTTTCACTCAGAAGCGCGTGGCCGTCTTCGTTATTTTTTTAACCCCTTCCTACCAGCTTTTGGGTTCCGACCAATCAGGACGCGTTTTTCCTCAGGAGCGCGTGGCCTCCTTTTTTTTTTCCTTTCTGACCCCGCCCACTTCCTCGCGGCGGAGCCAATCAGGGCGCGTTGTGGCGGGAGGCTCGCGCGCGAGGGGAGGGGGAGCAGTGGAGTTGGCGCATGCGCTTTGCCTCTTCCCTCCCTCCCTTCCTTCCTGCCCGCCTCTTTCTCTCTTTACCTCCTTCTTCGTCAGTCAGTCAGTCAGTGAGTGAGTCGGGCGCGTCCCCTCCTTTCCTTCCTTCCCTCACGAAGGAGCCGCCTTCCTCGCCTCAGCCCTGACAGCGGCCTTCCCCGCTTCCTTCCCTCCCTCCCTCCCTTCCTTCCCTTCCTTCCCTTGATGGCGGCCCCGGTGAAGAAGGGCCCCGGCGGGCTGATCGGCCTCATGAAGGACGCCTTCCAGCCCCACCACCACCACCACCTCGGCCCTCACCAGCCCAGCACCGTCGACAAGAAGATGGTCGAGAAGTGCTGGAAGCTCATGGACAAAGTGAGGGGAAAGGAAGAGGAAAAGGAAGGGAGGCAGGGAGGGAGGGAAGGAAGGAGGCGGGCGTGGCCGGGGATCACTGGGGGGGGGGGGGGAGGGGGGCTGAGGGGATCATCATCATCATTATCAGATATTTTCTTGACTGAGTGGGTCAGAATCATAGTAACTAATAATAATAATAATATTTATTTATTTATTTATTTGCTTTATTCCTATACCGCATTTTTCAGCCCAAACAGGCGACTCAATGCGGTTTACAAGGTACAAGTTATCACAACAATGTCAGTGCAGTTAAAAACGCAACGAACGCAACAATAAAATCAACAACATCAATCAACAACAATTAACAAAAACAACCATAACGCCTCAGTGAAATCAGATCCGTTCTCATAAATCCTTGTGCCATTCCTATGTTCCATTTACCGTCTTCCTATAATACCTATAATAATACCTAATAATACGTTCTATTTACTTATTACTTATTATTACTTATTACTACTTATTATTACTTATTATTACTTATTACTGTGAAGAGTTCATCATCCCATTACTATGAAGGTCTCTTAATAATAATACATAATAATAATGCACTTTGTTATCACTATGGGGAAGTCATAATAATAATAATAATACAATTTATTTACTTATTACTGTGAAGGGTTACTAATCTTATTACAGTGAGGGGCTCTTAATAATAATAATAATAATACACCATAATAATACATTTTATTTATTTATTACTGTGAGGGGGGTTATCTTATTACAATGAGGGGCTCTTAATAATAATACATAATAATAATACAATTTATTTACTTATTACTGTGAGGGGCTCTTAATAATAATACATAATAATACGTTTTATTTACTTATTACTATGAAGAGTTCATGACTAAGAAGGTCTCTTAATAATAATAATACATCATAATAATAATACATTTTATTTACTTATTACTGTGAGGGGCTCTTAATAATAATACATAATAATACATTTTATTTACTTATTACTATGAAGAGTTCATCATCTTATGACTAAGAAAGTCTCTTAATAATAATACATAATAATAATAATACATTTTGTTATTACTATGGGGAAGTAATAATAATAATACATTTTATTTATTTCTGTGAGGAGCTCTTAATAATAATACATAATAATAATAACACATTTTGTTATCAGTATGGGGAAGTCATAATAATAATAATAATACATTTTATTTATGTATTACTATGAGGGGCTCTTAATAATAATACATAATCATAATACAATTTATTTACTTATTACTGTGAAGAGTTCATCATCACATTACTATGAAGGTCTCTTAATAATAATACATAATAATAATAATAATAATACATTTTGTTGTCACTATGGGGAAGTAATAATAATAATACATTTTATTTACTTATTATTACTGTGAGGGGCTCTTAATAATACATAATAATAATAATACAATTTATTTGCTTATTACTGTGAGGGGGGTCATCATCTTATTACTATGAGGGCCTCTTAATAATAATACATAGTAATAATAATAATACAATTTATTTAGTTATTACTGTGAAGGGCTAATAATAATATCTAATAATACGTTTTATTTAGTTATTACTGTGAAGGGATCATCACCTTATTACTATGACGGACTCATAATAATGCTTAATAATACATTTTATTTACTTAGTACTGTGAAGAGTTCATCATCTTATGACTATGAAGGTCTCTTAATAATAATACATTTTGTTATCACTATGGGGAAGTATAATAATAATAAAACATTTTATTTACTTATTACTGTGAAGGGTTAATAATCTTATTACTATGAAGGTCTCTTAATAATAACACCTAATAATAATGCATTTTATTTATTTATTACTGTGAGGGTTCATCATCTTATTACTATGAGTTATAATAATATTTATTACTATGGGGAGGTCATAATAATAATACATTTTATTTATTACTGTGAGGGTGTCATAATAATACATTTTATTTACTTATTACTATGAGGGGTCATAATAGTCTTATTACAATGAGTGTGTTATAATAATACATTTTATTTACTTATTACTGCGTGGGGGTCATCATCTTATTACTATGGAAGGCTCTAATAATATGTTTGATTTACTTATTACTGTGAAGGGTCCATCATCTTATTACTATGAAGGGCTCATAATAATAATAATATAATATCTAATAATATATTATATTATACATAGATAAATGCAAACATGTTTTCACTTTGATATATATAGATAGGATGGGGCTTTGTTTTGGGGGTGTGAGATGATCTTGGGACTAGGCTGGGTTCTATCATGGTATGGTCTCATGGATCATCATGGGGTCTTGGTTTTATTTAGGGGATTAGATTGTCTTGGGCTTAAGATGGATGATGTCCTTATGGAGTGAAGCTTCCTTTTAGGGGCTGAGTTTGGGAGATGATCTTGTGGTGAAGCCAAGTATCATTATGAGATGATGAGTTTCATTTTGGAGTTGTTGCTGGGGAGATAGTTCAGGGTCATTAAGGGCCTGGACTGAGGGTTTCCTTTTGGAGTGAAGCCTGGTGTTGTCATGGGATACAATTCTGATTATTCCTTCTACCTGGCTTTCTCCCTGTAGGGACTCTAAGGTAGCAATCAATCACACAATCCAATAACAATTTAAAAAAAGACATAACAAATGTTAGTGCTTGGATATAGTGGTAAAATACAGTTAAAATAGAATAAATACATCCAATTTTACATTTGAATCACTCCATCCCCTTCCCCGAAATGCTTGCTGGCCCACAAATGTCTTTACCTGACAGGCTTGTAGATATGGTTCTTCAATTAACCTGGTCCTAAGCTGTATAGATCATCCTGGAGTGGGTGCTTCATTTTGTGTGAGAGGTTGGGAGAGTATCTTGAAGTGAGGCTGGTTGTTGTCATAAGAGGAGGCAACAATAGGATGGAGGTTTATTCTGTAGTTGAGAATTCCTCTTCTGGATGAAGCTGGGTGTGATTGTTGGATGGGCTATCGTTGTAAGGTGAGGGCATCTTGGAAGTGGGTTCGTCTTGTGGGGATTAAGGATCCTATGGGATCCTCATAGGATAGTCATTCTGGAGTGAGTGCTTCATTTTGAGTTTGGGAGATTGTCTTGGGGTAAAGCTGGGTGTTATTATGGGATCAGGGTTCATCATGGGGTGGGGGGAATCCTGAAAGAGGGGTCATTTGGGGGGCAAGGCTGTAAGACTATCTTGGGGTGAAGCTGGGCATTATAGGTTGAAGGGATCATTTTGGGGGTTAGTCTGGGTGTTTCTTTTGGGATGGCATTATGGGATGAGGGGATCATTATGAAGTGGGAGCATTCTGGAGTAGAGGGTAGAGTTGGGAGATTATTTTAGYGTGAAGTTTGGTGTCATAYGTTGAGGGATTCATCATAGGMCAGGTGCTTCACTTTGGGTTGAYGCTGGGGGTTATCTTCAAGTGAGGCTGGGTGTCATGGGGTGAYGGGATCCTRTCAGGGTGGGAACATTCTGGGGTGAGTTCTTCATTTTGGGGGTGAGGTTGGGAGATTTATCTTGGGKGGAGTCTAAGGGTCWTTGTGGGGTAAGAGGATCATTAGGGAAGGGGTTCATTGTTGAYGTGAGGTTGGGGMTCATTAWGTGTCATTGCCTCTTTTGAGGGTGAAGATGGGAGATTATCTTGGGGTTCAAATGAATATTATGAGTWGAGMGGATCATRATGGTGGATGGMTGATTCGTGGGAGGAGGTTGGAAYATTATCTTGGGGTGAGGCTGGACATTCTTATGGAGTTAGGAGTTCATTATGAGGTGGGTGCTTCACTTTGAGGGACAGGTTGGGAGCTTATAATATAATATTAATAACTTTATTTTTGTACCCCTCCTCCATCTCCCCGAAGGGACTTGGGGCGGCTTGTCCCTGATCAACATATTTAAAAGTCAACACATTAAAATACACAACAACTGCATAAAACAAAATAAAACATTGTAACAAAATATAAAAGCAAGCATCGAACCATCCAATGAAAAATAATAATCAGTTTCTGGTCACGGGAGGGCGGACTGTTTGGATAGGGCTGGTGGATAAAGTGCATAGGCCATAGCTTCTCTTGGGGTGAAGGTGGGTGTCATAGTTTGAGAGGGTCATCATGGGATAGGGGCTTCCATTTAGAGGTGAGTTTGGGAGATTATTTTGGGTTGAGTCTGATTGTTGTCTTAGGGTGAAACAGTCATCATGAGGTGAAAAGGAGATCCAGGAGTTGGGGATTCATTGTGTGGATAGGTCTGGATGTTATTGCCAGATTGAGGGAGGGGTCATTGTAAAGTGAGGGCATCCTGGAAGGGATTCATTTCAGGGGTGAGATTGGGAAATTACTTTGTACTGAGGGTTGTTTTCATTATGGGAGGAGAGGATCATTATGGGGTGGTGGCATTCTGGAGTGAGCACATTATTTGTAGCACAAAGTTGGGAGATTATTTTGAAGTGAAATTGGTTGTTGTCCTAAGCGGAGGCGATTATCTTATATATGCTGGAGTTGGAAGTTCATTTTGTGAATAAGGCTGGGTGAGGGATCATTATAAAGTAGGGGGACATCTTGGAAAGGAGTCTATTGTAGTGGACATCCTTTTGAGTGTGAGGTTGAAGGTTCATCCATTAGGAATGAGATGGGTGGTTATGGTTGAGTGAGGCAGGGTTCTCCAGGGAGTAAAGAGGGGCTTGTCAAGAAAGGAAGGATATGATTACCCAGTGACAGGCCTTCCCATCATTTCCACTTATTATTTGGTGGTGGGATTACTCATCATACAATCCTATGTTCATCAGAGCAACCCCCCGCCCAATGGAAAAACTGAGGCTTGGATTCGGGAAGTTGTGCTTAGATTTTTGTAGCTTTGGCCGGTGTCTGAAAGAGTCCAAAACTGGAAGCAGTTGATGTCCACAAATGTGCTTACCTTCCTTGTTCCTTTTCTTGTAAAATGTTGGGAAATCTGAGGGCAATGAGAAATGAGAGGTGGCTAAATAAGAAGTGGGGGTAGCTCACTGTTTACTTAGTTACATTCATTATCCTTTTTGTGTTTATATGTGTAAATGTTCTAATATTTACTGGTTATGCTCCAAAAAGAATGAAAGTACACATTCGCCTTCTACTCTATAGAGTGTGAGCTTGTCCATCAGATTTTTAACAATTTTATATTACTCTTCATGTCGATTAAGTACTCCAAAAGTAATAATAACCTTGTCAATAGCCCCTTGCATCAGTTGTTAAATGGGGAATCAACATGTCAAGTAATGCCAGTACTCAGTGAGTCCACAGTACTTACAGTTAACAAAAGGACTCAAGCTAGAATATTGCAATATTGATATGAATGTTGAAGTTACCACCTGTGTAATGGATTTTATTGCTGTACTTTGAAAAGGAGAAGTGGGCATGAACTGGTGTTTATCAGTGGAGCTCTGACATTAAGATAAGTGAAATAGAAGGGCCAAGCTTTCTTGTGTTGGCACTACAAGTGAAAAAACGGATGTGTTTAGCATATACCGGTGGGTTTAATGTTCTAATGGCAAGTGAAAGGCAGTAGTTGCCACACTACAGTTGAAGTGTTTTGAAATGACATGCAGATAAGTGTATAAAGTCATTAGCATGCATTGACTTTCTGGAAAGAGATGGAGGCAACATTTGCATCTCTGCCTTGAGAAGAGAACCTTCCTAATTTGCATGTTGGAGAAAACAAGAGTGAGGTGGGAGAAAAGTCTAGATTGGTAGAAAAAAATAAGTCACTACCATAGTTCAGGAAACAGAGGGCTTGCTCACAAGTTATATGCTGCATGAGAATCAGACAATCAGGTATACATATTTCTAATCTATATAATAAAAATGTAATGTTTGTTTGTAGGATTAGCATAACTCAAAAACCACTGGATGAACTGACACAAAATTTGGACACAATACACCTATCAGGCCAAACAAGTGACCATCACTCATAAAAACACTGAAAAACACAGTGGAAGGGACTTAAAAAGCCAAAGAAAGCAAAAAGATGCTACAGCGCAAAATGACTCCCTCTGGCAAACAAAACTCAAAATAGCATATCCAAACTCTCTTCCAGGCTACAGCTCCCAGCACCCCCTAGACCAGGCCCTTTAGGAGAGGAGGATGATCCAAATGCACTGCTTCCAAGCTGCAAGCTTTCTTCTCCTTGGATTTCTTTGAGAGCATCCCAATCTCTGCATATTTCCAAATTCCTATTCATGGACTGCAACTCCCAGCAATCCTCCAGACAGATAAGATAGATAGATTAGATAGAGATAGATAGGTAGATGAATTGATCAGGAGGACTGCTGAGAGTTGCAGTCCAAGAATAGGTAGAGAAGGAAGAATGGGGACGAGAAAGAAAAGGGGGGGGGGGTAAGAGGAAGACAAGAAATTAAGGAAGGAGAGAAAGAAAGAGGGATGGAAGTTTGGCCACAGCAGTGCGCGGTGGGTACAGCTAGTAGAACATAAAATGAATAAGGGGAAGGGGCTTTCCCTTTCCATACTAGAAATTGGGATTAACCAGTGAAGATTTAGAACACAAGAAAGGAAGTATTTTGTGAGAAAACAGATAGTGAGAGGATGTACCCTTCTGTAGAAAGTGGCCACCAACTTGGGTGGCTGCTAGAGGCCAGGGCACCAAAGTCCACTGGGAGATTGTGCTCCTTCCCTTTCAGGAGCACAATCTTTGCATGGGGCAATCTGGCCAAGCAAGGAACAGCTGCAAAGAGCTTCCTGCACACACATGGCCTGCCCCCAGAAATATCTGTGCTCCCACTTCCTGAATTTGCTTGCTTTCCTCTTTCCTTTTGTGTCATTTTGTTTATTAGGCGTGGCTGTGTCAGCCAGGACTGTCGTATTTGTGCAGTGCTTAAAATACTAATAAATGCTTAGATACCAGATATGAGACAAATTTATGTTTGTGTTAATCACCACAGCGGCTGCACACTGCTACCATAATCAGCGACACCATTCATCTCGATACCCGTTGCTATTGAATGATAGTCGAGGAGAGCCATTGCTGTCATGATTGCATTTTGCAAAGACTGCTGTGGCAAACAGGATACTACTCTAGATATGCTGATGGTCTGATTCAGCGAGGCCCTTCCTATAAGTTGGCTGAAGAATATGACATCCTTGCAAATATCATGAGACAATTTTGAGCACAACATGCAAATTGAGAAGGTTCTCTTCCCAAGGCGTGAAGCCAGTGGAAATAGCAGGCATATGTTGGATTGTGCTGTAAATAAATTTAACAATATATATTGCTTGGTTTTGTGTATTACAATAGGTGGAATTCTGGTGCAAAATAAATGTATTTGGCATCTTGCTATGAATGCATGCATGTGTAAATAACATTTTCTGATGGGGTTTTCATGCACAACGGTGTTTGCTGACCTAGACTGCAGGGGTTTCTTTAACAGTGAGAATGATTGTCACCACAGCTGCTTTTGCATAGCTTCATAAAAATGGGAAGTGTGACTGGCGGGCGGAAGATGCCTGTTGCCAGCGGAGTTCTTCCATCAAGCCGAGATGACCAAGAGACGATGTTGTTAACCCCAAATATGGTATATTTCAGGCTTATATCCACCAGCACAATGAGCAGGCATTTGAGCATTTCATGTTTGAAAGGAAGACATTTTTGTGGACTCTGGGATCCCCAGCTCCTAGGAAGAAAACATCAAAAGGAGAACAGAGATGTGGAGGCCATGTTTACACCATAAATAAACTGTAGTCTGGTTTTCATCCAGTTCAGCTGTCATAGCTTCGAGGGAAGTCTGGGAAGTGTAGTTCCGGCAGATTAAATGAAATTTGTTTAAAAGTTTCCAGTATCCTTCCAGAATTTATGACAGAGGCTTGAGTCTGACCTGAATCTATCCTGTCACAAACAAAATATAAGTAGGATGGGCAAGCCTTGAATTTATATTTCCTAGGAGCCTCTGGTGTCTCAGTGGGTTAAACCCTTGTTGCAGTAGGACTGAAGACCAGCAGGTCAGAGGTTCGAATCTGGGGAGAGTGCAGATGAGCTCCCTCTGTCAGCTCCACCTCTCCATGCGGGGAGATGAGAGAAGCCTCCCGCAAGGATGGTAAAACATCAGAATATCTGGGCATCCCCTGGGCAATGTCCTTGCAGACAGCCAATTATTTCACAGCAGAAGCGACTTGCAGTTTCTCAAGTCATTCCTGACATGATTCCCCCCCCCCCCCTAGTAATGGATTTGTGTGACAGCCCTAAAAGTAGCTATTCTAGTTATATCCAATATGGTTATGCTTTCTCCCTCTTTGCTTTAGTCTTTGTTTGAAATGCTAGAGAAATTAAGGTTACATTGGATTCTTACATTTTTTTAGGTTGAAGTAAATTTTAATTAATGTTATTCATATATTACTGTCAAAATACAAATTGGGAAGTATGTCAGATTTTGACATTCAGATTCTCACTTGTCAATGTACAAATTGCATCCCTCCATTCTTGTTTTCGTTGTAGGGGCTTTAAGCTTGAAGGAGGCCCATTCCTGTTTCCTCCTCTTTTATTTTGGTCTGCTTGCCTCTAAATCTGCTGTGAATGTTAATGGAGATAGTTGGTGTCTCTGCCTTTGTTTTTCCATGCTTATATTGGGGGAATTGTGGGACATAGAATGGTGGGTTCTTGATCATAACTTTTGTTCAGACCACTTGATAATAGGTCAGTTCCATAGGCTCAGTAGATCCAATAGTACAGCATCTCTTATATCTTGAAATTTTGTGTTGAGAAAGCTTGTTGGGAGAGTAAAAAAATCATTATCTTAATTTAGTCTGTAAACACCCTACATATTTTCCTGAGCTCATATAAGAGGAACTGGTTTCCTTGTCATCTCCATGCTAACTCTCCTCTGATGTGCAGCAATTAAAGCACAAGCTTTTAATGGCATGACATATGATGTGACAATTTGTTTTTCATTATTTTGGCTGGAGGTGACACATTTGAACTTCAGAACACTGTTGGTGATTAGGAGTTGACAAGTGAATTGCAGTCAAGTTGAGCAGAAGTTTGCACAGCGTTTGAGGAACTGGATGTAGAAAGCCTCGGAAGTTTTGTAACTGAAGGATATGGAAAATGTAGCTACATCATTAATGGGCTGCATTAGAGAAGTGACCTTTGCGCTTGAGCAGCACAGTTGTGTAGCAAGCTTTTGATGCTGACCTTTTAAATATCTTTGCAGGGTACACACCCAGGTAACATAACCATAAATCACAAATTTGCATGCTTATTGATGCTTAACTTCTGTTTGAAGAGAGAACTCTGTAAATTACTGCATCCCCTTCACATAGATAACGTATAAAAAAAGAAAAGGTGTGGAGCCAAGGTAATATCTGGGAAAAGATGGACACTTTTACCTACTTGCATACTACCCACTTTTTGTGGTGTGACAAGTAGAAGCTTACATTATATGTGTGGAAATGGGCAGAGAAAGCCAAAGGTAATATAGATTTGAAAGATGAAATTTTGGTCGCGTCAGGAGCGACCTGAGAAACTGCAAGTTGCTTCTGGTGTGAGAGAATTGGCAGTCTTCAAGGACATTGCCCAGGGGATGCCCGGATGATTTGATGTTTTTATTATCCTTGTGGGAGGTTTCTCTTATGTCCCCGCATGAGGAGCTGGAGCTGATAGAGGGAGCTCATCCACCTCTCCCCGGATTCGAACCTGCAACCTGTCGGTCTTCAGTCCTGCCGGCACAAGGGTTCAACCTACTGTGCCACTGGGGGCTCCTTGAAAGATGAGATAACCTAATCAAGAAGGTTCACCATCTCAGCCCATTTAATGTATTTTTGGTGGTATGAGCCTACAAAACTTCCTACTGGATAAATTAGGTTTTGATTAAATTCATGTCTGACTTTCTTCTGACATGAGAGTTGCAAAAGTTCTTGTACGTTGTCTGCTTTAGGTTAAAAGTAGGTCGCTAACATTACGTTATGGTTTGCACATGGGTTCTTGTTCTTGTTTCGCTCATTGTGCCTTATTAAGCTTTAATTTCCTTGCAGTCGTGCAGAAATGAAGAAGTGGCCAAATGACACTTTTTCATCTTGACTTTTTTCTGCCTTGTACCTCTGACACAAAATCAGTTTTACTGTTTCCTCTTTTCTGATTTTATGTCAGAATAAAACATAGTGGGTTTTTGTATACATTAAAACAACTCACATTTCAAAACTATTCAACAGTCATTTGAAGTGTGGATTGTCTTAGTGTATACAAATATATATTTTAAGGTAATGAGAAAATAGGCATGTTCTATTTTTTCACATTGTTCCCATTTTAAACATAAAGATGTCGGGATTATCAACTTCATGTCAGTCTTTCCTTCTTGTGTCTTTCTCCTTAATGATTAAAGACCTGCATTGAACATTTTGGGAAGGGAGAAGTTGACAGTTTTTTTTTTAAAAAAAGAGAAATACTCATGCTAGAGGATTTGATGTAGTCACATAGTACTTGCCTAATTGATACGGTAAATACATCCAGACTTGATGTGATGCCTGTTCTCTCTTTTGAAGTCATTGTCCTTTATCAGTAGTCTATTAAGGAGCCAAAGAGAGAGAATGAATGCAGTGTGTGCTAATTTTCTGGTACACTGCTGATTTCTCAAAGCCGTGAAAATTGTTTTTGGCACTGCTGGCATTTTGCAACTACACATAAAAGGAACCCAACAGAAGACAAATATTTTTGTGCCCCTCGGGGCAAGTTTGGAGGTAACAGTCACCCACAAGGAGGGATCTGGAAAACTTAATTCTGATTTGAGTTAACCACATTGAACCCAGATAAACTGGTTATTTTTGGTTGGAGTTAGCAGAAATAATCCACCATCAAACCATACTTTATGAATTTAGCTTTTCCCCATAAACCAGCAATAGATAACAGCAAACTTAAAAGTAGGAATAGGTAACTTGTGGGTGCCCAAAAGGTGTTGCTCTGCAAGTCCCATTATACATCATGGTTGACTGTGCTGGTTAATTATACTTCGGAACCCAACAGCCCTCAAATAACCAACCATGGTCCACTTTGGTTTAGAATTTGGTTGCCATACTAAACTCTGGTTAACCTGAGATGAAACAGATGCTTCTGATCCCTTTTCAGTCATAACACTGTATAATGTGATTTCACCTCCGCAAAAATCACAACTTCGGGGAGCTGATCCAGAATGTCAAATCACGACACAGACAGGTTAGAGGGCAAAAGCTGAGTTTTTATTCTTCTGGGCCAGAAAGGATGTCAGTAGAGAAAAGCACTCCAAAGTACTGACGTACCCAAACTGGAAAGACATGGGTTTATTTATAGTACATTTGACAGAAAGAAGAAGCAGTACAGAACAATCAGAAATTGCCACACCAGTCCCTCATTGGTCCTGGAGGGTACCAGCTAGGATCCACAGCCTCATTGGAAGAGGTATGAGTCCGCTTCTGCCTCTGAGCCAATCAGAAACAAGGCAGAAAAATTAATAAATGTGGATCTGTGGATCTGTGGAGCTGAAGTCTTCCATCTGTGAGTCTTTTCCAGAAACTGGGTCCGTCTAGGTGGGATGTGGTTTGATGGTCCAAAGCCCAGCTAAACAAAGGTGGTGCCGACTGATGGACCAAAGGTGTCTGAGGCACCGTTACATACAATGGAGGAGTCTCAGATGGGATCTGGATAGATGCTATAGATAAGGCAATGTAGTGCTAGCCTAGATCATATCATGCTAGATAGATAAAGGAAATTGGATTATGGCTATTTTTTTCTGGGTGATGGTTAGGCAAGGGAGATGTGAGTTCATGATCTGGGGAATTTCCAAGGAATTTCATAGAAAGGTTACTTTTTAGGACAATTAGAAATGACCACGTGGCTGGCTATATTCTCCACTGAAGTTGCATCTCATAATGCATATGTTTTATGTAATTCATATTGTTGGGGGGGGGGGTGTCTGATTTCCCAATAACAGAAGGAGAAAATAGTGGAGAGCATGTGGGTTCAATAATCCCTGGGATTATAACGTTAGCTCATAGTAATACTTAACTGTTCAATGAGTTTGAAAGAAATCGTTGGATTTGAGTATTGTTTAGCAACAGTAATGTTGACTAATAAAACACATCGCTCTAAAGCTTTCCAGTGAATGCTTCTTTCCTTCCCCATTTATTAACAAAATGGTGAGTGTTTTGCTCTGTTTCCTTAAGCCATAAAATGTGTCTTAAGATATTCAGAAATATGTGTAATGACTTCTAGGTCATTTTGGTCTACAACATCAGGTCCAGGGAAGTGTCTATTCTTTGCTTTAGCTTCCAGGCATCCGGCTTGTACTTGTGTTGAACCCTTAAAATTAGAAAATGTATCTTTGAAAAGAGGGAATATGGTACAAAAAAAAGGGGAGGTTATTTCTGTTTTTGATGCCTGGGATGCATGGTTGTATCCTTGTGCTGGAGTCTAATTGTTGGTTGCTACTATGTACTGGAGTGTTTTCAAAATGAATGAAATTAAGCAAAACAAAGATAGTTCTTTGGGGAAAACAGAAACCCATGGTTGGAATACTATTATTAAGATTAATTGAAAAGCCACAAAGATGTGCAAATGTCCGAACATTTAAGCAAGATACAAAAATCTGAGAAGAAACAGGAAAAATCCAAAAAGCCATCTCTCAAGATGGAGATTCCAGACTAATTTAAAATCAGCAATAGGTTTGGAAGTATATATGAATACACCCAGCTGAATATGCAGAGGGAACAAAAACAATGGCTGGTTTCAGCTTGGAGGGGGGATATTATGAGCTACATCATAACAAAGTGAATGGTAAGAATATGAGAGGGCTTCTTTCGGTTGAGAAATAGTTGTTAAATATGAGAACACAAGTGTTATCATTTGACCACAGCCATAATTGGAATGTGTTAAAATCCATTGATTTTTTTAATGTTAGTCAGTATGGTGACTCTTATTTGTGTGCAAATCCAGGAATTTCTAGATGTAAGGTAATTTGTTGTTTTGATGGCCACTGCTGGTAGCATGAGATATTACGATATTCCCAAAAAAAGTCTTGAGTTCTTCTAATACATAATCAATCTGAAGAAACTGGGAACCTCACTACCTCTGAGGATGCTTGCCATAGATGCAGGCAAAACGTCAGGAGAAAATGCTTCTAGAACATGGCCATATAGCCCAAAAAAACCTACAAAAACCCAGTGATTCCAGCCATGAAAGCCTTCGACAATACATTGAAACTGGGAATATTGTACACTGTGTAGTATTATCTACAGTCATCATCATCATTGTGATATGCAAGTCGCTTCTGGTGTGAGAGAATTGGCCATCTGCAATGACGTTGCCCAGGGGACGCCTGGATGTTTTGATGTTTCACCATCTTTTTGGGAGGCTTTTCTCATGTCCTTTCATGAGGAGCTGGAGCTGACAGAGGGAGCTCATCCGTGCTCTCCCTGGATTTGAACCTCTGACCTGTCAGTCTTCAGTCAGCACAACGATTTAACCCATGGAACTACTGGGGGTCCATATCGTGATTATGATGACAGACTCTCAAAAGTTCTTTGCAGTATCTTGCAGTGTTTAGGATGTGGATCAGCGAAGTCCATTTTAAAGTTGACTTCATATGAATATTTGACCTGATATTTCCTACAATTATATTCACTTCTGCTAGTGTGGATCACGAGTGCCTGTCTGCATGTGAGTTTGGCAGGCCTTTCAGTATCGGACATGGAGAAGTACTCTATAATAGCTTCTTCCTCTTTACCATTAAGTCCATTGTCAGTAGAAAGAACTGTATCAGCCAGGGAACTATGGCAAAGTACAGTAATTTGTACCATCTCCATCTGGAGCAAGGCAAAATGAGCAAGATAGCACTTGGAAAGATGTGCTCATATTTTTCATTAATCTGTAAAACAAAGCAGACTACAGAGCTTACCTGAATACTAACACTTTTACTTGTGCCTCCATGTCTTTGATGTTAATGAAATCAAATTACAATTTGCTTAGAAAACTATTTCTTGTTTCAGATTTCAGGGTTAGTGGTAATGAATTTGACTTGTGAATAGCCTTCTGTATTCCAGTGACTAGTTCTCAAAATTCACTGGATGGTTGAAGATGCTGGAATATCTGTCGGAGTCGTATGTTTAATTCTCATTGGTTTCTTGTCTTCTTTTCTCAGGTTGTGCGTTTGTGCCAGAATCCCAAGCTGGCCCTGAAAAACAGCCCTCCTTACATTCTCGACCTGCTTCCTGACACTTACCAGCACCTGCGCACCATCCTGTCTCGCTACGAGGGGAAGATGGAAACACTGGGAGATAATGAATATTTCAGGGTGTTCATGGAAAACCTGATGAAAAAGACAAAGCAGACCATCAGCCTATTTAAAGAAGGAAAGGAGAGAATGTATGAAGAGAATTCTCAGCCCAGGTAATGGCATTTTTCATTGGAATTTGATTGCATTAAAACATTCATGGGAAGTGAAGAAACACTGCTGCAAAGTTCATTGTTTTCAGTTGTTCACACTGTTCTTTTGGCTGTTCTTTCTCTGGAGCAGCAACTTCATTGCTGTACTTCTATGCAGTATTAGTGAGGTCAAAGCAGCCTTACTTTCACTGAGCTTTAACTGTTCTTTCTGACCAGGAGCTCAGATTGTAGGGATTCTATATAAGTTTTGGTTTTTAAAAAATTGTCATAAAATTGTTTTTAATCTCTCTTTAGACAGTGATTTATTATTGAGAGTGAAGATAGATGGAGAGACAGGCAGCTACTTTGAGTGTCCTGATGGGAACTATTCATAAATACTAGTAATGTGCATTCAGACCAAAAGGCATACCGTTTTCGGGTCCATTTTTATCTGACCCCTCATTTTGTTTACCAGAAATTTACCTGAAAGGGGAGGGGTATTTTCTGTTTATTTCGGCAGAGATTTGGCCCGTTGTCTACAATGGAAAACTTTAAAGGATCAATCCTTGGTCATTTTAAGGCCTATCTCATGAAACCTACCTCAGTTGTAGAGCCTATTTACAACTGCAGGCCTGCCAAGTTTCAAAACAATTCACTAATTTACTGATTTTGTAGAATTATTTTAAGTTTTAAACATAACATTTTTAAAAAATAAGACAAACCACAATAGAAGGGTTCTGGGAATTGTAGTCGCCGGTTGTGTCCATTCTCAGCCAATCAGAGCATGAACACCACCAGGCTTTTTATTGGCTGGGAGACACACAGAGAGAAAAACTTCAACTCCTATCATGCTCCAAGAGGAACTTTCAATGGCTACCCTATGTTAGTGCCACTGGGAAAGTGAGTTTTAAGGGCCCTCTCTGGAGGAGGAGGAAACTTTCCAAGAAAAAAATGGAGGAGGTTTCTTCTGCTAAAAGAGAAAAAGACGCCACAAATTCCCCCTGCCTCAGATATTTTGTGGACTTAATTCTTTCTAAAAATATCATCTTTCTGAATTTGTTTCACTGGTCTTTTAGTCTTTCTCTTCACCTTTCTGTTTTCGGAAATTACACAAAAATGGCCCTCCAGAAACTACAAATCTTTTCGTTAACAGTTATTTGAGCCCAACTCTAATAAATATATTGTGATACTGAATGAATAAATATAATTCTGCAACATATATAGCTATTCTAAATGCAATATATCTCTGAAGTCTCCATATTTAGTCTTATAAAGTCACGTTCCTTATTAGCTGGAAATAGAAAAAAGAAAAAGGTTTGGGAAAGAAATGTAGACTTACGGCATGGTTTTTACAGAGGTATATGTTGTTCACAAATTAGTTAATATTACATCATGTTTGTATTATAGTATTGCCGTGTAACATGTATTGCTTTGTATTATCTCAGGAAAGTTTTGTGTAGAGCATTTGAATTTATTTTTCTTCTGAGTGCTTGTGGATTCTCTTTTTCCATACAAAGCCCTCCCGCAGGTAACTTGCAAGAGATAATTAAAACCAAAAAGCATATTGTTTAAATTTAGAGAAAACAAATCCAGTTACAGAAACTAAAAACAGCAGCAAGTTGTAACTGTGTGCATAGCAGTTTAATTGAATGCAGATTGGAGGGAAAGCAGCAGAGATGATGCCCTGTGTGCTACTTTTGGAAGACAGCCCCGAAAATATGAAAAGGAACTTCTCCTAATTCCTGTTGCTCTGTTAGATCTTGTAAAGGAGGCCTCAGCCTTAACACTCAGAAAGATTATTATCTTGCCTCAAAAGGACAGCTGTGGGTCTTCAGATGTTGCATGACGAGGAGCCAGCCATATAGATCTTTATGTGTCATGTTCACTCTGCAAAGATAAAGTAGCTAAATGGGTGCCTGTCCGTTCACATTTCTTGTTGTTGGCTTTCCTTTTGACAAGGCTGGGCACATAATTTACCTGTCTCTGCTACTGATCCTCAAGTAAGAGAGTGTGGGATTTCCCTGAAGGGCAGGGGAATCTAGATAAGATTATGCATGAGTGGTTCTGAGCAAATGAACATTTAGCTTGCCAGATAAATACATCATGTCAGATAAATACATCATGTCAGATCCAGTGTGTTCTGTATTGTCTAAAGCAGCCTTTCTCAACCTGGGGGTCGGGACCCCTGGGGGGGGATTGTGAGGGGGTGTCAGAGGGTAGCCAAAGACCATCAGAAAACACAATTTTCTGTTGGTCATGGGGGTTCTGTGTGGGAAGTTTGGCGGTGAGCTTAAAGGGGCTCTTTGATTGGTGAACTATAAATCCCAGCAACTACAACTGCCAAATGTCAAGGTCTATTTTACCCAAACTCCACCAGTGTTCATATTTGGGCACATTGTGCATTTGTGCCAAGTTTTGGCCAGATCCATCATTGTTTGATTCCACAGTGCTCTTTGGATGTGGGTGAACTAGAACTCCAAAACTCAAGGTCAATCAGTGCCCACCAAACCCTTTCAGTGTTTTCTGTTGGTCATGGGAGTTCTATGTGCCAAGTTTGCCTCTATTCCATCATTGATGGAGTTCAGAATGCTCTTTGATTGTAGGTGAACTATAAATCCCAGCAAGTACAACTTCCAAATGACAGAATCGATCTCCCCCTCAACCCCACCACTATTCAAATTTGACTGTATCAAGTATTTGTGCCAAATTTAGTTCAGTGAATGAAAATACATCCTGCATACCAGATATTTACATGATGATTCATAACAGTAGCAAAATTACAGTTATGAAGTAGCAACGAAAATAATGTTATGGTTGGGGGTCACCACAACATCTGGAACTGTATTAAGGGGTCACAGCATTAGGAAGATTGAGAACCACTGCTCTAAAGAATAGGAATTATAAGATGGGCAACACTGCAGGAACTAGAGATCACCATTGTGTATATTAAACCAACCATATTAGCCAGCTATCTCTTGACAGAATCACTATCTATCTATCTATTAGGGCTGTCCAACCACGGAAAAATTTGTTTCTAAATTCGATTCGTTTTAAGGGGTTTTTTGCGTTTCGTTATTTAAAAGAATTCCGAAATTTTTCTTTAAAAAAGTTCGATATATACGAAATTTCGGAAATTACGAAACAATTACGAAACAATCACGAATCGATTCGTTAATGGCGGACGCGATTGCGCAATATGCTAAAAAACCCTCCAAATGGGACAGGGGGAACTTCTGAAGCTTCCCTCTCCCTCTGTTGTTGACTGTTGGTGTGATAATTTTTTTTTTATCACTGATAAAACAAACAACGACTATAAAACTTGCACCAGACATACGGAAATAATAACGAAATAATAACGAAACAATTACGAAACAATTTCGAAACGAATTGGAAAAATTTGTTTCGTTTTTTAGTTGCTCCTGAATGGTTCAATATCGCTTCGTTATCAAAAAAAATAACGAATTAATAACGAATTACAAAATTAACGAACGAAACCGCCCAGCCCTACTATACCATCCATCCATCCATCTATCTATCTATCTATCTATCTATCTATCTATCTATCTATCTATCTATCTATCTATCTATCTGTGTATCTATTGACTATGTTAACTGTCAAGGTAAGCTCTTCAGTGAAACAAGCATTCTTTCCTCTCCCAGACCTGCTTTGAAGCGTTGTCAGGAGTAGGCTTTCGTTTGGAAGGTGAAGGTGTGATTTATTAACTATTCAAATGAGTAAAAGGAACACAAAGGGATTCAGTCTTCAGGAGGGAGATGAGAGTGTGAGGTGGCTAAAGCATGTGGAATGAGGACTTCTGTATCTATGTTGTATGCAAAGCCTCTGGTTGACTCGGCTAGTTACTCCAAATTCTCCACTAACAACGGTGCACCTACAGCACATTCCTTAGTTATGGAAGGAAACTTTCTTGTGGATGATCCCCCTCTCACATTCAAAATATTTATGGTTATGTTCCCCAGAAAACAATCTCTATTTGGGTTAAATGTGGGTGCTTGAGTGCTCTCCAGCATTCTCAAGCGATCACTTTTGTTTCTAGGCTCCCAGCGGTTTCTATAACTTGGTATGATGAAACAGGTATAGAGAAATTCATTGGAATCAGCAGTTGGCTCACATTGAGGTTTTGGTGCCTTCCCCACTTCCCCTGCTGTCCCACTTGTCTGTTTTGCTCAGAGGAGAATGCCATCTGAAGTTCCTCCCATTGATGCATCTATTCCAAGTCTCTCAGCCATGTGGCTTTAGGTTACGGAAGCTGTTTTCCTCCTTTGACACCACAGTGGGAATGGGAGTTGGGTGTGCTATTGTTGTGACATCAGCGGTTTAGGTGTTTCCTTGTTTCAGCCTTCTTTCCTTACTAAGTCCAGGCCTGGGATGCTGATGAGAAAGACGTCTAGTAGGAACGTCTTGTGCGTGAATGAAGTCACTACTTAACCCCAGGCCATGAATTATCGTATATACTTGAGCATAAGCCTAGTTTTTCAGCTCTTTTTTCAGACTGAAAAAGCTTCCCTTGCCTTATATTCAAGTCAAGGGTATATATTATTTTACTCTATTATTATTATCATCACATTTAAATTATTTTTCTCTATTATTATTTTTTGCATTTATTATTTTACTCTATTTTTATTTTATTTATTTTTGAACATTTCTACCCCGCCCTTCTCCCCATAAGGGGGTTATTTATTATTAATACATTTATTATTCTACTCTACTATTAATATCAGCTTTAAATTATTTTACTCTATTATTATTTTTTGCATTTATTATTTTACTCTATCCCCCCCCCCCCCCCGTACATTCTACCCCGCCCTTCTCCCCTTAAGGGGACTATTTATTATTATTACATTTATTATTCTATTCTATTTTTATTATCAGTTTTAAATTATTTTACTCTATTATTTCTTTGCATTTAATATTTTATTCTATTATTATTTTACTCTATTATTAAATTTATTATTTTATAATTACTGTTATAATTACATTTCAATTATTTTACTCTATTATTATTGGAAGGATACGTAAACACATTTACATTGAAGGAGGTTAGAATAATGGTTTAATCAGAGTTGGTCAGTCTTATGTTAAATTACAGTTTTATATAAGTACTACCGCTCCCCTGCCACACGTTGCTGTGGCCCAGTCTGGTGATCTGGAAAGTAAAGTAATGAGAAAGTGTTGGTTTCTAATATATGTAATGTCTTTATGCTTGTGGGTCAACAGTATTTCTTGCTGTTTCTTTGGCAGTGTTGATGTGAAGATTGTCTGGTTTGCCTACTCTGGAACATGCAACATATCATTGTTCTTCTTTAGGGATCCCTTTCAAATCTAGGATACTATATCTGTCATATACGTATATATGTGTGTGCATGAATCATATCTATCTATACCTATGGCTGGATGGCTCTTTGCCAGGAGGGCTTTGATCATTTTTAATTTTAATTACATTTGGCCTACCCATAGATTTTAAAGTGTGTTGTCCTATTGATAATGTTTATGTTATTGTTTTATTGTTTCGTTGTTTTTAAATTGCTTGTATTGTTGTTGTTATTGCTTGTATTGTTGTATTTTGGGCTCGGCCTCATGTAAGCTGCACCAAGTCCCTTGGGGAGATGATAGCGGGGTATAAATAAAGTGTTATGTCTATATTTGGGCATATTGAGTATCCGTGCCAAGTTTGGTCCAGATCCTTCATTGTTTGAGTCCACAGTCTAGATGTAGGTGAACAACAACTCCCAAACTCAAGGTCAATGCCCAGCAAACCATTCTAGTGTTTTCTGTTGGTCCATGGGAGTCCTGTGTGCCACGTTTGGTTCAATTCCATCAGTGGTGGAGTTCAGAATGTTCTTTGATTGTAGGTGAACTATAAATCCCAGCAACGACAACTCTCAAATGACAAAATCATGATTTTTGAGTGATGGTCACTCCTTGTGTAGTGAGACATTTTGTTGCCAAATTTGGTTTGATTTCATTCATTAGTTCTTTTGTTTTTAAGGTACTCATTATGCACAGAGCATCTATATAAATAAAAATGTAATGTTTGTTTGTGGGATTAACAGAACTCAGAAACCACTGGATGAATTGACACTAAATTTGGACACAAAACACCTAACAATCCAATGTATGTCCTTCACTCAAAATAATTGATTTTGTCATTTGGGAGTTGTAGTTGCTGGGATTTATAGTTCACCTAAAAGCAAAGAGCCTTCTGAACCCCACCAACGATAGAATTGGGCCAAACTTGGCACACAGTTCTCCCATGACCAACAGAAAATACTGGAAGGGTTTGGAGCGGAATGTCCTTTGGTTTTGGAGTTGTACTTCACCTACATCCAGAGATCACTATGGACTCAAACAATGATGGATCTGAACCAAACTCTACACGAATACTCAATATGCCCAAATGTGAACACTGGTGCAGTTCGGGAAAAATAGAATTTTGACATTTGGGAGTTGTAGTTGTTGAGATTTATAGTTCAACTACAATCACAGACCATTCTGAATATAGACTACTGCAACACTCTCTACGTGGGGTTGCCTCTGAAGACTGCCCGGAAGCTGCAATTAGTCCAATGTTCGGCACACAATTCAAAGTGCTGGTGTTGACCTATAAATCCCTAAATGACTCCGGCCCAGTTTACCTGTCCGAACGCATTCTCCCTTATGAACCATCAAGGTTGTTAAGATCGTCTGGAGGGGCCCTGCTCTCGGTCCCATCACCCTCGCAATCGTGTCTGGTGGGGACGAGGGACAGGGCCTTCTCGGTGGTGGCGCCTCGGCTCTGGAACTCTCTCCCATTGAAGATTAGAACTGCCCCTTTCCTCCTGACCTTTAGAAAGTTGGTAAAAACCTGGCTCTGGAATTTGGCATTTGATGAGTGAGGCAATAACTCTTGACCACACGGATGGGGATGAATAGTGATTTTATGTTAACGATTTGGCCTTATATAATTATATGATTAGTGTATTATTGGATGTGATGTTTTTAAACTATTGTGTATGAATTCCTTGTTGTAAACCGGCCTGAGTCCCTCGCTGGAGTTCTAAAAGTTCTAAATAAATAAATAAACTGCACCAACGATAGAATTGGGCCAAACCTCCCACACAGAACCCCCATGTGGGCCACTGCAACGCATGACAGGGGACTGCTATTTATATATATAGATTGAAAAACATTTAACCTACTGATGCTTCAATTAATGTAATTTTATTGGCATCTATTTTTATTTTGATATTTACCAGTAGTTGCCTCATTTCCCACCCTCAGCTTACACTTGAGTCAATATGTTTTCCCCAGATTTTTGGGGTAAAATTAGGTGCCTCGGCTTATATTCGGGTCATCTTATACTTGAATATATATGATACATCCCCTTCATCCGTTCTGAAATGCAGTTAGATCCATTAACGTTCTGAACAGCCTTTGTACTTGTGAGCCTCCTTGCATATTACTCAATTCAGAAGATCAGCTGTGCATTTTAATATTTCACCCCCCCCCCCCCCCCAGAGAGACAGAAATGTAGCCTTTGACACCACCATCTGAGTGTGACAAAGGGGAAACCAAGTGTGGTATGTGAAGCAGTTTAACATCCTGCTGCAAGGATGTGCTCTCTTGGCACTCCTCCTCCTCCTCTCTCTCTCTCTCTCTCTCTCTCTCTCTCTCTCTCACTCTCCCATTTATAGGAATTAGATGGCCAGGCCTATGTGGAAAGGTTGCTGAAATGTTTGGCAATTAGATCTCAATGGCAGCCAAGGTGTTCAGCTTGGAACATTTGTTGTCTCCTCTTGCAGCGCTGTCTCAGCAAGTTTTCATATTAGTCATTGGCTTGAGGGCACCGAAGAACAAATCCATACAGGAAAAGCCGCAGATATTCAGTATCTTTCTGTATATGCAATGTGCACAGCCTCTGAAATACATATACAGCCAGATCTAAGCAGGAAATTGATGTTGTGGAGAGGAAAAGCATTGCAAACATTGTTTTATTAAAATTTCTTTGAATGTTAGTACTCCTGATTATTTTGTGTAGTTTTAAAGTGTGGGAAAAGATTCGAACTCTTGTTTTTAAGACAGCCTATCAAAGCTTGATGTGAAAGAGTTCCCTGCCGCTTCCTTCAAACGAAACTTTCCTTCAGCGTGTTGAAAACTTGTGGAGCCTACTTCTGCATTTCAATGAGAGTATCTTAAGAGGAAAATTCAAAAGCTGGCCATAAAAAAGGAAGCTTTTGAATGCCAGGTTGCTACATACGAACGTGAACTGCTTGCTGCCTAACGAAACCCATTGCCTTGTGTAAAATGTGCTTAGTTTCTCCTATAATGCTTAAATAAGGATGGGATTCTGGCTTCTGTTACAAATGCTTGGCGCCCTCGCTTTCACTTTAATTCTTCCGGTCCTTAGGGTTGTTGAAAGAGTGATCAACATTGTGAGATGAATACTCCGCCAAGCAGAAAAGAGCTCAAATTTCCCACCATAATTTCCAGATGATTTGATGGTTTAATTGTGCAACACCATGCAAAATGAAATAATTGGTTACTCTTTCAAAAAACTTCTTGTTCTGGTGTTATTCTAACGGGTGCTCACACTCACATTATTTTAGTACGAAGGTTGAATGAAAATCAATGCCTCCACCTTCGTAACTCCTCAACAGATGGCAGTACTGGTATGCGGCAGGTACTGGCTTGTTCAGTAGACTCTCCTCTACAATTCCATTTTGGTGGGAAGCCTTAGCATTGAACGGTTGTGTTATAGTGCGAAGTATGGAACTCTGCACAGACAGTCGGTCAATGTGACTTAAGCAACATGCAGTAATTGAATTCTTGACAGCAAAAGGTGTCACCCAAAGGAAATTCATCAGAGAATGCAACCTGTTTATAGTGATTGTGTTGATGTGAGTACTGTGCGTCATTGGTGAGTAAGTTTAAAGATGTTGAGGTGACACCTTCTGCTGTCAAGAATTCAATGACTGCATGTTGCTTAAGTCGCATTGAGACCGTCTGTGCAGGGTTCCATACTTCACACTTTAACAACACAACCATTCAATGCTAAGGCTTCCTGCCAAAATGGAACTGTAGAGGAGAGTCTACTGAACAAGCCAGTACCTGCCGCATACCAGTACTGCCATCTGTTGAGGAGTTACGAAGGTGGAGGCATTACTTTTTATTCAACCTCTTGTACTTCTCTTTGAATCTGTGTGAAATGTTTATGTCAATTGCATCGGAATGCCGTTCTGATGTTGATATGGTTGCATTTCCCAAGCCATGGAGTGGCTCCAAAATATTAGGTGCATAAGAGCAGATACCTAGATAATTCTCAGAAGTGAGAGACAATCAGTGGTTCATTTCATATATCATTTGCTTTGTCTTTCGGGGAGGTGACTTACGGGACTCTCAGCATGAGCTGAGTGGAATTTCATTCACTTCCTGTGCTGAACATTTAGTCGAAAGTAGTTCCGTTGTGTGTCTATTTTTAAAAACTGATTACTCGGTGAAGTAGGCTGCGGAGCTGCAAGAAGCTTAGAAATGTCAACATAGGAGGTTGAAGCATGACTATTCAGCACTTCTTTGTCAGGGTCAGAGTTAAACTGGTATCAGAAGGACAGTTGTTGCTCGCACGCATTGTTTTGCTATTACAGGAATCCTTCACCGCCATTTAGCTGCCACAGTGATAGATTAGAAATGGAGATGGAAAATCGTTGACGTCTAGGTGCTCTTTTGTGAGACTAAAGACATACTTTGAGAGGTTAACCTGACCTATTTCATCCTGACACTACCATCTCCACATGTCAGAATGAAAGGTACAAGACTATGGTGGGAGAAGGTGATTTCTATGGCATACGCATTACAGATGAGTAAAAGAACATTACATTTAACCAAAGGCGATCCAACATATGTCAAAGCACTTACTTGTGGTGTGTATGTGCTTTCAGCTCAGGAGTTCAGCCTCCCTTTGTGTGGAATTATTATTGGTGATGTGAAACAGGTTGCAATTTATATTACAGAGCAGACTAATGTTCTCACTTCCATAGGTTAAGAGACATCTGGAACAATCCTATGTCTTCTTTTCAGCAAAGTGTAGTGTTGACCTCCAAAATCGAGTTTAGTTTCTTTCATGAAAACTTGGAGAGGAAAACTCTAGTAAAGCAAATGTTCCTTTGTCAAGCCGTCTCATATCCATATAATCAGATTTTTCTCAGTTGGCTAGCTTCCTTTCAAAAACAGGCCCACATTTTTGGAACATGCTTACTGTTCTAGCTTATCTTGAGTTGTTGTTGTTGTTGCTTCAGTACACCAGCACATGACCCTATGAGGCAATGTCACAAGCTGACACTGTTTACATCATCCCAGAAGGGTGCAGTGCTTTCTGTATAGGGCATTCCTCATCTTGAGGTGCGTGTCTTTTTATTGTTCATAGTACTCTGGTTATTACTGTGTAGGACTGTGCATCACTCATTTTAAACCTGTTTAAGAATTGCTTTTCAAAGATACCGTAGGCTCAGCCAGCACTGGCTAGGGATTGCCATGTTGAGAGGAAGACATAGTTGGAAACATTTGAGTTTGAGCTGGGTTATTACATTGGGTATTCTGATCTGTACAAATATGATTGTACTGACTTATCAGAGTATATCTTACCCTGTACAGATTTGATGGTGATAGTTAAAAGTAATGGCCTGCCAAATCTGCATGGAGCTGGTGGTATCTGCTCAGAAACACTATCCTGGCACCTAGGAGTTTGAGAAATCCTTGCAACTTGGGAACGTAAAGGCATCAGATCCTATCTGAAATTGGAAGCTAAACAGGGACAGCCCTGGTTAGTTCTTGGATGGGAGACTGCCAGGTGCTGTAGACTCTATTTCAGAGGAAGAACTGTGAAAACTCACTCTGATTATCCCTTGCCTAAGAAAATGCATGGGGTTGACAAACAAAGGTACATATACTACTACACTTTTCCTCTTGGTGGATGATGGACTACACAGCCCAACAGAATAACAGTTTTGCTGTAAGTTTTTCAGGCTGTATGGCCATGTTCCAGAAGCATTCTCTCCTGACATTTCACTTGCTCCAGTGTCATTGGTTCGGAGCCTCCCCCCCAACACTAACTGCTGCTCTGAGATCAGAATGAAGAGATGGGCCAGGAAGGTAGTTCCATCTTGCCTCCAGTGTCATTGGTTGGGAGCCCCCCCCCCCCAGCACCAACCGCTGCTCTGAGATCAGAGTGAAGAGAGGGGCCAGGAAGGCAGTTCCATCTTGTCTCCTGCACTGTACTTATAATATAATATAATATAATATAATATAATATAATATAATATATTGTATATACATATAATATTGATAATATTATAATGTAATACAATATACTACTACTAATAAAATGATATTATAATTATATGTTTTATATTAAATGTAATATTACTAATAATATTACAATATGATGTTATAGTACAATGTAATATATAATATTAATATTGTTCTATGATGATAATAATATATTGTATTTACTTTTTACTTGTAAGCTTCTCTGGTAGTCTGACATGGTGGTCGTTAGCGTGGTCCAGCATTTCTGTGTTCTCTGAGGATGCCTGCCATAGATGCAGGCGAAACGTCAGGAGAGAATGCTTCTGGAACACGGCCATACAGCCCGAAAAACTTACAGCAACCCTGTGATTCTGGCCATGAAAGCCTTTGACAATACATCAAAATAACAGTTTTGTGATGTCTCAGTTTGTAGGCTGTTCCTGGGGTTATTTGGGGCGCTGATTCAGAAAATCACACTGCATCAGCTTTAGTTTCTTTGATATGGTTATCACAATTTCTTATGGGTGAGCAGATGGCGAGTGGCATATGTTCTGTATCTCAAAAACTAGCGCCGATGGGGGTGCCATTTTCGGAATCAGTAGGTTGGCACTAAAACGTGTGTTGGCCAGTGTGATAGTAGCACTGAGAGGCAAAGATCTTTGTTTACATGGGAAGTTCAAGATTACAATACTGTGCTGTAGAAACCGAGATCTATTTTAATTCTTGAGGTGTGTTTAACCCAGTGCTTCTAAAACGAGTGGGAATTACCTTCTATCACATAGAATCATAGAGTTGGGTAAGATGACATGCTATTTTGTCAGATTTCAGTTCATTTTCAAGGCCCAATCTGTCTAGCTCTGCAAAAGTTTTCACTCAGCTCCATCTCATTTCAAGTATAGTATGTATGTTTGTGGGTCATAAGATCCCCCTCCTGTCTTCCATTGATCCTAGCTGACTTGTAGAGGCTGGGCTGAAATCCTGAGTGTAAAAATAATGTTCGGTTTCTCTGAATGGAAGAAAAACCTCTTGACTTGGATGTGTAAGCTGTTTGTATCCCCCTTCATCAATCTCTGAACTGAACAAACTTGACCCTGCGCCAGAACATCTGGATTCCTTGAGAAAAGTGATGCATGTGTGTGTTTAAAGTTAATAAAGGAGCAGCAGTGAAAACATGCCTTACCTTTCTGTGGAAGTAACATGTTCATTTCTCATCATCCGTCTTGATGCGGGACGTTTGGCGTAAACAGGGCTTGAGGAGGCAAACGTGCTCATACAAGCTGTCCCCAGGTAGAATTTCAGGCTTCCTCGCCGAATGTAAATAAGGAAGCTGGGTTATTATTTTTTAAAAGAGGATATTTGTATTTCCAGGAGAGTCTTGTGCCTTTCAATCTATTCATTAAATGAGTATTTATAGAAAATGAGACACTTTGGGAGATATCTGCCTTCCGTTTGTGCAAAGTAAATGGATATGTCCTGGACTCTGACCCTTTTTTCCTTCAAACTTTATAAACACAGCATCAAACCATCACAGACTGTTCTTTAATTATATCAACATTTTAAATGTGATTAGGTTTCTTTAATTATACAGTGTTGTCATGGTACTGCTTTATGGGCTAAGACTGGAGCGGTATTTACATGCTTTATCTAATATTAGCTCTGTGTAAAATGAGGTTCCTGCTGGAAGTTGTTAAAGGTGTAAGGGATATTGATTCTTAGATTTGATCACCACAAATCTAATAAACTTCAGAAAACGGCATTAAGGGAGTATTGCAGGAAGGAAGGAGCTTTACTCAATATATATATATACACACAGACCTGGCTACAGCAATGTGTGGCAGGGGACAGCTAGTGTGTGCATATATATATACACACTATATATATATATATATATATATATATATATATATATATATACACACATACACACACACACACACACACACACACACACACACACTAGCTGTCCCCTGCCACGCGTTGCTGTAGACAGGTCTGTGTACATGTGTTTTGTGTGTATATATATATAAGCATATATGTGTGTATATATATATTTGTGTATGTGTGTATATATGTGTATGTGTGTATATGTGGTTTTGCGCATGCGTTGTAATGTATTTTTTTTTATTTTTTGGCTGTTTAAGTCTCTTCTGCTGTGTTTTTCAGTGATTGTCACTTGTTGGCCTGGTGTATGGTGTCCAAATTTGGTGTCAATTCTCCCAGTGGTTTTTGAGTTATGTTAATCCCACAAACTAACATTGCATTTTTATTTATATAGATCAGGGGTCCTTAAACTAAGGCCCGGGGGCCGGATACAGCCCTCCAAGGTCATTTACCCAGCCCTTGCTCAGGGTCAACCAAAGTCTGAAACGACTTGAAAACACACAACAACAGCAACATTCCTATCTCATCAGTCAAAAGCAGGCCCACACTCCCATTGAAATACTAATAAGTTTATATTTGTTAAAATTGTTCTTCATTTTTAAGTATTGTATTGTTTTTAAGTGTATTTTCACAACAAATAAGATATGTGAAGAGTGCATAGGAATTCATTCATGTTTTTTTTTTCAAATTATAATCCGGCCCTCCCAACAGTTTGCAGGGATTTGACCTGGCCCTCTGTTTAAAAAGTTTGAGGACCCCTGATATATATATATATATATATAGAGAGAGAGAGAGAGAGAGAGAGAGAGAATGCCTTTACTTGGAGTCCCCAGTGGCGCAGTAGGTTAAACCACTGAGCTGTTGAACTTGCTGACGGAAAGGTTGCAGGTTCGAATCCGGGGAGTGGGGTGAGATTCCCCTGTTAGCCCAGCTTCTGCTAATCCAGCAGTTCGAAAGCATGCAAATGTGAGATCAATAGGTACCGCTCCAGTGTGAAGGTGACAGCGCTCCATGCAGCCAGATGTGGCATCTCCAACTTTGCAAGAATCTCCATTTTTTCCTTATTGGAATAGCAAAGGGGCATGATTCTTAAAAGCAGAGGATTGGAAATCGTGGTGCAAAGCTGTAAAAGAAATACTGCAAAAGGAAACGGGAGGTGCAAATCAGTCAATTAATTATACAGGGGTTGCCGAATTTACTTTTACTTGGCATGGAAATCTAACCAAAGTGTGAGCAGAATGTCGTTCTGTCTAAGCTTGGGTTGAACAAATCCTTGGGAATGTATAGGCTGGAGAAAGGAAATCATGAGAATTGAGATGGATGATATAGAGGAGAGGTGAGCAGCTATGGAAGTTGGGGAACACATTATTCCTCTGGAGACCTCAAATGACCCATTTTCACCCTATTTTCAGCCTTCATAGGCCCTTCCTGGTGGCACAGTGGATTAAACCGCTGAGCTGCTGAACTTACTGACTGAAAGATTGATGGTTGGAATCTGGAGAGCTGGGTGAGCTCCTGCTGTTAGCCCCAGCTTCTGCCAACATAGCAGTTTGAAAACATGCAAATGTGAGTAGATCAGTAGGTACTACTTTTGCAGGAAGGTGATGGCGCTCCATGCAGTCATGCCAGCCACATGACCTTGGAGGTGTCTATGGACAACGGCAGCTTTTTGGCTTAGAAATGGAGATGAGCACCAACCCCCAGAGTCGGACATGACTAGACTTAATGTCAGGGGAAAACCTTTCCCTATGCCTTTAGTTTGGAGTGTATATGCTGCTCAAATCCTCTGCATCCAAAAGAGTGAAATTCTGAGTTTTACAAAATGTTGCAAGTAAAGCAAATGAGCCCTTACATTATTTGGCACAATTTTGCTTCCGTTCAAGTGGGAATAAATATGCAAGACATTAAAACTTAGCCATTCACCAACTGTTGGGAAATTTCCCAAATTTCCTGTCCTTTCAAAAGGAAATGTCAGAAAGAGCTGCGCTTCTAAGGATGCCAAATGCTGTGTGTCCTGTGACGAATTCCAGGTCTATTCTTTGCCTGATCTTGATGCCTTCAAGTTCACTGATTCAACCTTGTGCTGACAACAGCAGCATAAACTCTTCATCAGGAGCAATCTCTCTGCTGAATATCAACTACACCAAGTATTGAAGGTGGTGGCTGGGATGGCAGACTGCCCAACTTGGTGGGCTTACAGAGAACTTGCGGGTGCAAAGGAAAGCACAAAGGGTTAAAATGTCACTGAATTCCACAAGACAAGACTCTTGCAGTGGAAGAATGTTTTTATCCAGCAAACAGGAAACCGGAAAGGAACAGCCTGCTATAGGTCAGAGGGGAACGGCAACAGTAAGGGAAGTGGGGGCCCGTTTCGAGGTGGCCGAGGGGGGTTTCAGTGGGACTAGGAGTGCTTAGTTGACCTGTTGACTTCCTGCAAGACGTAAGGAGCCAAAACAGTAATGAAGAAGGGAAGGAAGTAGTACAACCGCAGCACAAAGGAGTGAGCTAGAGCTGCAGACAAGTATCCGTTGGGTGTCTTTATCTCTGGATCTGGTGTGGCTTCTCTTTTGCTTAACGTTGTTATCTGAGCAAGCTACTCTGTCCTCTGGAGACTGGCGAGGCTTGCATTTTGTGAAAGCATCACTTGCCTGATTCCCATTTTAAAAATGGCTAACTCACTTCACACTAGAATTGAAGGAAAAAACTGATGTTCATAAATGTATATAAATAAAAAATTAATGTTCGTTTGTGGGATTAATATAACTCAAAAACCACTGGACGAATTCACACCAAACTTGGACACAATACACTGATCAGGCCAACGAGTGACCATCGCTCATAAAAACACCTAAAAACACAGCGGAAGAAACTTTAAAAAACCAAAAAATAAAAATTACCTTATAACACAGGTGCAAAACCACATATATACACATATACACAAATATATATACACATATATACACGGACTTGGCCACAGCAACGCATGGCAGGGGATGGCTAGTATATAAATAAAAATGTAATGTTTGTGGGATTTACATAACTCGAAAACCACTGGACGAATTTACATCAAACTTGGACACAATACACCGATCAGGCCAACGAGTGACCATCATTCATAAAAACACTGAAAAACACAGCGGAAGAAACTTAAAAAGCCAAAAAATAATAAAAAAATACTTTACAACACAGGTGCAAAACCACACATATACACAAATATATACACACAAATATACACAGACTGGGCCACAGTAATGTGTGGCAGGGGGTGGCTAGTATATAAATAAAAATGTAATGTTCGTTTGTGGGATTTACATAACTCAAAAACCACTGAGTGAATTGATACCTCATTTGGACACAATACACATATCAGGCCAATGAGTGACCATCACTCATAAAAACACTGAAAAAAACAGCGGAATGGAGAACAAATGGAGAAAGGATATCAGCAAAAGAGACTGAAAAATGTGTTTACTATCAACCTCCCAATTAAACCAATAATGTAAAATGACATTATAGTGTGTACAGTCAGCTAGCATACATTAGTGGAAGTAGTGCAGTGAAAAGGTATAATATAAAGCTTAAATGTATTATGAAAACAATGAATACTGAATATGATGCCAGCCTATTGTTCAGTGATGAGCAGGGCATAAATGGTGAAGTACTGACCCAAAGGTCTAGCAAAAGGTTGGGGAAGACAATCCATGTGAGGCAGAGGCAAGCTGAAATTGGCATGGAGTGGTGAGAAAGACCCTTGATAGGGAACCAGGTGGGTGAGCATAGGTTTTGCTCATTGACTGGCTTGGAAAGCAAAAAAAGAAAAAAAAAGTAACTTGCAGAAGTTATTGAATGTGCAACCAGCAAAGGGGACTAATTGGAGCTCCGTTTATGGAGAAGATTCAAGATGAGGCCGAAGTGAAACCTCGTTCCTGGGACTTGGATAATTATCATTGGAGAACGCTGGAATTCAGTGCTTTTGCTCTTGCGGGACATAATTGCGCCTCATCGGTCACGAATTGCAAGATGAGAAGTGACTATCTGGATGCTCCCGGCAAGTCCAGGTCTCTGTCGACATGCTGTTTGTACTTTGGATGGTGACTATTGTGATCTCACCTTGACCAGACAACTCTGAGCAGGTTGCTTTTAAGTCATGGGTGACCTGGTGGATTTCTACTGATCTCTACCGAATAACTAGAAGGAAATAGTCCTTTTGCTCTTGCGTGACATAATTGCGCCTCATCGGTCACGAACTGCAAGATTAGAAGTGACTACTGGATGCTCCCTGCAAGTTGACATGCTGTTTTCTGCTTGGATGATAACTGTTGTGATCTCACCTTGACCAGACAACTCTGAGCAGGTTGCTTTTAAGTCATGGGTGACCTGGTGGATTTTTACTAATCTCTACCAAATAACTAGAGGGAAATAATTATTCAGTAGAGAGTTTACCATCTCATTAAACTTGTCTGTGTAAACAAGTGCACTGCAGTGGTTTCGTATATTGTTAAAAGAGCCTGCCTTCTGTGTTGAGTAACAGTCCATTTAAACCTTCCTTGCCAGGTATGTTCTGGATATCCAGGCCTTAATGGTTTTAATGTATGTTCATGCCCTGCCTCATAGGCTCATAAAAGTGTCATTTGTGGTTTTTTGTTTTTCCCCAGTCTAGCATACCTTGTAATTTTATGTCCTTGTTTATACTTGCAAATAATGTTTAAGGCCATGCGTCTTAAGCATCTCAAAGCAACTGTTTAAATGTAAGCTTGGCTAATCATGCTGTTCAGTTATAACAGTTCAAGTTTCCTGGGGAAAAAGAACCTCACACATTCCATCAGCAAAGTCCATTGAGGAAAGATATCAAGCTACATCTGATAGCAGGCGACCAATTATGCAGGCACCAAAGAAGCTGTTCGTGAGTTAAATGTGCACAGCTTTGCAAAGAAATGCTTTGTCTATCTTTTAAAAAATGTGGGCCTCTAGTCGCTTCCTGCTTGTTTCCATGAGTCCATCTAAGCACTGCTCCTTTCTGAATCTCTGTAAACATTGATTGGCATAAACACTCAAAAGTATAGGTCTGTAAGGTGATTGTGAGTACTTTTAATAGTTATCCTAAAAGCAAGATAGGAAAAAAGACCCTTAGTTCCTCCAGAAGTTGACAAAATACTGCTCTCAGCACTTATTTGGTCAGGATGGCATGGAGAGAGAACAGCAGGAACACACCAAGAATCCTAAGTTCTCTAGTCCTGTTCAATTTCATCTAATTCTTTGAAGACAAGGAGATGGAAATCCATGGCCTTGAATTCTATCCATCAACTTGTCATATTTACTCAAATCTAATGCTCATCCTTTTAAGCTAAATTACTTTACCAAAATTTGTGTGCTCATTAGATTTGTGTAATATGGTAATCTTAGTGTACAGCCAAAGCAAAAGGGGAAGCTGCTTCTGGAATGCCTGGAGTTCCTATTTGAAGGACGTCACCTTAAGTTTAATTTCCATGACTCAGTGCTATGCTGTCCTGGGATTTGTAGTTTGGTGAGCCACCAGCATTCTTTGGCAGAGAAAGCTGAGTGAGGGCAGTTAAAAGTGGATTCATTCTGCAGCATAGATGCACCACAACATTTTCATTTCTGTTGTTAGAAACTTTGGTATCCTAACTCTTTTCTTTTTAAAGAAGGAATTACAAGCATGTAGGAGTTGTGATGCACACTTTTTTTGGCCAAATTACAAGAGTGTACTTTTTTTTTGCCTCTGCGCATTGCAATAGCCAGCAAATCCTTTTTCTTGCTTTAAGGGTTTTGAAAATTGAGGTTTACTTTAGGTTTGATGGCTAATTGGACTAGAGCAGTGGTTTCCAACTTTTTTTTGACCAGGGATCTCTTTGATTTTTTGCTGTTAGCAGGGGCCACAAGGTTCAAGAATAATAAACTGTGTTAATCTAAAAATAAACTTTAATCCAAACTTTTAACATATTGGTAAAAACTTAATAGTAACATGAATTAAGAGTATTGCTGCAATATAAAAAGAGCATTTTAACAGAAAATTAAATTTGGTTTTAATCAATGTGATTTTTGACCTTGCATCTTCTTTACAAGTTGGGTAATACCGGGGCTAATATTGTTACTCAAGGAAGCAGGAAGGAGGGAGAAATGAGGGGGGGGGGAGGGAAGGAAGGAAGCGAGGGAGGAAGGAAGAAAAGAAGCAAGGAGGGAGGCAAGGAAGAAAGGGAGGAAGGGATGAAACTGAGGGAGGGAGGAAGGGAGAGTGAGGAAGGAAAGAAGGAAGGGAGTAAGGAAGGAGGGAGGGAGGGAGAAAAAAGAATGAGGGAGACAAGGAAGAAGGGGAGGAAGGGATGGGACTGAGCGAGGGAGAGAGAGGAAGGGAAGGAAGGTAGAAAAGAACAAGGYAGGAGGGAGACAAGCAAGAAGGGAMGGAAGGCTGGAGGAAGAAAGGGAAGAAAGGAAGGAAGCAAGGAGGGAGGCAAAGAAGAAAGGGAGGAAGAGATAGGGAGAAAGGAAGGGGGAGAGAGGAAGAAAAGAAGGAAAGGAGGGAGGGAGAAAAGGAAGAAAAGGAAGGAGGGAGGCAAGGAAAAAAGGAAGGGAGGGAGAGAGGAAGGAAAAAAGGGAGCAAGGAAGTAGAGAGAAGGAAGAAAAGGAAGGAGGGAAGCAAGGAGGGAGGAAAGGAAGAAAAGGAGGAAGGGACAGGGCTGAGAGAAAGAGGAAGGGAGAGGGAGAGAGGAAGGGAAGGAGGAAAGAAGTAAGGGAGCAAGGAGGGAAAGAGGGAAGTAAGGAGGGAGGCAAGGAAGAAAGGTGGGAAGGTATGGGACTTTGTGGACCATATTTTAGCTCTCACAGACCATGGGTTGGAACCACTGGACTAGAGTACATGCGGTAATAGAACTTTAAAGTTTGATCCAGGAAATCAAAGGAATCTAACTGAATGTTGATATTATCAAATTCCCATTGATTCAGTGGGACTAACGATTAGATTTCAGCATTGAGCACTTGTAGATTCCAGAGAGCTCAAAATTATCCAAATATAATAAGCATTTTCTAAAAACTGACGAGGAGGTATATGGAAGCATACACAGGAGAACCACTAAAAGACGAGAATAGTTGTCTTGTCCAACTCGTATCACTTCAGCAAGAAGAAGAGACAGAAGATCAAACCACAATGCTTGAGCCAAGGAAATTGAGGGCCAAAATTGAAATGTGGGTGCATAGTAATATGCAGCAACGTGTGCCTTCACAAATGCATAGATATTAAAGTTGCATGCTGCATACAGACTGTTCTTGTCTTCTGTCATGCAAAGTGTTCAGCAAACCAGGAAGGCACGATTTTATATGATGACAAGTAAAAGCATCCCTGAGCACCACACAGGCAAATTACAGAGTGCGAAATGAGTTGTGTTGGTTTCAGAAAGCCTTGCCTTCTATGTTATGAGTCCCTTTTGTGGCTTCGTCAGAGAAAGCCTTGCCGGTTGAATAGCGAGTGTGTGTGTTTGCATGCGTGGGAGGGGATATTTTGGGAACTTGGCCATCTAAGTTTGAGAATCCCTCCTCTCTTCTCCCCCTAAAAAAGGGAGTATGAAACAAGGCACTTTGTTCCTCGCAGCCTTGGAGCATTCACTTATCAAAGCACGCTACTGAGTTGACCTCTTCTCACGTCTTAATAGGGAGAAAGATAGGGGGAAAAGTTAAAGGCGTCAAGGGTGAAACCTGTTTGGTGTGATTAGATGTGAGCTGTAGTCTGGCACCAAAGATTAGAGAGCAGCCAATTGCTTGTCCTGCTGCTGTGCTAAAGATCAGTGACAAGATACAAAGCAGCAGCTGGCTTTTTGTAGCTGTTGCTGAACGTGTTGAAGGGAAGCCCATGTGGGATGCTGACCTTGTTAGTTTTACTGTGACTTGTATCATAATTGACTTAAACTCCGAATTTTTGCTTTTCTTTTTAAGAAGCATTGTCTGTGATGTTTGAAAATAGCCCCTGTAGCTCAGAACATGAAAATAAATGTGTAGTAGGCAATAATTGTTGCTCTTTATGAATAGCTTTGTGCATTCAGGTCCCAAGACAGGAACAGAGAGACAAGCAGAAGCTTCCTTGTAAGGAGAGAGTCGCCTAGCAGAATACTAGACTTGGCCTGGAAGGCAAATCACTTCTGGTGGTTTGAAGGCATTCTGTTCTGTTCCATCTCTCTGTTTACAATATGGCCAGATCTTTCACTTGTGTTTTTTTTTTTTTTTTGCTAGCTTCAGATTTGCAGAAGGGAAGGGCTTTCCACCTTTCCTTCCTTGAACTTAAATTCCTCTTTTTGCTTAATTGGTTCACTGAAAAATAAGAGCGTATTTGTCTTACTGGATTTCTTCGATTGTAAGGTGCACCTTAATTTCAGTACCACCTCCATCACAAAAATACTTAAGATACACCTGTGATTAAGATAAGTTTGGAAACTTGGTGGTCTTGTCCCTCAGAATAAATAATCAATGATTTCATTAATCAAAGGAGAAACAAGTATATGAATAGTCGTGCGAAACAAGACTGATATAGGAAATGGTCTATTCTAAATGACAACAGATGGAGATGATAGATAATAGCATTTTAACCAGGCTTTCCACACAGTTAAATTGATGCAATGACATAATTTGGAATTGCTGTTCCAGGAGGGAGGGGGAGAATGGTGCTGGTTTAGACCTACAAAACCCTATATGGCTCCGGCCCAGTGTATCTGTCCGAACGCATCTCCCTCTACGTCCCGCCTCAGAGTCTAAGATCTTCTGGGTAGGCCCTGCTCTCGGCCCCACCTCTATCACAAGTGAGATTGGTGGGACGAGGAGCCGGGCCTTCTCGGTGGTGGCCCCTCACCTGTGGAATTCACTCCCTGGGGAAATTAGGTCATCGACATCCCTCCTCTCTTTTGGAAGGAAATTAAAAACGTGAATATGGGACCAGGCTTTTGGTTAATCTGGCAGATAGACAAAGGACGATGACAACCAGAATTAATAGAATTTGACAATGTGGAATGAATTTGCGGACTCTGAGCTGGCAAACGTTGAGCATAAGATTGGTTTATTGGTTTTACTGATTGTGGTGTTTAATTGATTGTTTTAACTGTTTATAATCGCTGTTTATATATGTTTTTATCTTTTTATCTTAATGTTTATGCTGGCATCGAATTGTGCCTTTTGTAAGCCGCCCTGAGTCCCCCCTTGGGGGTTGAGAAGGGCGGGGTAGAAATGTGCTGAATAAATAAATAAATAAATTGGAGGGAGGGCACTGGTAATGGGTGATAAACATCTAAGGAATATATAAAGCGTCATTTAAGGTAAAGCGACTTTTGGAATATCGAGATAAGACTTGTATGGAAAAAGTTTGTTAATTGAATGGACGTATCAGTAAAAATTAGAAAATAATAATAAATAAGTAACAAAAAATATACACCTGCAATTCTAAGATACACCCCATTTTTAGAGATATTTATACAGAGGAAAAATGTGTCTTAGAATTGGAGAAATATGCTATTAACCTATGGGTGACTTCCAAATGATATGCAAACATCCCCTGAGTCTGGCAGTATGGAGAACGAGGGTAAAAGGTAACCAAAAGCACTTCATAAAACCCTGTGTTCCTACATGCATTTGAGTTTTAAAATCTTTGCATTGTATATCTAGCAATATGCTGAATACTGGAGCCCCCGGTGATGCAGTCGGTTAAACCATTGAGCTGCTAAACTTGTTGACCGAAAAGTTGCAGGTTCGAATCTGGGGAGTGGTGTGAGCTTCTGCTGCCTGCCCCAGCTTCTGTCAACTTAGCAGTTCGAAAACATGCTCTGGTGAGAAGGTAATGGTGCTCCATGCAGTCGTGCTGGCCACATGACCTTGGAGGTGTCTATGGACAATGCCGGCTCTTCGGCTTAGGAATGGAGATGAGCACCAACCCCCAAAGTCGGACACGACTGGACTTAATGTCAGGGGAAAACTTTTATCTTTATCTATGCTGGATACTGGTTCACAAAGGACTTCTCAGTCAAAGCTAAGTCTTTAAAGTGCTGCGGGCTAAGTGTCTAACTGATGGACTTCTGTTCAGAAAAACGATCCAAACCGTGACTTGAAAATCTGACTTCCTGCTTCTCTCACCGCCTCCGGCCGCTTGTGTCACATTTCACAGCAGATTTCCTTTTGTGATTTTGCAGGCGCAACCTTACCAAGCTGTCCCTGATCTTCAGCCACATGTTGGCAGAACTCAAAGGCATCTTCCCGAGTGGACTCTTCCAAGGAGACAACTTCCGAATCACAAAGGCAGATGCAGCGGAGTTCTGGAGAAAAGCTTTTGGGGAAAAGTAAGCACCTTTTCCAAAAAATATGCGTCACTTTCCAAAGACAATGAGAAGTAACAGCTAAATTGGTTTTTCCAGTTCCAGTACTAGACATATGAACCATTTTGTGCCAGCGTATCAGTTCTCCCACTGGATCGCTCTTATTGGAATGTGCTACAAACAGAAGGAGGGTAGTAAACCTCAGGGAGTTAGATGGTGATGATGTGTTTTTCTCTACAGATTGATTTAAGTGTACTTGGAAGGCAGAATCATATGTTCCTTCTTAATGGAGGTTATGTTGATAAAATATTCATTGGAAAGCTATAAAAGAGTATTGGGAAGTGCTATTTGTGAATGTCTTAACTGGTTCCCTTTCATTGTAAAAACTGGAATGGGCGAGCCGCTTGTTTATTTCCAGCAGTGAATTTGTTACTGGTTTTAATTTCTGGAAGCAGCTAATTTAGACACAAGGAAAAGTTGTTTAAACAAAGGCTGTTGCATCCCTTTGCCTCTCTGCTCTGCAGATATAGATCCAGATAGTCAGTTGCCAAATGAATCAGGTGTTGAACAGATCAGAAATGTTATCCATTTTGAATTTAACACTGAGTAATATTTCTGTGGCAAAGTACAGAACATAAGGTTTCTCAGGACTGCTGTTTCTTCTCCCACCGTCAGGACCATTGTTCCCTGGAAGATCTTCCGTCCAGCTCTACATGAAGTGCATCCTATAAGTTCAGGCCTTGAGGCAATGGCACTTAAATCAACTATAGACTTGACGTGCAACGATTACATTTCTGTGTTTGAGTTTGACATATTCACTCGTCTATTTCAGGTAAGGAACAAGAAAAACCAGGTTGCTCAAACACAGACGTGACTCCCCCACGGAAATCATTTCTTCACTTTTGGGGCTGTTATATCACTTACCTTAAAAAAAAAAAGACAATACGTTAACTGTTGTGTTCCCTTCTCAAGACTTTTTTCTCGTCCAAAATGTCAGCCATGCTTGCTTGGCCATCCTTTGCCCTTTTAGACTTCTTTGGACCAATAACCTTGAAATGGTGGCCTGAAAGGGCAGCTGTTCCTTCAGGCGGCTTTGAGGAGGAGGTTGCTGTGGGTCATAAGGAGAATTGCGAGGGTTGGGACTTGCTGGCATCGTATCTGAGCTGAACCGTAAACTCATGATGAGCAAACCTCTGACATGAAAATAGTATGAACTTATTCTACAGCAGGGGTCCTCAAACTTTTTAAACAGAGGGCCAGGACACAGTTCCTCAAACTGGTGGAGGGCTGGATTATAATTTGAAAAAAACATGAATGAATTCCTATGCACACTGCACATATCTTATTTGTAGGACATCAGACATGCCCCAACGCTGGCAGTCTTTAGGAGGAGCAATATGTCCTCAAATGCACTTTAATATTGACTTAGGATTGTCTGCGCGCCCTCATTTTCTTTGAAAACCCTATCCTAATATGCCTTACCTTGTTCATGCCCAGCATTTTTAATTTTTAATTTTAAACTTGAATTATCACATTTGGCCCGGCCATAGGTTTTTAAATGCTGTATGTTTTGATATTGTTATTGTTATTACTTATTGTATATTTTCTGTATTGAGTTTATTTTAACTGTTTTATATTGATTATTGTTATTGCTTTTGTTTATTGATGTGCTGTGAACTTGGCCTCATGTAAGCCGCACCGAGTCCCTTGGGGAGATGGTAGCGGGGTACAAATAAAGTTTTATTTATTATTATTAGTGCAAAAAACACTTAAAAACAATACAATAATTAAAATGAAGAACAATTTTAACAAATATAAACTTATTAGTATTTCAATGGGAAGTGTGGGCCTGCTTTTGGCTGATGAGATAGGATTGTTGTTGTTGGGTGCTTTCAGATAGTTTCAGACTTAGGTTGACCCTGAGCGAGGTCAGGGTAAATCACCTTGGAGGGCCATATCCGGCCCTCGGGCCTTAGTTTGAGAACCCCTGTTCTACAAGATGGGAATATAAAACTAGGAGTGTGTGTTTCTTATGATCCTGCCCATTGCTCTAAAACTGAGTACTGCAAGTCAAAACCCTGTGTGGACTTAGCTTGATTGGTGGGGACAAGGGAGAGGGCCTTCTCGGTGGTGGCTGCCCAACTTTGGAACACCCTCCAAAAGAGATTAGGCAAGCCCTCACACTGTCCTCCTTTTGTAGGGATCTGAAAGCCTGGATGATTTGTCCCTATACCCAGTCCCTAGGTCGCCAAATAGTACTCTGTCCTGCACTTCATCCACTTCCCCGACCCTATGATACACTGTTTGCATTATCCCTTGCCCAGCCCTTTTAGACACGTCCATTTTGTAATCCTGGCCATTGGTTTGTTGAACCTTGCCTGATGAGGCCACAATGCAATTGGTTTAATTTTTTATTTTTAGTGGTTTTTTAGAAAGATTTTTGTATTTTATGATGCTTTTTATGTTTATTAAGTTAAATTAGGTTGTTTTATATTGTCTTATGTGCTTGTCTTGATGTAATTAGTCTGTATGGTTTTCTTTTTGGCTCTTGAATGTTTGCCTTATATGCTGGAAAATGCCCTGAGTCCCTTTGGGGAGATAGGGCGGTATACAAATAAAGTTTATTATTATTATTAGTCGGTAAACCTATGTTGGACCTTTCAGCATGAGAAATAGGATGCTGAAAGGTGGAAGGGTCATGATAGGAAGGCTTTTGAAATGCCTAAGTACTTCATCATGTTCTTTTTCTTTAGCCGTGGTCATCTTTGCTCAGGAACTGGAATAGCCTTGCCGTGACCCATCCCGGTTACATGGCATTCCTGACGTACGATGAGGTCAAAGCGCGACTTCAGAAATTCATTCACAAGCCTGGGAGGTGAGTGTGTCCCTTCCTCAAGCCTTTAAAAGCCCTTTGCATTCATTCTGTCTTATAGACTGCACTCGCTGAAAGGACATATGATATCACTCTCAGACATCACAATGTACAGGTGTTGTTACTGCTGGAGATCTAAGCTTAAGGAAAGAAGCATTGAATCAAGCCTCGTAAGCCTTGACTGTAAAATCAAGTTGTTAAAGAATTGGTGAAAATCCCCTTTCTGGTTGTTAATCTTTAGGAAAAATGATCTTCTCTTTGGACACAGCTTGAAATCTAAGTCCCTGTAACCAGCTCTACAATTCTGTGTCTTTTTTTGTCTTAGGACAAGATTATTTGCTTTCTTTTGCTACTTACCTGAATCCTCGGCCTTCCTTTCAGAAATATATAAGGTTCATATAATCTCAGGCTAACTGGCAACATCAAGGAAACGACAGGTAGCTTAGCAGTGATCTGAAGGAGATTTTTGAATTTTTTACCTGGCCATAGGTTTCTCGCTTCAGATTGTAGGTCAAACTAATGTGGAAAGCTTGACAAGAAAGCTAAGTGTTGCTCAGTTGTTCCATCTTAAAGAAAAACAGGCTGTATCTGTAAATAATTCAGTGAGCAAATTTGTCCTGTTGGTTTATAATTTTTGTTGTTGTTTCCAGTTACATTTTCCGCCTGAGCTGCACACGACTCGGCCAGTGGGCGATCGGTTATGTGACGGCGGATGGAAATATCCTCCAGACAATTCCCCACAACAAGCCCCTTTTCCAAGCATTGATTGATGGCTTCAGGGAAGGCTTGTAAGTAACTTCCCCTCAGTGCGGCGTGTCTTGACTCTTGTCTGTTCTGGTTACTGAGTCAGTAAATAAATAAGTTGCAGTCTCCTCAGATTTGAGACCAAAATGCACTTCTTTCCCTAAGTGAAATTGATCCTTGATTCACCAGGTCTGGTCTTCCCATTTCATTTCTCCTGGAGTTACAGGGGGAGAACAGGAGCGAGCATCCCTGCCGCTGCACCTTTGCCATTCTTACTCCGTTCTTACTACTTTTCTCACCTCAATATCTATTTGCTGCAATGTGAAGTCAGCCACCTTTCTGTCTCTCTCTCTTGTATTGTGGCTCAGAAAATACCATGTTTTGGAGAATTTTGGATTTCATGCCCATCTGTATTTTATTCCTGCCTAGGCCCTCTTTCATTGTACCAAATAACA
>NW_026847882.1:40401324-40447269 GCF_025583915.1 Anolis sagrei ordinatus | reverse complement strand
TAATAATAATAATAATAATAATAGGTACAATGAGAGAGGGCCTAGGCTGGAATAAAATACAGATGGGTGTGAAATCCAAAATTCTCCAAAATGTGGTATTTTCTGAGCCACAATCCAAGAGAGACAGACAGAGAGGTGGCTGACTTCACAATAAAAAACAAAGTATGGATTGTCAATGATGCAAACCCAGGTGATAGCAGGATTGAAGAGAAACAACTGGAAAAGCTGAGGATTTAAAGATCGATCTACAAAGACTGGCACAAGCCAGTCAAGATGGTCCCAGTGGTGATTGGCACACTGGGTGCAGTGCCTAAAGACCTTGGCCTGCACTTTAACACAATTGGCGCTGACAAGATTACCATCTGCCAGCTGCAGAAGGCCACCTTACTGGGATCTGCATGCATTATTCGCCGATACATCACACAGTCCTAGACACTTGGGAAGTGTCCAATGACACAGCAGAGTGTCTGCTGTGGACTCATCTTGTTGTGTTTCAAATAATAATAATAATAATAATAATAATAATAATAATAATAATACTTTATTTATACCCCGCGAAGGAAGATAGATGGTTTTGAATTGTGGTGCTGGAGGAAAGTTCTGAGAGTGCCTTGGACAGCGAGAAGATCCAACCAGTCCATACTTCAAGAAATAAAGCCTGACTGGTCATTGAATAGTAGAGGCAAAGATGAAGTACTTTGGCCACATCATGAGAAGAAAGGAAAGCTTAGAGAAGAGTACGATGCTGGGGAAAATGGAAGGAAAAAGGAAGAGGGGCCGACCAAGGGCAAGATGGATGGATGGCATCCTTGAAGTGACTGGATTGACTTTGAAGGGGCTGGGGGTGGTGACGACCAACAGGGAGCTCTGGCGTGGACTGGTCCATGAAGTCACAAAGAGTCGGAAACGACTGAACGAATGAACAACAACAACAAACCATCTCCCCAAGGGGACTCAGGGTGGCTTACATGAGTCCAAGCCCAACAGTACAACAGAGCAAATATACAACATAAAATACAAACAGCAAAATATAATGAAGATAAAAAATAAATACAGAAAACAATACAAATGAACACACCATGTGATGCAGTCTAGTTCCGCAAACCTTTAATCAGCATATGGCCAGCCCAGTTTCTCTTTCAGGCTGTCCAGTCTGAAGCTGTGCGCTGAGCAGAAAAAAAATGAAAAGCAGAAGTTCATCTTCAACAAGCTATGCAGCATTGCAAGTATAGTTGAGATGTTGCTGGAAAGGCAACAGGAAGGAGAATCAATCAGAAAAATGTCAGCTTTCCACCACATTCATGTTAGCCAATAGAGGAAACTTCAAGCCAAACTTTTGTATCTTCTTCATTTTGAGATTCTTCCATGTAGTGGTTGTGTCCTTTGCTAGAATTGTGTTGTTGGTCAGCTCATTCCACTATAAAGAGTTAAGTTTATTTCTGTTCAACCCTTTTCTGTTTTCCTCTGCAGTTACTTATATCCGGATGGGCGGAATCAGAACCCTGACTTGACCGGTCTGTGTGAGCCCACCCCGCAGGACCACATTAAAGTGACACAGGTAAGCAAAAACTGCAGTCTCTTTCTTTGCCATCTTAGTCCATGGCTTTTATCTGGATTAACGTTAGCCCTAGTTCCAAACTAGGCCTAGATATCTCTCAGAGTTGCTTTTGGGAAGAAAAAGGTTTTAAAATAATCCAGTTTGAAACCAATGTGGTCATGAGCCTTGCTTGGAGTGAAGATGCTGCATAGCTTTCTTTTAAGATTAGCTTTGTCTCCTCCTGGGATTGCTATCTGGAAACTGTGAGTGGATAATATTGGTGTTACCTTGAGCAAGTCACACTCTCAGTCTCAGAGGAATAAAATGGCAATTGAGTAAATCTTGCTAAGCATAACCTAGGATAGGGTTGCCATAAACCAGAGTTGGCTTGAAGGGACGCTTGTGGTAGTTATTTTAAATGACTCAATGAATATCAGAAATATTAAAAATTAACAAGGTATTTTTAATTACAAGAATGTGAGTCAAGCACTGAAAGGGTAAAATGATACAATGGATACAATGGTTAAACTCCTATGCCAGCAGGACTGAAGACCAACAGGTCGCAGGTTCGAATCCGGGGAGAGGCGGATGAGCTCCCTCTATCAGTTCCAGCTCGTCATGCGGGGACATGAGAGAAGCCTCCCACAAGGATGATAAAAACATCAATTCATCCGGGCGTCGCCTGGGCAATGTCCTTGCAGACGGCCAATTCTCTCACACCAGAAGCGACTTGCAGTTTCTCAAATCGCTCCTGACACGCCAAAAAAATGGATACAATGACTCAGCAAAAGCTGCAGTTCAGTATAAGCAGGTGTGCCTGTAACTTAGTAGCCCTCTGTCTGTCAGAGGGCCCCAGTGGGAGAAAGGCCTCAGTGTGTTAGTAGGCCTCAGTATGAGAAGGCCTCAGTGTTAATTCGCCTCAGTCGGAGAAAGGCTTCAGTTTGAGAGGAAGTCCCAGGTTGAAGGCCTCATGTGTAAAGCTACTGTGTGAAGCTCTTGTGTAAATTCGGTGTGAGAAGAGGCTCTGTGAGAGTGAAGCTGCTTATCTGCATAAGAAAGAAGACCGGTGAGGAAGCGAAGAAGAAAGTGCAAAGAATTTTATTTTTGTTATTGAAACTTTGTTCTTGTAAATAGTGCTACCATATTATTTTGCTTTAAAGAAAAGCCTCCTATGGAAGAGATAACATTGATCTGTGTGTTTTTGTTCTTTTTATCATTTTGGTGCAGGGTCATGCTGCTACTCATAAGTTACTCTGCTATACATTCATGGGGAGGGGTTTTTGTTAATAAGTTCACTCCCCCAGCAAGGGTTATGAGCCCAATATAACCCATAATACTACATACCATAATCTCTTTTCTCTTTCCTATCTCTCTTGCCTCAGGAACAATATGAATTGTACTGTGAAATGGGTTCTACCTTCCAACTGTGTAAAATCTGTGCAGAAAATGACAAAGATGTGAAAATAGAGCCCTGCGGCCACCTGATGTGCACTTCATGCCTCACTTCCTGGCAGGTAAGGCTGGCTGAAGTCTTGGCTTTCTGCTGTCAGTGTTCAGAATGGTAACCATTAAACCTCCCTTGCCTGTGCTTGGCATTCTTGAGGAATCACCTGTGTGTATGGCATTATCTTTAATGTAAATAAGCAGTTGCATTAGCATTAAGGCAATGAGATTTGCAGCAAAGTGATGTAACCGATGGCTTACATGAAATATGAGAAAGGGAGTTTGGGGTGGTACAATATCCTAGTTTGCCACATTGTAATTCCAATGAGAATATTGAAGTTGTTGTGTAATATTATAATCCTTTCTGTTGTATTTGGGTATTAGGATGTTTTAAGTTGTCAGTTGTTTTGTGACCTGCTTCCCTTCTTCCCTTTCCCATAGGAATCCGAAGGGCAGGGCTGTCCATTCTGCCGCTGTGAAATTAAAGGCACGGAACCCATTGTCGTTGACCCCTTTGATCCCAGGGGGGGAGGAGGACTGCTCCGGCAAGGCGCAGAGGGGGCCCCTTCTCCCAATTATGAAGACGATGATGACGACAGAGCAGACGAATCACTCTTCATGATGAAAGAACTGGCGGGCGCAAAGGTAATCTCTCCAGAGCTGTCCTGGAGGTCCAGGCCTTGTGTGTGGCCTCTCACCCAGGCCTCAGCTGATCCCACGCTTGCTTCTTCAAGGCTGTGGTTTCATGGGCTTGGAGGCTATGACCCTGGGATGGGATGTACTTCTAACAGGTATTGCATACACTTCAGCTTCTCTAGTACTGCTTTGTCATATCCAAATCTCAGCAGTCCATTTATTGAATCAAAATACCACTCTGAGAAAGTGAGTCCTGCCATGTTCCTGTGCAGGGTCTCTTTTCAGGGTAATAATAATAATAATAATAATAATAATAATAATACTTTATTTATACCCCACTACCATCTCCCCAAGGGACTCGGTGCGGCTTTCATAAGGCCGAGTCCACAATACATCAATACAAGCAACAACAGTAAAACAATTAAAACTCATAAACAAAAAAGCAATATACAGTGACAGTAATACAGCACACAATTAAAATCTATGGCTGGGCCAAATGTCATTAAAGTTAAAAATAATGCTAGGCATGAATAAGGTAGAAGAGATGGGGCATTGGTGAGAGCGTACAAACAATCCTAAATCAGTGTAAAGTGCATTTAGAGGGCACAATGCTGAGAATTCATTATTCTGGGAAGGCACACCGGAACAACCACGTTTTCAGGCTCCTCCTAAAGACTGCCAGAGTTGGGGCATACCTGATGTCCTAGACTAGCTGTGTCCAATTCAGTCCAAACTGGACCGGTTTTGCACCTTTCCACTGGTGTTTTTTCCCTTTTACTCAAATAATCCTTGGGATCCCTCCCAGAAGCCTTCTAGCTCCCTTTTCTGCAGGAATGGTACCAGTTTAGCCATTAAAGGACCTGCATTTGAAGAATGAGAGCACTGTTAGGGTCAAGGGTCTGGAGAACAAGCCCTATGAGGAGCGGCTTAAGGAGCTGGGCATGTTTAGCCAAGAAGAGAAGGCTGAGAGGAGATATGATAGCCATGTATAAATATGTGAGAGGAAGTCACAGGGAGGAGGGAGCAAGCTTGTTTTCTGCTTCCCTGGAGACTAGGACACGGAACAATGGCTTCAAACTACAAGAAAGGAGATTCCATCTGAACATTAGGAAGAACTTCCTGACTGTGAGAGCCGTTCAGCAGTGGAACTCTCTGCCCCGGAGTGTGGTGGAGGCTCCTTCTTTGGAAGCTTTTAAACAGAGGCTGGATGGCCATCTGTCAGGGGTGATTTGAATGCAATATTCCTGCTTCTTGGCAGAATGGGTTGGACTGGATGGCCCAGGAGGTCTCTTCTAACTCTATGATTCTATGACTGGGACACCTAGTCATCCGCAAACCCAATCAACATTTGATATGTAATTTGAGTTGTCTTCCTTCAAGTTACCGGGACCACACAGGTTATTCCCATTTCCACTGTATTATAACAGATACCACTTGGTAAATTTTGACCCTAAAAGATATTTTCAGTCATCAGTGCCGTCATCAGTGCGTAGGATGGAAGACCATGCCATCTAGTGGCTTATATATGCACCCATTGGTAGCTGTGTGGCACATTTGCTGGTAAAAGAACCACATTGGTGTTCAGAGCAAATCCTTTCAAAGATGGGCTAGCTGGATGAGTGGGCAACTAAATGGAGAAGAAGTACAAACACGTTTGTAGGTGCCTCTTCAGTCCATGAAGGAGTGAGGCAGGAGGATCTTGCATCAAATGGTTTTAAAAGTTTCAACGAGAATTTTATTTTGCTTCCTTGCAGGTCGAACGCCCCCCTTCTCCATTTTCAGTGGCTCCACAGGCATCACTCCCTCCGGTGCCCCCGCGGTTAGATCTCCTGCAACAACGTGTCTCCAATCCTCCTGGAGCTTCAAGTCCAGGGACCACCTCTAAGGTATGACTGGGGCAAAAGTGGGAAAGGATGCAGTCATTCTGAGTATGAGCTTTTCCTTTCATCTGAGAACACCCTGGTTTCCTGAGTTGTATAGAAACCCTCTGGCTTTTTGTTGCTTTGCTAGCGCACTTGGGTATTTGCTTGGAGCCAAATTATTAATCCATCTGAAAAATAGCTGGGCTAACCACCAAAGCATCATTTCGATTGATGTTTGATTTTCATCCAGAATACCACTCAGACTTGCAGTTGTGCTGATGGAAATGGCCTTCCTTAATCCAAGCATTCACTTGTGCTGTGCTGGCCCTCAGAGGCTTCCTTTCTCAGTCTAAAGAAGACTTGTGTAACTTGTCAGGCCGAAATTCCTATAGGCAAAGAAAGCCTCTTTGGACTACAGATATGTTTTTAGGATGTCACTTTCCAGGTAAAGCTATAATTAATGAACAAACTGTTGTGCAAATAAACTGTATTATATAAAGGGAAGTTGCAATTCTTATCAATTCATTAAACTGATGATGCAAGATTTTTTTATTTATTATGAACTTGCATTCAAGAGATTAAATTATTTTACTAATTAACTAAATATAAACATGGTTGCTGTGAGTTTTGTGGGCTGTGTGACTAGTTCCAGAAGCATTCTCTCCTGATGTTTTGCCCACATCTATGGCAGGCATCCTCAGAGGTGGTGAGGTCTGTTGGAAACTAGGCAAGTGGGGTTTATACAACTGTGGAACATCCAGGGTGGGAGAAGAAAACTCTTGTCTGCTTGAGGCAAGTGTGAATGTTTGCAAATGGATCACCTTGACTAGCATTGAATGGCCTTCCAGCTTCAAAACCTGGCTAATTGCTGCCTGGGTGAATCCTTTGTTGGGAGGTCATTAGCTAGCCGTGATGGTTTCGTGTCTGGAATTCCTCTGTTTTTGAATGTTGCTCTTTTTATTTACTGACCTGATTTTAGATTGTTTTAATACTGGTAGCCAGATTTTGTTCATTTTCATGGTTTCCTCCTTTCTGTTGAAATTGTCCACATGATTGTGTATTTCAGTGGCTTCTCTGTGTAGTCAGACATGGTGGTTGTTAGAGGGCTCCAACATTTCTGCAATATAAACAGTAAGAAAACCTGAAATACGCATTCAAGCTTGTACCGCTTAGCAATCACAGTGCTAAGAATGATATTTTTTAATAACTAGCATTAGAAAATGAATAACCAGACAATGCTGGGTACATCAGTTAGTTATTTATAAATTATTCTCTTGAGTGAGTCACACTCTCTGCCTCAGAAAAAGGTGTAAACAAACCTTTTTTCTGTCAACAGTATTGGGTGACACTGAGCAATAAAACCATGTCATTTCAGTTGTCTTGCTGTTTAGCCCTTTCGTTGCCTGCCTTCCATTGGCTGAAGTCCTTGTCTAAAGCGTCAGAGTATTGCAAGATACCAAAATCTCCTGATAAGATGTTGCTTGAGATGTTTGCCATTCTCTTCCTCCCTAGGCTGCACCGGGCTCCCTCCACAAAGACAAACCTTTGCCAATCCCACCAACGCATCGAGATCTCCCTCCTCCACCGCCTCCAGACCGGCCACATCCAGTTGGGGCGGACAACCGACCTCAGAGGCGACCCTTGCCTTGCACGCCGGGGGACAAGTTGCCTCTTGTGCCCTGTAACCGCCAGGCAGAGCTCTGGCCCGTGCGGCCCATCCCCAAAGCGCCCGGCGGTGTCGCTTTAAGTTCTGGTGAGCCTTGGGCAGGCCGAGATGTGACAAACCGGCACTCCCTCCCATTCTCACTACCTTCCCAGATGGACTCCAGAGCAGAGCCCCACCGGCATGGAAGCACTCTGAGCTTGGACACCACAGCGTCAGTAAGTGTCCCTTGGGATCCCTTTCTCACGCTCTCAGCCACGTCCAAAAAGGCTGGGCATTGTTTTCCCATTCTGGGAGTCAAGGCAGCAGAGAGAAAGTTGAAACAGAGAGAACCCAGAGTGTACCTCATACAAAAGTCACATTGCATGAAAAGGCAATGCTTATGAAAAGATAGGATGGAGGATGTGTCATAACTATAACTCATTTGGTTATGGCATTCCATGAAGAACTGTGTAGTGGGCATGGCACTGACAAATAGACACAAGACTGTGTAATGACCAAATGGCAGAACCTTCAAGGTTTTATTGGCATGCCCTAAAGGTCAGTTGTCCATATTCTGTGGGAAAGGAAGCAAAGTTATTCCAAGTACTGGGGATCAGAGATTGGTGTGGTTTTATGACCCTGGGTTCAATTAGTCTAAATCAGTGGTTCCCAACCTGTGGTCCGTGGACCACCAGTGGTCTGCAAGAACTAAAATATGGTTCGTGGCCTCACTACATCGTTGCAACGAAAGCGATTGGTCTCGCAAAACCCTCTTATAGTGCTGAGGCTTATTAAATATGGTTTTCTGAGGGTGAGCAGATGGAGACTACTGCATGGCATATATTCTGTATCAGAAACTATTGCTGATGTGGTCTATCCAATACAATTTTCTGAATCAGCACTCCAAATAATCAAATCAAATCTGAAGTTGACCAAAAACTGATTTATAACCTTTTGGTACTAATGTTGGAGAGTGGTCCCTGCTCAACATGGCTGCTGTTCAAATTGGTCCCTGGTCAAGTGGTACCTGGTCACAGGGTCCCTGGTCACAGGGGTCCCTGGTCAAAGTGGTCCCTGGCCAAAGTGGTCCCTGGTCACGGTGGTCCCTGGTCACGATGGTCCCTGGTCACAGGGGTCCCTGGCCAAAGTGGTCCCTGGTCACAGAGGTCCCTGGTCACAGTGGTCCCTGGCCAAAGTAGTCCCTGGTCACAGGGGTCCCTGGTCAAGTGGTACCTGGTCAAAGTGGTCCCTGGTCCCTGGTCACAGGGGTCCCTGGTCAAAGTGGTCCCTGGCCAAAGTGGTCCCTGGCCACGGTGGTCCCTGATCACGGTGGTCCCTTGTCAAAGTTGTCCCTGGTCACAGTGGTCCTTGGTCAAAGTTGTCCCTGGTCGAGTGGTCCCTGGTCAAGTGGTCCCTTGTCACAGGGGTCCCTGGCCAAAGTGGTCCCTGGTCACAGTGATCTCTGGTCACAGTGGTCCCTGGTTAAAAAAAAGGTTTGGAATCACTGTTTTAAATATTTATTTATTTACTGTATTTGTATACCGCCTTTCTCAGCCAATCGGCAACTCAAGGCGGTTTCCAACAAATCAGTATACATAAAACATAATATAGATAAAAAACATTAAACAGTATAAAACATCACAAAAGCATCTCTCAGTAAAAGAAACAACTGGTGCAGAAAGGAACCTGACAGAATGTGAGTCTAGTTCATACATGGGCAAACTTTGGCCCTCCAGGTGTTTTGGACTTCAGCTCCCACAATTCCTAACAGCTGGAGATAATGATCCTTCAACTAACTTAGGCCTGAGTCTGATAGGGCTTTGTAGATTCTAACTTTGAATTGTGCCAGGAAACAGAATGGCAGCCAGTGCTTCCTCATATGGAGTGCTATACAATCATCATAGCAGACATTCCTGAAGAGATGACTGCTTTAACAATCCTGCCATAGTGAGACCCAAGAGAAAAATTGCCTCGTGTGCTTAACTGGTACAGCAACTCTGTACTGGTGGAGTTGGGAAGTCTGTGAATGTTTATGCATCCCCACAATCATGTACACAACCTAACCTGTAACCAAATGTGGGTTAAACTTTTCTGTGACCTTACCTGGATCTTTTGAAATGACAGAGTTGTGGAAATTTTGCACACTTGGAGCTTAGGTCTCATAACTTGGGTTAATGAGAGTGAGTGTTTGCACTTTTGAGCTCCACGCAGATCAAAGTACAATGAGCCGGTTCACAGCATTGCACAGTAAAATAGCTTTATTCATGTGCAACCCTTCTCAAGTTAATAGTGTGAAGGGCTGTCGAATTTTGAGGAAGTGGCTTAGGAAGGAATGTGGTGAGCACTTCTTCTTTGGAAACGCACATCATTTTCCTGTTTCCAGCACGTACCTCCAGAAGCTCCACACTACTGTCAGTAGCATTTTAAACCCAGCCCTCTGAACCCAGAAGCGATGGTTTGGGATGGGATTGATGGATTGATGAGGTGTCTTCACAACACTTTGTTCATATTTATTTATTTATTTATTTATTGTGTCAGGAGCAACCAGACATTTGTATTACATTTTTAACAAAGCAAACAAACAAACAGACAAAACACAAAGTTTCAAGCTTGGTAGTTGATTAAATGTCCTTTGACCAGTATTTGGCCACTTGGAGTGCCTCTGGTGTTGCTATAAGAAGGTCCTCCATTGTGCACGTGGCATGGCTCAGGTTGCATTGCAGCAGGTGGTCTGTGATTTGCTCTTCTCCACACTTGCATGTCGAGGATTCCACTTGGTAGCCCCATTTCTTAAGGTTGGCTCTGCATCTCGTGGTGCCAAAGCGCAGTCTGTTCAGCACCTTCCAAGTCACCCAGTTTTCTGTGTGCCCAGGAGTGAGTCTCTCATTTGGTATCAGCCATTGATTGAGGTTCTTGGTTTGAGCCTGCCACTTTTGGACTCTTGCTTGCTGGGGTGTTCCAGCGAGTGTCTCTGTAGATCTTAGAAAACTATTTCTTGATTTAAGTCGTTGACGTGCTGGCTGATACCCAAACAGGGGATGCGCTGGAGATGTCACTGCCTTGGTCCTTTCACTATTGGCTGCTACTTCCCGGCGGATGTCAGGTGGTGCAATACCCTGTGATAATGTAATTTCTCCAGTGGTGTAGGGCGCAGACACCCCATGATAATGCGACATGTCTCATTAAGAGCCACATCCACTGTTTTAGTGTGGTGAGATGTGTTCCACACTGGGCATGCGTTCTCAGCAGCAGAGGAGCATAGCGCAAGGGCAGATGTCTTCACTGTGTCTGGTTGTGATCCCCAGGTTGTGCCAGTCAGCTTTCGTATGATATTGTTTCTAGCACCCACTTTTTGCTTGATATTCAGGCAGTGCTTCTTGTAGGTCAGAGCATGGTCCAGAGTGACTCCCAGGTATTTGGGTGCGCTGCAATGCTCCAGTGGGATTCCTTCCCAGGTAATCCTCAGAGCTCGGGGTGCTTGTCTGTTCTTAAGGTGAAAGGCACATGTCTGTGTTTTAGATGGATTAGGGATCAGCTGTTTTCCCCTGTAATAGGTAGTAAGAGCACCTAGAGCTTCAGAGAGCTTCTGTTCAACCATCTCAAAGTTCCCTGCTTGAGCGGTGATGGCACGATCATCTGAATAGATGAAACTCTCTGTCCCTTCTGGCAGTGGCTGGTCATTTGTGTAAATGTTGAACATGGATGGAGCAAGCACGCTTTGTACATATGAGTGAGATGCATTTAGCTTCCACATTGTCCACAGTTGTATACAATAGTTATGTTTTCTCTGAGCCTGTTTCTTAGCTCTGTATACTTGCCGTGACTTTCTGATGGCAACCAAGAAGAAAAACTTCCCTAGAGTTCAATGCAGGTTTACAGATATACCATATATACTCGAATATGAGCCGACCCAAATATAAGGCGAGGCACCTAATTTTACCACAAAAAACTGGGAAAACGTATTGACTCGAGTATAAGCCGAGGGAGGGAAAAGCAGCAGCTACTGGTCAATTTCAAAATAAAAATAGATACCAATAACATTACATTAATTGAGGCATCAGGAGGTTAAATGTTTTTGAATATTTACATAAAAGTGTAATTTAAGATTTTTCTTTTCAACTCTGATTAAACCATTATTCTAACCTTCTTCAGTGTAAATATGCATATGCATCCTTCCAATAATAATGATGTAATAAAAATAATAATAGAGTAAAATAATGGAAATGTAATAACAGTAGTAATAGAATAAAATAATAAATGTAATAATGATAAAAATAGAGCAAAATAATAAATGTAATCATAATAGAGTAAAATAATGTACATGTAATAATAATAAGAAATAGAGTAAAATAGTACTGTATATACTCAAGTATAAACCTAGTTTTTCAGCCATTTTTTAGGCTGAAAAAGTCCCCCTCAGCTTATATTCGAGTCAAAGTTATTTATTATTTTACTCTGTTATTATTATTATTATTATTATTATTATTATTATTATTATTTTCATTTCATTTATTATTTTATTCTATTTATTATTATTACATTTATCATTTTACTCTATTATTATACATTTTATTTTACTGTATAATTGTTATTATTGCTACATTCATTATTTTACTCTTTTTATTATTGTTATTATTACATTTGTTATGTTGCTCTCTTTATTATTATTGGAAGGATACGTAAGCACGTAATAATCAGGTAAATAATCAATTAATCAAAGTTGGACAGTCTTATCTTAAATTACCATTTTTGTAAATATTCAAAAAAATATAACTTACTGATTCCTCAATTAATGTAATTTAATGTGGTATCTATTTTTATTTTGCAATTTACCAGTAGCTGCTGCATTTCCCACCCTCGGCTTATACACGAGTCAATCTGTTTTCTCAGTTTTTGTGGTAAAATTAGGTTCCTCGGCTAATATTCGGGTCGGCTTATACTCGGGTATATACGGTAAATAACCTTGACTCGAGTACAAACTGAGGAGAGATTTTTCATTCTTAAAATGGGCTGAAAAACTAGGCTTATACTCGAGAATATACAGTATATTTGACCCAAATCTGTTTGGTCATATTTTCCCCTAAGCATATTTCCAAACAATCTAACTAACAAGAGAATGCAAGCCAAGTATATCTAATTCTAATCATGTATTTTATTGTTGTTTGTAAGTGATGCCTAGAAGTTCCTTCCAATGCATCGAATGAGGATGTTTGTTTCCCCCTCTTTCTCAAATGACCTGCTGGTAATAGCGTTTGACATCGTATTTCCTTGCAGAACCAACCCAGTGGGCTCCCTGCTGGCTTGGATGCTGAACACTCCAAAATAAAACCATCTTCTTCGGCCAATGCCATCTACTCCCTTGCTGCAAGGTATGTACTTTGGAGAATCTTTGCCCAGAAATGCAACCAGTGCAGGTTTTGACTTATACAGTTGGTGGCCAGTGACTGCGGTTCTATGGATGGGTTCCTCTTTTGGGAGCTGACCTCCTGTGTGCCCTAATTCAAGCATGTGCCCTGTCTGTGATGCTTGAAATACCTGAAACAGAATAGAATATTTTACATATTGTATAGGTTTTTGTATTATCTGTTATAGAACTCCAATATGCTGATGATAATGTAGTCTGTGCGCATTCAGAAGAAGGCCCACAAGCCACTCTAAACATGTATTGTCGAAGGCTTTCATGGCTGGAATCATCGGGTTGTAAGTTTTCTGGGCTGTATGGCCATGTTCTAGAAGCATTCCCTCCTGACGTTTCGCCTGCATCTATGGCAGACATCCTCAGAGCCCCTGGTGGCACAGTGGGTTAAACCCCTGTGCCGGCAGGACTGAAGACCGATAGGTCGCAGGTTTGAATTCGGGGAGAGGCGGATGAGCTCCCTCTATCAGCTCCAGCTCCTCATGCGGGGACATGAGAGAAGCCTCCCACAAGGATGATAAAACATCAAAACATCCGCGTCCCCTGGGCAACGTCCTTGCAGACGGCCAATTCTCTCACACCAGAAGTGACTTGCAGTTTCTCAGGTCGCTCCTGACACGACAAAAAAAAAAATCCTCAGAGGTTGTGAGGTCAATTTTTTTGTTGTGTCAGGAGCAACTTGAGAAACTGCAAGTCGCTTCTGGTGTGAGAGAATTGGCCATCTTCAAGGACGTTGCCCAGGGGATGCCTGGATGTTTTGATGTTTTACCATCCTTGTGGGAGGCTTCTCTCATGTCCCGCATGGGGAGCTGGAGCTGACAGAGGGAGCTCATCTCTCTCCCTGGATTCGAATCTTTGACCTGTCACTCTTCAGTCCTGCCGGCGCAAGGTTTTAACCCATTGCACCACTGGGGGCTCCTGATGTTTAGGCTGATCGTATCTTACAAGATTGTGCCTTTTATTTACATATTATTGTGTGATTTTAAGGTAGGACTCAATTACGAGAGCGGAGGATCCCCAGAGCTGTCAGTTTATGAAACCATCAAGGGTGTAATGGATGTAAAGCAAGGAAAGTATCATGAATCTTAAGGATGGAGCACATTAAAGCTCAGCCAGGCATCAAGAGTGCTTTGTTACCTGGAAAAATGTAGATGTCTTCCATGAAGGAGGAATTGTGACCAGAGCTGCCATACATCCCTTATTTGAGGGTCTGTTATAGGGCTAGCAGGTATTCCTTATTATAAATGATATTTCCTATTTGAGAGTTGGAGAGTTTTTCTGTTTAAACTCATAAAAAGGTGCCAAGAGATCGTATCGTTTGATGTGGGCCTTTCATAAAGACAAAAATGCACTTTATGAATGTGGATAATATTGGGTTGCTGTGAGTTTTCTGGGCTGTATGGCCATGTTCCAGAAGCATTCTCTCCTGACGTTTCACCCACATCTATGGCAGGCATTCTCAGAGGTTTTGAGATCTGTTAGAAACTTGGCAAGTGGGGTTTTTATATATATATATATATATATATATATATATATCTATCTATCTATCTATCTATCTATCTATCTATCTATCTATCTGTGGAATAATGTCCAGGGTGGGAGAAAGAACTCTTGTCTGCTTGAGGCAGGTGTGAATGTTGCAATTGGCTACCTTTATTAGCATTGAATGGCCTTGTAGCTTCAAAGCTTGGCTAGTTGTTGCCTGGGGGGATTCTTTGTTGGTAGGTGTTAGCTAGCCCTGATTGATTCTTGTCTGGAATTCCTCTGTTTTTGAGTGTTGCTCTTTGTTTACTGTCCCAACTATGGCGTTTATTTTTAATACTGGTAGCCAGATTTTGTTCATTTTCATGGTTTCCTCCTTTCTGTTGAAATTGCCCACTTGCTTGCGGATTTCAATGGCTTCTTGTGTAGTCTGACATGGTGGTTGTTAGCTTGGTCCAGCATTTCTGTATTTTCTGAGGATGCTTGCCATAGATGTGGGTGAAACGTCAGGAGAGAATGCTTCTGAAACATGGCCATACAGCTTAGAAAACTCACAGCAGCCCAATGATTCTGACCATGAAAGCCTTCGACAACACATTGTGGGTAATATGTCAGTGTTGCAGCAAAATCCATAGCTAAGTGATCTGAAATCAATGCTTTTATTTAGGTTCTATTTAGGCAGAATGTAAACCTGCTTTTTTGTCATGAATTTTGGCTTATTTTCAAAACCTGGGAATACCAATAATGGAAATAAACTAAACAGTACAAGCAGCACTTCTTAACACTCTTGGCGTCCATGCCACAAACCAGATGATTTCCAGCCATTTGCTTTGAAGCTTTCTTCTTTTTTATTATCTTCCTTACGCTTATCCCCAGACCGCTGCCTGGGCCAAAGCTGCCGCATGGAGAGCCCTCTGAAAATGACGAAGACACCGAGTACATGTCGCCGTCCTCACTGCCCCTTGTGCCGCCGCTTGCCTTGGCCGGACAAAAGCCTGAGGCCAAATTGCCTTTGGAAGCGAGCCAGAGTTCACGGTGAGGCAAGACCCGTCTCGGACAGAATGGCCGCTCTGTGTCCGCTCTGCCGCCTCGTGTTCCTTTCCCTTTAACTGTCTTTTCTCAGGGAGCCTTCGGAGTGAAAACAAGTGCATTCGAATCCATCTGAAAATGTGCTTTAAATTTATTTGAGCCTGGAAAGACAGCCCCAAATGTGCCCTTGCTGTTTGTCTGAAAGATGCTTTCCCAACTGTTATATAAGCCGAGGCTTTGTGTGTGCATTCACTTGGGATGCAGTTAAAATCATAGAATCCTAGAGTTGGAAGAGACCTCGTGGGCCATCCAGTCCAACCCCATTCTGCCAAGAATCAGGAAAATTGCATTCAAAGCACCCCTGACAGATGGCCATCCAACCTCTGCTTAAAAGCCTCCAAAGAAGGAGCCTCTACCACTCTCCGGGGCAGAGAGTTCCACTGCTGAACAGCTCTCACAGTCAGGAAGTTTTTCCTAATATTCAGATGGAATCTCCTTTTTTGTAGTTTGAAGCCATTGTTCCACGTCTTAGTCTCCAGGGAAGCAGAAAACAAGCTTGCTCCCTCCTTCCTATTACTTCCTCTTACATATTTATACATGGTTATCATATCTTCTCTCAGCCTTCTCTTCTGAAGGCTAAACATGCCCAGCTCCTTAAGCCGCTCTTCATAGGGTTTGTTCTTCAGACCCTTGATCCTTTGAGTCACCCTCCTCTGGACACATTCCAGCTTGTCAACATTTCCCTTAAATTGCAGTTCCCAGAATTTGACACATTATTCCAGGTGTGGTTTGACCAAGGCAGAAGAGAAGGGTAGCATGACTTCTCTGGATCTAGACACTATACTCCTATTTATGCAGCCAAAATCCCATTGGCCTTTTTTGCTGCCGCATCACATTGTTGGCTCATGTTCACCTTCCTGTCCGCGAGGACTCCAAGATCTGTTTCACACGTCCTGCTCTCGAGTCAGGCATCCCTCATTTTGTATCTTTGCATTTCATTTTTTTCTGCCTAAGAGAAGTATCTTGCATTTATCCCTGTTGAACTTCATTTTGTTAGTTTTGACCATTCATCTCTCTAATCTGTTAAGCCCTCTAAACCACCCTGGTGCAGTCAAAGGTTATACAAAAATTGGTTTACAGAAAATGTTACATCCCAAAGGGTCCAATCAGTTAATAAATCAATCACATTATTGATACCCACCATTTTCTCAAAATTGGGACTGCTAAGCACTTTTAATCTTGTACCCACTACTTTGGCCTGGCCCAGTTTTATAGTGTCCTGATGTATTATTTATTGCTTGTTGTTAATATTGCTTTAACTGTTTTTAATTTGCTTTAGGTGTTGTATTGTTGTGTTGTGTTTTGAGGCCTTGGCCTATGTAAGCCGCATCGAGTCCTTCGGGAGATGCTAGCGGGGTAATAATAATAATAATAATAATAATAAGGAGCCCCATTTTCTTAAGCAATAGACAACTTGTGCCCAGAATACTAGCCCGGACAACATGTTACAGCAAAATATAACTAGAACATAAACCAGCATAGGAATGGCTGTTGCCTGCTTCACAGATCCAGCATCACTTCTGAAGCAAATATTTCTCTTTTTCCCTTTCTTGCTTAGGGTGTTGGAGGATGAGGAGGACATGGACGGGTGCACCTATGAAGCCATGTTCAACATCCACTCGCAAGCAGCACCTTCTGGCTCTGAGGCTGCCAGCGCTCTTGGTAAGATTCCTGAGAGAAAGTGTGGAATGGGAACCTACAGCTAGGTTGCACAGACCTTACTTTGGCCTGTGGGATGTTTATGTGAATGGAGGATCCAAGGGCCTGAATGGCTCAAGAGGCAGCATGGCTTGATGGTGGAGAAGGACTTAGACCATTTAATGTCTGTGTAAAAAAGATACATAGAGGCAAGATTCAAAGCTGCCTTAAGAAATGGATAGGAGAGTGCCTGACTAATTATTGCCTGGAGATGATTAGTGTGCTTTGTGGAAAATTGTCATTGCAAGTACCGTTTTAACTGTATGGGCAATGAAAAGCATGGAGGAAAAGATTCTTTAAAAAAAACCAGGGTGTTTTGAATAGTAAAGGTAAAAGTTTCCTCTTGACAATACGTCTAGACATATCCGACTCTGGGGGGTGGTGCTCATCTTCATTTCAAAGTCAAAGTGCCAGCGTTGTCCATAGACACCTCCAAGGTCATGTGCATGGAGCGGCGTTACCTTCCCGCCTGTCGATCTATGCACATTTGCATGTTTGGCAGAAGCTGGGGATAAGAGCAGGAACTCACCCTGCTCCCTAGATTTGAACTTCTGACTTATTGGTCAGCAAGTTCAACAGCTCAGCGGTTTAACCCGCTGCGCCACTGGGGGCTTCTTTGTTTTGAATACTCAAGATTAATCCATGAGGATTTTTGTTCATAAGGCAAAGGAGGAGATAGGAAATATTAAAACTGTAGTTGTGTCTGTAATGTTGGTAAGAGAGACATATCAGAGGTGTGTCTCTTTCATAGCACGAAAGTCCAATTCTTTATTTTTTCACCTTTTATCTTTGGGACGTTAGTATACCTTTGAAATTTTTTACCAAAGTAATGGATATTTATGTGCTATCATGCATTTAAGCACTTAAGGTTGTAATGTGCTTGTTTATATTCTCTCTCTCATATATATATATATATATATATATATATATATTAATTGAAGCAGTCATTGCCATAGAGTCATTCATTTTAAACATGCCTTATCTTCATTTAGCCTTTCCCTGGTGCATGAATTATATATGATTCTGGAAAGCCTTGGGCACTGGGATAAATGCAGGCACTTTGAAAATATTGTTTCCCTCTTGGAATGGTTTCACTTTAGTGAACAATTGGAATGTGTTTGCTTACATCCTGTTGGTATCCAATCCATCTGTCTCCAACTTTGTCTTGTTTGAGGTTTAGGCTGTCAGAGGTTCTCTTTTGAGACTCATTCCCCATGAAAGAGGTTGCAGGACCTCAGGCTTGTAGATAATGCCATGGTCTCCTTTATTTTCTCCCCCCTTGTCAGAGGGGATCGATAGCACAGCTTCCAATGCCACCAATGGTCCTGAGGAGTCGGAGAATGAGGAGGATGGTTACGATGTGCCCAGGCCAGCTCTCCACATGACCATGGCCCGGCGGACGCTCTCCGATATCTCCAACGCAGCCTCTGCCTTCAGCCGTGCTTCTCTGGATGGGGAGGTCCTAGCAGGTGCGTAACCCCAGCTCTGGTCATTGTGCAGCACGGCAGCTTTATGAACCTTTATGCCTTTGTGAACCAGCCCTGACTTTCTCCATTGGATACATTCATGATCTGGAAATATTCTAAGGTTGGGGGCAAGAAGTGTAGGTAACAGACATGCAACACTTTGCCACAAGGATGCTTGGAATGGCAAGGAGGAACAATCCACTATGATTGGGTTTAACCTCCACTTTTCTGCTTTGATGTTTTTAAGATCAGTAACTTGTTTCTAACCATGTTACCTCCCCTTCCTTCCTTCCTTCCTTCCTTCCTTCCTTCCTTCCTTCCTTCCTATCCCTCACTTCTGATGTAATCGACCAGACCGTGGCCCATACCGCCTCTTGCATTTTCGTTCTGTAACTACCTGGTGTCGCACCTACCTTCTTAATTCCTGAATAAGTATATTTCCTGTAGTCGGGACGTGCCCCCCTTCCTTCTTTCCTTCCTGTTTTCCCTCCCTTTCTTCTTTTTTCCTCCTTCCTTTTTACCTTTCCTTCATGACTCATTTCATTCCTTCCCTTCACTGTTGTATTGACTCTCCTTCTTGCTCTCTCTTATCCTTCTTCTCTTCTCTTTTCCCTCCCTTCTGTCTGTCTCCCTCACTCCTTTCCTTTCCTCCCCCCTTTCCTCTTTCCTTTCTTCTTTTCTTTCCTCCGTTCTTCATTCCTCCCTCCTTTCCTCTTTTCTTCCCTCCCTTCTTTCTCCCTCCCTCCTCCTTTCCTCTTTCCTTTCTTCTTTTCTTCCCCCCTTCTTCCCTCTCCCTCCTTCCTTTCCTTTCCTCCTCCTTCCTTTTCTTCTCCTTCTTTCTCCCTCCCTCCTCCCCCTCCCTTCCCTCCCATCCCTCCCTTCCTTCCTTCCTTCCTTCCTTCTGCCATTCATCTTTGCTTTTTCTTTTCTTTTCTTTCTTTCTTTCTTTCCTTCTTTCTCCCTCCTTTCCTTCATTCCCTCCTTCCTCTTTCTTTCCTTTCTGTCCTTCCTCCTTCTTACTAAATTGTGTTTTTTATTTCCTCCTTGTTATTTATCCTTACTAAAACCCATTCCTTTTAAGTTTTTCAGAGAATGACAGAATATTGAGAACTGCTAGAGAAAGGGCTCAGGGGCTCCACTGAAAAAGAATGTTGGCTCTGTCCAGTCTGGTTGGCGCTCAGGGGGTTAAACCCAATCGCATTGGGTAGCTCATCCTGTCATCTCAGAATGGACCTTCACAGTAAGCCAGGCACGGGCAAACTTGGGCCCTTCACGTGTTTTAGACTTCAACTCCCACGGCTGTTAGGATTTGTGGGAGTTGAAGGCCAAAACACATGGAGAGCCCAAGTTTGCCCATGCCTACAGTAAGCCCTTCGCATCTTGTTACTGCATTTCTTTCAGTCCTGCCTGTTACTGTGAGAGATTGGACACTTACCCCTTTCTGTTCTGGAGTGTATTCTGTGGAGCGTTCTCATATCCCCTTTCTCCTTCCATAGATTTTAGAAGAAACGAAGAAGTGGCCGACAGTCTGGTTTTGAGCAGTTCCTTTTTCTTGCATTTCTCGGACGCTCTATATATAATCTAGTGGCTACTTCTGCTTTGAACTAGTGAACCACATGAGTCCCAGCTCTTCACTCTGAAATGTGTTGGCATATGACCCCTTAAAACAAATTTACTTTTATTTTAGGGGTGGGCAGTGCATAGGATATGGTGTTTGTTACTTAAAACTCAAATAAGAAAACAGTACTTAAACATACTGTTCTGGTACAGCTATACCAGGAGCTCCAATTTTATTTGCTTTGTATTAAATGTTTGCTTGCAGTCCAAGGTTTCAGGGACTCTGCAGATAGGTGGCTTCCTTTGGTTGCAGTCATAGGGCAAGTCACCTGTCCATCATCGTTAAGTTTGGTCCCGCCCCTTGCTCAGGGCAATTGGGAAGGGAAGGGAGCCATTTTTAGTTAGTCTCAATAAGGAAAGCTAATGTACAGGACGTGTGCAAGCTCCCCCTGTACAAAAGCTTCAACCCTTAAGACTTTCTGGGGGAGAACAGTCTTAAGAGCATCCAAAGATCTCCAGAGATTTCCAGGGAAACAGTTCTAAAGCCTTGAGGAATTTCGGAGGGCAAACAGTTTGGAAGACCACAAAACTCCAACTGGAGAATCTACTGGCCTTACTGGTAGGTCCACTTGGTGTTTTGAGAAGCAGTTCGACCCGGTATTGGAGCCCACATCAGTAAGGATTAGATTACAGTCAGCCTGGGAAAAGTTAAAAAGGGATTTTCTTTAAAGTAAAAGAAACAGTTACTGAAGACAATTGCCTGTCCTTTGAGGACATGTTTAGGAAGCCACCAGTTGCATAAAAGCCTGGCAGCATTTGTTTAACTTTATTGAAGACAAGAAAGGTTTTTGTTTGATTGTTCATTAATAAAGGACATTGTTATTCTTCACAAGCCATCTAAACACTATTTGTGGTGGAAAGTCCCTGAGAGCTTCTCTTTGCCTTCCCGCTGGGCAAAGGTTGCATGTCCTGATTTAAAAGCAATTCTTTATAGGCCCAGCGCGCGACAGAACACATACTGTTGCACCTCAACAGGAATGCACCTTGCTCACAGCACTCACTAGGAAACCAGACGTGGTAATAAACAGTTTATTGATAAAACACATATAAGAAAGGGCCAAAGGCATGTTAATAATAGGGTAAAAATCCAAGTGTTAATGCAGAAAGTAAGTCCCAAGGGCAATAGGTAAATCCAAAAAACAAGAGTTAAAACATGAACATTAATCCAAAAAATAAGGAACAAAACAGGAACATGAATCCATAAAACCAGAAGCAAAACATAACCAGGAATCTTGGGCCTTGAGCTAAAGCATGAACCAGGAACAAGACAGTTGCGACATCACTTGATCTAAACTCCTAACAGCTCTTTCTCTAACTTAAGGGCTGCAAGACATGAACACATTCCTTTGACCTTGAGAGGCCCGCTTTTGCCTCTCTTTCCCATAGCTTTTCTTGCACCTGAATTTCTGCCCCCTCAGAAGTAGCCTGATATTTCGGTCTAAGCCAGTTGCTTCCTTGGATGAGCTAATGTTATCCTCTCCTCCCTGTCTGTTGGCTTCCAAATCAGTTTCACTCTCACACTTTGACTTAGCCACAGTATCTTGGTCCAAAACTCCCTCTGATCTTTCAGCTGGAGAACCATCTTGCTCTAAGACCCCCTCGGTCTGGGAACCCACAGAACCATCAGGCACTGCTCCTTCAAACCCCTCATCTTCATCAGCTGACTGGCGCAGTGGGTTAAACCCCTGTGCCAGCAGGACTGAAGACAGACGGGTTGCAGGTTCGAATCTGGGGAGAGGTGGATGAGCTCCCTCTATCGACTCCAGCTCCTCATGCGGGGACATGAGAGAAGCCTCCCACAAGGATGATAAAAACATCAAATAATTCAGGCGTCCCCTGGGCAAAGTCCTTGCAGACGGCCAATTCTCTCACACCAGAAGCGACTTGCAGTTTCTCAAGTCGCTCCTGAAACGACAAAAAAATAATCAGCTGACTGAACCACAACACATACATAAATATACTTGATCCAGACTTACATACTTGACTGCACAATTTATCTTATGGACATACACCTCATTGTGAGGAGTGTCTTGTTGTGAAGAATGCCTGGCTCAGAAGTGTATGCTGCTTCTTCTTCCCAACCTTGTCTTTCTCTCCCTTCCAGGATTTTCTGATGGTGCCCAGGTTCCAGAGAGGCCCCCCAAACCCTTGCCACGAAGGATCAACTCCGAGCGGAAAGCAGGCAGCTGCCTGCCGGTGGGCGGTGGAGCAGGGCCGGTCCCGGCCGCCGCCTCCCTGCAGCTCTCCAGCGAGATCGAGAGCCTCATGAGCCAGGGCTACTCATATCAGGACATCCAGAAGGCCCTGGTCATTGCCCACAACAACATTGACATGGCCAAGAACATCCTCCGGGAGTTTGTCTCGGTCTCGTCCCCGGCCCACGTGGCCACATAGCACAGCCCCTCGCTCTGCCTGGGACCCCCTGCCTGGGCGGCACCCTGCCCAGCCTCTTCTAGAGGAGTTCATAGGCTCCTGGAGAGACTTCCTGAGAAGTCAGGCCTGCCTCGACGGAGCATCATCGGTCATCAGGGTTTTATGCGATTCCAGGTGTCAAACGCGAGCGGAGTGAAGCGGAGCGGCTAGGTGTGCGTCCTCGACAGTCTGTGTGTGTCTTTTCCGGAGTCTCCCCCGACCCCTGCACTTTCTAACTTGAGAGAAAATGGACGTGTTGTGTTTTGATAGGTATGCCTAGGCTCCTCTACTGGGCTGGGATATATATCTATATATGTCTCGTGCTGTGAATTCAAACTGGATGCCGGCTTCTCGAATGGCATCTCCACGTCGCTCATGGCGTGCCCTCCCGCGGTTCAGGGCACCGGACGTGGACCTCTTTGCTGCTGTATGTTTTGGCTCAGGCTTTTGAGACCAGGTCCTAGACGACGGAAGAGGTTTCAGTCCTTTCCTTCTGTAATACTATCCTCCCCTAGGCTTGCTCCATTCCGTATTGGCAGTCAGGTCCACTTTGTTGTTGTGCTGAGTCTCTTCCTTGACAGCGTTGCTTGCCACACACTGGATTGCAAGGCACTGTAGATGCTGGACTGTTCTCGCCTGCGCTGGTGAGGCTCAGATGCTGCTTTAGTCCCTCGTCCTGAGCATTATATTTGGAAGTCTTTTCACATTGAATCCAGACTGTTGTGGAGCGGAGTCTTCCAGCCGTCGTCTTGCAACACTCCCGGTGCTTTCGCTGGTTGGCACAACATAGGGCATCTTTGAGGCACCTCATGGTTGCCGTTCCATCCTCTCCTTAGTCAGCTTCCTTTCAAAGCGGGAGATAACCACCTTCTGATGTAGATATGTTTAACCTCCCAACTCAGCAGTAAAAAAGAAATACCACTCTTCATGAAACATTATTTTGAAAAAGGGATCTCTTTCTCTATCCTTGTTCCTTTGGAGATGGGAGGAAGTTCAGACCTTTTGATGGGTGACACGACACATTTAGTTGTTTCTTTTTTCAGAATGGAAGTTTGCAGATTGGGTGGCAATTCTAGAAAAAGGTGGATTTGGGCCTGGACCACCACAGTCCAGTCAGAGGACTTTACTGCAGCATCAGCTGCGACAACGAGATGTCTGTCTTGACATACATTGCATGTTGGATTCTAAAGAGCATTGGTTTCTCTTTTTCTGATAAAGAAATGCTATCTCATCCATTGAAAGATGGAACCAGGGGGAAACTGCGTTTATACAAATTGGGTTTCACTTTATGTGGACAGCCTTAATTGGAAATTTTGGCAGAGGATGTTTGCGCAGGGATCTATTTGGCGGCAAGTTACTCGCATTGCATGGGGGAAAGTGTGAAGATTGGAAGCCACTATTGGCTGTCTCTTGCCGTGGTGCCGAAGCTGAGTCACTGACTTGGCCAGTGGTTGCTCTTGCGTAACTTTTCCTGGCCCAGGTGAAGAGCTCTCCGAAGCCAACGCCTCACTGACGCTCCATGCATGAGACACTCAGCAACAACATCAATCCAATTTTGCTGTTTTCGCGTGTAACACTGAAAATTTTCCACCTGGCAGGCCTCAAACAGTGTGTTTTGTAGGGTTTGCTATGATTTTTCAGATCCTGGTGACATTTATCAGTTGCTGAGTGAACCCCGTTGAGTAAGAAGAGCTGTGACTGGGCCATTTCTTAAGAACCAAGTGGCCTGTGCTTTCCTAAGTTGGTAGGATCATGGATACTCCCTTTTTCTCCCCAAAGGGCCCACCGACTGCACATTGAGTCGCGGTTCGGTTTGCTAAAACTGCAAAAACCAGTTGGAAGAAGCTGTTGAGGTAAATAAACAGCACTGAGTTGGCAACCAGCCTTCTTTGCCAGCGTGCCCAAGAATGCCTTGGCCAAAGGAGTAGCACCAATGTGTCTCTGTGGATAATGGGACACTTATGAGACACTTGAAATGCCAAGGCTGTCAGGACCATTCCAGAACTAGCTTGAGCATTGTCGCATGTGTAGCCGACTGTGGACTTTTCTGCATGTGTCCTCTCTCTATCCACGTCTTGTGTCTTAAATAACTTCTCTTAAAGCGGCTCTTTCCTCCTCCAACCAGATGAATGTCTTTGTTTGCAAGCACAAGGGGAGGCAGAGCGGAAAGGCTTCCCGAAATGTAACTCCTGCTGCTTTTAAATCCCAACCTTGTCTCTTACTTTTTTAAAAAGCTGGACTTTGTTTTGACTCTCAAGCCAAATGTATAGTGCCTTTCGAGAGGGAAAAAATGCTGTAATCACTAGGCTTTGAGCCGAAATAGGAGAGACGGATGGGGAGATTTGACTAGGGGAAACGAAGGAGCATTTCTTTACATTCAGCGGCTTGGAAGGTGCTCTCAGGATGGCATGTCAAGACTCACCTTGGCGAACTTTCCTACCTTTTGCCCTCGTAATAACCATGCATGGTTGGCATTGACGGCCACCCGAAGCTTGAGTTGAAGTGGCTACAACAAATGATGATGAGTTGAAGGAGTGGGTTGTTGTAGGTTTTTTCGGGTTATATGGCCATGTTCTAGAGGCATTCTCTCCTGACGTTTCACCTGCATCTATGGCAAGCCTCCTCAGAGGTTGTGAGGTCTGTTGGAACTAGGAAAATGGGTTTATATATCTGTGGAATGACCCAGGGTGGGACAAAGAACTCTTGTCTGTTGGAGCTAAGTGTGAATGTTTCAACTGACCACCTTGATTAGCATTTGATGGCCTGGCAGACCGTGCAAAAAGAATCTGCGAAGCCCACCTCCAAGATGAACTGAACCACCTAAACTGGGCTTTACAGGCCAATGGAGACTCCACCTCAGACATCAGAAGAGCTGCAAGACCGAGAACAAGCACGAGAGTAAAGACAAAGATTCACCCAGAGGAAAAGTGTCCTAGGTGTGAATGTTTCAACTGACCACCTTGATTAGCATTTGATGGCCTGGCAGTGCCTGGGGCAATTTTTTGTTGAGAGGTGATTAGATGTCCTTGCTTGTTTCCTCTCTGTTGTTTTGCTGTTGTAATTTTAGAGTCTTTTAATACTGGCAGCCAGATTTTGTTCATTTTCATGGTTTCCTCCTTTCTGTTGAAATTGTCCACATGCTTGTGGATTTCAGTGGCTTCTCTGTGTAGTCTGACATGGTGGATGTGAGAGTGGTCCAGCATTTCTGTGTTCTCAAATAATAATCTGTGTCCACAGATATATAAACCCATTTTCCTAGTTCCAACAGACCTCACTACCTGTGAGGATGCTTGCCATAGATGCAGGCGAAACGTCAGGAGAGAATGCCTCTAGAACAGTGTTTCTCAACCTTCCTAATGCCGCAACCCCTTAGTACAGCTCCTTATGTTGTGGTGACCCCCAACCATAACAATATTTTCGTTGCTACTTCATAACTGTAATTTTGATACTGTTATGAATAATAATGTAAATATCCGATATGCAGGATGTATCTTCATTCACTGGACCAAATTTGGCACAAATACCCAATACGCTGAAGTTTGAATACTGGTAGGGTTGGGGCGGGGGTTGATTTTGTCATTTGGGAATTGTCGTTGCTGGGATTTATAGTTCATCTACAATCAAAGAGCATTCTGAACTCCACCAATGATGGAATTAAACCAAATTGGCACACATAATTCCCATGGCCAAGAAAAAATACTGGAAGGGTTTGGTGGGCATTGACCTTGAGTTTTGGAGTTGTAGTTCACCTAACTCTAGAGAGCACTGTAGACTCAAACAATTATGGATCTGGACCAAACTTGGCATGAATACTCAATATGCCCAAATGTGAGCACTGGTGGAGTTTGGGGAAAATAGACTTGACATTGGGAGTTGTAGTTGCTGGTATTTATATAAGGGGGGTATTTTTTAAGTAAGGTCCATTTGAACATAAGTACACAACGAAAGTTTATTTCAAAAAAGTAAATTTAATTTCAGAAAGTACATACTTCACTTTATTTTTCGACATAGTTGCCAAGTTTGTTCAAACACTTATCATACCTCTGAACCAATTTTAAAATACCTCTTCATAAAAACTTGCCGCCTGCTCCGATAACCAAGAGTAATCAAAGAAGGGCGACCGGAGCGGTCCTCATCATGGACGTTGTCACGGCCATCTTTGAATTGTCGTACCCACTTACGCACTTTGCTTTCACTCATAACAGTCTCACCGTACACTTCACAAATCTGTCAATGAATTTCTGCAGCAGGCAGGTTCCTTGCTGACAAAAACCGTATATCACTGAGCGAACCTCACATGCGGAGGGTGAGTTGATAGTCTTAAACATTTTTAAAGCACAGAACAGAACCGTACAGGTTAGCTACAGAGCGGAAACTGAGCACAGTTGTTCCCGAGGCATGCCGGTACACGACGCATGCGCTCGTTGCGGTATGCGCGCGAACTACTAGTGTCTACAACAAAACGGACCTTACTTAAAAAATACCCCTCTAGTTCACCTACAATCAAAGAGCATTCTGAACTCCACCAATGATAGAATTGGGCCAAACTTCCCACACAGAACCCCCATGACCAACAGAAAATACTGTTTTCTGAAGGTCTTTTGCGACCCCGCTGATACCCCCTCATGACCCTCCCAGGGGTCCCGACCCCCAGGTTGAGAAACACTGCTCTAGAACATGGCCATTTAGCCTGAAAAAACCTACAACAACCCAGTGATTCCGGCCACGAAAGCCTTCGACAATACAGTTGAAGGAGGCTTTTAACTAACGATGATGAGTCTCATCCACAAACCCAAGCTTTCCCCGGTCTTAATTTGTCCCTCCGTAAACGAAGCTGCGCATGTCACCTCTCACCGGAAGCAAGAGACATCATGGTGCGTTCCATCCAGAAGCAAAAAAGAAAACCTTGGTCTGTCGCTTTGCTTTTCTTCCATCCTACATTTGACCAGATCAAGGGATATTTGGAAGAGACTTGTTTAGTGCCAACTTTCCTGCTGTCCTTGAGACCTCGGTCTACAAAGGGAGGGACTCAACACGATCCGTCAGGGTCTTCTCTCGTACTGTTTCAACTCCGGTTCATTTCTCTCCATCGTGTGAAGTTTTCCTGTGGATTCCGCCCTTGCGTCTTTGGCGTTCCGTGCCTGTTTGGCCTCCGGAGGTTCTCGTATTTTGCCTTCCTTCACTCTTACGGCATCCGCATGCTTTTACGAACGCCGCCCTTCCAGGAGCCAATTCCGGACAACGATAAGTAAGCCACCGTTTCAACTCACTGACAAAGAACATTGCTGTCCTCGGGACTCAAAGAGATGGAGAAGACGGAAATTTATAAATGGGAGAGGGGTGTAACCAGTAGCTTTATTTCTCTTGAAGGTCGAGAACCGATTTTAATATCAGTGTTAAAAAAAATAAAATTCAGATTTTCACTATTTTAAAAGTTATAATAATGTCATTAATATAAAAAAAAGTATATTAGCAGTATTTAATCCTTTCAGGCCTGTAAAGAATAAGGACAGAAGGTAAATATTCTTTCAGAGTAGCTGAGCTTTAAGGTTCATTTGGTCAAAAGAAAAGAAAAAAGTCCTCATTTTTGTTCTGCCGGATGCATTGTTTAATGTTTTAGAGGTTATACTAATGTTATTTATTTTTTATTTTTCATTCTCGTAAGCTACCCACTAAAGAGCTTGTGAGGGGAGGGGAGGAGTGGGAGAGGGGAAGATTTATGGTATTCCGTGTGTATGTGTGTGCGTGCGTGCGCGTTGGTTAAAAGGAAAAACAAAAAAACAGAAGTTTTATTTTTAAATAAATTTCTTTGTTGTAGCATACAATTGTGTCGTGTCCATTGCGGCTCCCTTGGAACTGAACTGCTTTCCCAGCAGCAAAAAGATAGGTTGCTCTCCAGGCCTCTGATGCCCTGCGCATCACAAGATGCATGGTCCGTTTCATTGGTATCCTGTCACGCTCCCCATGCTCTGTTCTGCCTTGGTTAGACCATAACCTGGAATATTGTGTCCAATTCTGGGCACCACAGTTGAGAGATATTGACAAGCTGGAATGTGTCCAGAGGAAGGCGACTAAAATGATCAAGGGTCGGGAGAACAAGCCCTATGAGGAGCGGCTTAAAGGAGCTGGGCATGTTTAGCCTGAAGAAGAGAAGGCTGAGAGGAGACATGATAGCCATGTATAAAGACGTGAGAGGATAGGGAGGAGGGAGTCAGATGATGAGACTCTGATTACCGAAGTCACAACGTGGCTTTTGGGGTAACGTGTTGACTTCTACAAGCGAGGTGTTTACCATTGCTTAAAAAGATGGGAGAAGTGTGTGTCCCTATATTGTGGCACCCATGGAGAGAAGGACTCAGAACGGGGCCAAGTTTCATTGCTCTTAGTCCACAGGAAGAAGTGGGACAGGACAATTATTATTATTTATTTATTTATTTATTTATTTATTTATTTATTTACTGCGCTTATATACCGCAATTCTCAGCCCTTCAAGGGCGACTCATTGCAGTGTACAACATGAAGAAAACAAGTGCAATCTACAAGGCATAGTGCAAAACAGTGTACAATTCATCATCATCATAAAAACATCTTATCAAACTACAACATTACTACAAAATTACTACTACATTCCGAATCGTCTCATCGTCAAGCCACCAATCCGATATCATTTCCGTTTTTCCATTCCTATGGTCAATTGCCAGTCATTGCACTTCTTGATCAAATGCCTTCTTAAATAGCCAGGTCTTTAACTTCCTGCGGAATATTAGCAGGGAGGGGGCTAGCCTGATGTCCACGGGAAGGGTGTTCCACAGCCGAGGAGCCACCACCGAGAAGGCCCTATCTCTCGTCCCCACCAGCCGTGCCTGTGAGGCAGGCGGGATCGAGAGCAGGGCCTCCCCGGAAGATCTCAAAGTCCTCGTGGGCTCATAGGCCGAGAGGCGGTCAGTTAGGTATTGGGCCGGAACCGTTTAGGGCTTTATAGGCCAATGCCAGCACCTTGAATTGAGCCCGGTAGCAGATCGGCAGCCAGTGGAGTTGGTACAGCAGGGGGGTTGTATGCTCCCTGCGTCCCGCTCCTGTTAGTATCATGGCTGCCGCACGTTGGACCAGTTGGAGCTTCCGGGCCGTCTTCAAAGGCAACCCCACATAGAGAGCGTTGCAGTAGTCTAAACGGGATGTAACCAGAGCGTGGACTACCGTGGCCAAGTCAGACTTCCCAAGGTACGGGCACAGCTGGCGCACGAGCCTAAGCTGTGCAAATGCTCCCCTGGTCACCGCCGAGACCTGAATCCAGGATCACACCCAAGCTGCGAACCTGCGTCTTCAGGGGGAGTGCGACCCCATCCAACACAGGCTGTAACCCTATGCCCTGTTCGGCCTTGCGACTGACCAGGAGTACCTCTGTCTTGTCTGGATTCAATTTCAATTTGTTCGCTCTCATCCAGACCGTCACAGCAGCCAAGCACCGGTTCAGGACCTGGACAGCCTCCTTAGTAGCAGGTGGAAAGGAGTGACAGAGTTGGACATCATCCGCGTACAGATGACACCGTACCCCGAAACTCCGGATGATCTCGCCCAGCGGCTTCATGTAGATGTTAAACAGCATGGGGGACAGTATTGAACCCTGAGGAACCCCACACGACAGGGTTGTGGCGTTGAACAGGTGTCTCCCAATAACACCTTCTGGGAGCGACCCCCCAGGAATGACCGGAGCCACTGTAAAACAGTGCCCCCGAGACCCATCCCAGGCGTCCCAGAAGGATACCGTGGTCGACGGTATCGAAGGCCGCTGAGAGGTCCAGCAGCACCAACAGGGACACACTCCCCCTGTCCAGCTCCCGGCGCAGATCATCCACTAAGGCGACCAAGACCGTCTCAGTACCATGTCCCGGTCTGAAACCAGACTGTGCCGGATCCAGATAATCCGTGTCTCCCAAGAATACCTGGAGTTGTGAGGCCACCACGCTTTCCATGACTTTGCCCAAAAAGGGAAGATTGGAAACTGGCCGAAAGTTGTCAAATTTAGTGGGGTCCAGTGATGGTTTTTTCAACAGCGGTTTTATTATAGCTTGTTTTAAGCTCGCTGGAATTCTGCCTTCCCGAAGGGAGGCGTTAACCACCACCTCAACCCACTCAGCCAATCCCCCTCTGGCCTCCTTTAGAAGCCAGGATGGGCAGGGGTCTAGGATGGACGTGGTAGGCCTCATTCCTCCAAGTATCTTGTCCACATCCTCGGGTTTCACCAATTGAAATGAATCCATCAAAATAGGACAAGCAGGTGCTCGTGTTACATCCTCAGAGACTGCCCTTAATATGGTGTCCAGACCAGAAGGGATCAAAGCGACAAGTTGGAATGTCTCCAGAGAAGGGTGACTAAAATGATCAAGGGTCTGGAGAACAAGCCCTATGAGGAGTGGCTTAAAGAGCTGGGCATGTTTAGCCTGAAAAAGAGAAGGCTGAGAGGAGACATGATAGCAATGCATAAATACGTGAGAGGAAGTCATAGGGAGGAGGGAGCAAGCTTGTTTTCTGCTGCTCTGGAGACTAGAACACAGAACAATGGCCTCAAACGACAAGAAAGGAGATTCCACCTGAACATCTCATTCTTTGGAAACTTTTAAACAGAGGCTGGATGGCCATCTGTCGGGGGTGATTTGAATGCAATTTTCCTGATTCTTGGTTGGACTGGATGGCCCACCAGGTCTCTTCCAGCTCTAGGATTCTAAAGGATATGCAGCAAGTTCCTTTTGTAAAATGGATCTCCAGTTGTCTTCGTTTCTCCTTTATTTCTTTTGCCAGGTGATTGCATTCCCGCTCGCACCTCACCTTCTGTGCCAGTGATGTGTCTTTAGTAGAATTATACAATCCTAGAGTTGGAAGAGACCTGTTGGGCTTTCCAGTCCAACCCCATTTGCCATGGAAGCAGGAAAATCACATTCAAAACACCCCCAACAGATGGTCATCTTCCAACTCTATCATTCTATGATCTAAGAACTTCCTGACTGTGTGAGCTGTTCAGCAGTGGAACTCTCTGCCCTGGAGTGTGGTAGAGGCTCCTTCTTTGGAAGCTTTTAAACAGAGGCTGGATGACCACCTGTCAGGGGTGCTTTGAATGCAATTTTCCTGCTTCTTGGCAGAATGGAGTTGGACTGGATGGCCCACCAGATCTCTTCCAACTCTATCATTCTATGATCTAAGAACTCCTGACTGTGAGAGCTGTTCAACAGTGGAACTCTCTGCCCCATGAGGTCTCCTCCAACTCTATCATTCTATGATCTAAGAACTCCCTGACTGTGAGAGCTGTTCAGCAGTGGAACTCTCTGCCCCGGAGTGTGGTAGAGGCTCCTTCTTTGGAAGCTTTTAGAGGCTGGATGACCATCTGTCAGGGGTGCTTTGAATGCAATTTTCCTGCTTCTTGGCAGAATGGGGTTGGACTGGATGGCCCACCAGGTCTCTTCCAACTCTATCAGTCTATGATCTGAGAACTCCTTGACTGTGAGAGCTGTTCAGCAGTGGAACTCTCTGCCCCATGAGGTCTTCCAATTCTGTCAGTCTATCATCTAAGAACTTTCTGACTGTGAGAGCTGTTCAGCAGTGGAACTCTCTGCCCCATGAGGTCTCTTCCAACTCTATCATTCTATGATCTAAGAACTCCCTGACTGTGAGAGCTGTTCAGCAGTGGAACTCTCTGCCCCGTGAGGTCTCTTCCAACTCTATAATTCTAGGATAAATCTTTAATGAGCGTCCCGAAATTAGGATGTGTGTTACAATCACAGAAATACAGTACGTTGCTCTTGCTTTGAATATCTCCCCCGTCTTCCCAAAAATAGCCAACTCAAAGAAGTTTTAATATTTTTTATTATTTTTCATATATATAATATATATAAAAAACCCTGCAACTCAGACACTCTTAAATTTACACACACATCAACAGAAATATGTATAACAAAAAGCTTTTCGTTTTGGACCGTTTTCGAGCTGGACAAGTCATCCGCCTCCCCGTGTTTTGGTTCATGAGTTTGCACATTTTTTGTCCTCTAAAGCAGGAATGGGCCAACTTGGGCCCTCCAGGTGTTTTGGACTCCAACTCCCATCATTCCTAACAGCCTCAGGCCCCTTCCTTTTCCCCCTCAGCCGCTTAAATTTGGAGGGCCAAATTTTCCCATTCCTTGGGGAACGGGAGCGGAGAGATTTGTCTCCAAACTCAGGGCGACGTTTGGCAATGGAAGAGTTCCCAGCCTCTCTACTTGACCTTGCCGTTTTGGCCTGGGCAAATCCGATCGTTTGCCCGTTTCCACGCTTTGTTTCCTTCCAAGCAAAGCAGAACTGGAGGCGGTTTTCCTCGAGACAGCCAAGTGCTTTGCTTAAGGAACTTGTCTTAGGAAGTTTTTGGGGGGCGAGAGGGAACAGTTTGGGGGAAACGACCTATAAACCAGCAAACAGAAACGCATCGGACTATACATTTTGTACATACCTCCCCAAAAGAGTGGGGTGCCTTGTTGCTATCATAACGCCTTGAAGTGCCGAGAGAACCTTTCCTTGTGCAGAATTAAAGTATGCCTTTGCTTGGAAATTAAGCTTGACTGAAGTCCCTACCAAATTTGAGTTTTCCATCTTGGTCTTTTTGTTTGTGGCAAATAGGAATCTGGCTTTCAATTGTTGCTACTGTTTAGATCAGGTATGGGCAAACTTTCTAACTGTTAGGAGGACCGGCTGCCCGGTGATGGAAGGAAGGAAGGAAGGAAAGTGAAGGAAGGGAAGAGAGAAAGAAGGGAAGGATGGAAGGAGAAAGGGAGAGAGGGGAAAAAGGAAGGAAAGAGGGAAAAGGATAGATGGAAAGGAAGGATAAAGGAAAGAGGAAAGAGAGAGAAAAGGGAAGGAAGAAGGAAGGAAGGAACGGTGGAAGGGAAGGATGGAAGGAAAAAAAAAAGAAGGGATATATTTTATTTATTTTACTTAAAACTTTTATATCCCGATCTTCTCACCTCCGTAGAGGGACTCAGATTGGCTTACAGCAAGGATTCAATATAGAGAAGGATGGAAGGATAAAGGAAAGAGAGAAGGAAAAAGACACAAGGGAAGGGAGGGAAGAAAGGCAGGCAGGCAGGTAGGAGAAAGGGAGTGGGAAGGATGGAAGGAGGAGGGAAAGAAGGAAGGAAAGAGGAAAGAAAGAGAAAAGGGAAGGAAGGAGGGGAGAGAGGGAGGATTAAAGGAAAGAGAAAAGAGCTGGAAGGAATGGTGGAAGGGAAGGATGGAAGGAAGGAAGGGAAGAAGGAAGGAAGGGATAAAGAGAAGGATGGGAAGGATAAAAGAGAAGGAAAAGACAAAAGGGAGGGAGGGAGGGAAGGCAGGCAGGCAGGCAGGCAGACGAAAGGGAGTGTGAAGGATGGAAGGAGGAGGGAAGGAAGGAAGGAAAGGGAAGGAAAGAAGGAAGGACGAAAAGGTGGAGGGATGGAAGGAAGGGAAGGATAAAGGAAAGAGAGAAGGAAAAAGACAAAAGGGAAGGAAGGAAGGCAGGAAGGAAGGAAGGGAGTGGGAAGGATGGAAGGAGAAAGAAGGGGGAGGAGGAAGGAAGGAAAGAGAAAGAAGGAAAGAAAAAAGGAAGGGATAGAGAGAAGGACGAAAGGGTGGAAGGGAAGGATGGAAGGAGAGAGCAGGAAGGAAGGGATAAAGAGAAGAATGGAATGAAGGAAGGGAAGGATAAAGGAAAGAGAAGGAAAAAGGGAAGGAAGTAAGGCAGGAAGGAAGGAAGAGAGTGGGAAGGATGGAAGGAGAAAGGGGAGAAGGAGGAAGGAAGGAAAGAGAAAGAGGGAAAGACAAAAGGGAGGGAAAGACGGAAGGACAAAAGGGTGGAAGGGAAGGATGGAAGGAAGGAAGGAGGAAGGAAAGAGAGAAGGAAGGAAGAATAGGAAGAGAGAGAGAGGAGGGCTTGAGAAAAAAGCCCATGGGGCAGCATCTGGTTTTGCCCATACCTGATTTAGAGCCATACTCTGGAAGCCAAAGCCCTTTTGAGCTCTTTTCCCTAGTCTTCCCATAACTTTTATTTTCCTGCTATTTTTTTCCCATTGACCCTATGGTTGGACCCAGTCTTAGTGGGGAAATGTAAGGGTTGAGTTTTGACCCAGTTGGCAAGTGCTTTGCAACTACTGAAAGAAAAACGATGCATTCAGAGAAATGTTAGGAAAGGACTCTTTTCCTTCCTCCTAACTCAGACTGAAAAATCTAATCCAATAAACTTTGAGTACTAACACTTTCTGGAGAAATAGGTTGGGAGAAAGACTTCTTCTTTCTCCAAGCACACAAGCTTCGTACATCCTGAACATGGATGCTTTGAAAGAATAACCTTCAAAAATTATCTTTTTTTTGGTCTCCCAAGAGGAAAAGGGGTAAGAGTCTCTTTCGGACAGTCCTTTGCCGCGGAGCCGTCTTGTGCATTCGTTGGCTGTGCATTTGGGCCGTGGGAGCAGGAGAGGAGGAGGGGAGCGTTCGGGGAAGGAAGGGCAGGAGAAATCCTCAGGAAAAGGCGCACGGCGGTCCCTCTCAGTTCCTCAGGTCGATGTATTTCTCTCCCTTGGAAAGAGAAAGGCCATTAGAGCGAGGACAGTCAAAAGCAAACCCTCATATATCCTGTAATATCTCAGGCATTTCTGCAAGTGAGTCCAGGTAAATGGAGACAGCTTTTTGGTGAATGGCAGAGCAATTAGTTTGGCAGCGGAGCAAAGCACATGCTGAACTTTGAAATACATGGCTCTCTGGCCATTTCCTGGCAGCTAAACCAAGTCTTGCCATGGGTGCCGCGACTGCGGAGCAAATGACAGCAAGGGAGAAGGAAACCAAAGAGAATACAGCACATGTGCGCAACAATGAGCATATGTTTAGTGAGATGGTGGCTAGTAGTCTCCTGTATTTGTATAGAATCGCTATCTATTTCGGTTTGCTTCATTTGTATGGTCCCAAATTCGTTTTCAAGCGCTGCTTCCGAAAATGGGATGCATTTCCAAATGAGCTGTTTCATTCTTTCATCCAAATGAACAAAATTTTTAAGAACACTGAGCTTAAAATTTATGTAATTATGATGTTGTTGTTTATTGTCTGCATTTTCGGTTTGCGTTTTCGGTTTTATTCTGCTGTAAGCACCGGGATTGTGGCGCCGCTGGCTGAGTGTCAGCTGCATTAAGATCACTCTGACCAAAAGGTCACGAGTTCGAAGCCAGCCCAGGTTGGAGTGGGTTTCCAACCAATTGTGTAGCCTGTTGTCGACCTTTGCAACCCGAAAGACAGTTGCATCTGTCAAGTAGGAAAGTTAGATACCACCTTAAAGTGTGGGGAGGCTAAATTAACTAATTTACGAGGCCATAAAAAAGACTCCAGCAAAAAAGCATGCGGGGAATGCGGAAGTACTTCATCAGCGTCGCAGATGGACGATGAAAGCGACAGCTCCCCTGGCGGCCAGAAAAAGTTAAATAGCCTCTGTGTATGTCTGTATATGTTGTAGGTCAAAATTGGCATTGAATGTTTGCCATATATGTGTACACTGTAATCTGTCCTGAGTTCCCTGCGGGGTGAGAAGGGAGGAATATAAAAGCTGTAAACAAACAAACAAATAAATAAATAAATTGTTGTTTGGGCTCATGTAAGCCGCCCCAAGTCCCCATCAGGGAGATAGTGGTGGGATATAAATATTATTATTATTATTATTATTATTATTATTATTATTATTAAAAGCAGGGCTTAAGATCCCACTGATTTTGAAAGGTTTCCCTCTGGATGTGCATCTCCTCATCTGACACATACGGAAGAACTCCCTGGTCCTCACGAGGAAGGCCACAAAGCCCGAAAACCAAACAACAAAACAGAAACTGGGACTGTGGCGCAGCTGGCTGGGAGTCAGCTGCATTAAGATCACTACTGACCGAAAGGTCATGGCTTCGAAGCCAGCCTGGGTCGGAGTGAGCTTCCGACCATTTGTGTAGCTTGCTGTCGACCTTTGCAGCCCGAAAGACAGTTGCCTCTTTCAAGTAGGAAATTTAGGTACCGCTTATGCGGGGAGGCAAATTTAACTAATTTACGAGGCCATAAAAATCTCTAGCAAGCATGCAAAGAATGAGGAAGTACTTCATTGGTGAAGCAATAGCTCCCCTGGTGGCCTGAATACCCTCAAGAAAAGCTGGAATATTCAATTGCCTCTGAGTGTCTGTCTATATATGTTGTGTGTCTATGGCATTGAATATTTGCCATGTATATGTCCATTGTAATCCGCCCTGAGTCCCCTGCGGGTGAGAAGGGCAGAATATAAATAATGTAAATAATACATAAATAAATAACGTTCTCTTTCGTTTCGCCTTCTGTTTCATCCGAAAATGGGTGTGCCATTTCGTGCCTTCCATACGAGTGAAACAAAGGAAACAAATACTAGTCTTGTGGCTATGCAATGGAGAGCACCACAGGGCTATAGTGCGGGGTGAAATGCTGCTTGGAGAGATAGATGCTCACTTATTTCCATTTGGCAAGAATGAGCCATGGATGCATTAAAGAGACCCTCTTGCATGAAAAAAGTGGAAGCCAAGAGCCAAATACCACAGCATGTTCTCTACCCCTTCTGTGACATCAGTTTTCAGTGTCATTGCAAAAGAAAGGCTGAGTATCCATTGGGGAACTCTGGTGTTCAAGGCAAGGGGAGAACTGGAGGCCACAGAATTGAGGAAGGAGTAGGGCAAGTATGGTAATATATACTACGGGTGCCAATTGGATGCCACTCTTGATTGAATCCCTTTCCAATGCCAGAGACACAGCTTAATGGTATAACATTAGAAAATGTTGACCATTTCCGCTCCCTTGGCAGCCACCTCTCCACCAAAGTCAACATCGACACTGAAATACAACATCGCTTGAGCTCTGCAAGTGCAGCATTTTTCCGAATGAAGCAGAGAGTGTTTGAGGACCAGGACATCCGTAGGGATACCAAGGTGCTTGTTTATAAAGCTATTGTCCTCCCAACCCTGCTCTATGCCTGCAAAACGTGGGCTGTCTACAGATGTCACATGCAACTCCTGGAACTATTCCAGCAGCGCTGCCTCCGGAAAATCCTGCAAATCTCTTGGGAAGACAAGCGGACAAACGTCAGCGTGCTGGAAGAAGCAAAGACCACCAGCATTGAAGTGATGGTCCTCCGCCATCAACTCCGCTGGACCAGCCACGTTGTCCGGATGCCCGACCACCGTCTCCCAAAGCAGTTGCTCTACTCCGAACTCAAGAACGGAAAACGGAATGTTGGTGGGCAGGAAAAGAGATTAAAGATGGGCTCAAAGCCAACCTTAAAAACTCTGGCATAGACACTGAGAACTGGGAAGCCCTGGCCCTTGAGCGCTCCAGCTGGAGGTCAGCTGTGACCAGCAGTGCTGCAGAATTTGAAGAGGCACGAATGGAGGGTGAAAGAGAGAAACGTGCCAAGAGGAAGGCACGTCAAGCCAACCACGACCGAGACCGCCTTCTACCTGGAAACCAATGCCCTCACTGCGGGAGAAGATGCAGGTCAAGAATAGGGCTCCACAGTCACCTACGGACCCACCCTGGATGATTATCCTACTCGGACAACGAGGGATCGCCTAAGTAAGTAAGTGTGGTGCTTATGTTTTGAATGGAGAGCAAGACATAGGTTTATACTCCTGAGTTTGGAGAGGGATAATGCCACAAGAAACCCGACCCCCAAGCCTCGAAATAAGCCAAAGGGTAGCCGCCACTAGCCGTGGGCACGGTGCCTACCTGGTCACTTGCTGATCGCTTCTCGCCGTTGGCGCCCTGCAGAAGCCCCGCCTCTTCAGGAAGTTTATCTGACTTAACTTCAACTACAATCTCGTCTTTATGGGCGCCGGGACTTGTGCTGGGGAGGAGGGAGGGCAAAAGGGTTGAGAAAACGGCCTCTTGGGGGGCAAGAGACAGACGAGAGAGAGCAGGAGAGAGAGGGCACATACGCAACAGAAAGGGGCAGGAGAAATGTTCTTTTCCTTCTCCTCCTGCTCTGGATCTGACTTCTGGTTGCTGTGATTTTTCCAGGCTGTATGACCATGTTCCAGAAGCATTCTCTCCTGACGTTTCCCCTGCATCTATGGCAGGCATCCTCAGAGATTGAGTGTTGGAGCATGTAAGAAATCAGTTGGTGTGTCTGTGTGTGTCAACTAGGCTTGGGCAATCCATGGTTCTAAATGGTTCTAAAGTACTTACAAAACTAAAGTTCTGGTGGTGAAAATTTCAGAACTCTAACAAAACTTTCAAAATTTAATTGTTATTTCATTATTGGTGATTTTAATGACAGAACCAATTAGGAACTGCCATTTATTATGAAATTTTGAGAGTATTGTTAGAGTTCTGAAATTTTCACCACCAGAACTTTAGTTTTGTAAGTACTTTAGAACCATTTAGAACCATGGATTGTCCAAGCCTAGTGCCAACTGTAAAATAAGATGCACAAAGCTGATTGGTCGAGCTATGTCCGTGGCGCTAGCTGAGCCTGGGACTTTTGGATACTGTTACATTTATCAGGCTTGAGCTGTGCAGGTGCTTGCAAAGAAGGAAAGAGAAGCAGAGAGAGTTTGGAGTGTGCTCTTGCTTCATTAGCTGCTGGGAGGAGTTTATCCACATGAACAAAGAAAATACTACATTATATCTCTCATAAAAGGACATTATGTGAGTCGATACAACTGATTGCATGATTGCAAATACGTTGTTCTGAACTACGAAGAGTAAACTACTTGTTCTTTACTGTTCATCTGCGTGGCTTATTTTATTTCTCTGGCAAGGCAGTGAGTGGGCTGATCAAACGTGAACAACGCATTATTTTCATTTCGTCAGTGAGATCTGTTGGAAAGTTGACAAGTGGAGTTTATATATCTACCTGTGCGACTGCATTGCTGTGTATGAACCCACACGATCTCTTCGATCATCTGGAGAGGCCCTGCTCGCGTTCCCATCTCCCTCACAGGCATGATTGGTGGGGACGAGGGAGAGGGCCTTCTCGGTGGTGGCCCCCTGACTCTGGAGCTCACTTCCAAAGGATATTAGGCATGCCCCAACATTGGCCGTCTTTAGGAGGAGTCTGAAAACGTGGCTGTTCCAGTGTGCCCTCCCGGAATAAAGAAATACTTTCCATCAAAATGTCCTCAGAATGCACTTTAACTATTGGATTACGTTGGACTGTGTTGTATATTAATTTGTATTGAATTGTTTTGTTTTGTTTATTGCTTTCCTGTTGTTGTTGTGTGTGGGCTCGGCCTCATGTAAGCCGCACCGAGTCCCTTGGGGAGATGGTAGCAGGGGACAAATAAAGTATTTATTATTATTATTATTATTATTATTATTAATAATAATAATAATAATGTCCAGGGTGGAAGAAAGAACTCTGCTCTGCTTGAGGCAGGTGTGAATGTTGCACTGAATGGCCTTGCAGCTCCAAGGTCTGGCTGCTTCCTGCCTGAGGGAAACAATCAAGGTCAGCTAATCACCTCCCAACAAAGGATTCTCCCAGGCAGCAACCAGCCAGACCTTGAAGCAGCAAGGTCATTAAATGCTAAGTTTTTTAAAATTATTATTATTATTATTATTATTATTATTATTATTATTATTATTATTTAATGTCCAGGGTGGAAGAAAGAACTCTGCTCTGCTTGAGGCAGGTGTGAATGTTGCACTGAATGGCCTTGCAGCTCCAAGGTCTGGCTGCTTCCTGCCTGAGGGAAACAATCAAGGTCAGCTAATCACCTCCCAACAAAGGATTCTCCCAGGCAGCAACCAGCCAGACCTTGAAGCAGCAAGGTCATTAAATGCTAAGTTTTTTAAAATTATTATTATTATTATTATTATTATTATTATTTAATGTCCAGGGTGTAAGAAAGAACTCTGCTCTGCTTGAAGCAGGTGTGAATGTTGCACTGAATGGCCTTGCAGCTCCAAGGTCTGGCTGCTTCCTGCCTGAGGGAAACAATCAAGGTCAGCTAATCACCTCCCAACAAAGGATTCTTCCAGGCAGCAAATTTAAGGATGGAATTAAATTAGCTCTTATAAGGTGTACTTCGCTGTATGCGGCCGCATGTGGCCGCGTGTCATCAAAAATAGCCATGCGTGTCAGTGCTGTCACACATGCCATAGGTTCACCATCACCTGACGTTTCGCCTGCTCTATGGCAAGTATCATCAGAGGTAGTGAGACCCCCTCTGAGGTTGCTTGCCATAGATGCAGGCGAAACGTCAGGAGAAATGCCTCTAGAACATGGCCATATAGCCCGAAAAAACCTACAACAACCCAGTGAATCCGGCCATGAAAGCCAATTGCAACATTCACACTTGCCTCAAGCAGACAAGAGTTTTTCTCACACATTCCACAGATACATAAACTTCACTTGCCTAGTTTCCAACAGACCTTACAACCTCTGAGGATGCCTGCCATAAATGTGGATGAAACGTCAGGAGAGAATGCTTCTAGAACATTGCCAGACAGCTCGGAAAACTCACAGCATCTACCAGATTTGGGGGAAATACCCTCAAACTGTGTACAGAATTTGCAAGGGAGGAGAGAGTATTACGCCCAAATCTGGATCCGATCCGTTCTTCCTGGCCTTGGTTTGGGTGATTTAAACTTTGGACTATGGAGACCAGGGTTCGAATCCTTACCCAATCATGGGTGAATTCAGAGGGAAGGGAACCTCTTCTGAGCAAACATAGCCAATAAAACCCTATGACAGGATTGCTTTAGCGTCACTGTAGATTGGAAAGGTGCTACAGGCCCGGCAGATGGACGAACGCAACCCAAGCACCAATGCAGTGATGAGAAGGGGATGCGTTGCTTCTGGCAGGTGAATGAGAAGCAATGGAGGAGAGCTGGGAGACCGGGACGATGCTTACATCTCTTGTTTCCCCGAACGTCCGCAGCGCAGCTTCCCTTTCTTGTGCAGGAAGTAAAGGACGGCGCCCAGGATGGAAATCGCCATGATGCAGACCACCACCGCCACGATAATGACCCCTCGGCTCTCCTGTTTGGTCGAACCTTCGGGAAGGAATATATCATAGATAGGTAAACAACAGAATGGCCTTCCTAAGTCAATAAAGCGCCTTAAATATGGCTCTGGCTTCCTCCCAATGTTTCGTTTGAGGAAATGGGTCCGGAAAGCTAAAGTAAAAATATAATTTCTCCAGCGACATGTGATTCAAAACATCTTATTTTGGAGATGGTCATCATGAGCTCCAAAGTGCTCACAACTGTAATAGCAAATGTTTCTCCCTGTCTATGTTTATGCCATTGGGAGGAAGAGAGAGAAAGCGTTCCGAAACACTTTGGACGTTCAATGCCTGCTCGAGTGCAAAAGCCGCCTGAAGCAGCGGCTTCATGTGAAAAGAAACAACAATGGTGTAACACAGGAGTGGGCAGAGTGTGGCTCGTGTGATCCCCATGCGCTCAATTTGGAAAATATATATAAAAGATGTCTCCAAATGGCATCTACAGGCATAGGGGATATTTTGGAAGAGTTATAGGCTCTGGAGAGGCCTTATTTCAGTGTTTCTCAACCTTCCTAACGCGGCAACCCCTTAATACAGTTCCTCATGTTGTGGTGACCCCCAATCATAAAATTATTTTCGTTGCAACTGTCATTTGGGAGTTGTAGTTGCTGGAATTTATAATTCACCTACAATCAAAGAGCATTCTCAACTCCACCAACGATGGAATTGAACCCAACTTGGCACACAGAACTCCCATGATCAACAGAAAATACTGGAAGGGTTTGGTGGGCATTGATCTTGAGTTTGGAGTTGTAGTTCACCTACATCCAGAGAGCACTGTGGACTCAAACAATGATGGATCTGGACCAAACTTGGCACAAGCCCTCAATATGGCCCTGGTCATTCCACAGATATATAAACCCTTTTCCCAGTTCCAGCAGACCTCACCTCTGAGGATGCTTGCCATAGATGCAGGCGAAACGTCAGGAGAGAATGCCTCTAGAACATGGCCATATAGCCCGAAAAAACCCACAAGAACTGAATGATGGATCTGATCTGAACCAAACGTGGCACGAATGCTCAATATGCAAAAGCATTCTGAACTCCACCAACAATGGGATTGAACCAAACTTGGCACACAGAACTCTCATGGCCAACAGAAAATACTGGAAGGGTTTGGTGGGCATTGACCTTGAGTTTTGGAGTTGTAGTTCACCTACATCCAGGGAGAACTGTGGACTCAAACAATGATGGATCTGATCTGAACCAAACGTGGCACGAATGCTCTATATGCAAAAGCATTCTGAACTCCACCAACAATGGGATGGAACCCAACTTGGCACACAGAACTCTCATGACCAACAGAAAATACTGGAAGGGTTTGGTGGGGATTGACCTTGAGTTCTGGAGTTGTAGTTTACCTACATCCAGAGAGCACTGTAGACTCAAACAGTGATGGATCAGGACCAAACTTGGCACGAATACTCAATATGCCCAAATGTGAACACTGGTGGAGTTTTTTGGGGATATAGACTTTGATATTTGGGAGTTGTAGTTGCTGGGATTTATAGTTCACCTACAATCAAAGAGCATTCTAAACTCCACCGACAGAATTAAACCAAACTTGGCAAACAGAACTCCCACAACCAACAAAAAATACTGGAAGGGTTTGGTGGTCATTGACCTTGAGTTCTAGAGTTGTAGTTCAGCTACATCCAGGGAGAACTGTGGACTCAAACAATGATGAATCTGGACCAAACTTGGCATGAATGCTCAATATGCCCAAATGTGAACACTGATGGAGTTTAGGGAAAATAGACATTTGGGAGTTGGAATTTCTGGGATTTATAGTTCACGTACAATCAAAGAGCATTCTGAACCTCACCTACAACGTAATTGGGCAAACTTCCCACAAAGAAAGAGAAAATATTGTGTTTTCTGATGGTCTTTGGTGACTCCTCCGATACCCCCTCTCGACCCTCCCTGGGGTTCCTGACACCCAGGTTGAGAAACACTGCCTTATTCCAATACCCTTGCTACAAAAATGCCTCCCCAGAGCCTACAATGGCTGAGTTGCCCCACAAAGCATGGCAAAAATATCCCCCACACATCTAGGGACAAATTATTATTATTTTTAGAGAAAATAAAGATGCAATGAGGGTCTGTAATCTCCTTTATGGTTTGAGGAGGGGGTCCATAGCCTCCGAAAGCTGCCCACTCCTTGTGTAACACCATAAACATTGCAGAAGATGCTGGAAAGAAGCAGGAGCACCTTGCCCTGCCACGTGGCTTTCTCTCCAATCCAACCCAGGAGGGACCTGTGGAGGTGACTGCAGAGTTGATTCTCTTGCAGAGAAGCCACAAAACAGGGAACACCCATTCAGCTTCTATTTGGATTAGGAGAAAAAGCAGGTTCCTAGCTTTTGTGGTTCTCAAAACTTGGCTTAACGTTCAGGGGCCAAGCTAGCTTTGCCAACGAGACCACAGCTTGATAGTCCCTCTTAAGACTAGCAAAACAAATTCTGCAAAAAGAGGCGTTGAGGCACATTTGCACAGCTGTATTCATGTTGGCGCATTACGGTGGAATAGGCAACGGCACCAGTAAGGAAACAGTTATGGATGATCAGCAATTTGGAGAGAAACATTGCCATAATGCACCAACAAGACTCTGGCGCTGTTCTAGGCATTCCCTTGGAGCAGGGAAGGCAGTGGTTGTGTTCACTTCGCACACAGCCCCAGCCATTGCCTCCCAGTTTGGACTGGTTTGAAAAATACAACCAGGAGGCAAGAGCAAGCTTTGGTCCGATTGGCAGGGAAGGTTTGCCAATGGGAGCAACGGTCTCAGCGGAAGTTGGACGGATACCTTGCGTCAGGTTACGCCTGCCTATACCTTCCTCCGTCTCTCCGAAATAAGATGTCTCGTTGTACTCAAACTCTGAAGTGTCATTTTCCAACCAAGTGGGAGTGGGGAACGTGGGGAACGTATCTGGAGAGCAGCAGGTGGAGAATGGAGGCAACGTTAAGGCTAAGTGAGTAGAATGGTGGGTTAACTCAATTTACGTGTGGTATGGACTTCCCACCAACCTCAACTCTTCTTGGCCTAACCTTGGCTTTGGGGGACCTAAATTGTGTTGGCTCAGCTCCAATGGAGCCAAGAAACAAGACAATGGAAGGTTAGCTACTCCTTCCATCTTTGAGATTGGAGACACACACTGTAACCATAGGCAGTCTCCATGCCAAGGAATGATAGCTTCAGTTTATGGGATCCTTTTTCACCCCACTTGGCCCGTGGTAAGCACAGCGGGTTAAATGGCCAGCTACAGAAAGTCTTGCCGACTAGAAGTTTGGCAGTTTAAGTCGTGGATGGGGTGAGCTCCCGCCGTCAGCTCAGCTTCTCCTCACCTAGCAGTTTGAAAACAGTAATGTGAGCAGATAAAATTTGCTTAATGCTCAGGGGCCAAGCAAGCTTTGCAAATGAGGCAATGACTAAAAGTCCTCTTTAAGACTAGCAAAACAAATTCCGGACTGTAGCACAGCTGGTTAATCACCAGCTGAAACAGATCACTGCCAAATGGAAGGTGGCGAGTTTGAAGCCCGAGTTGGATTGAGCACCCGACTGTTAAGCCTAGCTCACTGTCCACCTAAGCAGTTCGAAAACAGCTGAGCTGTGAGTAAAGAAATTAGGGACTGCTTAAAGCGGGGAGATATTTTACGACACCATCCAGCGATCAAAGAATAAGGAGGAAAAACAATCAAAATGACTCAGCATCATAGTGGATAAAGTGACCGGAATCGAGCAAAATCTCCAGGCGCCGAAGTTGAAATGCCGAAAATGCCTTATCTGTCTGTCTAAAAAATGGCACTGAATGTTTGCCATGTATGTGTGCATTGTGATCCACCCTGAGTCCCATTCGGGGTGAGAAGGGCGGAATATAAATACCGTAAATAATAAATAGGTACCGCTTTTGGCGGAGAGGTAAAAGGAGCCCTGAAGACATGCCGGCAATTTGATCAGAAGGGAGGAAAGCAAGAGAAATGGAGTGGCAGCGCCTCCCCATGGCTAAACCAAGCACAGCCTCCAGATGCCGGAAATGAAAAAGAGGGGAAGCCTTTGCCTCTGTCTGTATACTGTCTGTCTTTGTTTAGTGTGTAACAGCATTGAATGTTTGCCATATATGTATTTTGTACTCTGCTCCAAGTCCCCTCGGAGAGATAGAGCAGAATATAAATAAAGTATATTATTATTATTATTATTATTATTATTATTATTACTTGCCCTCGAGAGCAGTACGTGTGAAAAAGATCTTGGAAGTCCATGTGGGGAACAAGTTAAACATGTACCAACAATGTGATGTGGCGGCAAAAAAAGCCAACGGGATTTTGGCCTGCATCAATAGGAGCATAGTGTCCAGATCTAGGGAAGTCATGCTCCCCATGCTCCATTCTGCCTTGGTCAGACCATACCTGGAATATTGTGTCCAGTTCTGGGCATCACATTTGAAGAGAGATATTGACAAGCTGGAATGTGTCCAGAGGAGGGCGACTAAAATGATCAAGGGCCTGGAAAACAAGCCCTATGAGGACCGGCTTAAAGAGCTGGGCATGTTTAGCCTGAAGAAGAGAAGGCTGAGAGGAGATATTATAGCCATGTATAAA
>NW_026847882.1:40384656-40397156 GCF_025583915.1 Anolis sagrei ordinatus | reverse complement strand
CCTACTCACTCTTAAACGGCTGATGGGGAAAAGGAAAGGGCCTGAGGCCGTTATGAATTGTGGGAAATGTAGTCCAAAACATCTGGAGGGAGGGCCCAAGTTTGCCCATGCCCGGTGTAGATGCAATTCAACAATTCATACAATCACAAGGTTTCCATAACACAAATAAACAAATACACAGTAGCTCTACACACAGCAGCCTTCACACTGGAGTATCTCGCATGAGGATTCTCTCTCACTGAGGTTTACCTGACATTCTTCAGGACGACACTAGCTTTGGCCCACTGACTCTAACAGACTTCGGCCTACTCACTTTTAAGTGGCTGAGGGGGAAAGGAAAGGGTCTGGGGCTGTTAGGAATTGAAGTCCAAGACATCTGGAGGGAGCGCCCAAGTTTGCCCAGGTGTGGTGCAGACGCAATTCAACAATGCATACAATAACAAGGTTTCCACAACACAAATAAACACATACACAGTAGCTCTACACACAGCAGCCTTCACACTGGAGCTATCTCGCATGAGGCTTCTCTCACACAGAGGTTTACCTCACACTCCCCAGGACGACACTAGCTTTGGCCCACTGACTCGAACAGGCTTCGGCCTACTCACTCTTAAGCGGCTGAGGGGGAAAAGGAAAGGGCCTGAGGCTGTTAGGAATGGTGGGAGTTGAAGTCCAAAACATCTGGAGGGAGGGCCCAAGTTTGCCCATGCCCCGTGTAGATGCACCCTTGACAAACACAATGCATTCAACAATTCATACAATAACAAGGTTTCCACAACACAAATAAACAAATGCACAGTAGCTCTACACACAACAGCCTTCACACTGGAACTTTCTCGCACGAGACGTCTCTCACACAGAGGTTTACCTCACACTCCTCAGGACGACACTAGCTTTGGCCCACTGACTCTTAACAGGATTCAACCTACTCACTCTTAAATGGCTGAAGGGGAAAAGGAAAAGGTCTGAAGCTGTTAGGAATTGTGGGAGTTGTAATCCAAGACATCTGGAGGGAGGGCCCATTTGCCCATGCCTGGTATAGATGCACCCTTGACAAACACAATGCATTCAACAACTCATACAATAACAAGGTTTCCCCAACACAAATAAAGAAATACACAGAAGCTTTACACACAGCAGCCTTCACAGTGGAGTTTTCTCACACAGGGCTTTTCTCACACAGAGGTTTATCTCACACTCCTCAGGACGACACTAGCTTTGGCCCACTGACTCTTAACAGGCTTCGGCCTTCTCACTCTTAAGTCACTGAGCGGGAAAGGGCCTGAGGCTGTTAGGAAAGTCCAAAACATCTGGAGGGTCCAAAGTTGGCCCATGCCTGTTGTAGGTCCTTCAGTGAAATTCTATGACCAGAAGTTGATCATATCATCATCCTCAAGGTCCCAGGGATTCCTAAAGAGGTATTCTCTCAGCATACGGTCTATTACTTCCCAAAAAGACCTTCTACTATGGATACCAGGATTGTGTGCGTTAGTTTTTTCGTGAATCGGAAACATATGGAGTAACTTACCACTTTTGTTATCAGGCTTCACCACGTCTGGCCCTGCAAAAGAGAGAGAGAGACAGACAGAGATAGACATAAATTATATGGTCGGGACTTTGTTTGGCTACATCCTAATGTTGATTGAACTACAGCAAGCTCTCAATGTTGTAATAGTAAGAAGTACAAGACTTCAATGAAATTAAGAAAAAAGTGATTTTTGAAAAATGAGATAAAATATGTTTAGGAACATCTGGCTACTCTACAGAATCATGGAGCAAATGCTTAGGGAAGGAAGCCTTCTCTCCAGGAATCTCTAGGTTCCCCAATGCAATTTTGTGGTCAACTTGACCATATACCGGGATTTCTCAACCTGAGGGTCATGAGGGGGGTACTGGAGGGTCACCAAAGACCATCAGAAAAAACAGGTTTTTTTTCTGTTGCTCATGGGGGTTCTGTATGGGAAGTTCGACCCAATTATATCATTGATGGGGTTCGGAATGCTCCTTGATTGTAGGTGAACTATAAATCCCAGCCACTACAACTCCCAAGTGACAAAATCAATCCCCCTCCAACCCCCTCTCCCCCAGTATTCAAATTTGGGCATATCTGGTGTTTGTGTCCAGTGAATGAAAATCCATCCAGCATATCCGATATTTACATTAAGATTCATAACAGTAGCAAAATTACACTTATGATGTCAAAGTCTATTTCTCCCAAACTCCACCAGTGTTCACATTTGGACATATTGGGTATTCATGCCAAGTTTGGTCCAGATCCATCATTGTTAGGTGTCGGGAATCCTGAGAGGGTTGCAAAGGGGTGCCAGACTGGTTGCCAAAGTCCATCAGTATTTTCTGTTGCTCTATGTGGGAAGTTTGGCCCAATTCTATCATTGGTGGGGTTCAGAATCCCCTTTAATTGTAGGTAAACTATAAATCCCGGCAACTACAATTCCCTAATGTCAAGGTCTATTTTCCCCAAACTCTACCAGTGTTCACATTTGGGCATATTGGGTATTTGTGCCAAGTTTGGTCCAGAACTATCATTGTTTGAGTCCACAGTGCTCTGTGGTGAACTACAACTCCCAAACTCAAGGTCAATGCCCACCAAACTCTTCCAGTATTTTCTATTAGTCATAGGAGTTCTGTGTGGGAAGTTTGGCCCAATTCTATCATTGGTGGAGTTCAGAATGTTCTCTGATTGTATGTCAACTATAAATCCCAACAACTACAACTTCCAAATGACAAACTCAATCTTTTATGTCCTCCAGCATGACTATGGCAGTTGTTTCTCAACCTTCCTAATGCCGCAACCCCTTAATACTGTTCCTCATATTGTGGTGACCCCCAACCATATTAGTTTCATTGCTACTTCTGTAACTGTAAATTTGCTACTGTTATGAATCATAATGTAAATATCTGATATGCAGGATGTATCTTCATTCACTGGACCAAATTTGGCACAAATACCCAAATTTGAATACTGGTGGGGTTAGGGGGAATTGACTTTGTCATTTGCGAGTTGTAATTGTTGGGGTTTATAGTTCACCTACAATCAAAGAGCATTCTGAACTCCACCAAGGATGGAACTGAACCAAACTTGGCACACTGAACTCCCACGACCAACAGAAAATACTGGGTTTGGTGGGCAGTGAGCTTGAGTTTTGGAGTTGTGGTTCACCTACATTCAGAAAGCATTGTGGACTCAAACCATGATGGATCTGGACCAAACTTGGCACGGATACTCAATATGCCCAAATGTGAACAGTGGTGGAGTTTGGGGAAAATAGGCCTTGACACTTGGGAGGAGACTTGAGACCCCTTTGTCCCACCTCTTCCTACGCAATGGCTGCCTACTCCCCCCCCCCCCCCCCCCCCCCCCCCCCCCCCCCAACCATTGGATGCTCTCAGGTCAGAAGGTAAATACGTACTCAGCTCCAGCCTGAACTGGTGCTCGGCTCTTCCCATCCTGTTCTCAACGGAGCAATTGATCCCCGACTCCAGGAGGGCCTTGGTGACGTGGACCACGAGGGTGCTGCTGTGATGATGCGCCTGGGAATGCATGTGGCTCTGCAAGGAGGAGAGGGAAAAGGACATTGAGCTGGATGGAAAGACATCAAAAGGGCACAAGAAACTCCAGGAGAGAACAAAGCGGTCATTCTACAACTTATTATAGTTATTGTCACAGTGTGCAACTTAATCCAATTGTGGCAAAGCAAGTGGAATATATATACTCATGAAATAATGCCCAGGATGGGGGGAAAGAGCAATTGTTTGTTTAAACAGGTGTAAAGGGTGCAACTAGCAAGCTAGATTCTTATGCATTGAGTGGGATCCATACATTAGCATGTAAATAATCATGAAGATGGGATAGTCAATGAGTGTCAACGAAAATGCAAAGATACAGAATGGGGGATGCCTGGCTCGAGAGCAGTATGTGTGAAAAAGATCTTGGAGTCCTCATGGACAACAAGTTAAACATGAGCCAACAATGTGATGTGGCGGCAAAAAAAGCCAATGGGATTTTGGCCTGCATCAATAGGAGCCTTGTGTCTAGATCTAGGGAAGTAATGCTACCCATGCTCTATTCTGCTTTGGTTAGACCACACCTGGAATATTGTGTCCAATTCTGGGCACCACAATTCAAGAGAGATATTGACAAGCTGGAATGTGTCCAGAGGAGGGCGACTAAAATGATCAAGGGTCTGGAGAACAAGCTCTATGAGGAGCGGCTTAAGGATCTGGGCATGTTTAGCCTGAAGAAGAGAAGGCTGAGAGGAGATATGATAGCCATGTATAAATATGTGAGAGGAAGCCACAGGGAGGAGGGAGCAAGCTTGTTTTCTGCTGCCCTGGAGACTAGGACGCAATGGAACAATGGCTTCAAACTACAAGAGAGGAGATTCCATCTGAACATGAGGAAGAACTTCCTGACTGTGAGAGCCGTTCAGCAGTGGAACTCTCTGCCCCGGAGTGTGGTGGAGGCTCCTTCTTTGGAAGCTTTTAAACAGAGGCTGGATGGCCATCTGTCAGGGGTGCTTTGAATGCAATATTCCTGCTTCTTGGCAGGGGGTTGGACTGGATGGCCCATGAGTCTCTTCCAACTCTTTGATTCTATGATTCTATGAGTGAGGGCATCTGCATAGAAGTCGCTTGGCCTCATTCTCTTTGAATTGTCTGCTGCCTGGAGACATCCTTTCCCTGGGTGGTGTTTACTGGCTCTGGATTGCTTGCTGCCTGGAGACTTCTGGTGTCTGGGTGGCGTTCATTAGTCACTGCCTTTTTCAGTAAAGGTAAATTTTTCCCCCAGGCAGGAAGTAGCCAAGGTTTGAAGCTGCAAAGCTATTCAATGCTAATCGAGGTCATCAATTGCAGCATTCACACTTGCCTCCATCAGACAAGAATTCTTTCTCCCACTATGGACATCATTCCACAGGTATATAGAGAGAGAGGAGAGAGAAGAGAGAAGAGAGAGAGAGACTCTGGAACTCACTCACTCCCCAAGGACATCAGGCATGCCCCAACTTTGGCAGTCTTTAGGAGGAGCTTGAAAACGTGGTTGTTCCAGTGAGCCTTCCCAGAATAATGAACCCTCAGCATTATGTCCTCTAAATGCACTTTACACTGATTTAGGATTGCTTGTACGCTCTCACCAACGCCCCATCTCTCCTACCTTGTTCATGCCTAGCATTATTTTTAAACTTTAATTGCATTGGGCCCAGCCATAGATTTTAAAATGTGTGTTGCATTACTGTTATTGTTATTGCTTTTTTGTTTATTATTGTTGTTATTGCTTGTATTGATGTATTGTGGGCCTCATGTAAGCCGCACCGAGTCCCTTGGGGACGTGGTGGCGGGGTACAAATAAAGTTTTATATTATTATTATTATTATTATTATTATTATTATTATTATTAAAATTGTTTTTCATGTTTAATTTACTAGTGTATTTGTTGTTCATTCGTTCAGTCGTCTCCGACTCTTCGTGACCTCCTGGACCAGCCCATGCCAGAGCTCCCTGTCGGCTGTCACCACCCCCAGCTCCTTCAAGGTCAGTCCAGTCACTTCAAGGATGCCATCCATCCATCTTGCCCTTGGTCGGCCCCTCTTCCTTTTGCCTTCCACTTTCCCCAGCATAATTGTCTTCTCTAGGCTTTGCTGTCTCCTCATGATGTGGCCAAAGTACTTCATCTTGGCCTCTACTATCCTTCCCTCCAATGAGCAGTCGGGCTTTATTTCTTGAAGTATCGACTGGTTGGATCTTCTTGTGGCCGAAGGCACTCTCAGCACTTTCCTCTGACACCACAATTCAAAAGCATCTCTTCCTTCGCTCAGCCTTCCCTAAGGTCCAGCTCTCACATCCGTAGGTGACTACAGGGAATACCATGGCTTTGACTAGGCAGCGGATCTTTGTTGCCAGTCTGATGTCTCTACTCTTTACTATTTTATCGAGACTGGACATTGCTCTCCTCCCAAGAAGTAAGCGTCTTCTGATTTCCTGGCTACAGTCTGCATCTGCAGTAATCTTTGAGCCTAGAAATACAAAGTCTGTCACGGCCTCCACATTTTCTCCCTCTATTTTCTTTAACTTAGTGATTATAATTTCCTGAGACTTTTGGGGTTTCCTAGTGGCTTACAGCTGCAAAAGGACTTACAGTGACGTTCTTTACACTCCACGACAGCTTGGGCTTCGGAACTGAAAAGGCGCTGCAAGTCAGGTTCAACAGCTCTCCCTCTTTGACTTGCAAGACGTCCTTCTGCGGCATCAGTTGTGGAATTGCTGCGAAGAAGAGGAAGAAGAGGAGAGTCAATCCAAGGGTTGCCCCATTGCTGGGAATGGAAGGGCATCTCCTCCTTTCAGCACTTACCGTGAACAGCTAAGGAAACGGATTTGGAGCGGGAGAGGCCAGGAAAGTCGGGTATGGCTGCCCGGCAGGTATAGTCCCCTGTCTCCATATAGGTGACCCTGGTCAAGTTGAGCTGGTCCCCTGTTTCAATCCGCTCTCCCTTCTGGAAAAACAAATACAGACAGGTGAGAAAAGGGAAGGAATAGTCTATATCAAGAACAACACTGGCATGGCTCCATTCTTATATCGGAGAGGTCAAATACATAACTTCCAAGTTGCACATTTGCCCGTAACTTCATCCTTAACAGTCTTGATGGCTCTTCAGAAGTCTACTTTCAGCAGTTGGACAAGGAGGACAAAACTTATGGAGATGATAGCTGTGCGCCCAGTGGTCTATGGGCAAACTTGGGCCCTCCAGATAATTAGGACTTCAACTCCCACAATTCCTAACAGCCTCAGGCCCTTTCCTTTCCCCCCTCAGCCTTCACATGGGAGCTATCTTGCACGAGGCTTCTCTCACACAGAGGTTTACCTCACACTCCTCAGGACGACACTAGCTTTGGCTCACTGACTCTAACAGGCTTTGGCCTACTCACTCTTAAGTGGCTGAGGGGGAAAGGGAAAGGGCCTGAGGCTGTTAGGAATTGTGGGAGATGTAGTCCATCTGGAGGGGGGGCCCAAGTTTGCCCATGCCCGGTGTAGATGCACCCTTGACGAACACAATGCAATTCAACAATTCATACAATAACAAGGTTTCCACAACACAAATAAACAAATAAACAGTAGCTTTACACGCAGCATCCTTCACACTGGAGCTTTCTTGCACAAGGCTTCTCTCACACCGAGGTTTACCTTACACTCCTCAGGACGACACTAGCTTTGGCTCATTGACTATAACAGGCTTCGGCCTACTTAACTCTTAAGCGGCTGGGGGGGGGGGAAGGGTCTGAGGTTGTTAGGAATTGTGGGAGTTGAAGTCCAAAACACCTGGAGGGAGGGCCCAAGTTTGCCCATGCCTGGTGTAGATGCAATTCAACAATTCATACAATAACAAGGTTTCCACAACACAAATAAACACATACACAGTAGCTTTACACGCGGCAGCCTTCACACTGGAGCTATCTTGCACGAGGCTTCTCTCACACCGAGGTTTATCTCGCATTCCTCAGGACGACACTAGCTTTGGCTCACTGACTCTAACAGGCTTCGGCCTACTCACTCTTAAGCGGCTGAGGGGGGAAGGAAAGGGCCTGAGGCTGTTAGGAATGGTTGGGAGTTGAAGTCCAAAACACCTGGAGGGAGGGGCCCAAGTTGGCCCAGGCCTGTTTTACTTGTTGTCCTGAGGGATGTGAGGTAAACCTCTGTGTGAGAGAAACCTCATGCGAGATAGCTCCAGTGTGAAGGCTGCTGTGTGTAAACACCTGGAGGGAGGGCCCAAGTTTGCCTATGCCTGGTGTAGACGCACCCTCGATGAACACAATGCAATTCAACAATTCATACAATACCAAGGTTTCCACAGCACAAAATAAACACATACACAGTAGCTTTACATGCAGCAACCTTCATACTGGAGCTTTCTCACAAGAGGCTTCTCTCACACAGAGGTTTACCTCACACTCCTCAGGACAACACTAGCTTTGGTCCAATGACTCTAACAAGCTTCGGCATACTCTTTCAGTGCTTTGGTCACACTTTTGTAATTAAAAAGTACCTAGTTAATTATTTAATATTTCTGACAGTTACTAATCGAATGCTTGATCCATGTATTTAGCCATTTCCTGAATGTCAAGAGTGAGGGGGCTGATCTGATTTCATTAGGGAGTTCCATAACTGAGGGGCCACCACTGACAATGCCCTGTTTATCATCCCCACCAGTTGCGCTGGCGGGAAAGGTGGGATCGAGAGCAGGGCTTCCCCAGAAGATTTTTATCTCTGAGGTGGATCATAGAGGGAGATGCGCTCGGACTGGTAAGCTGGGCCAGATCCGTTTAGGGCAGTGGTTCTCAACCTTGTGTCCCCAGATTTTTGGCCTTCAACTCCCAGAAATCCTAACAGCTGGTAAACTGGCTGGGATTTCTGGGAGTTGTAGACCAAAAACATCTGGGGACCCCAGGTTGAGAACCACTGGTTTAGGGCTTTATAGGACTTTGAATTGTGCTCGGTAGCAGACTAGCAGCCAGTTGAGCTGACGTAACAAAGGAGTTGTATGCTCTCTGTATGCTCCAGTGAGAAATCTGGTTGTCGCCCATTGGACTACTTGAAGCTTTTGAACAGTCTTCAAAGGCAGCCCCACGTAGAGCGCATTGCAGTAGTCTATTCGCTATAGCTGGAGTCACACTTTAAAAATGTACCTGTTCTGACTTACATACAAATTAAACTTTAGAACAAACCTATAGACCTTATCTTGTTTGTAATTTGAGGGCTGCCTATAAAAGCAAACTGGAGCACAAAGCAAGGCCAGGTGGGAGGTGGTAATGGCAATGCAGATGAATGAATTCTGCAATTCACAGCATTACAGATGCAATACAAGGATGCCATACATAAATCAACAGCCAGATATTACTGCAAGTGCAACAGGAGTGGTTCACAAATAATATAACTAGGCATAACAGGAGCAAAGATTGGAGGTGGCAGCGCTCCTTGCACCCACAATGCCTTTTTATTAGCCATCTTTTGAGATCTCTGTCTGGAAGTACCCAAAGTCACTCATACCTTTTCCCACTGATACTCCACAGGCTGGGACCCGGCTGCGGTGCAGGTCAGGAGCACGCTGTCCCCTTCCGAGAGGTGCTTGAGCTTGGAGGGGTCCCATTCCCACTGGTGCTTGCGCTGCTTCAAGGTGGCAGCCGCGATGGTGGGCACGTCCAGGTCTAAAGGAGAGAAATGGAGGCAATGGAGGCAATGGAGACAAGATCTCATCACATCACCACCATCTTTGCAAAGAACAGGTTGCCCACAGGTCACTCCTTGCATGGTCAAACCTGAGGCACTGGAGACAAGATCCCATCACATCACCACCGTCTTTGTAAAGAACAGGTTGCCCACAGGTCACTACATCTCCTTGCGTGGTCAAACCATGCTCTTGTTCACACACATGTGTGTAGACATCTCAGAAGCTTCTGGGGTTGCTTTTTATAGTAACTTATAGAATCAGAGTTGGGAGAGACCTCATGGGCCATCGAATCCAGCCCCATTCTGCCAAGAGAAATCACATTCAAAACATCCCTGACAGATGGCCATCCAACCTCTGCTTAAAAGCCTCCAAAGAAGGAGCCACCTCCACACTCCAGGGCAGAGAGTTCCATTGCTGAATAGCTCAGGAAGTTCTTCCTAATGTTCAGATGGAATCTCCTTTCTAATAGTTTGAAGCCATTGTTCCGTGTCCTATTCTCCAGGGCAGCAGAAAACAAGCTTGCTCCCTCCCTCCTTCCTATGACTTCTCCTCACGCATTTATACATGGCTATCATGTCTCCTCTCAGCCTTCTCTTCTTCAGGCTAAACATGCCCGGCTCTTTAAGCCGCTCCTCATAGGGCTTGTTCTCCAGACCCCTGATCATTTTAGTCACCCTCCTCTGGATGCATTCCAGCTTAGAGTCAACATTGAATTCTTGACAGCAGAAGGTATCACCTCAACATCTTTAAACTTACTCACCCAATGACGCACAGTACTCACATCAACACCATCACCATAAACAGCTTGCATTCTCTGATGAATCTTCTTTGGGATGACACCTTCTGCTGTCAAGAATTCAATGACTGCACATTGCTTAAGTCGCATTGACTGACCATCTGCGCAGGGTTCCATACTTCGCACTTTAACAACACAACCGTTCAATGCTAAGGCTTCCCGCCAAAATGGAACTGTAGAGGAGAGTCTACTGAACAAGCCAGTACCTGCCGCATACCAGTACTGCCATCTGTTGAGGAGTTACGCAGGTGGAGGCATTACTTTTCATTCAACCCTCGTATAAAGCAAAGGAGCCAAATAAGTCCACAAACTCATGGATTTAGCCTAGGATTCCTCTGGAAAAGGAGGGGACCTTATATACAATCCAGCTGACATGTAAGCATGCTGGGAACTGTAGTCACCACAACAGCACCCAGGACTACAGTTCCCAGCACCAGTTACACTCCCAAATGTAACTCACAGTTCACAAACAGGTTCACAGTTGCGTTCAGCTCCTGAAAGGTCTGCAAGTCGAAGGTTTTGCACATGTAGATGCCGCTTTCGTTCCGGCTGATGTCGAGGAAGGACAACTTTCCACCCAGAACGTGAGGGAGGTCTTCTTCGTTCCCCTCCTGCAGTGCGGAAGGCAGCGAAAGGGGAAGAAAGGCTTAGTAACACCATCCGGAGCATGAACACCACAACATATGCGCTTCCAGTGCCCCACATCTTCACCTTGAATCTGGAGAAGGTGTACTCTGGTGCCGGGTTGCCATCCGCTTCGCAACGCAACGTCACGTTGTCGCCCTCCTTCACCACTGGGCTCCGGGCCTCCATCACAAGACTGATGTTCTCAGAAGGGTCTGTGGAACAAACAGAACCTTGGTTGACCTTGGATCTGGGAGTTGTAGTTCACCCTTATCCAGAGAGCATTGAATCCAGCCAACACTGGATTTGGACCAAACTTGGCACACAGACCCAACATGGTCAGCTGTGCATACAGGCTGGGTTTGGAGGAGATTGACCTTGGATCTGGGAATTGTAGTTCACCCTTATCCAGAGAGCATTGAACCCAGCTGACGTTGGATCCGGACCAAACATGGCACACACACCCAATATGGCCAACTGTGCATACAAATAGTGTTTGGGGATGACTGCCCTTCACATATGGGACTTGTAGTACACGGAACCCAGCCCATATCAGATCATGGACCAAACTTGGCACACAGACCCAACTTGGCCAGCTGTGCAACCAGGTGGGGTTTGGGGGAGATTACCCTTCACATATGGGAGTTGTAGTTCAACCTTATCCAGAGAGCACTGAACCCAGCCAACGTCAGATCATGGACCAAACTTGGCACACAAAACCAACTTGGCCAACTATGGATACAGGCAGGGTTGGAGGTGGTTGACCTTGGATCTGGGAGTTATAGTTCACCCTTATCCAGAGAGCACTGAACCCAGCCGACGTCAGATCTGAACCAAACTTTGCACACAGACCCAACTTGGCCAACTGTGCTTACCAGCAGGCTTTGGGGGTGATTGACCTGGGGAGTTGTAGTCCAACCTTATTCAGAGAGCATTGAACCCAGTCGACGTCGGATCTGGACCAAACTTGGTCAGCTGTGCAACTAGGTGGGGTTTGGGGGAGATTGCCCTTCGCATAAGGGAGTTGTAGTTCACCCTTATCCAGAAAGCATTGAACCCAGCCGACATCTGATCCGGACCAAACTTGGCACACAGACCCAACTTGGCCAACTGTGCATACAGGAAGGGTTTGGGGATGACTGCCTTTCGCATATGGGAATTGTAGTTCACCCTTATCCAGAGAGCACTGAACTCAGCCAACGTCAGATCATGGACCAAACTTGGCACACAGACCCAATTTGGCCAACTGTGCATACAGGTAGGGTTTGAGGGTGATTACCCTTCACATATGGGAGTTGTAGTTCACATTTATACAAAGGGCACTGAACCCAGCCGACATCAGATATGGACCCAATTTAGAACTGTCATTTGGGAACACAACTCCACTGAATGTGACCCTGTACCATAAATGGTGTCGGCATCTCCAAGCAAAACGCGATCCCTCCCTCCCCTCTTCTGCGTATTCCAGACTCACAGTGAATGTTGATTTGGAAACTCTCCGACTTGAAAGTCTTATTGGTCCCGGCCAGATTGTAATCCACTTGGCAGTGGAAGAGAGCGCTGCGGTCTTCTTTGGTCACTTGAGCCAAAAGGGTGCTCTGGACGGTGACCAATCCGTTGCTCTCCTTGATCAGTGCAATGCGGATATCAATGTCTACAAGGCAGAGGGAGATGAAACATCACTATGACACAACCAATTCTGCAAAGGAGCAATGATGTGAGATCTTATGAAAGCCAAAAAGAGTCAAATATAAGACTATTTAAAATATATACTGAAATGTTTTATATATGATGATCGCAGCAAGGACAGTCTATGCTTATTATTGGAAACGAGAAGAAAT
>NW_026847882.1:40332285-40371977 GCF_025583915.1 Anolis sagrei ordinatus | reverse complement strand
CATCCTTGTACCACGTGACGGTGGAGACCGGGAAGCCATTGCGACTAATGCATTTTGCAATCTGAGAGACAGACCGACAGACTCAAAAAAACATGGCATAACCTCCAAGTTGCAGTTAATAAGTTTGCGCATTCGTATAGAATCGCTATCCGTTTTTGTTTGTTTCATTCGTAAGCCCCCCGTTTTCGTTTTCGAGCGTCTTCCGAAAAGGGGGCGCCTTTCCGAATGGGCGTTTTCGGTCCAGATATTTTCGACCCATTGGCCACTATGGGCGGGCTTCCACAGCCTCTCCTTCCCCTCAGTTTTAGGGTCAGATGGGTGAAAATCGCCACACATGGAAGGCGCATTTACCACTCTTAGCCCACCAAGTTTTAAGATGCTTGGATCATCCTGCTGTTGTTGCTGCGCTGGGTGCCCTCCTCCTTCTCCTTCGTCTCTCATGCAAGGAAAGTGCCTCCAACCCCTCTCCTCTTCCTCCTTTGCACCTCTTACCCTTTCCTTCTTGGCTCTTAGAGCTGTCACCGGCACCTTGGGTTGTTGCTGCTCTTGCTGCCTGGCTTACTCTAGAGTAAGAGGCACGAAGGAGGAAGAGGGTTGGAGGAGGTGTATTCCTTGCATGAGAGAGGGAGGCAGCACTGCAGCATCAACAATGAATGACCCAAGGCGGACCTCCAAGAGCCAAGGAGGAGGGAAGAGTAGCCAAGCCATCTCCAAGGCATTTTAAGGAGGCTACCCACTTCCAGATAAGGAAGAGTACTGACCTCTTGGAAGAGGAGAGTAAATGAGGGTTCACTTTTAGTTTGTTGGAGGACTCATAAAAAAAAAAAAGATTAAACCGTCCTCATGAAAAGCAGACAAGGAAGCGGTACCGGCTCCTGTTTTCTTTCGTTTCGAACTAATTTTCGTTCCGGGGGGGGGGGGGGCATGTTCCTGTTTTGTGCCAACTTTATGGGGCCTCTTTCATGGCTCTGGCAACCATGATAACTACAGGAACTTGCCCCATGTTTAGCCTGGACACCCTATGCCACAATGTTCTGGCCTGGTCCTTACCTCGTGGTTCTCTGAATCAGACGCCATGATGCCGCCATCGGTCTTCTGGATCACAGGAGGTTCTGGAGCTTCTAGATGGTGAAAAGAACAAGGCCGAGGTTAGCGGCAAAGAAGAAAGGGGTGAGACAAGGGTTGGTCTGCACTCTTCCTAGGGTGCATCTACACTGTATAATTAATGCGCCTTAAGCACCATGGCTCAATGCGATGCAATCCTGGAAGTTGTAGTTTGGCGAGGCAACAGCCCTCTTTGGCAGTGAAGGCCAATTGACATTACATTATGTTAATTGACATTAATTCCAGTGTGGATGCACCTGCAACTACAACAAGAAGTTCTCCATCCTTATTTCTAACAGCTTCTAGTCTCATACATGCTATTCTGCATTGCCATGGGTTATGTCATGGGTTATAGGACTGGGTTGTGGCGCAATTGGTTGGGGGTCAGCTGCATTAAAATCACTACTGACTGAAAGGTCATGAGTTCGAAGCCAGCCCAGGTTGGAGTAAGCTCCCAACTATTTGTCTAGCTTGCTGTCGACCTTTGCAGCCTGAAAGACAGTTGCATCTTTCAAGTAGGAAATTTAGGTACCACTTATACTGATATTTAATTATTTATGTTACAATTGTTTTTAATTGCCCTATACTTGTCTCGTGATGTTTTGTATTGATGTTGTTCACCGCTTTGAGTCGCCTGAAGGCTGAGAAAAGCGGTATATAAATAAATAATAAATAAATAATAAACTTATGTGGGGAGGCTAATTTAACTAATTTATGACACTATAAAACTCTCCAGCAGCGTGCAAAAGAATGAGGAAGTACTCCATCGGTGTCACATGTGGACAGTGAAGCGACAGCTCCCCCGGTGGCCGGAATTCAAAGCATACCCTCATGAAGCTGGAAAGTTAAACAGCCTCTGTGTGTCTGTTTATATATGTTTTGTGTCTATGGCACTGAATGTTTGCCATGTATATGCGCATTATGATCCGCCCTGCGGGGTAAGAAGGGCAGAATATAAATACTGTAAATAAATGTCTTCTAACTCTCCGACTCAATGATCTTTCTGCTTTACCCCATGATCTCCATCCATATATCTCTCAGGATGACTTCAAACTTCAGGATGCCATGACCTTTCTGCCTATGATGGAATCATTGAGTTGGAAGAGACCTCATGGACCATCCAGTCCAACCCCATTCTGCCAAGAAGCATCTCCACAGTTCTCTTCAACCATCTTTCTCTGGAGCCAACCCCTAAAACTGCCCCTCTTCAGAGTTTACTATTTCCAAATTCTACTATCGACCAAGAGCAGAAGTTATCTTAAAGTTGCTTTGGGTCACCATTAAGACAGGAAAGCAGGGTATAAATATGATGATGACAATGGTGATGTTTCCAAAGACTAGGACATGGAGATGAATGGGACATCGGCCCCAAAACTACTCACTGGAGACGCGCAGCTCGGTCCGGTTCTCGCCAGCACCCAAACTGCCCAGCCCAACCTGGCAGACATAGACCTTGGCGTCCTTCAAGTGAACGTCGCTGATTTTGAGGGAAAAATTGGGCAAGATGCTTAGCCGGTCTTTGTACTTTGGATCCTTGTTTTGCTCCACATTTTGGATCATGGAGATGATCAGCTTCCGCGAATGCTTCTCCATCTGGAATACCAGGAAAAAATAGCAACAAAGGGATCAGCAAACAGATGTGTCAGAACTTCTCATCCATAAATCCATAAATCCCAACTCAAAATCAAGGGAAATATTGTATTGTCGAAGGCTTTCATGGCTGGAATCACTGGGTTGTTGTAGGTTTTTTCGGGCTATATGGCAATGTTCTAAAGGCATTCTCTCCTGACGTTTCACCTGCATCTATGGCAAGCATCCTCAAAGGTAGTGAGGTCAGGAAGTTCATCACATATGGCAGTGTTTCTCAACCTTTCTAATGCCATGACCCCTCCTGTTGTGGTGACCCCCAACCATAACATTATTTTCGTTGCTACTTCATAACTGTAATTTTGCTACTGTTATGTAAATATCTGATATGCAGGATGTATTTTCATTCACTGGACCAAATTTGGCACAAATACCTGATACGCCCAAATTTGAATATTGGTGGGGTGGGGGGGGATTGATTTTGTCATTTGGGAGTTGTAGTTGTTGGGATTTATAGTTAACCTACAATCAAAGAGCATTCTGAACTCCACCAATGAAATGAACCAAACTTGGCACACAGAACTCCCATGACCAACAGAAAATACTGGAAGGGTTTGGTGGGCATTGACCTTGAGTTTGGAGTTGTAGTTCACCTACATCCAGAGAGCACTGTGGACTCAAACAATGATGGATCTGGACCAAACTTGGCACAAATTCTCAATATGCCCAAATGTGAACACTGGTGGAGTTTGGGGAAAATAGACCTTGACATTTGGGAGTTGTAGTTGCTGGGATTTATAGTTCACCTACAATCAAAGAGCATTCTGAACTCCACTAAGGATGGAATTGAACTAATCTTGGCACACTGAACTACCATGACCAACAGAAACAGGGTTTGATGGGCATTGACCTTGAGTTTTGGAGTTGTAGATCACCTACATATAAAGAGTTTGGGGAAAGTAGACCTGGTGGAGTTTGGGGAAAATAGACCTTGACATTTGAGAGTTGTAGTTGCTGGAATTTATAGTTCACCCGCAATCAAAGAGCATTCTGAACTCCACTAAGGATGGAATTGAACCAATCTTGGCACATAGAACTCCCATGACAAACAGAAACAGGGTTTGATGGGCACTGACCTTGAGTTTTGGAGTTGTAGTTTACCTACACCCAGAGAGCACTGTGGACTCAAACAATGATGGATCTGGACCAAACTTGGCATGGATACTTAATATGCCCAAATGTGAACACTGGTTGGGTTTGGGGAAAATAGACCTTGACATTTGAGAGTTGTAGTTGCTGGGATTTATAGTTCACCTACAATCAAAGAGCATTCTGAACCCCACCAACGACAGAATTGGGCCAAACTTCTCATACAGAACCCCCATGACCAACAGAAAATACTGTGTTTTCTGATGGTCTTTGGGTACCCCTCTGACACCCCCTCACGACCCCCCGAGGGGTCCCGACCCCCAGGTTGAGAAACATTGTCATAAGGACCTTGGCATCCAAATAACTTGCTGCCAGCCAAGAGAAGAGTTTGACTAGAACTAGGAAACTTTGCCTTCTTCTTTTTGGACTGCAACTCCCCAAATCCTGCTGCCAATGCTTTGGGATTCTGGGAGTTGCGAACCGAAAAGGAAAGAAGGGATGTTTCCTACCTCTTCTTGTAATCATTGACAAACCACAGCTACTTTAATGTCTGGAATTCCATTCCTGCCATTGAGGATTACGCTTGAACAGGACAGGGCTTGCCTTGGAGTGGACATGCACAGACTTGTATGGTTCATTTGACATTGTAATGGCTATTATATACTACCTTGAACTATCAGTTCTAAAATATGTATGCGTATGTATGTATATGTATATACATATGTGTGAGTTTGTCTGCCACTACTCTTTTCCACCAGATTCCAAGGAAGCCCCTCGGATACTGGACCTGTGCCTGGCTGCTGTGGCGACCTGGATGTGGAAGAACAAGCTAAGGATCAATCCTGACAAGACAGAGGTCCTCCAGGTCAGTCACTCGGCTGATCAGGGTATTGGGTGGCAACCTGTGCTGGACGGGGTTTGACTCCCCCTGAAATCACAGGTCCGCAGTTTGGGAGTCCTCCTGGACTCAATGTTGACACCTGATGTGCAGGTGTCAGCGGTGGCCGGGAGGGCCTTCGCACAACTAAAACTCGTGCACCAACTGCGACCTTACCTCATGAAGTCTGACTTGACCATGGTGGTCCATGCCTTAGTTACCTCTAGACTGGACTACTGTAATGCTCTCTATGTGGGGCTACCCTTGAAGACGGCCCGGAAACTAGAACTTGTCCAACATTCAGCAGCCAGATTAATAACTGGGGCAACCTACAGGGAGCGGTCAACCCCCCTGTCTAAGGAGCTCCACTGGCTGCCGTTTATTTTCCAGTCCCAATTCAAGGTGCAGGTTATCACCTACAAAGCCCTAAACGGTTTGGGATCCGCCTCCCTTTGTGACCGTATCTCCCTCCATGAACCACCTCGGGCCCTCCGATACTTTGGGGAGGCCCTTCTCTCGCCCCTGCCAGTCTCTCAAGCTCGTCTAGTGAGTACAAGGGAGAGAGCCTTTTCCGCTGTGACTCCCCAACTCTGGAACTCACTGCCTCGAGAAATTAGGAAAGCCCCTTCCCTTGAGATCTTCAAAAAGAACCTTAAAACCTGGCTCTTCCAATGCCTTTGAGGAGTAGGTATATAATCCCACATGATTGGAATGAGCCCTCCTCCGTAAATTACCTGCTTTTTTTATTTTTCATATTGTTATGTATTCATGTGTTTTATTTAACTATGATGTTATTGTTTATTGTTTGCATTTTCAGTTTGTGTTTTTGGTTTTTCCTTTATTGTAATTGTCATTTGGGCTTAGCCTCCAAGTCCCCATTGGGGAGATGGGTAACAAATAAAGTTTATTACTATTTATTATTATTAAAGCAGCGTCTGAATACAGTCAATATTTACAGAAAAATAATAGGAAATGCAACATGTTGTCTTTGAAGTGGAGAGGGACCACCTACAATTTTCTGCATTCCAACCACCCAATGTTTACTTTTGTGGGAATTCCTTAAACCATGGGTATGATTATTATACCATAATTCTATGGCTGTAATAATAATAATAATAATTATAATTATAATTATTATTATTATTACTTTTCTGAGAATTGCCACACGGTGGCAGCATTGGGTTTCCTCAGCCAGAAATGTGTATTCATACTTTTGAACAAAACCACCATCTGGCTTTCATAGGGGAAGCTTTGAGATTATACAGACAGAAATCAACACCAGGAATTAATAGCTGTGGCGGATGTGGCCGTTTTTGTGGGCTCAAATAGTACACAAAATGCTGAAGAGGTGTATAAAGTGAAGCAGGAAGGATGAAGGAATCATGAAACGGTGCAAGAAAGAGGTGGCGTTACTCGGAAGCTTGCATCCTTTGTCAAGTCCAGTTGTGACCAATATTGGCAAGACCTCCCTCCAAATCCTGTTTTCAACTCACCACGTGCCAGTGGACATAAGTGTAGTTGGCATTCTCCGGGACGGAGAAACGACATTCGATGAGAGCCGTCTTCCCAATTTCCGCCTCCACCGTTTCGGGTGTAAAGACTTCCAAATTCCCATGTGCCCCTGAAACAGAGAGACAATGCAAGAAATGTATTGTAAACTGATAGCTGCAGGAAATCTGCTGACCGGAAGGCTGGGAGTTCAAAGTCGTGAGTTGGGGGTGAGATCCTGATTGTCAGCCCTATTATTATTAATATTCTATAATCATCCATAATATTGATATATAGGTATAGGTTGTCCCCTGACATTAAGTCCAGTCATGTCTGACTCTGAGGGTGGTGCTCATCTCCATTTCTAAGCTGAAGAGCCGGCGCTGTCCATAGACACCTCCTAGGTCATGTGGCCAGCATGACTATATGGAGTGTCGTGACCTTCCCACCAGAGCAGAACCTATTGATCTACTCATATTTGCATGTTTTCAAACTGCTAGGTTGGCAGAAGCTAGGGCTGACAGCGGAAGCTCACGCCACTCCCCGGAATTGAACCTGTGACCTTTCGGTCAACAAGCTCAGCAGCTCAGCGCTTTAACCCACTGCGCCACTGGGGGCATAATAATAATAATCCATAATAATCCATACTATTAATATTTTGCTATTATTCTATTTCTATTTCTATTATTGTAAACTGATAGCTGCAGGAAATCTGCTGACCGGAAGGTTGGCAGTTCAAAGTTGTGAGTTGGGGTGAGCTCCTGATTGTATCTGTCGTATTATTATTATTATTATTATTCCATAATCATCCATAATATTAATATTTTGCTATTATTCTATTTCTATTTCTATTATTGTAAACTTACAGCTGCAGGAAATCTGCTGACCAGAAGGTTGGCAGTTCAAAGTCGTGAGTTGGGGTGAGCTCCTGATTGTCAGTCGTATTATTATTATTATTATTATTATTCCATAATTATCCATAATATTAATATTTTGCTATTATTTTATTTCTATTATTGTAAACTAATAGCTGAAGGAAATCTGCTAACCGGAAAGTTGTGAGTTGGGGGTGAGCTCCTGATTGTCAGTCATATTATTATTATTATTATTATTATTATTATTATTATTATTCCATAATCATCCATAATATTAATATTTTGCTATTATTTATCCCAATTTAACCATTTAAGATATGTAGATGTAAAATTAAAACACACATTAATATCACCCAAGCCAATAAAACGTCAATTCAAAATGTATACAAGTGGAGGAAACTACAGATCCTGATAGCGTAAGGTCAGATTGCTCTCTATCCTACAAAATCCATAGATAAAGAGCAACATATAATGCAAAAAGTTTGCTTCTAGGCGAGTAATTGCACTGGTATCTCCCCACTTATGGCACAAATATGGTCACAACGGAGTAGAAACCCTTCCTATGAGTCACGTAACTGGCTTCCTCCCAGAATTTGGCCCTGAGTTTCTATTCTTTTTTGGGGACGGAGGGGAAGAAGAGAGAGGGGAGCAGCTGGGCTTCTTCCAAAACGCACAAAGAGACCATCGCGGCTGTTTCCGTCCATCGCAAGAGGCGGAAACTGGCAGAAATCAACTCTCCAGATGCTGTTTGCAAGGGAACAAACAGGTGGGCAGCCAGAGACGAGGCACAAGGGGGGCATTATTCCGTAAAGGGCAACGCTCCCAAAAGCTCTCCGGTTACCAGCCCTTCATCCCAGTCCCATTCCACCCATCGCAGCCAGGATCCCACCATTGCATGGATTCAATGCACACCGTTATATCGCTAGGTTGGAGTTGTACTCAATTGTACCGTTGCACATCTGGATACACAAAGTATAAGGCTGAGTCTCCCTTATCTGATAGGTTTCCAACCTGAAGAGTTCTGGATTTGGGACTTTTTGACATATTAGAATATTTAATCTCTCATTTATACACACACACACACACACACATCTATCTCTATAAATAAAAATGTAATGTTCATTTGTGGGATTAACATAACTCAAAAACCACTGGACGAATTGACACCAAATTTGGACACAAGACACCTAACAACCCAATGTATGCCCTTCACTCAAAAAAATTGATTTTTTTTCATTTGGGAGTTGTAGTTGATGGGATTTATAGTTCACCTACAATCAAAGAGCATTCTGAACTCAATGATGGAACTGAACACAGGACTGCCATGCCCAAAAGAAAATACCAGAAGGGTTTGGCAGGCATTGACCTTGAGTTTGGGAGTTGTAGTTCACCTACATCCAGAGGGCACTGTGGACTCAAACAATGATGATTCTGGACCGAACTATGAACATAGATGGAGTTTGGGGGAAATAGACCTTGACATTTGGGAGTAGTAGTTGCTGGGATTTCTAGTTCACCTACAATCAAAGAGCATTTTGAACTCCACCAACGACTGAATTGGGGCAAACTTTCCACACAGAACTCCCAAGACCAACAGAAAATGCTTAAGGCCATCCAGTCCAACTCCCTTCACTAGGGCAAGAAAACGTAATCAAATACTGTTCACTCACAAGCATAAAGAAATTAAATATATTGTGTTTATTGTAATTTTATATCGTTATGCATTCATATGTTTTATGTAATTATGATGTTATTGTTTATTGTTTGTGTTTTCGGTTTTATTTTCCTGTAATTTGTTGTTTGGGCTTGGCCTCATGTAAGCTGCCCCAAGTCCCCATTGGGGAGATGGTGGCGGGGTATAAATAAAGATTATTATTATTATTATTATTATTATTATTATTATTATTATTATATTAGAAACCAACACTTTCTCATTACTTTATTTTCCAGATCACAAGACTGGGCCACAGCAACGCGTGGCAGGGGATAGCTAGTCTATATAAATAAAAATTTGTGGGATTAACAGAACTCAAAAACCACTGGACGAATTGGCACCAAATTTGGACACAAGACACCTAACAACCCAATGTATGTCCTTCACTCAAAAAAAATGTATTTTGTCATTTGGGAGTTGTAGTTGCTGGGATTTATAGTTCACCTACAATCAAAGAGCATTCTGAACCCACCAACGATGGAATTGAACCAAACTTGGCACACAGTTCTCCCATGACCAATAGAAAATACTGGAAGGGTTTGGTGGGCAGTGTCCTTTGGTTTTGGAGTTGTAGTTCACCTACATCCAGAGATCACTGAGGACTCAAACAATGATGGATCTGGACCAAGCTATACAGGAATACTCAATAAGCTCAAATGTGAACACTGGTAGAGTTTGGGAAAAATAGAATCTTGACATTTGGGAGTTGTAGTTGCTGGGATTTATAGTTCACCTACAATCAAAAAGCATTCTGAACCCCACCAGATAGAATTGGACCACACTTTCTACATAGGGCCCCCGTGACCAACAGAAAATACTGTGTTTTTATTATTATTAATATTAATATTAATAATAATATAACAGTCAGCAGTGTCTGCTGTGGACTCATCTTGTTGCGTTTCAAATAATAATAATAATAATAATAATAATATTTTTTGTAATCCGCCCTATTTTCCCAAAGGGACTCAGGACAGATTCCAACCACAAAAGGCAAACATTCAATGCCTAAATACAACAACCAATATAGATATAATAGTGAATATATCATCATCATCATCATCATCATCATCATCATTTAATAACTTATTAATCGCCCTCCATCCAAGAATGCTCCATCCGAGAATGCTCTAAATTTAAACGAAACATAACCTATCAAATAAATTATATCTAACATAAAGCAAAACATCAAACAGAAGCATCCATTTACCGAAATCAACTAGGTTCATTAGGCCATGTAAGTTTTAACGTCCCTGAATGTGTTTGTCGGCCTCTCCAATGCTTTTTATTGTATTCTTCCCTTATTTTGCTGAACTGCTGACCTGAAGGTCGGCAGTTCAAATCTGCGGGACAGTTCCCACTGTTAGCCCTAGCTCCTGCCAACCTAGCAGTTCGAAAACATGCAAATGTGAGTAGATCAATAGGTACAGCTTCGGCGGGAAAAGGCAAAAAGGCGCTCCAAATAGTCATGCCAGCCACACGACCAGGAGGTGTCTACGGACAACGCAGGCACAGAGCACCTTCCCTAGAGCCAGAGTTTAATGCTGCCTCCAGAGCCGGAAATGAAAGGAGAAGCCTTTGCCTTTGTCTATGTATTTGGTTCTCATTTTATTTCAAGGCATCAAATGTTTATGTTTTGGTCTAATAAAGACGGCACTTCCACATGGACTTCCCATTTGTGTGAAAGAAGTCAGGGACACGTTCCCAGCCGGATGCTTCTGGGAAGACCAACATTAAACCGATTTGGGATTTTTGTCCCAACGCTGGAGTGGAAACAGAGATGGAAACAGAAAACGGCATTAAAAGTGCTATTTTAAAAATATTAAATATTAAAACACAATTAAGTCAGGAGCAATTTGAAACCGCAAGTAATAAAAAGGGCAGCCCCCCCACTCAGGAAGCCTCCCTTCCTTGCAGCAAAGCAGCTGCTAAAAGCAGGCACGAAGGGAAACGTCTCTGGAGGATCGGATTTCGGCACGGAAGCAAGAACCGGGTTTGCCCCTGGCGCCCGACACAAGGCTTATCGAACTATCAACTTGCATTCGCAAAACAGGAATATTTGTTTCAGGGTGCATCTACACTGCAGAATTAATGCAGTTTGGCACCACTTGAACTGCCGCAGCTCAACGCGATGGAATCCTAGGAGTTGCAGTTCCCCATGTTCAATCTTTATAACCTTCTCTGCCAAAGAGGGCTGGTGCCTCACCAAAGTACAACTCCCATGATTAATGTGCCCTGCTGCCTACAATTACATATATCAGAACAGGATGATGGGTGTTGTAGTGCAAAAGGTCATTATTTCCAGGCTCTGATAACAAAGTTTTCACCATTTCAGCACAAATAAGGAATAGGATAGAAAAAGTAGGAAGCCTTCACTGAGTTGCAGAGGACACTAAGATATATAGGTTGGATAGGTAAAGGTAAGGAAAGGTAAAGGTTTCCCCTTGACATTAAGTCTAGTCGAGTCCGACTCTGGGGAGTGGTGCTCATCTCCATTTCTAAGTCATAGAATCATACACACATAGCATATTTTTTACTTTTATTATGTGTATCGATAGATATAGCTGGCTAAAAGGAGTGTATATGCTTTCTGTTTATCCTCTCTGTGTCTTGTTCTTGGAGCACACTCAATAATTGATTCTAGAGGCAGCTGCAGTTTCCCTTGCCTATTGTAGGCAGGCACATACGGCTGCAGTCGTATTATGATTCCTCCTTGTGGGGAGAAAGGTGGGATAGAAGCATATAGAATCATAGAACAAAGAGTTGGAAGAGACCTCATGAGCCATCCAGTCCAACCCCATTCTGCCAAGAAGCAGGAATATTGCATTCAATCATCATCATCAAGGTTTCTATTTTAACCTTGACTTATGCTCTCTATGGTTGAAGAAACATGACTTTGAGAAGGGAACTTCTGCAGTCAATTAAAAGGGTTGTTACTTGACAATTGAGAAAATGGGTTGTGTAGCCTGAAATAAGGGCAAGGAACATTTGCATGAGTTTCCACCTGATTTTGGCAACTGTGAATCCAGGAACATAGAATCGGAGTTGGAAGAGATCTCGTGGGCCATCCAGTCCAACCCCATTCAGCCAAGAAGCAGGAAAATTGCATTCAAGCACCCCTGACAGATGGCCATCCAGCCTCTGTTTCAAAGCTTCCAAAGAAGGAGCCTCCACCACACTCCAGGGCAGAGAGTTCCACTGCTGAACGGCTCTCACAGTCAGGAAGTTCTTCCTCATGTTCAGATGGAATCTCCTCTCTTGTAGTTTGAAGCCATTGTTTCGCGTCCTAGTCTCCAAGGAAGCAGAAAACAAGCTTGCTCCCTCCTCCCTGTGGCTTCCTATCACATATTTATACATGGCTATCATATCCCCTCTCAGCCTTCTCTTCTTCAGGCTAAACATGCCCAGCTCCTTAAGCCGCTCCTCATAGGGCTTGTTCTCCAGACCCTTGATCATTTTAGTCGCCCTCCTCTGGACACATTCCAGCTTGTCAATATCTCTCTTGAATTGTGGTGCCCAGAATTGGACACAATATTCCAGGTGTGGTCTAACCAAAGCAGAATAGAGGGGAACAACAACAACAACAAGGCTGGGCTTTAGCACAGTAGGTTAAACCACCAGCTGCGAAGTCTTTCCAAATGTTTCTGCAAACCAAATTATGGTAATGCTGGAAAAATACAAAGGGGGGGATTTGGTCCCTCTGAGACTTAATTCAGAGCTTTGTGTAGATTTTTTAAATAAGAGTCTGGATGGCCATCTACTGGGAGGGCTCAGAATGTGTCTTTCTGAAGAAGGTTGGACTGGATGGCCTCTGGGGGTCCCGTCCAATTTTAGGAGTTGTCTGAACTCATTTCTCTGCCGAAAGGGGAGACTTGCCTTTGGGCTGAAACTAGATCTCCTCTGCAAAAATGAACCAGAACGAAACCCTGCTGAGTTGACGGTTCTTCACCGGGCCCCCTTTGATACACCCTAAAAATATCCCAAGGGGTTCAAGAGGAACGAACGAATGCAAAGGTGAGCCGGTGGTTGGGCGTCTTCCCGGCTTGCAATCTAATGGAGGCTCTGGCTGGAGTCCAGAACAGAAGTAATGGGTACGAATCGATCAGATGCAAGGCCTGGGCCCCGGGGAGAGGAGGCGGAAAGCTACAACATCCTGTAACAACATATAAAACAGAGGAACTGGACCGAGGGGAGAAGGAGACCGTGGCCATAAAGGATCTCCTTCGTTCCCAAAGGGAAAGAAGTATTCCTCAAGGATGGTTGTCCCCATTCCTAAGGTTAGGATGGGATCACGTCTGCCTTTTTTTGCTGCGTCAGCCGAAACATGTCATTAAACAGATTGAAGAACTGGCACCATATAGTCAGGACTTTGGAAACACATCCAATGCATTTGGGTGCATTCATCCGATTCGTGGCACAAAACGAAATGCAAAAAAAGTATTAATACTATCTAAGTAAGGGGATTGTCATCAGGAATGGGACACGGCTAAAGACCCATTCAGTGCAGGAAACTGCCTTTGGGGTGATGTCATAGATTTTTGGCACAAAAGGTACAAGATCAGAAGCGGTGGAGCCGATGGGAAAGACAAGAGAAATGCTTTGCTTAGCAAATAGAGGTGACAGGTGAAGGCTACCAATTCTGAGCTGGAACTAAGACAAGTCTGAAACTAAGACAAGTCAAACCCGCATTTTGGACTTTAGGCGAGCTGACTTCCAAAAAATGAAGGAAATACTGAGCAGCATTCCGTGGACACAAATACTAAAAGACAAGGGAGTTATGTATGGATGGGAGTTTTTCAAGAGTGAAATACTCAAGGTGCAATTGCAAACCGTGCCAACAAAGAGAAAAAATAGAACAAGTGCAAAGAAGTCAGTAATGGATGTCCAAAGAACTTCTAACTGTGCTAAGACTCAAAAGAGACATGCACAAGAAGTGGAAAGAGGGAGATTACAATATTATATTACAATATAATGGTATGGTACAATATAGTAATATATGATACTGATATTGTGCTATGCTAATAATATAATATATTGTGTGTATATATATATCTTGTAAGCTGCTGTGAGTCCCCTTCGGGGTGAGAAGGGCAGCATATAAATGTAAATAAAAATAGATAAAGTTTTCCCCTGACATTAAGTCCAGTTGTGTCCATCTCTGGGGGTTGGTGCTCATCTCCATTTCTAAGCTGAAGACCCGGCATTGTCCATAGACACCTCCAAGGTCATGTGGCCGGCATGACTGCATAGAGCACAGTTACCTTCACTGGGTACCTATTGATCTACTCACATCACATTTGCATGTTTTCGAACTGCTAGGTTGGCAGAAGCTGGGACTGACAGCGGAAGCTCACGCTGCTCCCTGGATTCAAACCTGCGACCTTTCGGTCAACAAGCTCAGCAGCTCAGTGGTTTAACCCACTTAAGGATTGGAAAAATGATGGATAAATTAACTATTGTTTATCTAATGTAACACTCCTGTAATATAGCAATATATAATACTGATATTGTGCTATGCTAATAATATAATATATTGTATGTATGTATGTATGTATGTATGTATGAGGAGCCCCCGGTGGTGCAGTGGGTTAAAGCACTGAGCTGCTGAGCTCGTTGATCGAAAGGTCTCAGATTCGATTCCGGGGAGCAGCGTGAGCTTCTGCAGTCAGCCCTAGCTTCTGCCAACCTAGCAGTTCGAAAACATGCAAATGTGAGTAAATCAATAGGTACTGTTCCGGCGGGAAGGTAACGGCGCTCCATGCAGTCATGCCGGCCACATGACCTTGGAGGTGTCTACGGACAACGCTGGCTCTTCGGCTTAGAAATGGAGATGAGTACCACACCCCAGAGTCAGACATGACTGGACTTAATGTCAGGGGACTACCTTTACCTTTTATGTATGTATGTGTATGTGTATATGTATATGTGTGTATTGATCTTGTAGAAACAATATCATACGAAAGCTGACTGGCACAACCTGGGGATCACAACCAGACACAGTGAAGACATCTGCCCTTGCGCTGTGCTACTCTGCTGCTGAGTCTGCATGCCCAGTGTGGAACACATCTCACCACACTAAAACAGTGGATGTGGCTCTTAATGAGACATGCCGCATTATCACGGGGTGTCTGCGCCCCACACCACTGGAGAAATTACACTGCTTAGCCGGTATTGCACCACCTGACATCCGCCGGGAAGTATCAGCCAATAGTGAAAGGACCAAGGCAGAGACATCTCCAGCTCATCCCCTGTTTGGGTATCAGCCAGCACGTCAACGACTTAAATCTAGACATAGTTTTCTAAGATCTACAGAGACACTCGCTGGAACACCTCAGCAAGCGAGAGTCCAAAAGTGGCAGGCTCAAACCCAGAACCTCAACCAATGACTGATACCAAATGAGAGACTCCCCCCTGGGCACACAGAGGACTGGGCGACTTGGACTGAGCTCTGGCACCACGAGATGCAGAGCCAACCTCAAGAAATGGGGCCACAAAGTGGAATCCACAACATGCGAGTGTGGAGAAGAGCAAACCACTGACTACCTGCCGCAATGCAACCTGAGCCCTGCCACATGCACAATGGAGCAACACCAGAGGCACTCCAAGTGGTCAGATATTGGTCAAAGGACATTTAATCAACTACCAAATTCACAAATTTTGTATTCTGTATTTTTATATTTTGTCTGTTTGCTTTGTTCTGTTAGAAATGTAATATAATTGACTGGTTGCTGATGACTCGATAAATAAATATTGATCTTGTAAGCCCCTTTGAGTCCGCTTCGGGGTGAGAAGGGTGGCATATAAATGCCATAAATAAATAAATAGATAATAATAATAATTGTAGTCCAAAACGTAATATTTCCATTACGTTTTGACCATTTCAGATCAGCGAAGCAACAGGGTTAGGAAAGGTAAGAAGCCTTCGCTGAGCTGCAGTAACATAGGAAATCCTTAATGGACTACGATCCGGTGGAGATAAGGAGCTGCGTCTCCTCCTGAGAGAGACAGAGGGAAGGATGAAGCCCTCTTTCCGAACGGCTCCTGCCACCCCATTAACTGTAATGCAGGATCAATATCCCCTACATTTAGCCGTAAAGCCATTACAAGCCTCCACCGCAGCAAAACTATTCCTGTCTCAAGGTCGAGGAGTCTCATAGACCCATGAAAATCCCCCCGTTTTCCAAGAAATCGCTCACTTGGCAACCTCAGCCGGCAGGTTGTGCGTATCAGTGAACTTTGGTTGGAGATCTCATATATTTTGATACAGATCCCAGTCCCAAACCTGAATAGCATATTTGAAAACTCAGAAAACGGTCAAAAAGCAAACTTCCTGAACGTTAGGAAACTATTTTCAGCTTATGTCATCTGAATATCATAGTGTGGACTTTAAAGGAGTTATCCAAGGTGCTGAACTTGTTTTGGTTCCCTGGTTTGCTACCTTGGAGAGCTCCATTTGAATCTGGATGAATTTCCTCAGTCGTCAGTGCCGGTACGGAAGAAAGGACTGCTGATTCTTCAATTAGCCTTATTAAACTAGGCATTAATGACTTTTGAGCATGCTGGGAAAAGGTTAAGTAATACATTTAGATGCTCAGTTGTGATAAATACAACCTCAACCCTTTGAAAATGGTCTCCAGCCTATACAGAGGCAAAGGAAGAGTACAGCCCATGGGTTTCATGTCAACCTCGGATCCTAGTTTCATGGTCCTCGAAGGCTCTCCAAAGTCCTCCCAAGCCATTCCCAACATCACAATACATAGGAATGTTTTCCAAGCACATTTCTTTTCAGAGTGGCAAGCACAGATATCTGGATACATGAATGGAGTGGGAGTACTGGCCATCTTTTGATGGAGAGGAGACTTGGCACATGGTTACGCAAGCCTTAGAATCAAAGAATCAAAGAGTTGGAAGAGACCTCATGGGCCATCCAGTCCAACCCCCTGCCAAGAAGCAGGAATATTGCATTCAAATCACCCCTGACAGATGGCCATCCAGCCTCTGTTTAAAACTTCCAAAGAAGGAGCCTCCACCACACTCCGGGGCAGAGAGTTCCACTGCTGAACAGCTCTCACAGTCAGGAAGTTCTTCCTCATGTTCAGATGGGATCTAATCTGGGATCGAATGGAAACTTCGCTGGTTCCTTTGTAGGGTTGAAATAAGATATCCAACCCAACAGCAAAGTAAGGAATGCTATAGGACACTTCATCAGGCTGAAAGAGAGCCCAAGTTGTCAAAATCTCTTCTTCGACGGATCAATTTTAAATCAGGACAAACTGTACCGTTATGGAACATAGAGGAGAGGCTTGATGAGCTGGAGATGTTTAGTTTGGAGAAGAGAAGGATGATAGCCATGTTTCAGTGTTGAGAAGGAGGCCCCATCTTAGCTTGGAGAAGAGAAGGATGAAAGGGGATGTGATAGTTTCAGTGTTGGGAAGGAGGTCCCATCGAGGAGGACACAAGGTTGTTTATGCTGCTCCTTCTCTTCTCCAACCTAAGATGGGGCCTCCTTCTCAACACTGAAACATGACTATCACACCTTCTTTCATCCTTCATTTCAGCCTGATGAAGAGTCCTGTGGATTAAAACTCATGGAAGAAAGATTCCACCTAAACATTAAGAAGAACATCCTGATGGTAAGAGTGGAACTTGATGCGGTCTCCAAGAGTCCAGTGAAGCCACTTTTCTAGAAGTTTTCAAACTGAAGCTGGATGGACATCTGTCAAGAGGGCTTCCATTGTGTCTTCCTGGTGATATTTAGCTTGGAAAAGAGAAGGATGAAAGGAGATGTGACAGTTCCAGTGTTAGGAAGGAGGTCTCATCAAGGAGAAACAGGCTTGTTTTCTGCTGCTCCAGAAACTGGGACACAATGGAGCCATGGATTCAAACTCATGGAAGAAAGATTCCACCTAAACATTTAGAAGAATGTCTTGATGGTAAGACAGGGGACCTTGCTGCAGTCTCCAAGAGTCCAGTGAAGTCACTTCTCTGGAATTTTTCAATCTGAAGCTGGATGGGCATCTGTCAGGAGGGCTTTCATTGTGTTACCCTAATGATATTTAGCTTGGAGAAGAGAAGGATGAAAAAGGATGTGATTCAGTGTTGGGAAGGAGGTCCCATCGAGGAGGACACAATGGACCTGTGGATTGAAACTCAAGGAAAACAGATTCCACCTAAACATTAAGAAGAACGTCCGGATGGTATGACAGTGGAACCTGATGCGGTCACAGAGTCTAATGAAGTCATTTCTCTGGAAGTTTTCAAACTGAAGCTAGATGGGCATCTGTCAGGAGGGCTTTCATTGTGTCTTCCTGGTGATATTTAGCTTGGAAAGGAGAAGAATGAAAGGGGATGTGATCGTTTCAGTGTTGAGAAGGAGGTCCCATCGAGGAGGACACAATGGACCTGTGGATTCAAACTCAAGGAAAAAAAGATTCCACCTAAACATTAAGAAGAACATCCAGATGGTATGATAGTGGAATTTGATGGAGTCACAGAGTCCAGTGAAGTCATTTCTCTGGAAGTTTTCAAACTGAAGCTAGATGGGCATCTGTTGGGAGGGCTTTTATTGTGTCTTCCTGGAGATATTTAATTTGGAAGAGAGAAGGATGAAAGGAGATGTGATAGTTTCACAGTGTTGGGAAGGAGGTCCCATCGAGGAGGACACAATGGACCCATGGATTCAAACTCAAGGAAAAAAGATTCCACCTAAACATTAAGAAGAACGTCCGGATGCTATGACAGTGGAACCGGATGCGGTCACAGGGCCCGTGAAGTTATTTATTTATTTATTATTTCGGGCTTTTATATCCCGTCCTATCTCAACCTCCGTAGAGGGACTCAGGATGCCTAACAAAAGGAAGTTTTCAAACTGAAGCTGGGTGGCCATCTGCCTGGAGGGCTTTGTCTTCCTGCCTAGGTCTCTTCCATGTGATTTATTTATTTATTTATTTACTTCATTTAAATACCGCTTTTCTCAGCCCTTAGGTGACTCAAAGCGGTTAACAACAGCAATTTCAATACACACATTACAAAACCATTGGAGCATTTAAAAACAAAAACATAACAGGGTTGTTGTAGGTTTTTTCGGGCTGTATGGCCATGGTCTAGAGGCATTCTCTCCCGACGTTTCGCCTGCACTTTGGCAAGCATCCTCATAACAATTAAACATCAATATGACAAATCATTCACGTCTCATCAATAGAATCAGAATCCAATCTCATCATCCGTTATTCCGTATTCCTATAATCAATTCCACTGCCTAATCGAATGCCTGTTCAAACAACCAGGTCTTCACTTTCCTCCGAAATGCCAATAAGAAGGGGGCCGATGTGATATCTGTAGGAAGGGCGTTCCACGGCTAAGGGGCCACCACTGAGAAGGTTCTGTCTCTCATCCTCGCCAGGTGTGCCTGTGATGGTGGCGGGACCGAGAGCAGGGCCTCCCCAGATGATCTTAAAGTCCTAGCTGGTTCATAGGAGATGCGTTCGGACAGGTAAGTCGGGCCAGAACCGTTTAGGGCTTTATAGGCTAAAGCCAGCACTTTGAAGTGTGCCTGGTAGCAAATTGGCAGCCAGTGGAGCTGGCGCAACAGAGGAGTTGTATGCTCCCTGAGTGCCGCTCCTGTTAGCATCCTGGCTGCCGAGCGTTGGAACATTTGAAGCTTCTGAGCAGTCTTCAAAGGCAACCCCACGTAGAGAACGTTGCAGTAGTCTATACGGGATGTAACCAGGGTGTGGACTACCGTGGCCAAGTCAGACTTCCCAAGGTATTGTCAGACTTCCCAATTCATTGTCATGCCAGGTTTCTGGACGCCGGGTGGCTCTTTGCGAAGCCTGACTCAGTGCCATCAGAGGACACTTTTGCCAGGGTTGATGTCAGAAGACCAGGTCGCCAATGCGCCCCTCGTTCATCCTTGGCACCGACGGCTTCCTGCAATCTTGGTGAGCTCACGGCCCAGGAATGCCCAGCACGCGCCCGGCCGGCACAAGGCAGGAAAGCTTGCCTTTTGTTTGCCCGTTGTCCCAGAGAGATTGGCACGCAGCTTGTGGCCAGCACGTCAGAGCAGTTGGCTGTTGCCAAGGGGAGAGATGCCAGTTGGCAGAAGACAAGGGGCTGAGTTCACCGGCAGGAAAAGCGAGAGACGATGAATGCATAAAAGGCCCTTTTGGACAACCCAAGCGCTACATAAAATTGGGATTATAAAAATTCTAGAACTGGCGGAGGAAGTGGATATAAGTGATATATATTGGAAAATTCCCATTTTTACAAATTGTATAGCGACATTTACATTGCTGAGAAAAAAAATTAAAAATAAGGAAGAGGCTTTTTGATGCATTCACAGTATTGCTCACTCTTCAGGGGGTTTTGGGGGGTCCAGAGCAGAGTTCAGAGACGCCCGCCTCCGCTTCGTTTTGGGGAGGCAAAGGGTGGGCTCCGCCAACACAATGGCTGTATTGAAGGCGCGGAGAAGCCTTGGGGAACTTTCCAAGCCTGGGCCAAAGGACGCCGGAGCCGTCCGTCTAGGAACAGAGCGCCCATTCTCCCTGCAAAATATCTCTCCCTGCTCCCAAACGCCCACCAAGCTCTCCGCCTCGAGGAAAGAAGGAAGAGAGGGAGGGAAAAGGGAGTCACAACCCTTCGCCATCGTCTCCATCGCGAGCAGATCGGTTCCCAAAGGACACCGTTGACCTCGTCCCATTAACCTGCCACATAAACACTTCACACGCAACAATGGAGACATTTGGAGGGAAGGGTTGGAAATGTCGACAATGAGATCTGCCCCGCTGTGCATTCCAGGGCCATGAGGGAATAGGGAGAGTTGATCATATAGGCTGCAGATTTGCAAATCACAAGCCCTCCTCCAACAGCTAATCACCTGCCAAATTATTATTATTATTAATAATAATAATCTTTATTTATACTACACCACTATCTCCCCAATGGGGACTCGGGGCGGCTAACATGAGGCCGAGCCCAAGAATAATACAACAGAATAATACAAAACAATGAAAAAAATATTAAACACAACAAAGAATCCCCCCAGGCAGTAACCAGCCATACTTTGAAGCTGCAAGGCCATTCAATGCTAATCAAGGTGGCCAATTGCAACATTCACACCTGCCTCAAACAGACAAGAGTTCTTTCTCCCATCCTAGACATTCCTCTGACCTAGTTTTCAACAGACCTCACAACCTGGAAATTCCTGATATGAAACAATCAGGGCCAGCTAACACCTCCCAACAAAGGATTCCCACAGGCAGCAATCAGCCAGGTTTTGAAGCTGCAAGGCTATTCAGTGCTAATCAAGGTGGCCAATTGCAACATTCACACCTGTCTCAAACAGACAAGAGTCCTTTCTCCCACCCTGGACATTATTCCACAGATATATAAAATCCCACTTGCCTAGTTTCCAACAGACACACAACCGGGGAATTGCTGACATGAAACAATCAGGGCCAGCTAACACCACCCAACAAAGGATTCCCCAGGCAGCAACTAGCCAGGCTTTGAAGCTGCAAGGCTATTCAATGCCAATCAAGGTGGCCAATTGCAACATTCACACTTGCCTCAAACAGACAAGAGTTCTTTCTCCCACCCAGGACATCATTCTACAGATATATGAATCCCACTTGCCTAGTTTCCAACAGACCTCACAACCATAATTTGGCCTTCCCATAGTTTTTAATTTTATGTTATCTTATTGATAATGTTATATGTTTATCATCTATGTTTTATTTTAATTGCTTGTATTGATGTGATTATTGCTTGTATTGTTGTGTTTGGGCTCGGCCTCATGTAAGCCGCACCGAGTCCCTTGGGGAGATGGTAGCGGGGTACAAATAAAGTATTATTATTATTATTATTATGCCTGCCATAGATGTGGGTGAAACGTCAGAAGAGAATGCTTCTGGGACATGGCCAAACAGTCCAGAAATCTCACAGCGACCCTTCTCCAACACTCTAACCATTGCATCATGCTACCTTTGTCAAGTTTTATCCTAAGCTCTGATCCTAAGATGGGTCTAGAAACACTTTATCGTCTCGAGCATAGTTAGAAAACTTTGTAAGGACTACAACTCCCAGAATGCTGGCTGGAAGAGTGTGGGAGTAATAGTCCCGTAAAATGACTTTTCCAAGCTCTGATTAGGGATATATAAAGGGAACTTGGTATCCGCTGGGGTCTGGTTCCAGGGCCCTCTATGGAGACGAAAGTCCATGGATGCTCAAGCCCCACTATATAAAGTGGCATAGTAAAAGAGGGTTCCATTTATGTAAAACTAGCTGTCCCCTGCCAGGCGTTGCTGTGGCCCAGTCTGTTGATCTGGAAAATAAAGTAATGAGAAAGTGTTGGTTTCTAATATATGTAATGTCTTTCTGCTTGTGGGTAAACAGTATTTCTTGCTGTTTCTTTGTCAGTGTTGATGTGGAGAGTGTCTGGTTTGCCCACCCTGGAACATGCAACATATCATTGTCCTTCTTTAGGGGTCCCTTTCAAATCTATGATACTATGTGTGTGTGTGTGTGTGTGTGGGTTGAAATTCCATCCATCATATCTATCATATCTATCTCTATCTATCTATCTATCTATCTATCTATCTATCTATCTATCTATCTATGGCTGAATGGCTCTTTGTCAGGAGGACTTTGATTACGTTTTCTTGCCCTGATGAAGGGAGTTGGATTGGATGGCCTTAAGTATTTTCTTGGTCATGGGGGTTCTGTGTGGGAAGTTTGCCCCAATTCTGTCGTTCGTGGGGTTCAGAATGCTCTTTGATTGTAGGTGAACTGTGAATCCCAGTGACTACACTTACTTAGGCGATCCCTCGTTGGACGAGTCTTCCTTGATGACTATTTTTGTGGGTTTGTAGGTGGCTGTGGAGCCCTATTCTTGACCCGCATCTTCTCCCACAGTGAAGGCATTGGTTTCCAGGTGGAAGGCCGTCCCGGTCAAGGTTGGCTTGACGCACCTTCCTCCTGGCACATTTTTCTCTTTCACCCTCCACTCGTGCCTCTTCGAATTCTGCAGCACTGCTGGTCACAGCTGACCTCCAGCTGGAGCGGTCAAGGGCCAGGGCTTCCCAGTTCTCGGTGTCTATGCCAGAGTTTGTAAGGTTGAGGCCATCTTTAAATCTCTTTTCCTGTCCACCAACATTCCGTTTTCCATTCTTAAGTTCAGAGTAGAGCAACTGCTTTGGGAGACAGTGGAGACTACAACTCCAAAATGTCAAGGTCTATTTCCCCCAAACTCCATCTGTGTTCTTATTTCGGCGTATTGAATGCTTGTGTCAAGTTTGGTCCAGATCCATCATTGTTTGAGTCCACAGTGCTCTCTGGATGTAGGTGAACTACAACTCCCAAACCCTTCCAGTATTTTTTGTTGGTCATGAGAGTTCTGTGTGCCAGGTTTGGTTCAATTCCATAGTTGACAGAGTTCAGAATGCTCTTTGATGATAGGTGAACTATAAATCCCAGCAACTACAACTCCGAAATGACAAAATCATAATTTTTTGAGTGATGGTCACTCCTTGTGTTGTGAGATGTTTTGTTGCCTAATCTGGTGTGATTTCGTTCGTTGGTTCTTTTGTTTTTAAAGTATTCTTTATGCACAGAGCATTTTTAGATAGATAGATAGATAGATAGATAGATAGATAGATAGATAGATAGATAGATGGCAACATCAAGGTTTGAAATTGGGATTTGTAGAAATATTTTCAGGCCATGGACAGTCAAAACGATAAATACAGAATCCTTGGATATGGAGGACTGGCTGTAATGGGTTTTGCACACTTTGCAAAACAAAACAACAGAAATGAAATAAATATTTTGGTGCCATAAAACTTACTGAATGGTAGCCAGTGGATTGCATTTGTTTTGAAAGCTTCAGAGCCCCATCCTTCAAGATTTCTGGGTTTGCATGTATCTCCATTCCCAGAAAGAGAGCATTTAAATCCTCATTAGCGATTAGGTAATTAAATGAAACCAAAGCAAGGGAGGAGGAAAGTAAACAACACAGAAATACAACACAGATTCTGATTAGAAATTGGCAGCTCATATTTCAATGGTTTCAGGGAGGGTTCATAGATAAGGAAAAACCCAGAGGTGGTGTTGCCAATTCCTTCCTCTGAAAAACAGTGCTCGATGGTCTCCCATCCAAGTACTAACCAAGGTTGGCCCTGCTTAGCTTCCAAAATCAGAAAGTACCTGGTGTGTCTTTAGGAAAGGACACTCTGACAGTGAAGGATGGGGACCTGATTTCCTCCCGAAAACAAAGTTTATCCAGGGAGATTAATCTTCATAAAGCAAACATCGGCCCGAACTTCTAAGAATTGTTTTAATACAAAATGTAATTCAGTTTAAACAAAACTATATTTAACTTGGCACTGAAAAACCACACACAAAGTAGTTGGAGTCAATGTTGGTATTTAACGAAGACATGTTCACACTCCATGATTATATTGCTCTCATTCTGCTCGTCAATTGCATCCTCGGATTTCTAGTTTGGGCTTTTTGGACGAGAATTCTAAGGACACTTCCCTATTCTCCAGATTTTAGGATTCAATGGGAAGTTGATAGGGCAAAAACTACAGATAGTAGATGCAGTAGTTTAGATGTTTTTAATTATTCCTCTGCAAATAGAAAGACAATATCATCAATGTGTTGTTGATGCCTGCTATAGATGCAGGTGAAACGTCAGGAGAGAATGCTTCTGGAACATGGCCATACAGCCCAAAACACTTACAGCAACCCCAAATAATCAATTGTATACCAATTGACTATATGCTGGATTTATAGGTATACAATCCTATAAATCCAGCATTTTTCAACCTGCGGGTTGGGACCCCGGGGGGGGTCATGAGGAGGTGTCAGAGGTCCAAAGACCATCTGAAAAGACTATATTTTCTATTTACCATGGGGTGTTCTGTGTGGAAATTTTGGCCCATTTCTATCATTGGTGGGATTCAGAATGCTCTTTGATTGTAGGTAAACTATAAATCCCAGCAACTACAACTCCCATGTCAAGGTCTATTTTCCCCAAACTCCACCAGTGTTCACATTTGGGCATATTGAATATTCGTGTCAAGTTTGGTCCAGATCCATCATTGTTTGAGTCCACAATGCGCTCTCTGGATGTAGGTGAACTACAACTCCAAAGCTCAAGGTCAATGCCCACCAAACCCTTCCAGTATTTTATGTTGCTCATGGGAGTTCTGTGTGGGAAGTTTAGCCCAATTCTATTGTTGGTGGGGTTCAGAATGCTCTTTGATTGTAGGTGAACTATAAATCCCAGCAACTACAACTCCCAATGTTGAGTCTGTTTTGCCCCAAACTCCACCAGTATTCACATTTGTGCATATTGAGGACTTGTGCCAAGCTTGGTCCAGATCCATCATTGTTTGAGTCTCTGGATGTAAGTGAACTACAACTCCCAAACTCAAGGTCAATGCCCACCAAACCCTCCCAGTATTTTCTGTTGGTCATGGGAGTTTTGTGTGCCAAGATTGGTCCAATTCCATTGCTGATGGACATTTGGGTATATTGAGTATTCATGTCAAGTTCAGTCCAGATCAATCGTTGTTTGAGTGGATGTAGGTGAACTAAAACTCCAAAACTCAAGGTCAATGCCCTCCAAACTCTTCCAGTATTTTCTGTTGGTCACGGGAGTTCTGTGTGCCAAGATTGGTCCAATTCCATTGCTGGTGGACATTTGGGCATATTGAGCATTCATGCCAAGTTCGGTCCAGATCAATCATTGTTTGAGTCAATGTAGGTGAACTAAAACTCCCAAACTCAAGGTCAATGCCCACCAAACCCTTCCAGTATTTTCTGTTGGTCATGGGAGTTTTGTGTGCCAAGATTGGTCCAATTCCATTGCTGGTGGACATTTGGGTATATTGAGTACTCATGCCAAGTTTGGTCCAGATTAATCGTTGTTTGAGTCAATGCAGGTGAACTAAAACTCCCAAACTCAATGTCAATGCCCTCCAAACTCTTCCAGTATTTTCTGTTGGTCATGGGAGTTCTGTGTGCCAAGATTGGTCCAGCAACTACAACTCCCAAATATCAAAGTCTACATCCCCCAAAACTCCACCATTGTTCACATTTGGGCATATTGAGTATTCATGCCAAGTTTGATCCAGATCAATCGTTGTTTGAATGGATGCAAGTGAACTACAACTCCAAAACTCAAGGTCAATGCCCACCAAACCCTCCTAGGATTTTATGTTGGTCATTGGAGTTCTGTGTGCCAAGGTTGGTCCAATTCCATCATTGGTGGAGTTCAGAATGCTCTTTGGTTGTAGAACTATAAATCCCAACAACTACAACTCCCAAATGGGAAAATCAATCCCTCCCCAACCCCACTTGTATTCAAATTTGGGCATATAGTGTATTTGTGCCAAATTTGGCCCAGTGAATGCAAATACATCCTGCATATCAGATATTTACATTATGATTCATAATGTTGTTATGAAGTAGCAACGAAAGTAATGTTATGGTTGGGGGTCACCACAACATAAGGAACTGTACTAAGGGGTCGCGGCATTAGAAAGGTTGAGAACCACTGGGCTAATGGTTAGCTGCCATGCCTTTCCTATCTCTGGTAGAGAACAAAAATAGGAGCTGCACCTCTTGCCCAAAAGATAACAAGGTGCATGACCCTTGTTTTGCCCCGCCAGCCTCCTCTTTCCAAAGGATTTTCCATCTTGGATGGAATGAATGTGCATAGTTTTCTCTCTTGCGCCCTTGCAAGGAGTGAAGTAGTTATGGGTGAAACACACAGTTGGATTGGCACGTTTTGCGGATTCCTGCCTTCGGTTCGCCATATTTAGCCTTCTTGGAAAGAGTCCGGAGGAGAGCCAAAGAGCCCCTCTGTCTCTCCAACGTAATAAAAGCATCCAAAGGGACCGAAATAGGGAGAAGGGCTTGCAAGGGACTAATACCATGCTTTGGTCCCATTGATGGAGACCATTCTCTTCGCAAAGAACGGACGGCGAAGGGAGGAGTTGCTCACAGCGGATGGGAAAAAGGGAAAAGAACGAGATGCCGGAGGGGTGAAAAACAGCATCTGGACAGGGATAAAAAAGGAAAAAGGAAGGGACGTCCCTCTGGGGAAGGAAAAAAAGGCCCATAGATGGGAAAGCTATGATATTCTCCCCGGGGACTTGATTAAGAATGGACGGTTCACAGCGTGTCTGATGAATATTTATATATAGCCCTGCTGCGTGAGGGTTTGCCGTTACGAGGATTGTTTAGAAGGCTTTTTGTGCACAACGCTCCTCCGAATATGAAGGCACAAGGCTGGATTGGAGGAGTCTGCACATCTCAGCTCATCCGCACTCTCCCCGGATTCAGACCTGAAGACCAACAGGTTGCAGGTTCGAATCTGCGGAGAGCGCGGGTGAGCTCCCTCTGTCAGCTCCAGCTCCTCATGCGGGGACATGAGAGAAGCCTCCCACAAGGATGATAAAACATCAAAACATCCGGGCGTCCCCTGGGCAATGTCCTTGCAGACGGCCAATTCTCTCACACCAGAAGCAACTTGCAGTTTCTCAAGTCGCTCCTGACATGACAAACAAACAAACAAAAAACAAAAAAAATCTAACATTCTCAAGTGGATGAGAAGAGAAAGGAAAGGGTCTGAGGGATTTGAAGGACCTTCACTCACTCTACATCCTACTGCAATTTGGAGGAGGATGGACCATTGATGATGGGACTTGCAGTACCATCACTCACTTTCTGAGACCGCTGTGACTTTCATCCAATGACTGACCAAACTTGGCACATAGACCTCTCATGACCCACTTTACGCCCTGGTGTGGTTTGGCCGGGAATGGACCATGGATTATGGGACTTGCAGTACCTTCACTCAATTCCTGAGACCACTGCAACCCTCATCCAATTACGTCACATTCTCTCGGCCTCAGTAAAATCCGATCCAAACAACATCTCGAAGGCAGATAACACAATGAGCCTGAAAAGCTTCAGCCAACCATTGAGAAAGAGAGTTTTGAGACACAAAGAAGCAAGAACATGGAATCCCAAGCCTCTTTATGCCCATTCTTTTCCTCCTGACTACTTGCAAATTATTTTGCAGCATTGGCATTGAGAGACTGATGGACTAGCAGATAGGAAATATAAACTGTTGGATTTGGCTTAAGCAATGTATCTTAAGTAAGGAATGCAATAAAGTTAGCACTGGGAAATAATAGGATTTCCCTATAACTTTATTTATTACTAGCATGGGGACCCGGTGATGCCTGGGTTACTTGAGAAAGGCGTTGTTTGTTTTGGGAAGTTTAGTAATATTTCTGAATTTAGGGTGAACTACAACTCCTATGTAGGTGGGTCATCCCCCGCCCAAATCCCTCCATTATGTTATGTTGGATTACTTATATTGGATTACTTGAGAAAGGCATTGTTTGTTTTGGGAAGTTTAGTTTCTGGATGCGGGGTGAACTACAACTCCTATGTAGCTGGGTCATCCCCCCCAACCCCACCCCCCACCCCCCCCCAGTATGTTATGTTGGCCTGGGTTATTTGAAAAAGGATTTGTTTTGGGGCTTTAGGTAATATCCGTTTGGTAATTTGTAGCTCTAGTTCTTAGAAAAAAGTCAGTCTTTCCTGTTGTGTTTTTTTTATGAATGTTCCCATTAGAAAATGCATAAGGAAGTGGGTGAACTGCAATTCCCAAAATCATGGACCAATCATCCCAAACCCCACCAGTATTCAAAGTTGGCCATGTTGGGTCTGTGTGCCAGATTTGGTTCAGATCCGACATCGGCTGCATTCAGTGCTCTCTGAATAAGGGTAAACTACAACTCCCAGAACAGAGGTCATTAACCTCCAAACCCCACCTGTATGCACATTTGGCCATGTTGAGTCCTTGTGCCAGGTTTGGTCCCGATCCATAGTTGGCAGGGTTCAGTGCTCTCTGGATAAGGATGAACTACAATTCCTAGAGCCAAGAACAATCATGCCCTGTATGCATAGTTGGCCATGTCATGGCAAGTGTGGTTCAGATCCATCATTGGTTGGGTTGACAGTGCTCTCTGGATGTAAGTGAACTACAACTCCTCTAAATCATGGTGAATTCTTCCCAAACCTCGTATTCAGTTGCTGATCAATTCCTGTTTGCTGTGTGGCATAGGAATGAGTGGGAAAGATTTAAGTGAGAGGCAGTGGGTGGGATCATGCAACTTTGGAGAGAGAGAGGAACCCTGGGATGTTCATTCTGGAGAAAAACCAGAACATCTAGGATGAAATGGTCCTCGAATGAAAGCATTCCTTGGGTGATTGATGTTTGCAAAGGACATCGGCAGGGGTTGGGCTACAAGTTCATGGCGCTCACTATAACCTACAATGTCAGTTGAGAGAGTGCCTTTGGAGACTTCTCAATATTTGGAACTATAGCTTGTTTGTGGAGGTGGGAGGCTGTCTGTGTAAGTGGACACCTCCTCCACATACACACATAAACACATTTTCACTTTTATTATGTGTATAGATTTTATTATTTCATATGCTTCTATCCCCCCTTCTCCCCACAAGGAGGAATCATAATACAACTGCAGCTGTATGTGCCTGCCTACAATAGGCAAGGGAAACTGCAGCTGCCTCAAAAATCAATTATTGAGTGTGTTCAAAGAGCAAGAGACAGAGAAGATAAACAGAAAGCATCTACACTCCTTTAAGCCAGCTATATCTATATCTATCTATACACATAATAAAAGCAAAAATATGCTATATGTGTATGTGGCTGGAGTATCCACTTACACAGACAAACTATAGCTCCCACTACTCAGGAGACACCAATGGCCCTCCCACCAATGTTATAGTGAGCGCCACAAACATGTCCAAGAGTCCTGCCAATGTCCTCCACAAACACCATACTGCCCACCACCCAAGTGAAGGCTTTCATACAGGGGCAATTTCATCCTAGATTTTCTGTTTTTTTCTCCATTACAGGCACCCCAGTGTTCCTTACCTTCTCCACTGGTGTGGAATTTGCATGGCCCCACCCACTGCCTCTCCCTTAACTCTTTCCTCTTATTTTCTATGGCACACAGCAAAGAGAGGAATTGATCAGCAACTGAACATACTAGAGGTTTTGGGGAAATTCACCATAATTTATAGTAGTTGTAGGTACTGGGATGTATAGTTCACCTACAATCTAAGTGCACTCTGAACTCCACCAACGATGGAACTAACTTGGCACACAGAAGCCCCATGATCAACAAAAATTACTGGAGGTTTTTGGAGGGATTTATAGGAGTTGTAGTTCACCTACATCCAGAGCACAGTATGAACCCAAACAATGATGGATATGGACCAAACTTGGCATACATACCCAATGTGCCCAAATCCGAATACTGGTGGGTTTTGAGTGAAATTGGCCTGGACATTTTGGGATTGTAGGTACTGGGATTTATAGTTCACCAGCCATCAAGGAGCACTCTGAACTCCACCAAAGATGGAATTGGACTTGGCACCCAGAGCCCCCATGACCAGTAAAAAATACTTGAGGTCTTTGGGGAAAACTCACCTTGATTTATGGGAGTTGTAGTTCACCTACATCCAGAGAGCACTGTGAACCCAAACACTGATGGATATGGACCAAACTTGGCATACATACCTGATATGCTTTTTTTTTTTTTAACTGGAGGGCTTTGGGGGGAGCTGCCCTTCCTTTCTGGGAGTTGTAGTTCACCCACAACCAGGAAAATTGTGACCTCCACAGATGATGGACCTGGACATGGAGAGCCCCCATGACCAGTAAAAAATACTTGAGGTCTTTGGGGAAAATTCACCTTGATTTGCAGGAGTTGTAGTGCTCTCTGCATCACAGTGCTCTCTGCATCCAGAGAGCACTGTGAACCCAAACACTGATGGATCTGGACCAAACTTGGCACACATACTTGATATGCCATTTTTTTTTACTGGAGGGCTTTGGGGGGAGCTGCCCTTCCCTTCTGGGAGTTGTAGTTCACCCACAACCAGGAAAATAGGGACCTCCACAGATGATGGACCTGGACCAAACTTGGCTCATAGGACACCCATGACTAACTCAACCTACTGGAGGGGTTTGAGCGGAATGACTCACCATTGTGGGAGTTGTAGTTCACCCTGCAGCCTAAGAGCACACTGAACCCCACCAATGAGGCATCTAGAACAAAACTGCCCAACACGAACCACACCAATGATGCATCTAGAACAATACTGCCCAACACGAACCCCACCAATGATGCATCTAGAACAAAACTGCCCAACATGAACCCCACCAATGATGCATCTAGAACAAAACTGCCCAACATGAACCACACCAATGATGCATCTAGAACAAAACTGCCCAACATGAACCACACCGATGATGCATCTAGAACAAAACTGCCCAACATGAACCAACACCAATGATGCATCTAGAACAAAACTGTCCAACATGAACCACACCAATGATGCATCTAGAACAAAACTGCCCAACATGAACCCCACCAAGGATGCATCTAGAACAAAACTGCCCAACATGAACCACACCAAGGATGCATCTAGAACAAAACTGCTCAACATGAACCACACCAATGATGCATCTAGAACAATACTGCCCAACATGAACCCCACCAATGATGCATCTAGAACAAAACTGCCCAACATAACAAACTTTAAGGACCAATGGAAGTTTTTCAGAGTTAACCTGGCATGATGTGAGTTGTAGTTAGCTTTCCTGACCTGCTTCTCCTATTTCACACATGCATTTTGTGAGTTAGCTCAAATATCCTGAGCGGCTCTCCCTTTCTTTGTGTGTTGTGTAGGGATCGATTCTTCCCTGGCTTTGCTTGCCTCTAAGTAGCCCATTTCCTCTTTAAATAAGCCATGCCCAGGAAATGTGAATGGAGGTCTACCTGCATCCCCTTGGCTACAAGGAACAATGGTTTCATTCAGCCGAATCAATGCACACACATGGCAGAAAAAAACTTGGAATGGTCTCTTTACTAAGTGGAAAAAAAGGGAGTGCAAAGTTGCGATCATACCAGAACGTCCCACCTTTTGCACTCCCGAAAAGAGTGCCTTTTAAACATTCCTGGCTTTCCTTCCATTCAACACTCCCCGTTAAGAGCCAGCTTAAAGGGAAAGGCGTTTCAGATACTGGAGAATCCATGCAGTTTGGCACTGCTTGAAATGCTATGGACTCATGGGAGTTGTAGTTTGCACACTTTGGCGGAAAAGGCCTTGTCAAACTACAACTCCCAGGACTTCACAGCACTGAGCTACGGCAGTTTCAGTATTCCAGGCTCGGTGACAATATCCTCACAACAACCCTAGGAGGTAGGCCAGGCAGGCAAAGTAAGCAACTACTAGACCAGTGTGTCTCAACCTGGGGGTCAGGACCCCGGGGGGGGGGGTCATGAAGGGTCACCAAAGACCATACAAAAATATAGTATTATCTGTTGGTCACAGGGTTTCTGTGTGGGAAGTTTGGCCCAATTCTATTGTTGGTTGGGTTCAGACTGCTCTTTGATTGTAGATGAACTATAATTCCCAGCAAGAACTCCCAAATGTCCAGGTCCATTTTCCCCAAACACCACCAGTGTTCACATTTGGGCATATTGAGTATTTGTGCCATGTTTGGTCCAGATCCAGCATTGTTTGAGTCCACAGTGCTCTTTGTATGTAGGTGAACTACAACTCCAAAAGTCAAGGTCAGTGCCCACCAAACCCTTTCAGAATCTTCTCTTTGTCATGGGAGTTCTGTGTGCCAAGTTTGGTTCAATTCCATCGTTGATGGAGTTCAGAATGTCCTTTGATTGTAGGTGAACTACAAACCCCAGCAAGAACTCCCAAATGTCCATTTTCCCAAACTCCACCAGTGTTCATATTTGGCATATTGAGTATTTGTGCCAAGTTTGGTCCAGATCCATCATTGTTTGAGTCCACAGTGCTCTCTGGATGTAGGTGAACTACAACTCCAAAACTCAAGGTCGTTGCCCACCAAACCCTTTCAATATTTTCTGTTGGTCATGTGAGTTCTGTGTGCCAAGTTTGGTTCAATTCCATTGTTGGTGGAGTTCAGAATGGGCATATTGAGTATTCGTGCCAAGTTTGGATCCAGATCCAGCATAGTTTGAGTCCACACCACTCTCTGGATGTAGGTGAACTACAACTCCAAAACTCAAGGTCGATGCCCAACAAACCCTTCCAGTATTTTCTATTGGTTATGGGAGTTCTGTGTGCCAAGTTTGGTTTGATTCCATCGTTGGTGGAATTCAGTCTCTGATTGTAGGAGAACTATCAATCCCAGCAACTACAACTCCCAAATGACAAAATCCCCCAACCCCACCAGTATTCAAATTTGGGGCGTATGCAGTATTTATGCCAAATTTGGTCCAATGGATCAAAACACATTCTGCATATCAGATATTTACATGACGATTCATAACAGTAGCAAAATGACAGTTGTGAAGTAGCAATGAAAATAATGTTATGGTTGGGGGTCTGTGTTGAGGGGTCATAGCATTAGGAAGGTTGAGAAACACTACTAGATCAAAGTTGCCTAGTGAGTTTTATGGCTTAAGCCTTGCACCATCCAAACATCCTCGGGTGCATCTACATTGCAGAATTGATGCAGTTTGATTCCACTACTAACTGAAATAGATGCAAGATTTAATTCCTGGCCCTTCTAATATGCACGTGATGCAAACAAGGCTGGAAGGGTCTCAAGAGGCAGACCGACACTGCCTCCTCCAATGCTAGGAATGTGCCCTGCCTTGCTCTTAAAGTACACCGAAACACCCACCCACCCCTTTTCTTTTACAGTAAATTCCCCCCTAAAAAAGGACAGAAGTTTTGCCAAGTTGGGAAGTCCTCCAAAGCAGACCCTTCCCAAAAGGCAAGCAAAAAATCCCGGCAGGAGTTCAGAGAATGCACTCTTTTGCATCAATGTTATACAGCTTAGCTTCTGGGGTTTGCACATTCAAAGGTTATGTTATTATACGACTAGGAAGGTATGCATTAAGCACACACACGCATACACAGGGATGTTGTTTTCTCTCCAAGAAGGCAAGGCTGGAGAGAAATTTGAAAACATAGTTTGGATCAGATCCCCAAAAGAGAAGGACCCCATATGTGAGAGCCGTTCAGCAGTGGAACTCTTTGCCCCGGAGTGTGGTGGAGGCTCCTTCTTTGGAAGCTTTCAAACAGAGGCTGGATGGCCATCTGTCAGGGGTGATTTGAATGCAATATTCCTGCTTCTTGGCAGAATGGGGTTGGACTGGATGGCCCAGGAGGTCTCTCCCAACTCTTTGATTCTATGATTCTATGATTCATCCAAACTAAATTGCCCAGCTAAATATCAGGGGCAAATAGAGAGAACATCCAGGAACATCTCAATGCAACTGACTATAAGATTGTGGGAACTATCAAATCAGGTTTATTGTACTTCTAACCTGGAGATTTCCAATCCTAATACACAACCCATCATCCATCCAGTTCTGTCTCCTTTCCTCACCAGTCAGAAGACCATTCATTGGCCATGTTATTTGGAGAGCAACCAAAACAAGGAACTTCCTCTGAGATCCGTCAAACCGCAAGTGCGGAATCTGAACCTGGGTCTTTTCCAAAGGCCAAAACAGAGGTGTGACTCACTGACCTAGTTCCCCCATGGAATGTTTCCAAAGGTCAAGAAGAGGTTTTGTGCCTCTGCTGATGAAGCAACCTTTCAAAAGGTTTCCATCAACCAGAGTCTAGCGTCCAGATCAGAAGAAGTCATGGTCTCACTCGCTTCTGCTTTGGTCAGACCTCACCTGGAATAATACAGAGTCCAGTTCTGGGCAAAACAAGTCAAGATGGAGACGGACTCAAAGCTGGGAGGTGTCCAGAGAAAGGTGACCCAAATGGACAAAGGTGTGGAAGCCAAGTCTATGAGGACCACTTACGGAATTGAGTCTGGAGAAGGTTCAAAGGACATGGGAACTATGTGTAAATATTGAAAAGGAAGAGGAAAGGGGGCTTCTTTTCTGCTACTCTGGAAACTAAAAGCAATGGATCCAAATTACAAGGAACTGCACAAAATTTTCTTGAATTTAAGATCTGATGGGGAGCAGAATAGATTGATTTGGAAGCTGATGGACTCTTTTTCTTTGGAGGTCTTCAAACAGAGGCTGGATAATATTTTGGGAGTGTTTTTAATTGTGCATTCCTGCATGGCAAGGGATTGGACTAGATGACCTTTGGGGGCTCTTTCCAAGTCTAAGGGTTTGTAAGTCCATTGCACTGAAATAGTCTAATTCAGTGGGTCTCAACCTTTTTAATGCTGTGACCCCTTAATGAAGTTCTTCATGTTGTGGTGACCCCCAACTATAACATTATTTTCGTTGCTACTTCATAACTGTAATATTGCTTCTGTTATGAATCATAATGTAAATATCGGTTATGCAGGATGTATATCACTGGACCAAATTTGGCACAAATACCCGATATGCCCAAATTTGAATACTGGTGGGGTTGATTTTGTCATTTGGGAGTTGTAATTCCTGGGATTTATAGTTCACCTACGATCAAAGAGAATTTTAAACTCCACCAATGATGGAACTGAACCAAACTATCAGACCAACGAGTGACCATCACTCAAAAAATTGATTTTGTCATTTGGGAGTTGTAGTTGCTGGGATTTATAGTTCACCTACAATCAAAGAACATTTTGAAATTCACTAACAATTGAATTGAACCAAACTTGGCACACAGAACTCCCATGACAAACAGAAAATACTGGAAGCGTTTGGTTGGCATTGACCTTGAGTTTGAGAGTTGTAGTTCACCTACATCCAGAGAGCACTGTGAACTCAAACAAGGATGGATCTAGACCAAACTTGGCACGAATACTCAATATGCTCAAATGTGAACACTGGTGGAGCTTGGGGGAAATAGACCTTGACATTTGGGAGTTGTAGTTGCTGGGATTTATAGTTCACCTACAATCAAAGAGAATTTTAAGCTCTACCAATGATGGAACTGAACCAAACTTCCCACACAGAACCACCATGACCAACAGAAAATACTGTGCTTTCTGATGGTCTTTGGTGACCCCTCTGACACCCTCTTGCGACCCTCCCCCCCAGGGATCCTGACCCCCAGGTTGAGAAACGCTGGTCTAATCCAAGCCAAGCAAATAAGCCAAGAGAAGAAGAAAAACCTGTTCTCCCATCAACCTCATCATAGTTTAAGTCAGGTTTGGGGTCCACTTCTGTGCCTCTGGATTTACCGAAAAAGACACATTACCAAGGAAGTAGCTGGAAGTCCACCTCTGGTTGACAAAAATTGCTATTTTTCAAAGATTACGCAGTACAGAGGGCTTTGACTTTTTGGGAAGATGAACTGTGTTTGTTTCCTGACAGGACAGTTCTCCCTCTATTTTGGGAACTGGAGCACCTTGTGATGCAATGGGTTGACTGAGGACTGAAATGTTGGCGGTTCGAATCCAGGGAGCGGGATGAGCTCCCGTCTGTCAGCTCCAGCTTCTCATGTGGGGACATGAGAGAAGCCTCCCACAGGGATGGTAAAACATCCAGGCGTCCCCTGGGCAACGTCCTTGTAGACAGACAATTCTCACACACCAGAAGCGACTTGCAGTTTCTCAAGTCACTCCTGGCAAACATAAAAAAATTGGGAACCATAAAAAACCTGGAAACTGTATGTTATCCCAGTGCTGCACTCAATCCACCCTTTGCTTTAAATCTTCATATTTAACCTTTATGAGCTTCTTTGCTTGATGTATAGAGCTTAACTAGAGCAGGGTCTTTTTCGTGGTGGCACCAAAACTCTACAATTATCCATCTGCAATCAATCCCATCCTTTCTGTGAGCCTCAAGGTTGCTGTCAATTATATTGTAGATTTACCCATACTTTCATACAAATGTTTTGACATTTCAAATATGCATCTTGTTTGTATTCTGCGCCTCCTAAACAGCTTTGACACAAATGGCAGGTTATGAATATTTCAATGTATAATAAACAAACCAATAACAAACACAGGCGGCCGCCTTGATCTTTAAAGACATTTTGATTTACCAAAAACAACAAACAACTTGGTAAACACAAGAGGGGAGACACACAACAAAGGAATGAAACAGCAAGAAGTGTTGCAGGAACTTCCAAATTGCAGCAGATGAAGAAGACATGGTTGCGATCTGCATTTAAGGGGTGGACTAGATGACCTCTGGGATCCCTTCCAACAAGACATTTTTATCAACGCAAGCTTTCCATCCCAGCAAGATTTCTCTTATAGTGAGAAACCAGGTCGAAATGCATCTGAGCAAATATCAGAGCTAGGAAAAGTCATACTACAATTCCCATCATCTCCTAACCAGCTTTCTGGGAGTGGCTGTGGGATTTTGGGCATTGTGATTCCATACAAAAAGCCCATTACTAAGCGTTGACCAAAAACTGGTTCATGAATGGCATCCCATTCAAATGCACCATCGGTGTAAACAAAACCCTACAAAAGTGTGAAAAGTGGGAGGTTAATACTATGGAATCATGGGAGCTTCAGTTGTCCAAGGTCTTTTTGGTCTTGTGATGGTGTCTCACCAAACTACATCTACCAGGGTTCCATAACATTGAGTGATGGCAGCCAAAGTGTTGTTAGCCTGTATGAATTCCATAATGTAGATTCAACCAGAGTTGGACTACATGATCATTAGGGTCCTTTCTGAAGAAACCGACAGTGAGGAACATCTTGCCTTGGTCCAATCAAAGCCCTACAGAAGTGTGCAAAAGGTTGGGCAAAATGATGGTTAGTATCCTTTGGGACGAAAGAGGTGATGGGGAACAACTTTCTGAAGGCCCAACCAAGATCCTACAAAAAATGTGAAAAGAAGGTTGGACTACGTGATCTTCAGGGTCCCAAAGGTTGGACTAGGCGATCTTCAGGGTCCCGAAGGTTGGACTATGAATTTTTCAGGGTCCTGAAGGTTGGACTGTGTGATCTTCAGGGTCCTGAAGATTGGACTATGTGAACTTCAGGGTCCTGAAGGTTGGACTACATGATCTTCAGGGTCCCAAAGGTTGGACTATGTGATCTTCAGGGTCCCAAAGGTTGGACTACGTGACCTTCAGGGTCCCAAAGGTTGGACTACATGATCTTCAGGGTTCCGAAGGTTGGACGACGTGATCTTCAGGGTCCCTACGTTTGGATGACGTGATCTTCACAGTCCCGAAGGTTGGACGACGTGATCTTCAGGGTCTTGAAGGTTGGATTACATGATCTTCAGGCTCCCGAAGGTTGAACTACGTGATCTTCAGAGTCCTGAAGGTTGGACTACATGATCTTCAGGGTCCCGAAGGTTGGACTGCGTGATCTTCAGGATCCCTTCAGATGAGTTTCCTAGAGTCAACCCAACCCTACAAGAGTGACATGAGGATTGGGCTACATGACCTTCAGGAGCCCTTCTGATAACACAGATCACGGGGAACACCTTTCCTACAACAAACCAAAAAAATGGCTAAAGTGGGGAAGTTGGGCTGGACTAGATGACCTTTACGACCCTTCCTGATGAAACGGAGAGCTCACAACCTCTGAGGATNGCAACCCAAACGGAGAGATGTTGGGCAGCTGACCTTTGGTCTCAAGAGGAGTGGCAGATAGCAACAACTCTCACAAATCTCTTGGAGCACATTGCTATGGGAAGATGGTGTTTCTCCTTGTTTGGGCGCCCAACCCTGAACAGGGTCACCCCAAGCGCTCAGACACACAAACACTTTCTCCTTCATCTGCATCTCAGACGGGCGCATTGTTCCCAGACAGCGCATGGGGTGTGCGCCTGTGGGCTGAACCCACCCCCCTTCCTGTCCTCATTTCACAATCCATCCACCTGTCAACCCCACAGGGATTTGCAAGACAACAGTTATCAAAAACCCTTATTATTATCCCTCTGCTTCTTCCAGTTGGGGTGGGTGGGGGGTCCCCCTTTCCTCCCTCTTTGAAAGATAGGCACTCGTTACCAGAAATGTACACCAGCACAAGCCCCTGTACATGGGTAGACATGTGCAGACAAGCAAAATGAAACAAATCCCTTTTCCACCCAGATCTAGTTTTCCCCTCTCCAGCTTGTACAATAGCAGTAAATAACCCCACAGAGACTTCAGCCGTGGGGTGCGATGTGGACCTCCAACCCAACTGGTGAGTGTGTGAACCCCACATTGGCATAGTAGGAAAAACAAGATTGGATGTGTCAGGGAGATTGGAAACAGCCTCTCCCCTCACCAACCACGTTAGGATCATGAACTGGGATCCTCTACAGTGGTTCTCAACTGGGGTCCCCAGATGTTTTGGCCTACAACTCCCAGAAATCCACAACATGAGGAACTGTATTAAGGGGTCATGGTATTAGAAGGTTGAGAACCACTGTTCCCAACAGGGATGGATATTAATTTAGGCACTGAATCGGGTAAAGCAAATCAGGAAAAGCCAAATTGGGTAGCACTGTCTTTTGCCTCCATTTCTAAGCCAAAGAGCCGGCATTGTCCATAGACGCCTCCAAGGTCATGTGGCCGGCATGACTGCATGGGGCGCCATTAACATCCCTCCGGAGCAGTACCTATTGATCTACTCACATTTGCATGTTTTCGAATTGCTAGGGCTGGCAGAAGCTGGGGTTAACAGCAGGAGTTCACCCCGCTCCCTAGCTTCGAACCGCCAACCTTTCGGTCAGTAAGTTCAGCAGCTCAGTGGTTTAACCCGCTGCACCACCAGGGATCCAATAATAATACTAATATAAATACATAAATTATTTGACACTTGTGCAAATCCTTTTGGGTCAATGGGTGGATCAGCAATTGTTTTCTGCAATGTCCTTTTAAGGGTGGGATAGTGGGGTTCCCTGGGCTCTGTGGTTCAGTGGTTTAAACCACTAAGTTG
>NW_026847882.1:40325560-40332038 GCF_025583915.1 Anolis sagrei ordinatus | reverse complement strand
GGGAAGGAAAAAATACATGGGATAAGGTAAAGGTTTTCCCCTGACATTAAGTATCTAGTCATGTCAACTCTGGGGTTTGGTGCTCATCTCCATTTCTAAGTGAAGAGCCGGCGTTGTCCATAGACACCTCCAAGGTCATGTGGCCGGCATGACTGCAATGAGCACCATTACCTTCCCGCCAGAGCAGTACCTACTGATCTACTCACATTTACATGTTTTCGAACTGCTAGGTTGGCAGAAGCTGGGGCTAACAGTGGGAGCTCACCCCGCTCCCAGGATTGAAAACACCAAGCTTTTCGTGAGCAAGTTCAGCAGCTCAATGGTTTAACCCGCTGCACCGCCAGGGGCCCCATCAAAATATTATGAGATATAAATACAGTACCTATAAGCAGTACCTATTGATCTACTCTTATTTACATGTTTTCGAACTGCTAGGTTGGCAGAAGCTGGGGCTAACAGTGGGAGCTCACCCCGCTCTCCAGATTCAAACCCCTGACCTTTCGGTCAGCAAGTTCAGCAGCTCAACGGTTTAACCCACTGCACCGCCAGGGGCCCCATCAAAATATTATGAGATATAAATACAGTACCTATAAGCACTACCTATTGATCTACTCTTATTTACATGTTTTCAAACTGCTAGGTTGGCAGAAGCTGGGGCTAACAGTGGGAGCTCACCTCGCCCCCCAGATTCAAACCACCGACCTTTTGGTCAGCAAGTTCAGCAGCTCAATGTTTCAACCCGCTGCACCGCCAGGGGCTTCATCAAAATATTATTAGATATAAATACATCAATTATTTGACACTTGTGCAAATCCTTTTGGGTCAACGGGTGGATCAGCAATTGTTTTCTGCCATGTCTTTTTAAGGGTGGGATACTGTGGTTCAGCGAGTTATACCACTGAGCTGCTGAACTTGCTGATTGAAAGGTCATCAGTTTGAATCCGGGGAGCAGGGTGAGTTCCCGCTGTTAGCCTCAGCTGCTGACAACCTAGCAATACTAAAAATTTTGATTATTTTTTTTGTCGTGTCAGGAGCATCCTGTTGTGAGAGAATTGGCCGTCTGCACAGACGTTGCCCAGGGGACGCCTGGATGATTAGATTTTTTAATCATCCTTGTGGGAGGCTTCTCTCATGTCCCCTCATGAGGAGCTGGAGCTGATAGAGGGAGCTCATCCTCCTCTCCCCGGATTCGAACCTGCGACCTGTCGGTCTTCAGTCCTGCCGGCACAGAGGTTTAACCCACTGCGCCATCGGGGGCTCCATGCAAATGTGAGTAGATCTATAGGTACTGCTTCAGCTAGAAGGTAACGGCACTCCATGCAGTCATGCCAACCACATGACCTTGGAGGTGTCTATGGACAATGCCGGCACTTTGGCTTAGATGAGTAACCCTCCCCAGAGTAGGACTCGACTAGACTTAATGTCAAGGGGAAACCTTTACCTGACACTTGTGCAAATCCCTTTGGGTCAATGGGTCTACTCTGGCTGGATCATCCATTGCTTTCTGCAGCGTCTTTTGAAGGGTGGGATAGCGGGGTTCCCAGTCTTTGCTTAGAAGGGTTCAAAAGCAACCCACGATAAATGTGCCTTTTCATATGTCTTCAAAACACACTGACACACCCTATTTTTGATGCCCTCCTCATTCCTAAAAATAGTAATCACAGGTGCCTGTAAGTTGTGGGTGCCCCTTTCTTAGAGTATCACCCACAATACACACATACATACACACACATATCCTTTTCACAACCAAAATTATCACCCGCAGGACTGAGACAGTCTGATGCCGCCAATGTTTCAGACAATAACCCAAAAGATGGGAGAAAGGAGGCAGGGGTGTGGAAATCGTTTTGCAAAAGTAAGGCTCTTCAAGATTTCCATATTTTCATAAGTCTGGCCCACCCTCCCGCAATACAGTCTGCCCATTTTGCACAAAACTCAGCCTCCCGCCTATATTTTTCCCTTTTCCACCAGTTGCAATGCCTTTCCAGTAGCTGCTACACGCTGTAGTAGTAGCTTGAAAGGGGAGGGGAGGGAAAAGTGGGTGTGTAGTGTTGCAAAAAAAAAGAAGGAGGAGGCAACTGGATGCTACTCCACTGCAAAATTGTAGGCACTGCCCCTCTCAACCTCTCCTCCTTAAACAAAGCTCACCTCCCCAATTTAGACAACGGGTTCTCCACCCTTTGGAGGGTTTCCTGCCATGGTCGCCCCCTCCCCAAATAGCACAGCCTCATGTGAAGGCAAAAGTGCCAAAATACAAAGGCATTTTCTCCCCATTTCCGCAACTGTCCACCTTCCACGCTCATGCCAATTCAAGAATAATAAGAAATCTCTGCAGGTTGATGAGCAAGAAGGGAGGGCAAGGGACACCCCCAAATCTCTGATTGATGGGGGAGTGTGAAAATATAAAATACACCTTCCAAGACCCCACCTCAATTCAGGAATCTTATAGATTTGGAGAAGGAAGAAGAGAATGGGATGAAGAAAAAAGGACCCAATTTGAAAAGGTTCCCCAATTGCTTTGTTTACTAGGCTGGGGAGGTAGGGTGGGGTGCAAAATGACAGAAAATCCTAACCATTTCTCCTCCTGAAAGACCGAAATTCAGGAATGGTAAGAAATCCCTGAAGGTTTAGCCAAACGAAGGGAGCGGGCAGAGAGAAAAGTGTCCCCAAATTGCACTGTGGGTTCAAAGTCCCCAAACTGCATTGAGGAAAAAGTCCCCCAATTGCATTGTCTTGTGGTTCGAGTGGTAGCTGCAAAAGTCAACACACACTCCCTTAAGGATCCACATGATCCAGGACCCCACCTCAATTCAGGAATCTTAAGCAAATCCCTGTAGATATGGATCAGGAGTGGGCAGCGAGAAAAGCTCCCCAAATTGCACTGTGGGTGAAAAGCCCCCCAGTTGCATTGTCTGGTGGCTAGAGTGGTAGCTGCAAAAAGTCAACACACAGTCCCTTCAGGATACACATGATCCAGGACCCCACCTCAATTCAGAATCTGAAGACAATCCCTGTAGATATGGATAAGGAGTGGGCAGAGAGAAAAGGTCCCCAAATTGCACTGTGGGTGAAAAGCCCCCCAGTTGCATTGTCTGGTAGCTAGAGTGGGAGCTGCAAAAATCCAACACACAGTCCCTTCAGGATACACATGCTCCCAAGACCCCACCTCAATTCAGGAATCTGAAGACAATCCCTGTAGATATGGATAAGGAGTGGGCAGAAAGAAAAGGTCCCCAAATTGCACTATGGGTGAAAAGCCCCCCAGTTGCATTGTCTGGTGGCAAGAGTGGGAGCTGCAAAAATCAACACACAGTCCCCTAAGGATCCACATGTTCCAAGACCCCACCTCAATTCAGGAATCTGAATACCATCCCTGRAGATATGGATAAGGAGTGGGCAAAGAGAAAAGCTCCCCAATTTGCATTGTGGGTGAAAAGTCCCCAAACTGCATTGGGYAAAAGTCCTACAGTTGTAATGTCTGGTGGCTGAAGTGGGAGCTGCAAAAATCCAACACACACTCCCTTAAGGATCCACATGATCCAGGACCCCACCTCAATTCAGGAATTTCAAGCAAATCCTTTTAGATCTGGATAAGGAGTGGGCAGATAGGAAAGCTCCCCAAATTGCACAGTGGGTGAAAATTCCCCCAATTGCATTGTATGGTGGTTCAAGTGGGAGCTGCAAAAATCAACACACACTCCCTTACATATCCACATGCTCCAAGACCCCACCTCAATTCAGGAATCTGAAGACAATCCCTGTAGATATGGATAAGGATGGTGCAGAGAGAAAAGCTCCCCAAATTGCACTGTGGGTGTAGAGTCCCCCAAAGTGCATTGAAAAAAAATCCCCCAATTGCATTGTCTGGTGACTGGAGTGAGAGCTGCAAAGATCAACACACACTCCCTTAAGGATACACATGCTCCAAGACCCCACCTCAATTCAGGAATCTTAAGCAAATCCCTGTAGATATGGATAAGGAGTGGGCAGAGAGAAAAGCTCCCCAAATTGCATTGTGTGTGAAATGTCTCCAAATTGCAGTGAGAAAAGTTTCCCCAAATTATACTGAAAAAATGCTCAACTAATTCGATTTTTTGATGGCTCGGAGGGTGGGGGTGTTGCAAAATTAAAAATCCCACCAAATCCCACCTCCCCATAATACACAAATCCCTATAGATCTGGACAAGGCGGTGGGCAGTGAGAAAAGGCTCTCCAAACTGCACTGAGAAAAGGGTCTCCAAATTGGACCGAGACAAAAGTCCCCAAATTGCACTGGGAAAAAGTCCCCAAACTGCCTTGTTTAATGGCTCGGGTTGTGTGTGTGTGCAAGGATACAAATCTCCCCTCCAGATCCCCCCTGGAAGACCCCACCTCAATTGAGGGACAACCCCTGCAGTTGTGTGCGTAAAGGCGCAAAGAAAGGCAAAGAAAGAAAGAGGGAGAGGGAAAAGGAGTTGGCCAACAAAAGCGGAGGGAGAACTCGTGGAAAGGTCTGGGCTGCACATTAATACACACACACACATGCACACACAGCTCCTCCACGGCGCTCACCTTTGGTGCAAAGGATGGCCAGCCAGAGGCATCCCAAGGCGGAGGAGAGGAGAGAAGGGCGCATGGTGACTCTGGTGCGTCTCAGGCTCAAGTGAGACTCTACAAGCGAAGGAAGCTTTCAGGGAGGGAGAAGCCCCCAAAAAGGCTGACGTCAGGTGTGGGGAGGGAGGGGACTGTGGGCCAGGAGCAGAGGGAGGGAGGGAAGGAGGGGGCAGAAAGAGGGAGGGGACAAAGGAGGCTGCCAGGATAGGAAGACAAGGGGGAGCCTCATACACCTCTCCAAGCCTTTCCAGAGAGGAGAGGCAAAGAAAGGCAACCTCAAAGCACTTTCTTTGGAACCCATCCTTCCCATCTAGTTTTGCTCACACCTTGAGGGAGCATCTGCACTGTAGAATGAATGGGCTTTGACACTGTTTTCACTGTCATGGCTCCATGCTATGGGATCATAGTTTGTTGATATACTTTTTGGCAGAGAAAGGTAAAGACTATTTATTTACTTTACTTCTACCCCGCCCATACCAGCCCGAAAGCGACTCAGGGTGGTGAACAGATTGGCACAATTCGATGCCATATATAAAATACATATATTTTATTTATTTATTGGGTCAGGAGCAGACCAAACACTTGTGTTGCACTTTTTAACAAACAAACAAACAAAACACAAAGTTTGCAAGCTTGGCATTCTATTAAATGTCCTTTGACCAGTATCTGGCCCCTTGGAGTGCCTCTGGTGTTTCTGCAAGAAGGTCCTCCCTTGTGCATGTGGCAGGGCTCAGGTTGCATTGCAGCAGGTGGTCAGTGGTTTGCTCTTCTCCACACTCGCATGTCGAGGATTCCACTTTGTGGCCCCATTTCGTGCCTTCCAAGTCGCCCAGTTTTCTGTGTGCCCAGGGGGGAGTCTCTCACTTGCTATCAGCCATTGGTTGCTGTCAGTTTTCCAGGCTGTGTGGCCATGTTCCAGAAGCATTCTCTCCTGACATTTCACCAACATTTATGGCAGGCATCCTCAGAGGTTGTGAGGTCTGTTGGAAACTAGGCAAGTGGGGTTTATATACTCATGTATATATACTAACTGTCACCTGCCACGCATTGCTATGGCCCAGTCTGTCCAGAATTCTGTACCAGAAGCATTCTCTCCTGACATTTCACACACATTTATGGCAGGCATCCTCAGAGGTTGTGAGGTCTGTTGGAAACTAGGCAAGTGGGGTTTATATACTCATGTATATATACTAACTGTCACCTGCCACGCATTGCTATGGCCCAGTCTGTCCAGAATTCTGTACCAGAAGCATTCTCTCCTGACATTTCACACACATTTATGGCAGGCATCCTCAGAGGTTGTGAGGTCTGTTGGAAACTAGGCAAGCGGGGTTTATATACTCATGTATATATACTAACTGTCACCTGCCACGCATTGCTATGGCCCAGTCTGTCCAGAATTCTGTACCAGAAGCATTCTCTCCTGACATTTCACCCACATTTATGGCAGGCATCCTCAGAGGTTGTGAGGTCTGTTGGAAACTAGGCAAGTGGGGTTTATATACTCATGTATATATACTAGCCGTCACCTGCATGTGTTGCTGTGGCTCAGTCTGTTCCAGAAGCATTTTCTCCTGATGTTTCGCCCACATCTATGGCAGGCATCCTCAGAGGTTGTGAGGTCTGCTGGATACTAGGCAAGTGGAGTTTATATACTCATGTATATATACTAGCCGTCACCTGCTATGTGTTGCTGTGACCCAGTCTGTTCCAGAATTCTGTTCCAGAAGCATTCTCTCCTGACATTTCACCCACATTTATGGCAGGCATCCTTAGAGGTCGTGAGGTCTGTTGGAAACTAAGCAAGTGGGATTTATATCTCTGTGGAAAGATACTAAAATGAGAAACAACAAGCAGCATTGTGTAAACATTTCAGATGTACTGT
>NW_026847882.1:40215560-40320560 GCF_025583915.1 Anolis sagrei ordinatus | reverse complement strand
CACTCATAAAAACACGGAAAAACACAGCAGAAGGGACTTTAAAAGCCAAAAAACATAAAATGCATTACAATGCATGTGCAAAACTACTCTCTCTCTATACACACACACACACACACACACACACACACACACAAATATATATACACACATATACACAGATTGGGCCACAGCAGCGTGTCGCAGGGGATGACATATATATATATATATATATATATATATATATATATATATATATATATGTCATCCCCTGTGATACGTTGCTAGGCAAGTGAGGTGTGTGTGTGTGTGCATGTGTGTGTGTGTGTGTGCCCTTGAAGGCGCAGGTTCGCAGCTTGGGTGTGACCCTGGATTCATCATTGAGCCTGGATCCCCAGGTTTCAGCAGTGACCAGGGGAGCATTCGCACAGCTTAGGCTCGTGCGTCAGCTGCGCCCGTACCTTGGGAAGTCTGACTTGGCCATGGTGGTACACACACACATACATGCACGCACACACACCTCACTTGCCTAGTTTCCAACAGACCTCACAATCTCTGAGGATGCTTGCCATACATGTGGATGAAACATCAGGAGAGAATGCTTCTGAAACGTGGCCATGCAGGCCGGAAAACTCGCAGCAACCCAGTGATTCTGGCCATTCAGACTTTGGCAAATCAATGAGCAATGCTGGCTATTTGGGTCACACGTCTTGGAGCATGTAAGAACTCAGTGTCAACTGTACAATAAGATGTACGTAGCTGATTGGTCGGGCTAGCTGAGCCTGGGACTTTTGGATACTGTTACATTTTCCAGGCTTGAACTATGCAGGTTCTTGCAGAGAAGCAGAGAGATACAGAGTTTGGAGTGTGCTCTTGTTTCATGATCTGCTAGAAGGAATTTCTCCACATGGACCATTTTAAATCTCTCAGAAAGGACATGATGTGAGTCGATGCAACTGATCACATAGTTGTTCTGAATTACAAAGAGTAAACTACTTGTTCTTTATTGATCAACTGTGTGGCATATTTTCTTTCTCTGGCAAGACAGTGTGTGGGCTGATCAACCGTGAACTACACGCAGTTTATTTTGCATTGTGCTATAACATGCTCTCAGCCTGAGATTTCACCGGTAATACCTTCCCAGCTCTTCCTGCCATCATAAACTTGCTTTACTGAATGGTGCAAGACATCACTGCATTTTTAATGGTGTGATTAAGATATATATGACCTTGCTAGGATGTCGCTGTGACATTGCATGACCTTCTGGCTCTGTGAATGCTGTGCCGTTTCCAGCAGTTCCTGATGCAGTTCCTGAGCAAAATCTGTTGTTTGCAGGTTTTGCCTTTTCTCTCCTCCTCCCCTTCTGAGTTGGCACCAGAGTGCATTGGGAAGAGAGAAGGAAACTTTGTGTTGTGCTTTTCCTTCCAGTGTGAAATCAGGCATGGCACAAAGTAGTTGTCATCGTCCCCCAATCCCCCCCCCCCCCATTGCATGCAGCTGTCAGTATGGGCATAGCGTGGCTGACGAAAGCCGTTATTCATCCTCCATACTATGTTGGGGGAGGTTAGGAACAGCACAGATGGAGTTTCTGAGACTCGGACAAGGCCTCCACTGTCCAGCGCTGAGCATCTCGGAGGCCGCCTCTTCAGCCTTCAAAGCCCAGCTCGCTTCATGCCCAGCGTGGGTGCGATTGTCCTGCATTCATTGCACAGATGAAAAGTGGGATGTCGGAGTGTGGTCACAGATTGTTACCATGGACGGTGATCTGATTGACAAGAAGCACTTGCTTGAATATCAAGCAAAAAGTGGGCGCTAGAAATAATGTCGTACGAAAGCTGACTGGCACAACCTGGGGATCACAACCAGACACAGTGAAGACATCTGCCCTTGCGCTATGCTACTCTGCTGCTGAGTAGAGCTCTCCGAAGCTCTAGGTGCCCTTACTGCCTATTACAGGGGAAACTAGCTGATCCTTAATCCATCTAAAACACTGACGTGTGCTTTTCACCTCAAGGGCAAGACTTCACCTTGTCTCCTTGCTGAGTTAACTGAGAAGAAAACACTTTGAACCAGAAAACAGGGATGTTTGAAACACAGCTGAAAAAGTGTGACAACTGCGGGTTATTTGGGACTGTCTCTCCAAAATGGGGACTGTTGGGATTGTAGAATCATAGGCTGGATCTACACTGCCACATAATCCAGATTAACAAAGCAAATAATCCAGATTATCTGCTTTGAACTGGATAATATGATTCTACGTTGTCATATAATGGCCCACTGATGGTACAGCAGGTTTAACCACTAAGCTGCTGAACTTGCTGACCAAAAGGTCGGCAGTTTGAATCCAAGTAGTGGCGTGAGCTCCCACTGTTAGTCCCAGCTTCTGCCAATCTAGCAGTTTGAAAATATGCAAGTGTGAGTAGATCAAAGTACTGTTTCTGTAGGAAGATAACGGTGCTCCATGCTGGCCATGTGACCTTGGAGGTGTCTACGAATAACGCCAGCTCTTCAGCTTAGAAATGGAGACAAGCACCAAAGTCCCAGAGTCGGACTCGACTAGACTTAATGTCAAGGCAAACCTCTACCTTTACCTAAGCAGATAATCTGGATTTTATTTGGCAGTGTAGATGGGAATTGTGAGAGCTGGAGTCCAAAACACCTGGAGGGCCAAAGTTTGCCCATGGCTGTCCTAGGGTATATTATTTCTATTGATGGTTGCTGACTTCCCAGCAACAACACAGCTGAGAATTCAGCCAGGAAATAAGGCCACTTTTGATCTGGCTCACCAACTTGGGCCAGAGTATGGAAAGTTTTAGTTTTTTGGACTATCAGTCCCAGAAACTATGCTGTTGTGTTGCATCTCAGGCACCTGTTGTTGGCAACAGACACATTTTCGATCCAACGACAGCTGTACCCACTTGGCGTGTTTTGTTTGGGACACATGTTTCCGTCTGCAAACCCAGTTCCACAACAAAATGTGATACTGGCATTCCCATAAGCCCTTGCCAAGGCTCGGTTTCTCTCTCTTCCCAAGAAAAACAACACTGTGTGTGTTCAAGGAAAGCTCTCCGGGAATCTCTACGATTAATTTCTGCCAAAAGTTGGCCATAGGATTGCATTGGAGAACTTGAGGATCTCAAGCCTCCCAGAAAGAGAACAATTTGCAAACAATCCCCAAAAGGCAAATGTGGTTAGACCACACCTGGAATATTGTGTCCAATTCTGGGCACCACAATTGAAGAGAGATATTGACAAGCTGGAATGTGTCCAGAGGAGGGCGACTAAAATGATCAAGGGTCTGGAGAACAAGCCCTATGAGGAGCGGCCTAAGGAGCTGGGCATGTTTAACCTGAAGAAGTGAAGGCTGAGAGGAGATATGATGAAGGCCATGTATAAATATGTGAGAGGAAGACACAGGGAGGAGGGAGCAAGCTTGTTTTCTGCTTCCCTGGAGACTTGGACACGGAACAATGGCTTCAAACTACAAGAGAGGAGATTCCATCTGAACATGAGGAAGAACATCCTGACTGTGAGAACCGTTCAGCAGTGGAACTCTCTGCCCCGGAGATGTGGCGGAGGCTCCTTCTTTGGAGGCTTTGAAACAGAGGCTGGATGGCCATCTGTCAGGGCTGCTTTGAATGCAATATTCCTGCTTCTTGGCAGAATGGGGTTGGACTGGATGGCCCATGAGGTCTCTTGGATTCTATGATTATATGATTCTAAAGGTTTCCCCTTGACAGGAAGTCCAGTTGTGTCCAACTCTGAGGGATGGTGCTCATCTCCATTTCTAAGTCAAAGAACCAGCATTGTCCATAGACACCTCCAAGGTCATGTGGCCAGCATGAATGGCCATCTGTCGGGGGTGCTTTGAATGCAATATTTCTGCTTCTTGGCAGAATGGGGTTGGAATGGATGGCCCATGAGGTCTCTTCCAACCCTTATGATTCTATGATTCTATATTGCATCTTGAATTGACTTTCCTTTTTTGAAATGTCACAATATACTTCCCCATCCAAAGGCATTAATGGAGCACGGGCTTCAACATTTCTGGGAATTTCATATCACGACAGGTTTTATTCTCAACTTTCAAATTGCAAGTTGAGAATAAAAGGTGCCTATGGTGAAATATTGACAGTGGAAACCTTGATCTCAGTCTGAGCTTGCCCTTCTATGAAAGGACAGGCAAGGAACGAAGCCACCGGACGTCCTTCGCTGTTTATTGCTATGTGACCTCTCTTGGAGACAAAAGCGGAGTTGGTTTTGTTAAGCCTCAAAGTCTTCTTGACCTCATAAAAGTGGCACCTCTGTCTGGTCCCTTCTGGGCGCATGTGAGCCAGCACACTGAATACCAGAGAGGTCGCAACAGATAAGCATTCCTTGAAGGCCAACGCAAGGTTTACATGCACCTTACAATGAGAAGGCTGCTTTGCAATAGGCAAAGGTCAGTTTTCATAATCTCCCGTCCAAATCAGGTGTTCATTGGGACGTGGGTTTCGTCGCTTTTGTCACTCGAACACAGGTCCAGGGTCCATGTTATTCCCAAACAGATGCTACATAGGTCACATAAGGGCTGCTTTTGAACAACAGGTGTCAAACTGTGAATGGGAGTCCTGCCACCAATTAAAAATGAACGAATCACATACCCCTCCAACCAACCAAAGATTAGAATATGGAGACATATGGCCGAGCAGCATTGGAGTGTGGTCAAGATGGCAAACATTGTCAACTCAGTAGGACAATACAAGTTGAATAAGATCTTGGAGTCCTCGTGGACAACAAGTTAAACATGAGCCAACAATGTGATGCAACGACAAAAAAAGCCAATGGGATTTTAGCCTTTATCAATAGGAGTCTAGTGCCTAGACCATGGCCATATAGCCTGAAAAAACCTACAACAACCCATTATTATTATTATTATTATTATTATTATTATTATTATTATTATTAAGCTGAGTCAAAGCGAGGTGTAGTGAGCCAAGCTGGGCCTGCATTTCCCTTCTTTTCCTCCCATAGAGATCTTTTTTGATGTATCATCGGACTCTCCTCCACTCTGCCCGTCCCTTTGGAGTGGACTCAGTTCAGATGATTCATCAGCAATGATTAATTTCCCTTCCCTAATGAGATTAGCCTCTTAAAACGGTATCATTGGGTTGAGATAAGATTCCGGGCACCACAATGTCTCTTCGGGGGGGGGGGGGGGGGGGGGAGAGAGACGAACCGCATCAGAGCCCAAGCCAGAAGCAACTGGCTTCTCCACCCAAACAAGGAGAAAGGGAGGCCTTTAATGGAAACCCAAAGGCATGGCAATAAAGGAAGGCGAAGGCAATCCTTTTAATGCAAAGGGCTGTTCCTTGCCAAAGGCAGGAGGACGAATGAATGGGCCGAGCAAAACACTGCCATGTGATGATAGAACTCCAACGAGACAGATCTCCCAAATGTCTGAGTGGAATCCTTTTACTTCTCATTGGAATCCATTGTTTCCTATTGCAAACAGATTGCAGCCTAAAACACTTTTTAAAAGATGGAGTGCTGTGAGTTTTCCGGGACTTTCTGCCCATGTTCCAGAAGCATTCTCTCCTGATGTTTCACCCACATCTATGGCAGGCTGTGTTGGAAACTAGGCAAGTGGGGTTTATATGCCCTGGGTGAGAAAGAAAACTCTTGTCTGTTGGTGGCAAGTGTGAATGTTGCAATTGGCCACCTTGATTAACACTGGATGGCCTTGCAGCTTCAAAGCCTCGCTGCTTCCTTCAAAGCCTCGCTGCTTCCTGCAGGCGAAACGTCAGGAGAGAATGCCTTTAGACCATGGCCATATAGCCCAAAAAAACCTACAACAACCCAGTGATTCCGGCCATGAAAGCCGGAATTATTTGTTGGGTAGTGTTAGCTGGCCCCGATTATTTCCTATCTGGAATTCCCCTGTTTTTTGAGTGTTGTTCAAAAGGAGAGAGGAAAGAGGGAAGGAAGAAAGGATGACAGGGTGGAAGGGAAGGAAGAAGGGAACGAGAAAGGGGGGGGGGAGGAGAGGGACGGAGGGAGGGAGGAAAGAAAGAGAGAAGAAAGGAAAGAAAAAAGTGAAGGAAGGAGAAAGGGAGAGAGGAAAGAGGGAAGGAGTGAGGAAAGAGGGAAGGAAGAAAGGACAACAGGTAGGAAGGGAAGGAAGAAGGGAACGAGAAAGAGGGAGGTAAGAGAGGGAGGGAGGAAGAAAGAAAGAGATAAGAAAGGAAAGACAAAAGCAAAGGAAGGAGGGAGGAGAAAGGGAGAGAGGAAAGGAGGGGAGAGGAAAGAGGGAGGAAGAGAAAGGAAGAGAGAAGGGAAGAAAGAAGGGAACAAGAAAGAGGGAGATAAGAGAGGGAGGGAGGAAGGAAAGAAAGAAAGAAAAAGAGAAGAAGAAAGGAAAACCAAAAGTGAAGGAAGGAAGGAGAAAGGGAGAGGAAAGGAAGAAGACAAAAAGGGTGGAAGGGAAGGAAGAGGAAGAGAAAGAAGGAGGAAAGAGAGGGACAGAGGGAGGAAAGAAAGAAGAAAGAAAGACAAAAAGGAAAAAGAAGAGAGAGAGAGAGAGAAGAAGAAAGACAAAAGTGAAGGAAGGAGGGAGGGAGGAAGAGGAAAGGAAAAGGAAAGAGGGAAGGAAGAAAGAAGACAGGGAGACGGGAAGGAAGAAGTGAATGGGAAAGAGGGAGGTAAGAGAGGGAGGGAGGAAAGACAGAAAAGAGAAGGAAAGACAAGTGAAGGAAGGAAGGAAGGAAGGAAAGGAAGGGGAAAAGGAAGAGGAAAGGAGAGAGGGAAGAGGGAAGGAGTGAGGAAAAGAGGGAGGAAGGAAAGGGGAAGGGTGGAGGGAAGAAGAAAGAGGGAGGTAAAGAGAGGGAGGAAGAAAGAGAGAAGGAAAGAAAAAGGAAGAAGAAAGGAAAAGGGGAAGAAAGGAAAGAGGGAAGGAAGGAAGGAAAAGGGTGGAAGGGAAGGAAGAGGGAAAGAAAGGGGGAGTTAAGGAAGAGAGGGAGGGAAGGAAGGAAGAAGGAAAGAGAGAAGGAAGGATAGGATGGTGAGAGAGGAGGGCCTGAATAAATAGCCCAAGGGGCCGCATCTGGGCCCCGAGGCCTGGGTTTGCCCATATCTGGTGTACCTGCACCCTGACAGACTCTCTGACTTCTGACATTATAGTTTTCCATCCGACACAAAGAGGGAAAAATATTAACCTGAAGGAGCGACCTTTATTCTGCATCTCTTTCGCCTTGATCTCTTGCCTTAAAAAAATAAACTCTTGGTGTCATTGAGTTAAGCCTAGCAATGCGCTGTCCAAACAAAGAGACGATTGGAGGGCCAAAGAAGGTCAGTTGGTTTCATTCCCTTTCAGACAATTGGGGATCAAAAGTTCAAAGCAGGAAAGTCCAAGGATAGGAATCGGAAAGGCAGACCTCTTTGGAGAAGCTGATGGAGGATGGTTTCTATAGGGATGGGCAGTCTGGAGGATTCATTTGGATCATGGATAAGAAGGAGGGAACAAATTGGTATCGGAAGAAGGGATAATAAGGTGGTTTCCTTCAACGTGTTCCAGCCAACTTTTTGTCTTCAGTCTTCCGCACTTATGGGTTTACTTTGTGAAGATTGGAGTAATATGGTCTCTTTAGGAATCTCTAAGTCCAAAATCTGGCTACCAGTATTTTAAAAATACTAAATAATCAGGACAGTAAATAAAGAGAAACACTCAGAAAACAGGGGGATTCCAGACAAGAATTATTCAGGGCCAGCTAACACCTCCCAACAAAGGATTCCCCCAGGCAGGAAGCAGGCAGGCTTTGAAGCTGCAAGGCCATTACCTTGTGCAGATTGGAGTAATATGATCTCTTTAGGAATCTCTAAGTCCAATAATACGGCAGTTTCCTTCAATGTGTTCCAGCCAACTTTTTGTCTTCAGTCTTCTGCACTTATGGGTTTACTTTGTGCAGATTGGAGTAATATGGTCTCTTTAGGAATCTCTCTAAGTCCCCCCCCAGCAGGAGGGAAAGGAAAAAGGACACACAAATACAGAAAGAAGAGAGACTACTGGGATGTCTTCCTAAAGTTAACAATGGAGACTTATTAGTGGGGTGAGCTCCTGTCTGTCAGCTCCAGCTTCTCATGTGGGGACATGAGAGAAGCCTCCCACAGGCTGGTAAAACATCCGGGCATCCCCTGGGCAATGTCCCTGCAGACAGTCAACATCCATAAGAAAGTAAATGCCGGGCAAAGCATATTATTTGAGAACACAGAAATACTGGACCGTTGTGAGAACTACCATGCCAGATTACACAGAGAAAACCACTAGAAACATCTGGACAATTTCAACAGAAATTGTGTGAAACATGTGAACAAAATCTGGCTACCAGTATTTTAAAAATACTAAATAATCAGGACAGTAAATAAAGAGAAACACTCAGAAAACAGGGGTATTCCAGACAAGAATCAACCAGGGCCAGCTAACACCTCCCAACAAAGGATTCCCCCTCTAGGCAGGAAGCAGCCAGGCTTTGAAGCTGCAAGGCCATTCAATGTTAATCAAGGTGGCCATTTGCAACATTCACACTTGCCTCAAGCAGACAAGAACTCTTTCTCCCACCCTGGACATAATTCCACAGATATATAAACCCTACTTGCCTCGTTTCCAACAGACCTCACAACCTCTGAGGATGCCTGGCATAGATGTAGGTGAAATGTCAGGAGATAATGCTTCTGGAACCATGACCAGACAGCCTGGAAACCGACAGCAATCTAGTGATTCTGGTCATGAAAGCCTTTGACAACACATTAAATGGGTATACATTGCAAAGAATAAGACACAGAAGCAGAAAGGGATCTGCAAGTATGGATCTGTTTTCAGCTCTGCATCTTCACCAATGATGTCCAAGTGAAAGTGTACCCAAAGACAAGAAACAAGCAGGGCCAGCTAACACCTCCCAACAAAGGATTCCCCCTCTAGGCAGGAAACAGCCGGGCTTTGAAGCTGCAAGGCCATTCAATGCTAATCAGTGGCCCATTGCTACCTTGATAATTCCTCTTTGTTTCAATTTTACTTCAATCGCTGCAGAATGAGTCCAAAGTGCAAATTTATGGCAGATCTACACTGTTGAGTTAATGCAGTTTAACTGTGCTTGAACAGCCCTGGCTCAATGCTATGGAATCATGGGAGTTGCAGTTTTAGAAGTCAAGGAGAGCCATGGTCTCACCAAACCACAACTCCCAGGATTCTATCGAAATGAGCCAAGGCAATTAGAAGTGGTGTCAAACTGCAGTAATTCAACAGTGTGGATGCACCCAGAGCTGGCATTGAGTCGGCTCAGCAAGAGACACGACACTCTGCACCAGGGTGATTTAAAATAACACCATCTGGGGTGGAACATGGAGAAGAAAGGAAACATCTGGCTGGGTTTGGATAGCATCTGGTTACCATGGTGCTCCCAGGCCTTCCCAGCACTGTGGACAAAACCTGAGATTAAAATAGCCCGCTCTGCTCTCCTGGCCCCATCTGGACGGGGAAAATGACACCGCTCTCGCCTGCCTGTTTACGCACAGCAGCCCCAGGAAAATCAAGGTTAATGTTTTGTGCCGCTGAATAAACCCAGGGGGACTCGGAAAGTGTTGCTGTTAACACACTTGCTGTCTGTTTGCTTTACTCCTTGTAGTTCATGTGCCAGGAGATATCTCCATTGTTGACTTGGCTGAAATGTGGATCAGTATGACAGGAGACTAAATCATATAATTCACCTGATGGGCTCTTCCTTTTTATATATATACTAGCTGTACCTGCCATGTGTTGCTGTGTTGCTGTGGCCAACCTTTCCCCTTCCTCTCCTCCTTTCTTTCTATCCTTCATTCTCTTCCTCTTCCCTTTCTTCTCTCTTTCCTTCCTTCTCTTCCTCTCCCCTTCCTTCTCTCCTTCTTTCCTTCTCTTCCTTCTATCCTTCTCTTCCTCTTCCCTTCCTTCCCTCCTCCTCTTCCCCTCCTTATTTCCTTCTCTTCCTCTTTCCTTGCTTCTATTCCTCTTCCCTTCCTCCTTTCCTTCTCTTCCTCTTCCCTTCCTTCTCTCCTTCTTTCATTCTCTTCCTCTTCCCCTCCTTCTTTCCTTCTTTCCTTCTCTTCCTCTTTCCTTCCTTCTCTCCTTCCTTCCTTCCTTCTCTTCCTCTTCCCCTCTTCCTCTCCTTCCTCCTTTTTCTTCCTCTTCCCTTTCTTCTCTCCTTCCTTCCTTCTCTTCCTTTTCCCTTCCTTCTCTCTTCTTTCCTTCTCTCTCTCTTCTCTTCCTCTCCCTTCTTCTTTCCTTCTTTCATTCTCTTCCTCTCCCTCTCCTTCTCTCCTTCCTTCCTTCTCTTCCTCTTCCCTTCCTTTTCTCATTCTTTCCTTCTCTTCCTCTTCCCTTCCTTCTCTCATTCTTTCATTCTCTTCCTCTTCTCTTCCTCTCCCCTTCCTTCTCTCCTTCTTTCCTTCTCTTCCTCTTCCCCTCCTTCTCCCCTTTCTTCTTTCCTTCTTTCATTCTCTTCCTCTTCCTCTCCTTCTCTCCTTCCTTCCTTCTCTTCCTCTTCCCTTCCTTTTCTCATTCTTTCCTTCTCTTCCTCTTCCCTTCCTTCTCTTCCTTCTCTCATTCTTTCATTCTCTTCCTCTTCTCTTCCTCTCCCCTTCCTTCTCTCCTTCTTTCCTTCTCTTCCTCTTCCTCCTTCTTTCCTTCCCTTCCTCTTCCCTCCTTCTCTCCTTTCCTTCCTTCTTTCCCTTCTTCTCTCCTTCTCTCTTCCTCTTCCTTTCTTCCCTTTCTCTCCTTCTCTTCCTCTTCCCTTCCTTCTCTCCTTCCTTCCTTCTTTTCCTCTTCCCTTCCTTTTCTCTTTGCTTCTCCTCCTCTTCCCTTCCTTCTTCTTTTCTTCTCTTCCTCTTCCCTTCCCTCTTCTTTCTTTCCTTCTCTTCCTCTTCCCTTTCTTCTCTCCTTCCTTCTCTTCCCTTCCTTCTCTCCTTCCTTCCTTCCTTCCTTCCTTCCTTCCTTCCTTCCTTCCTTCCTTCCTTCCTTCCTTCCTTCCTTCCTTCCTTCCTTCTCCTCCTCTTCCCTTCCTTCTTCTTTCCTTCTCTTCCTCTTCCCTTCTTCTTCTTTCTTTCTCTTCCCTCTTTCTTCTCCTTTCTTCTCTCCTTCCTTCTCTTCCCTTCCTTCTCTCCTTCCTTCCTTCTCCTTCTTCCCTTCCTTCTCCTCCCTTCCCTTCCTTCTCTCCTCTTTCCTTCTCCTCCTCTTCCCTACCTTTTCTCCTTTCCTTTCCAAGGAGAAGAAAGCTTGCATCTTGGAAGCAGTGCATTTGGATCTTCCTCCTCTCCTAAAGGGCCTGGTCTAGGGGATGCTGGGGAGCTGTAGTCTGGAAGCAAGTGTGGATATGCAATTGTGTGTTTTGTTTGCTGGGGGAGTCATTTTTGCGCATGTGCTGTAGTGTCTTTTGGGGGTTTTTTCCCCTTGCTTTTTAAGGTTTAAAAGTTTTCCCCTTACATTAAATCCAGTTGTGTCCGACTCTGGGGGTTGGTGCTCATCTCCATTTCTATGTCAAAGTGCCAGCGTTGTCCATAGACACCTCCAAGGTCATGTGACCAGCATGACTGCATGGAGTACTGTTAACTTCCCACCGGAGCGGTACCGATTGATCTACTCACATTTGCATGTTTTCAAACTGCTAGGTCAGCAGAAGCTGGGGCTAACAGCAAGAGCTCACCTCGCTTCCCTGAATTCGAACCGGCGACCTTTCAATCGACAAATTCAGCAGCTCAGTGCTTTAACCCACTGCACCAATAATAATAATAATACAATATTATAATTATATATTTGATATTACATTTAATATTACTAATAATATTACAATATAATGGTGTACTACAACATAGTAATATATAATACTAATATAGTGCTATGCTAATAATATAATATATTGCATGTATATATATCTTGTAAGCTGCTCTGAGTCCCCGTCGGAGTGAGAAGGGCGGTATATAAATGCCGTAAATAAAATAAATAATAATAATAAATAAATGTCTGATTAGACCAGTGTTTCTCAACCTGGGGGTCGGGACCCCTGAGGGGGTCATGAGGTGGTGTCAAAGGGATCGCTAAAGACCATCAGAAAACACAGTATTTTCTGCTGGTCATTGGGATTCTGTGTGGGAAGTCATACCCAATTCTATTGTTGGTTGAGTTCAGAAGGCTCTTTGATTGTAGGTGAACTATAAATCCCAACAACTACAACTCCCAAATGCCAAGGTCTATTTTCCCCAGACTCCACCAGTGCTCACATTTGGGCATATTGAGTATTTGTGCCAAGTTTGGTCCAGATCCATAATTGCATGAATCCACAGCACTCCTCTGGATATAGGCGAACTACAACTCCCAAACTCAAGGTCAATACCCAGCAAACCCTTCCAGTGTTTTCTAATAGTCATGGGAGTTCTGTGTGCCAAGTTCAGTTCAAATCCATCACTGGTGGAGCTTAGAATGCTCTTTGATTATACGTGAACTATAAATCCCAGCAACTACAACTCCCAAATTACAAAATCAACCCTCCCCCCAACCCCACTAGCATCCACATTTGGGCATATTGGGTATTTGTGCTCAATTTAGTCCAGTGAATGAAAATACATCCTGCATATCGGATATTTACTTTACGATTTATAACAATGGTAAAAGGACAGGTATCAAGTAGCAACATAAACAATATTATGTTTGGGGGTCACCACAACATATGGAACTGCATTAAGGGGTCACGGCATTAGCAAGGTTGAGAACCACTGGATTAGATCGAAGGCAGTAGGGGAAAAAAGCAGAGGATGAAACCTGGGTGAACTGACCCTGAGAGAGAAGGAAGGAGTAAAAGAGGAGAAGGAGGAGGGAAGGAGGGAGGGAGCCTAAAATCAAACACAGCTGGATTTTCAGGTTGGGTTAGCCTAAGGTTGTCACCCTTCACAAGCTTTGCAGTGACATAAAACAGGAGCTGGGAAGGGCCTCCCTCCCCTTCTGGCTTGAAGGGAGCAAGGAAGGAACAATGAACCTGCTGTTTGAATGCCCCACAACCACCTCCAGGAGCGAAGGGAGGCCGGAGCAGTGGGAAAGGTGTTGACGTGCGAAGCAGAGGGAAAGGGATGGCGCGAGAAAATCCCAGACGCACTAGCAAGGCCTGGCACAGCCTTCCAGATTCTGCAGAAGGTTAGAAGGGTCAAGGAAGTGGTGGCCAGGTGTCCTTTACTGCAATAGAATTGGCAGGAGAGTCTCAGACGGTGGGTTTCGGTTTGCAAAATAACTGCCTTCAACCAGTGCAAGTTAATGCAAATATGCAGAAGATGTTTTTCTGTAAACATACCCAAACTCACCCTGGTGAGTTCCAAGGTATAGAAAGGTTTAATATAGTGTTTTCAAACTGCTAGGTTGGCAGAAGCTGGGGCTAACAGTGGGAGCTCACCCTACTCACCAGATTTGAACTACCAATGTTTTGGTCAGCAGGTTCAGCAGCTTATGATACTGTAAACCACTACCTCCTCCTGAGAAAAATGTATAATATCACAAAGGACTACCACCTCACCCGCCTCATAGGAAACCTGCTACAAAACAGGAGCTTTTTTTGTTGAGTTCCAGGGCCAGAGAAGCAGATGGCGGAAACAGAAGAACGGCCTGCCTCAGGGGAGCGTGCTTGCTCCATCCATGTTCAACATCTACACAAATGACCAGCCACTGCCAGAAGGGACAGAGAGCTTCATCTATGCTGATGATCGTGCAATTACTGCTCAAGCAGGGAGCTTTGAGATGGTTGAACAGAAGCTCTCTGCCTATGACAGGGGAAACCAGCTGATCCCTAATCCATCTAAAACACAGACATTTGCTTTTTGTCTTAAGAACAGACAAGCACCCCGAGCTCTGAGGATCACCTGGGAAGGAATCCCACTGGAGCATTGCTGCACACCCAAATACCTGGGAGTCACTCTGGACCGTGCTCTGACCTACAAGAAGCACTGCTGAATATCAAGCACAAAGTGGGTGCTAGAAACAATATCATACGAATGCTGACTGGTACAACCTGGGGATCACAACCAGACACAGTGAAGACATCTGCCCTTGCGCTATGCTACTCTGCTGCTGAGTATGCATGCCCAGTGTGGAACACATCTCACCACACTAAAACAGTGGATGTGGCTCTTAATGAGACATGCCGCATTGTCACGGGGTGTCTGCGCCCTACACCACTGGAGAAATTACACTGCTTAGCCGGTATTGCACCACCTGACATCCGCCAGGAAGTAGCAGCCAATAGTGAAAGGACCAAGGCAGAGACATCTCCAGCTTATTCCTTGTTTGGGGATCAGCCAGCATGCCAACCACTTAAATCAAGAAATAGTTTTCTAAGATCTACAGAGACACTCGCTGAAACACCTCAGCAAGCGAGAGTCCAAAAGTGGCAGGCTCAAACCCAGAGTCTCACCCAATGGCTGATACCAAATGAGAGACTCCCCCCTGGGCACACAGAAAACTGGGCGACTTGGAAGGTGCTGAACAGATTGCGCTCTGGCACCACGAGATGCAGAGCCTATCTTAAGAACTGGGGCCACAAAGTGGAATCCACGACATGCGAGTGTGGAGAAGAGCAAACCACTGACCACCTGCTGCAATGCAACCTGAGCCCCGCCACATACACAAGGGAGGACCTTCTTGCGGCAACACCAGAGGCACTCCAAGGGGCCAGCTACTGGTCAAAGGACATTTAATCAACTACCAAGCTTGCAAACTCTGTGTCTTTTGTATGTTTGTTTGTTCTGTCAAAAATGTAATACAACTTTACGGTTGCCTGACACGATAAATAAACCACCATGAGGCCCTAAACCCTCTGTTGCATAGTGTAATAATAATAATAATAATAATAATAATAATAATAATAATAATAATGTCGCCATTCCAGGTGACAGTCGAATTGACAAAAAACAAGAGGAAAAACTCAGCCATTCTCAGGACCTCAAAATCGAACGGCAAAGGCTCTGGCATCAACCAGCACAGGTGGTCCCAGTAGTCATTGGCACACTGGGTGCCGTGCCAAAGATCTCAGCTGGCATTTGGAAACAATACACATTGACAAAATCACGATCTGTCAACTGCAAAAGGGCACCTGACTTGGATCTGTGTTTTTGTGTCAGCAATAATAATAATAATAATAATAATAATAATGGAATTTTAAGCATCACACACTTCCATGGACAATATGTGTAATCAGCAGGGATTTACGTTTTAGAATTTACTAGCTGTCCTCTGCCATGCGTTGCTGTGGCCCAGTCTGTATATATATGTTTTGTGTGTGTATATATGTGTATATGTGTGTGTATATATTTCTGTATATATGTGTGTTTGCATAAATATATGTATATATATGGGTGTACATATGTGTGTGTATATATGTGTGTATATATTTGTGTATTCATATGTTTATATGTGTATATGCATATTGTTCAGGAGGCGGCAACAAAGTACGTCCCAAAGAAAAAGAAAAACAAGAAGGCAAAATGGTTGTCTGCTGAGACACTGGAAGTAGCCCAAGAAAGGAGGAAAGCAAAAGGAAACAGGGATAAGGGGAGATATGCCCAGTTAAATGCGCAATTCCAGAGGTTAGCCAGAAGAGACAAGGAACTATTTTTAAACAAGCATTGCATGGAAGTGGAAGAAGACAACAGAATAGGAAGGACAAGAGACCTCTTCCAGAAAATTAGCAACATTGGAGGTAAATTTCAGGCAAAAATTGGTATGATAAGAAACAAAGATGGCAGGGACCTAACAGAAGCTGAAGAGATCAAGAGAAGGTGGCGAGACTATACAGAAGATCTGTATAGGAAGGATAATAATATTGAGGATAGTTTTGACTGTGCGGTGAATGAATTAGAACCAGACATCCTGAGGAGTGAGGTTGAATGGGACTTAAGAAGCATTGCTAACAACAAGGCAGCAGGAGACGACGGGATCCCAGCTGAACTGTTTAAAATCTTAAAAGATGATGCTGTCAAGGTGATGCATGCCATTTGCCAGCAAATATGGAAAACACAAGAATGGCCATCAGACTGGAAAAAATCAACTTATATCCCCATACCAAAAAAGGGAAATGCGAAAGACTGCTCAAACTTCCATACAGTGGCCCTTATTTCTCATGCCAGTAAGGTAATGCTCAAGATCCTGCAAGGAAGACTCCAGCAATACATGGAGCGAGAGTTGCCAGATGTTCAAGCTGGGTTTAGAAAAGGCAGAGGAACGAGAGACCAGATTGCCAATATCCGTTGGATAATGGAGAAAGGCAGGGAGTTTCAGAAAAACATCTATTTCTGTTTTATTAACTATTCTAAAGCCTTTGACTGTGTGGATCATAATAAATTGTGGCAAGTTCTTGGTGGGATGGGCATACCAAATCACCTTGTCTCTCTCCTGAGGAATCTGTACAAGGACCAAGTAGCAACAGTCAGAACTGACCACGGAACAACAGACTGGTTCAAGATTGGGAAAGGCGTGCGGCAAGGCTGCATCCTCTCACCCAACCTTTTTAACTTGTATGCAGAACACATCATGCGATGTGCGGGGCTTGATGAATGCAAGGCTGGGGTGAAAATTGCTGGAAGAAACATTAACAACCTCAGATATGCAGATGACACCACCCTGATGGCCGAAAGTGAGGAGGAGCTGAGGAGCCTTCTAATCAAGGTGAAAGAAGAAAGCGCAAAAGCCGGGTTGCAGCTAAACGTCAAAAAAACCAAGATTATGGCAACAAGAATGATTGACAACTGGAAAATAGAAGGAGAAACCGTGGAGGCCGTGACAGACTTTGTATTTCTAGGTGCAAAGATTACTGCAGATGCAGACTGTAGCCAGGAAATCAGAAGACGCTTACTTCTTGGGAGGAGAGCAATGTCCAGTCTCGATAAAATAGTGAAGAGTAGAGACATCAGACTGGCAACAAATTTATTTATTTATTTATTTACTCCTTTTGTATACCGCATTTATCAGCCTTACGGCGACTCAATGCGGTTTACAGTAAAATATAAAACACTGACAATATATAAACAGACAATCACAGACAACACACATATAGTCATCAACGCCTCAAATAGAATCAGATCCCGTTCTCACAGTCATTCTACCATTCCTTGTTCAGTATGCCGTCTTCCTGAGTTAGTTATGATTGCATGATTAACTGAACGCCTGTTCAAAGAGCCATGTCTTCACCCTCCTCCGAAACGCCAGTAACGAAGGGGCCTGCCTGATGTCCGCTGGTGGGGCATTCCATAGCTGAGGGGCCACCACCGAGAAGGTCCTGTCTCTCGTCCCCGCCAACCGCGCTTGTGATGCTGGCGGGACCGAGAGCAGGGCATCCCCGGACGATCAAAGATCCGCCTAGTCAAAGCATGTTATTCCCTGTAGTAACCTACGGATGTGAGAGCTGGACCTTAGGGAAGGCTGAGCGAAGGAAGATCGATGCTTTTGAGATGTGGTGTTGGAGGAAAGTGCTGAGAGTGCCTTGGACTGCGAGAAGATCCAACCAGTCCATCCTCCAGGAAATAAAGCCCGACTGCTCACTGGAGGGAAGGAGACTAGAGACAAAGTTGAAGTACTTTGGCCACATCATGAGGAGACAGGAAAGCCTAGAGAAGACAATTATGCTGGGGAAAGTGGAAGGCAAAAGGAAGAGGGGCCGACCAAGGGCAAGAAGTGAAGTGACTGGACTGACCTTGAGGGAGCTGGGGGTGGTAACGGCCGACAGGGAGCTCTGGCGTGGGCTGGTCCATGAGGTCACGAAGAGTCGGAGACGACTGAACGAATGAACAACAACATGCATATTGTGTATATGTGTGTGCTTGACTATATGCACATTTGTGTGTATATATGTATGTATGTATGTGTATATGTATACATGTGTGCATGTGTAGGTAAAGGTAAAGGTTTTCCCCTGGCATTAAGTCTGGTCATGTCCAACTGGGGGTTGGTGCTCATCTCCATTTCTAAGCCGAAGAGCCAGCATTGTCCATAGACACCTCCAAGGTCATGTGTACAACATGTGTGTGTGTGTATTCCTGTATTCACTACTAGCCATCCCCTGCCACGCGTTGTTGTGGCTCAGTCTGTGTTCTCCTTCCTTGTGTGTGTGTATATATGTGTATATGTGTGTGTATATATCTTGTTTTGCGCATGCATTGTAATGTAATTTTTGTTTTTTGACTTTTTAAGTCTCTTCTGCTGTTTTTTTTTCCAGTGTTTTTATGAGTGATGGTCACTTGTTGGCCTGATAGGTGTCTTGTGTCCAAATTTGGTGTCAATTCGTCCAGTGGTTTTTGAGTTATGTTAATCCCACAAACTAAAATTACATTTTTATTTATCTAACTATACCAGCACAAATGCAGTGTAACAAATCCAATGTCCTGATTTGCCTCTTGTGGCAGGAAGTTCCACAGCCTGGAAATCGCCATTGAGAAGGCTTGGCTCCATGTCTTCGTTGCATAATGGTTGTGACATCCTTCACAACAACCCTGTGAGGTAGGTTAGTCAGAAAGCATGCTTGGCCCAAAGCCATTGAGTGATTCTTTATCCGGAACTCTCTAACCATGACGCTGTTCTGCCTCTGAGCCAAAACTGCACTCGAACAATGTCGTCTTCCGAGCCACATGGAAAACAGCTGATGCGGGCACATCGAACCTGTGATCTCCCAACTTGCTCTGGGTTGCAGTGTAATAATAAGCCTTGCCCCTGGGTAACCAACTCTCCTCCTGTTACCAGTGTCTTTTGACTGCCGCATGCGCCCATTGGAGTTTCCAGAGCAGCCGGCAGCATCTGTTCACACAAACCACGTCCCTGCCTTTCAATCATTCCCTCCAAATTAAACAACAGCACACAAAGGCTGTGCAACACACACACAGAGAGACCTCTCGGCGTATGGGGCCAGGGGGCAGAAAAGCGGGGAAGCCATAGAAAAGAGCATGCATCAATGTCTTGGGGGAGAGGCTCACATTAGGACAGGCATGGGCAAACCTTGGCTCTTTCTCCAGGTGTTTTGGACTTCAACTCCTGGCCTCAGGCCCTTTCCTTTTCCTTCTCTCCTTCCTCCCTCCTCTTCCTCTTCCCTTCCTTCTCTTCTTCCTTCCTTCTCTTTCTCTTCCCTTCCTTCTCTCCTTCCTTTCTTCTTTCTCTTCCCTTACTTCTTCCCTTCCTTCCTTCTCTTTCTCTTCTCCTTTTTCTTTCTTCATCTTCACTTCCTTCTCTCCCTTCCTCTTCCCTTCCTTCTCCCCTTCCTTCCTTCCTTCCTTCCTTCCTTCTCTCCTTCCTCCTTCCCTTTTCTCCTTCCTTTCCTTCCTTCCTCTTCCCTTCCTTCTCCTTTCTTCTCTTCCTCTTCCTTCCTTTCTCCCTTCTTCTTTCCTTCCTTCTTTCTCCTTCCTTCTCTTTCTCCTTCCTTCTCCCTTCCTCCTTCCTTCCTTTCCTTCCTTCTTCCTTTCTCTTCCTTCTTTCCTTCTCTTCCTTTTCCCTTCCTTCTCTCCTTCCTTCCTTCCTTCCTTCCTTCTCTTCCTCTTCCCTTCCTTCTCTCCTTCTTTACTTCTCTTCCTCTTCCCTTCCTTCTCTCCTTCCTTCTCTCCTTCCTTCCTCCCTATTCCCTTCCTTCTCTTCCTATTCCCTTCCTTCTCTCCTTCTTTCCTTCTCTTCCTCTTCACTTCCATCTTTCCTTCTTTCCTTCTCTTCCTCTTCCCTTCCTTCTCTCCTTCCTCCCTACCTATTCCCTTCCTTCTCTCCTTCCTTCCTCCCCTTCCTCTCCCCTTCCTTCTCTCCTTCCTTCCTTCTCTCCTTCCTGAAGGGGCCCAAGGCCAGGAATGGTGGGAGTTGAAGTCCAAAACACTTGGAGAAAGATCCAAAGTTTGCCCATGCCTGCATTGAGAACTGTTCCTTCCTTTTGGGGATGAGAGAGAACATGACCAGAAGAAGACCCCAAGCCTGTGTTTACAATCTCCGAGAGTCCGGGAAAGGGGAAGCCTTTTGCATTCATTTCTCCTCCAGTGGTCCAAACAGGCCTCCATTGTCTTTGGGTCCCTAGGGACAAGCGAAACACTCCTTCCCTACAAAGGCAGGGCTTATGCAAGGCGGCCGAGGGATTTGCTTTGGGGCGGATGGCGGAAAGCAAAGCCAGGGGCACGAGAGCAGCTGCGGAGCCCGCTTCTTGTGCTAATGAACTAATTAATCCCAACGAAGAGAGCTGGCGATCAAGGACTCGCTACGAGTGCGGGCGTCAGGTGGACGCAAGGCCGGAGGGAGGCCCAGGTGGCAAGCTGGCCTTCGGAGGCAATTTATCTCCTCCTCTGGGTCCAGGGTTGTGACAGGATGGGATGTCACTGTCAATCAGAGGAAGGGGCGATCCGTTGGCACCCGCTGGACACCTCCGGGCACCAGACATGGATCAAGGCCTGATCAAACCATACCGCTAACCTCAGGGAGATGCTCAGACACTGCCCAGCATTTGCAAATGGAGCATCCCATCTCTGTAAATCCAAAGTGCTCCAAAACTGGCTGAGATAGCGAAACCCTTTGCGTTTTGAAGCGTGCAGTGGGAACAAAGGTTATTCAATGCACATGATGATTATAAACATGGTGTATAAAATCACTTATGTCTAAATAAAGCATAAATGAATTCTTGTTTAGGCTTGGATTTCTTTCCAAAGGTATTTTATGATGTATGTGCGCATTCAGAAGAAGACCTACAAACCACTCCAAACACCTTTGCAGAAGCATAAGAGAAGCTCGGCCTGTCATTAAACATCGAGAAAACCAAAGTGCTCTTCCAGCAGTCACCGGCCAATCCCTCTCCAATGCCAGAAATACAGCTTAATGGGGTAACATTAGAAAATGTTGACCATCTCCGCTCCCTTGACAGCCACCTCTCCACAAAAGTCAACATTGACACTGAAATTCAACACCGCCTGAGCTCTGCGAGTGCAGCATTTTCCTGAATAAAGCAAAGAGTGTTTGAGGACTGGAACATCCGTAGGGATACCAAGATGCTTGTTTATAAAGCTATTGTCCTCCCAACCCTGCCATACGCCTGCGAAACGTGGACTGTCTACAGACGTCACACGCAACTCCTGGAACAATTCCATCAGCATTGCCTCTGAAAAATCCTGCAAATCTCTTGGGAAGACAAGTGGACAAATGTCAGCGTGCTGGAAGAGGCAAAGACCACCAGCACTGAAGCGATGGTCCTTCACCATAAACTCCGCTGGACCGGCCACGTTGTCCGGATGCCTGACCACCGTCTCTCAAAGCAGTTGCTCTACTCTGAACTTAAGAACAGAAATGGAATGTTGGTGGACAGGAAAAGAGATTGAAAGATGGACTCAAAGCCAACGTTAAAAACTCTGGCATAGACACTGAGAACTGGGAAGCCCTGGTTCCAGTTGGAGGTCAGCTGTGACCAGCAGTGCTGCAGAATTTGAAGAGGCACGAATGGAGGGCGAAAGAGAGAAACGTGCCAAGAGGCCAACTCTGACTGAGACCACCTTCCATCTGGAAACCGATGACCTCACTGTGAGAGAAGATGCGGATCAAGAATAGGGCTCCACAGTCACCTATGGACCCACTGCCAGGACACTACACTTGGAATTTGGTTGCATACCACAAGTCAAGAGTTTTTGGTTCTTTTCTGAAAGGGCATGCTTTTCTAAAAAGTTATGATCTCCAAATGGTGTTTTCCGAAAGGTTATAAATGCCATTTTCCAAAACTTTTGGCCATTTCAGGTTTCTACGAGCCCTTCCACCCAGTCATATAACCCAGAATATCAAGGCTTTATATTTATTTATTTATTATTTACTATATTTATTACCCACCCTTCTCACCCAGAAGGGGACTCATCTGATTTGAATAATATCTGCTTTGATCTGGATTATCAGAGTCCACACTGCCATATAATCCACTTCAATGTGTATTTTATACGGCTGTGTCGAAAAGGCCTAAGAAACACTTAGGAAAGGTTTCAAGTTTTATGCTATTTTTTAATCCACCTTAAATTTCCAAACGGATTAGCTATTGGGGAAGTTGCTCTATGGAGACATCACCTCTGCAAAAGGAAATCGGAGCGAATGACATGCCACGGCTATCTCTGGGCCTTTGTGAAAGACTCACAGGCTGTATTTCAGTCAAAAGGGGATGTTTTGCAAACGAAGCCAAGCTCAAGAATAATGAGAGCGGAGGAAACACCGGGATCCATTTCCTTTGGAATCATTCCCGGTGTTTTAATTTCTGAAAGTAAAGGTGTCGTGCTTGGCTCAAGGCAGACTGCGACTCTGGCCCGGAGTCCCTTCGGCTTTGAGCCCAGGTTTAAAGAGCTGATTCAGTAGCTTCATAATTAGGTTGGGAGCGGGTTGCAGCAATGGAAGCAAAAGGGGGAAAGTGGGAGAAAGAGAGAGAAACTCAACCAGTTTAAAAGCAGCTGGAAAAATGGGACAATGGAGGATTCACTGGGGCTTTGCCTGCCAAACTGGGCAGTTGGGAGGTATGAAAACTTTGGGTGAACTTTGGTGAGGCACACACACAGGGGCGGCTCAACCCATTATGCAAAGTAAGCATTTGCAGTATAGTTGATTTTGCCCAGGGGCGCTCTTGAGGTGCTCTTGGGGGAAAATAGACCTTGACATATGCGAGTTGTAGTTACTGGGATGTATAGTTCACCTACAATCAAAGAGCATTCTGAACTCCACCAATGATGGAATTGAACCAAATATGGCTGTGCTGGTACAGCAGTACCAGGAGCTCCAATTCTGTTTGCTTTGCATTTAATGTTTGTTATAGTCCTAAGTTTCAGGGACTCTGTAGATAGGTGGCTTCTTTTGGCTGCAATCATAGGGCAAGCCACCTGTCAATTATCGTTAGGTTCCGTGGTCCTGCCTCTTTTTGAGTTTTGGGGGGAATAGGAGCTTTTTTGAGTCAGTTCACACAAAGAAGCCTTTCGCACAGGACATAAAACGAAGAGCTCCTGTAGAAAGCTTCGTCTTCTACGGCTTTGCCGGGGAGTTACAGCCCCACAGCTTGGCCGAGGATCATACAGCCTTACAGCTCCTCTGCTGAGGGACTTCAGCCAGCCATCACTGAAACCTGAACTCCTTCTTTTCCCCTGGAAGTCTACAAAGCTCTGCTTGGTAAGGGTCTCTCGCGGAAACCAGACACAATTGGTACCGGGTGCAGGGGCTCCACGCCAACAGAGGCAAGTACAGACTGCCCAGATTAGAAGTTAAGGATTTCCCCATTAGTTAATTACAGTTAAGAAGATAGTGCCTGTTAAGAAGGTAACAGCGCTCCATGCAGTCATGCTGGCCACATGACCTTGGAGGTGTCTATGGACAATGCTGGCTCTTTGACTTAGAAATGGAGATGAGCACCATCCCCCAGAGTTGGACACAACTGGACTTCATGTCAAGGGGAAACCTTTAGAATCATAGAATCATAGAATCAAGGAGTTGGAAGAGACCTCGTGGGCCATCCAGTCCAACCCCATTCTGCCAAGAAGCAGGAATATTGCATTCAAATCACCCCTGACAGATGGCCAAGAAGCAGGAATATTGCATTCAAAGCACCCCTGACAGATGGCCATCCAGCCTTAAAAGCTTCCAAAGAAGGAGCCTCCAACACACTCCGGGGCAGAGAGTTCCACTGCTGAACGGCTCTCACAGTCAGGAAGTTCTTCCTAATGTTCAGATGGAATCTCCTCTCTTGTAGTTTGAAGCCATTGTTCCACGTCCTAGTCTCCAGGGAAGCAGAAAACAAGTTCGCTCCCTCCTCCCTATGACTCTCACATATTTATACATGGCTATCATATCTCCTTTCAGCCGTCTCTTCTTCAGGCTAAATATGCCCAGCTCCCTAAGCCGCTCCTCATAGGGCTTGTTTTCCAGACCCTTGCTCGTTTGAGTTGCCCTCCTCTGGACACATTCCAGCTTGTCAGTAAACAATCTGTGGCAGGCTAAACATGCCCAGCTCCCTAAGCCGCTCCTCATAGGGCTTGTTCTCCAGACCCTTGCTCATTTGAGTCACCCTCCTCTGGACACATTCCTTTACCTTTACCTTACCAACCTGATCATAGTGTCATGGTTTGAATGTCGGAGTATGAACTCACTTGGGTGGGACACACATTTTCAGCCCTGCAAAACCCTGTGATAGGGTCACCATAAGTTGGAAATGATCTGAAGGCACACAGGAACAAGACCCTGATCTTCCTTGAGCTCAGTTACTCAAGCAATACACAATATGTCGATGCTTCCTTGCTGAGGAAGAGCAGAAATCATGCCAAAGCTTATTCCTTCTTGGCTCATTCCCAGAGCAATTGCTCCAACCAAACCAAGGCTCTTCTGGGGATGAATTAATAGGCTCTGCTCTGCTATGGGATTAGATGTTCTCTTCCCTTCATCCCAACAGCAGCCTCGATGGTTTTGTTTATCAGCACTCTCTTTTGTGGTTGCCAAACAGATACAAGCCGAACTTCAATGGATGATGCCTCTAGGGTTGCCAGTTCAGGATCGTCCCAGGCCCCCAAGGTTTTCAAGCCAAAACCTGAGACCTCAACATGGCTCCTGGTGATAGCCGTATACATTGAGTAACAAACATAGTTGCTCACATTCTAGTGAGCAGAAAGAGAGAATATGTTTTCTTGTTTTGGAAATTCAGGGAGAAACCTTTGCTAAAGGAGCTGTTCCAAGATCAAGGTGAAATGAGATTGTTTCTTAGCAAAACAAGGAAAGGGACTTTTATTGTGTTGTTGAAGGCTTTCGTGGCAGGAATCATTGGGTTTTTGTGAATTTTTCGGGCTGTCTAGCCACGTTCCAGAAGCATTCTCTCCTGATGTTTCACCTGCATCTATGACAGACATCCTCAGAGGTTGTGAGGTCTGTTGGAAACCAGGCAAGTGGAGTTTATATACCTGTGCAATGTTCACGGTGGGAGAAAGAACTCTTGTCTGTTGGAGGCAAGTGTGAATGTTGGAATTGGCCACCTTGATTGGCATTGAATGGCCTTGCAGCTTCAAAGCCTGACTGCTTCCTGCAGTAAAGACCAAGAGTAAAGACAAATATCCATGCAAAGTGTTTTCACTATACATCAAGAAACCACTGATCACGTAGGGAAGCTGATGAAGAAACACAACATACAAACTATCTACAGATCCACCAAGAAAATCTATCAAAAGCTACATTCAGCAAAGGACAAGAGGGATCCTCTCACCTCTGCAGGAGTCTACTGTAATGGGACCACCAAAGGTAGCATCATTGTCCAGACACGAATCAAGGAACATGAAAGGCACTGCAGATGAATCCAACCAGAGAAATCAGTCATAGCAGAGCACCCAATGAACCAACCTGGACACAGCATATTATCTGAGAACACTGTAATGCTGGACCACTCTCACAACTACTGTGTCAGACTACACAAAGAAGCCACTGAATTCCACAATCACGTGGACAATTTCAACAGAAAGGAGGAAACCATGAAAATGAAAAAAAGCCTGGCTACCGGTATTTAAAAACGCTAAAATCAGGACAGTAAACAAAGAACAACACTAAAAAAACAGGGGAATTCCAGACAGGAAACTATCAGGGACAGCTAACACCTATCAACAAAGGAGTTCCCCCAAGCAGGAAGCAGCCAGCCTTTGAAGCTACAAGGCCATTCAATACTAATCAAGCTGCCCAATTGCAACATTCATACTTGCCTCCAGAAGACAACAGTTCTTTCTCCCACCCTGAACATCATTTCACAGGTCTTCTCCGCCAAAGAATGCTCATGCCTCACCAAACTACAACTCTCATGATTCCATTGTATTGAGCCGTGGCAGTTAAAGTGGGGTCAAACTGCATTCATTTTGCAGTGTAGGCGTGACTTAAGATCCGAGATCCATCAGACCAAGCTAAAGCAGTTATGATCACTATGGACGTTCCATAGATATTCAATGCCAATCAAACTGGCCAACTGCAACATTCAGAGAGAGAAGAGTTCTTTCTCCCTCCCTGGACATCATTCCACAGATATATAAACCTCACTTGCCTAGTTTCCAACAGACTTCACAACCTCTAAGGATGCCTGCCATAGATGTGGGTGAAATGTCAGGAGAGAATGCTTCTGGAACATGGTCAGACAGCTCGGAAAACACACAGCAACCCAACATTTAGATTGCTTCTACCAAGAAGCTGAATCCAAAGCAGAGAGTGAGTCCTGGGAGGGAAGGAGGGAGCTAAGTAAAGTAAATAAACACACTCTTTACGGTAAGTCACAGCAACAAACACATGACATAAACTGTCGCACGTGGCTGGTCTGTTAGTGAAATCATGGGGGAATTTTAAAGGGTCTGGCCCTGAAGGAGAGACCCTGCGGATCCACCAAAGAAGGCTCGCTACAATGGTGAGCAAAGAGAAGCCCAATTTAGAAGGTTTTTCCTAAGTTCCCAAAAGAAATCTCACCAAAGTTGAAGGAAGCGTCACCGAGTTGGTTTTATTGCGATTCAGTTGAAAAGGATGCAAAGCAGCAATATTTCGCCAAGCTAAGCATACAGTGTACAAAAATAAAGGCCTTTTTATACATAAAACAGAGCTGCCAGGTTTGAATCTCCCGTTCCCTGCCCCTCTGCCGGCTTGACGATGATTGGCTGGAGCTCTACAGCTGGGAGGAGGCTTGGCCTCCTCCTGAGCACCTGGGCCAATCACTGGGCTTCTGCTGCCTCGGCATCCTGACGAATCAGGAGAGAGGGAGACGGGACGAGAGGGAAACAATGGATTCTTGAGAGGATTATGGAGGTAGGAAATGTCCAAGCGGCCAGCGAGTCCTGGGGCCTGCGAGCCAGCCATTCCTATTGACATTGAGTGGCTGCAGTAAACGTAATCCGGATTTTTCCAGTGCTGAGAGACAGGAACAACGAGGGAATCTTGGCTGTGGTTTCAGTGGATAAAAGTTGAATCAGTAACAGATTAGGACAAGGTGTGGCTTTCTGAAGGCTTTGTCTTACAGAGATATGATCATAAATGCCAAGTGACCGCTTCCTCTGGGGGGCCAACTCCGAGGCCAGAGGTCACGATCCTTTGTTATTGTCCATGCAAAAAGTGTCTCTTGATAAGATAAGATTTCCTTCTTTCCACGGTCACGCAAGGGGACCGCCTTGTATTTTTATACATTTTTCAATAAAGGGGAATTGGGCAAAAGGTTCAGGAAAAGGTCAGATACACAGGGAGGAATATAGAAATCATGTTATAGAAAACATACCTACTTATTCCTCCCACCAGAGTCCCATAGAAGTTCAAGAGAGCACATAAGTGTAAAGGGAGGTGGTTTCTCAGTAATAAATGTGCTACCTTGTGCTATATATGAAACCTATGGCATAAATTGTATCTACAGACCCAAATGCTACGTTCAGCAAAGGACAAGAGGGATCTTCTCACCTCTGCAGGTGTCTACCATATACCATGCAGCTGTGGAAAAGTCTACATAGGATCCACCAAACGCAGCAGCATTGCCCAGACATGAATCAAGGAGCATGCAGACTAATTCAGCCTGAGAAGTCAGCCATAGCAGAGCTCCTGATGAACCAACCTGGACACAGCATTTTATTTGAGAACACAGAAATGCTGGACCACTCTCACAACCACCATGTCAGACGACACAAAGAGAAGCCACTGAAATCCACAAGCATGTGGACAATGTCAAAAGAAAGGAGGAAACCATGAAAATGAACAAAGTCTGGCCATCGGTATTAAAAAAAAGCTAACATCAGGACAGTAAACAAAAAACAACAGTAAAAAAAAGGGGGGGGGATTCCAGACAGGAAACAATCAGAGACAGCTAACACCTCCCAAAAAAGGGTTTCCCCAGACTTTGAAGCTGCAACAGCCAGGCTTTGAAGCTGCAGGTGTGATGGCGCGAGTGGCACCACCTATGTATAGAACTGTTAGTTGCAAGATTTAAACTGTTGTACCATGCTTAATCCTGCCCCTTTTACCCTGCTTATGTATAGTTGTATGGATTGGTTACTTATAGCTGTCAATCAGTACTGTTTGGCTCCACCTCTTCCTGCAGGAGGGGAGTGCTTCCTTTCTTTTTCATTCTGCCATAAGAGTTCCTACCATATGGATGTGAGTAAGAGACTTGACTCTAAAGGACCCTGATTTTAGTTACTTCTTAGCACCAACTCTGAGGTTTTTTACCCTTGGGGCTCATGCTTTATGTCCAGATCGTCCTGGACAACATTGAGGAGACCTAAGCGCCTTCAAACCGGTTCTTTTGGCACCAAAGGACGATCCTGTGTCTTCAAAACATAGGCCATCTGAACTGGGGTTATGGTTTGTTCCGGCATTCACAGCCATTGAGGAAAGAGGAAACTTGGTGAGGCTTTTCAGCTTCAAACCCCTTGGACCCAGGACTAATTGAGACTGTAATGTATGTTTTCCTTCACCCCTCTAAAGTTTTCCAGCTCATTGCTTTGAAGAAATGACTTTGTGATAAATAAAACTTATTTTGAGCTATTTACAGCGTTTTGGGTTTTTGGGAGTTCCAGTTTCCTATAGGAGGGCAAGAAGCAATCCCCTGGGGGGGAAAGGTGCCACGTCCATCCCTCCTTTATTGAGAATAATAGCCCCCTGGCGTGACGACACAGCAGGGCTAATGAAGGTTGCCAATTGCAACACGATTCACACTTGCCTCCAATAGACAAGAGTTCTTTTTCCCATCAAGGAAATTATTCCACAGATATATAAAACCCACTAGTTTCCAACAGACCTCACAACCTCTGGAGATGCTTGCCATAGATGTGGGCGAAATGTCAGGTGAGAATGCTTCTGGAACATGGCTAGACAGCTCGGAAAACTCACAGCAACCCAATATTTAGATTGCTTCTACCAAGAAGTTGAATCGAGAGCCGAGAGTGAGTCCTGGGAGGGAAGGAGGGAGCTAAGTAAAGTAAATAAACACACTGTTTACGTCGCAAGTCACAGCAACAAATACATTACATAAACTGTCGCACGTGGCTGGTCTGTTAGCAGAACTGGAGATTTGCACCCAGGCTTTTCATCTTGCTTAGACTTAGTCCACCAAAACTAGAGAATTGGTGCCCTGTCTTTCTCTCTTGATTCATTTTTTGAACCACACTTTAATCTTTCCTGTTATGAGAGGGATGCCCAGCATGTTCTTTATCGAGCGTTTTCTGCTACAGACCCAAAACACTTTGAAGAATCTGACCACAAACAACAGAAATTGATTATCCAGGGGACATGCACATGTTTCTTACGCTTCGTGAGCCAAAATGCTTCACGGCTAATCTGGTTTAATTAAACTGGAACAAATCTGTCCGTAAATCTGCACGGAAAGAAGGCGGAGAAGGCTGTTTTTTCCCACCGAAGGGCTGCATTTGCTAAATGCTTTGCTCTCATGTTAATGACAAAGGCAACTTGTGCCTTGGAGACGGAGGATCCATCTACTAATGGAAAATATCCGCAGCGTCAAGTACACTCCTGCAGTCTCAATGTGGGTGGGGAGAAAATGGTGCGTAGGCTAACGATCCCAGGAGTTGCAGTTTACAAGAGTTTCAGCCTTCGTTGCCAAAGAGTGCTGGGGCCTCCCAAGACTCCATAGCACTAAACCTTTGGGTTGAGAGAGGCGGTATATAAATATGGTAAATAAATCTATATAAATAAAAATGTAATGTTCGTTTGTGGGATTAACAGAACTCAAAAACCACTGGACGAATTGACACCAAATTTGGACACAAGACACCTAACAACCCAATGTATGTCCTTCACGCAAAAAAATTGATTTTGTCATTTGGGAGTTGTAGTTGCTGGGATTTATAGTTCACCTACAATCAAAGAACATTCTGAACTCCACCAATGATGGAAATGAACTAATCTTGGGACACAGAACTCCCATTATCAACAGAAAACACTACAAGAGTTTGGTGGACATTGACGTTGAGTTTGTGAGTTGTAGTTCACCTACATCCAGAGATCACTGTGGACTCAAACAATGATGGATCTGAACCAAACTCTGCACAAAGACTCAATATGCCCAAATGTGAACACTGGTGAAGTTTGGGGAAAATAGAATCTTAACATTTGGGAGTTGTAGTTGCTGGGATTTATAGTTCACCTACAATCACAGCATTTTGAACCTCACCCATGACAGAATTGGGCCAAACCTTCCACACAAAACCCCCATGTGGGCCACAGCAATGCATGGCAAGGGACGGCTAGTATCTATATAAATAAAAATGTAATGTTTGTTTGTGAGATTAACAGAACTCAAAAACCTCCAGATGAATTGACACCAAATTTAGACACAAGACACCTAACAATCCAATGTATGTCCTTCACTCAAAAAAATAAATAAAATGATTTTGTCATTTGGGAGTTGTAGTTGCTGGGATTTATAGTTCACCTACAATCAAAGAGAATTCTGAACCCCACCAACGATGGAATTGAACCAAACTTGGCACACAGTTCTCCCATGACCAACAGAAAATACTGGAAGGGTTTGGTGGGCAGTGTCCTTTGGTTTTGGAGTTGTAGTTCACCTACATCCAGAGATTCTGTGGACTCAAAACAATGATGGATCTGGACCAAACTCTACATGAAGACTCAATATGCCCGAATGTGAACAGTGGTGGAGTTTGGGGAAAATAGAATCTTGACATTTGGGAGTTGTAGTTGTTGGGATTTATAGTTCACCTACAATCACAGAGCATTTTGAACCCCACCAACGATAGAATTGAGCCAGACCTCCCACACAGAACCCCCATGAGGGTCACAGCAACGTGTGGCAGGGGACGGCTAGTAAATAAATAAATGGCAGTTAACATGATGTCAAACTGCATTCACCCCACAGTGTAGAAGCTACAACTCCCACAATTCCTACCGGCTATTAGGAATTGCGGGAGTTGAAGCCCAAAACACCTGGACATCCGAAGTCTGCCCATGCCTTGTGTAGATGCATCCCTATTCAGCTTTATATGGCCTTACAAGTAGTAGTACAAAGCTCTTCAAACTACAATATACTTACTTACTTAGGCAATCCCTTGTTGTCCAAAGATGATGACCTTCCAAGTTTAGTGTCTTGGCGGTGGATACGTACATACTACATTATCATCAGCATATTGGAGTTCTATAACAGATGTATACAAAAACCTATAAAATATGATTTTATCTTCAGGATATTTGCTATTCCTTTAGGAACAAAGGGTTTCCTACACACTGCATGGCTTTAGCCCTTGGGCCTTATGACAAATCAAAAGAGAATGACTGAAATGAAGAATAAGTGAGACACAGAAAGACATGCAAGTTTTATCCATACAGTGTTTTTTCCCCCTCTCTGGAATCTGGAGAATCTTTCCCAGGGTTCGTTTTGGAGAATTTCCAGAATGGCTGTAACAGATCTTCCTCCCTTTTATTTTGGGACCATCTAGTTGACCCAGGAAGCACCGTGTCATCCCACAATAGCCAATGAGGGCAAACCCATGACCGGGAGCTGAGAAAGTCCTATAAATCCGAGCTCCAAGGCAGCGCGTTTCAACAACTTTCCAAAAATGAAAAACATATCCGGAAGGAGAAGGGGGATACTGGTGGTTTTGAATCTGAGAGAATGTGTCAAACATTCCCATGCTGAAAAGAAATATTGAACGCGCCACACGATGCATAGCAGATCCCCATGAAGAGGTACATATTTTGCTATTGATATGGCACCATCAATGTATACTATGCCGAATTGTAGAGGAGATCTATAAGTCCATGTCCTCAAGGAATTAAAGACTCTCAGGATTCCATAGCTCTGAGCCATGAGAGTTAAAGTGATTTCAAGCTGTGTGCATTCTACAGCGCACTGCGCTTGCATCTCATGCCCTTGTCTTGTTTACAGTTTGGACATGTCTTATGGCAGTTGACACCATAGGTTCGGGTGTTGTTCTGAGTTTTAAATTGTTGTTTCATGTGAAATTGGTTTTACTTTTTTGTATTATAGTGTTTGTTTATTTTTTTGCATTGTTTTAGGCACCTTGTGTGAGCCACCCAGAGTCCCTTTGGGGAGATGGTACAAAAATACCCTTTGATTGTAGGTGAACTATAAATCCCAGCAACTACATCTCCCAAATGACAAAATCAATCTCCCCAATCCCACCAGTTTTCAAATGTGGGCGTATCGGGTATTTGTGCCAAATTTGGTCTAGTGAATGAAAACACATCCGGCATGTCAAATATTTACATGACGATTCATAATGGTAGCAAAATGACAGTTATGAAGTAGCAACGGAAATAATGTTATGGTTGGGGGTCACCACAACATGAGGAACTGTATTAAGGGGTCACTGTATTCGGAAGGTTGAGAAATACTGCATTAGGGAGAAATGTGGGATATAAATAAAGGTTTTTATTATTATTATTAGATGCACGCTTGGAAAGGAATTCTACTTCAATACCTGCTTGGACAGCAACATGTTTTGCATTACCACTATATTTCATCCCAGATGTCTCCTTCTCTATTCATTTCTCATGTTAATTATTTCTAGCCTTTCTTGTTTCATGTGTCATTACAGGTCCGTCTGTGCTTTTAAGTCTGTGCAAGAACCTTCAAGATGCAAGGCAAGGAAGACTTCACAGGAATGGCTTTCCTCCATCTCCTTCTTCATTTGGAATGCGTCTCCTTTTCCTCTCCTTTGTATTTCTTCCTTTGATGGTCCACGTGTTCTGGCGTTTCGCTCTGAATATATTGAGTATCCTAGCCATGGAAAGGAACAAAAATGAGACAGAATGAGCGATGAGACCTGATCGACTGGGCTTGCTTCATTTCGCTTTCATGACACAATGGGGAATGGACGGAGAAGCCATGGAGTGTTAGTCACAAGGCTAAAGATGGCTGTGAAATGGAATTGAAACCCCTGCCTTCTTTCTCCTGGGATTTCACAGCAAACAGGTATATTTCACGGTTTTGCTTTGATACCGATTGCAGCCCCTCTCGGCAGGTTGCTTGAAATTCAGGCAGCCAGACAATCCTTTTGGTATTCCAGTCGCGTCTTCTTCTGGAGTGATAGAGCCACCCATGGAGATTGTAAAATAGATCAGTGTTTCTCAACCTTCCGAATGCTGCGACCCCTTGATACAGTTCCTCATGTCGTGGTGACCTCCAACCATAAAATTATTTTTGTTGCTCCTTCATAACTGTAATTTTACTACTGTTATGAATAGTCATGTAAATATCTGATGTGCAAGATGTATTTTCATTCACTGGACCAAATTTGACACAAATACCCAGGATCAACGATGGAATTGAACCAAACTTTGCACACAGAACTCCCATGACCAACAGAAAATACTGGAAGAGTTTGGTGGGCATTGACTTTGAGTTTTGGAAGTTGTAGTTTACCTACATCCAGAGAGCACTGTGGAATCGAACAATGATAGATCTGGACCAAACTTGACACAAATACTCAATATGCCCAAATGTGAACACTGGTGGAATTTGGGGAAAATACACCTTGACATTTGGGAGTTGTAGCTACCGAGATTTATAGTTCATCTACAATCAAAGAGCATTCTAAACTCAACCATAGAATCATAGAATCAAAGAGTTGGAAGAGACCTCGTGGGCCATCCAGTCCAACCCTCTGCCAAGAAGCAGACATATTGCATTTAAAGCACCTCTGAAAGATGGCCATCCAGCCTTTGTTTAAAAGCCTCCAAAGAAGGAGACTCCACCACACTCCAGGGCAGAGAGTTCCACTGCTGAACAGTTCTCACAGTCAGGAAGTTCTTCCTAATTTTCAGATGGAATCTCCTTTCTTGTAGTTTGAAGCCATTGTTCTGTGTCCTAGCCTCCAGGGAAGCAGAAAAGAAGCTTGCTCCCTCATCCCTGTGACTTCCTCTCACATATTTATACCAACGATGGAATGTAACCAATCTTGGCACATAGAACTCCCATGGCCAACAGAAAATACTGGAAGAGTTTGGTGGTCATTGACCTTGAGTTTTGGAGTTGCAGTTCACCTACATCCAGAGAGCACTGTGGAATCGAACAGTGATAGATCTGGACCAAACTTGGCATGGATACTCAGTATACCGAAATGTGAACACTGGTGGAGTTTGGGGGAAAATAGACCTTGACATTTGGGAGTTGTAGCTACCAGGATTTATAGTTCACCTACAATCAAAGAGCATTCTGAACTCAACCAACGTTGGAATGTAACCAATGAGAATGCACACAGCATTCTCATGACCAACATAAATACTGGAAGAGTTTGGTGGGCATTGACCTTGAGTTTTGGAGTTATAGTTCACCTCCATCCAGAGAGCACTGTGGACACAAACAATGATAGATATGGACCAAACTTGGCACAAATACTCAATATACTCAAATGTCAACACTGGTGGAATTTGGGGAAAATAGACCCTGATTTGGGAGTTGTAGTTGTTGGGATTTATAGTTCACCTACAATCAAAGAGCATTCTGAACTCCACCAATGAAGGGATTGAACCAAACGTCCCACACAGAACACCCATGCCTTGAAGGGACTTGCTGGCGTGAGCCTCCCTCCAGTCTTGTGTGCTCTTTCTTGCCCGCATATGCACATCACGCTGCCATGCGCCAAGCATGCCTGCTCTCCCCTCCTTGCTTGGAGTCTCAGAAACCGTCCTTCCCTTGGCTGAGAAGCTGGCCAATCACAGCTTTTGGTTGGCAAATTCGCTATCTGTTTCCAAAAAGGAAGAGAAGGACAGGCGGAGAGATCTTCAGCCTTCTCTGCCAAAGGTTCCTAAGACCATCAGAAATATATGTTTTCTGGTGGTCTCTGGCGACCCCCACCCCCAGGGGTCCCGACCTCTCGGTTGAGAAACAGTGGAATAGATGCTGCACTTGGACTTTCCCAGGAAAACCCTTTGCTTTTAAGATGCTCAGATCTTACGAGGATAAGTGGATAATTTTCCCATTCCCTACTCAGCTATCATTGGAAACAAGGCACAAAGAAAGGAATCCCTTTGGCCAGTTCTGCTCCAAAATGTGCTGTCCTTGTGTCAAACGGAAGCTGTGCAACAGAAGGGAATTTCTGATAAGGATCCTGAAAGAAAGCAGCCCTGCCCTTGTCTGATCAGATGGGGGAAAATCACGTTCACCTTTAGACCCAGACGTTCGTTCGGCAGAGAATGGAGCAAAGCAGCAATGGAATGTGTGTGTGCATCCCATCACTGTTTTTTTAAAAAAAACTATTATTATTTTGAACCCAAATCCCTCAGTGATAGCATCTGCCTACAGTTTGGAAAGCTACTGCTCAATTGTTATCACTGCTGAGCACGATTTTGATCGTGGAAGGATTGAGACAAACATGCTTTAGGAAGGATTTTCCAGCCAGGTCATATCACGGTCAAGATTGCAAACTCCAAGGGAAGGAAAAAGAACTATGTATGAATGGTGAAATGTATTGTCGAAGGCTTTCATGGCTGGAATCACTAGGTTCTTGTGGGTTTTTCGGGCTATAGGGCCTCTAGAACATGGCCCTATAGCCCGAAAAAACCCACAAGAACCTAATGGTGAAATGCATTGTGTTCATCAAGGACGCATCTATACCAGGCATGGGCAAACTTGAGTCCTTCAGGTGTTTTGGACTCCAACTCCCACCATTCCTAACAGCCTCAGGCCCTTTCCTTTTCCCCCTCAGCTGCTTAAGAGTGAGTATATCAGAGCCCGTTAGAGTCAGTGGGCCAAGGCTAGTGTTGTCCTGAGGAGTGTGAGGTAAACCTCTGTGTGAGAGAAGCCTCATGTGAGTAAGTTCCATTGTGAAGGCTCCTATGTGTAAAGCTACTGTGTATTTGTTTATTTATGTTGGGGAAACCTTGTTATTGTATGAATTGTTGAATTCACTGTGTTCGTCAAGGGTGCATCTACACCAGGCATGGGCAAACTTGGGCCCTCCCTCCAGATGGTTTGGACTACATCTCTCACAATTCCTAACAGCCTCAGGCCCTCCCCCCCTCAGCTGCTTAAGAGTGAGTAGGCCGAAGCCTGTTAGAGTTAGTGGGCCAAAACTAGTGTCATCCTGAGGAGTGTGAGGTAAACCTCTGTGTGAAAGAAGCCTCATGCGAGAAAGTTCCAGTGTGAAGGCTGATGTGTATAAAGCTACTGTGTATTTGTTTATTTGTGTTGGGGAAACATTGTATGAATTGTTGAATGCATTGTGTTCGTCAAGGGTGCATCTACACCAGGCATGGGCAAACTTGGGCCCTCCCTCCAGATGGTTTGGACTACATCTCTCACAATTCCCAACAGCCTCAGGCCCTTTCCTTTCCCCCCTCAGCTGCTTAAGAGTGAGTAGGCCAAAGCCTGTTAGAGCTGGTGGGCCAAAGCTAGTGTCGTCCTGAAGAGTGTGAGGTAAACCTCTGTGTGAGAGAAGCGCCATGCGAGAAAGTTCCAGTATGAAGGCTGCTGTGTGTAAAGCTACTGTGTATTTGTTTATTTATGTTGGGGAAAACCTTGTTATTGTATGAATTGTTGAACGCATTGTGTTTGTCAAGGATGCATCTACACCAGGCATGGGCAAACTTGGGCTCTCCCTCCAGATGTTTTTGGACTACATCTCCCACAATTCCTAACAGCCTCAGGCCCTTTCCTTTCCCCCCTCAGCTACTTAAGAGTGAGTAGACCAAAGCCTGTTAGAGTTAGTGGGCCAAAACTAGTGTCATCCTGAGGAGTGTGAGGTAAACCTCTGTGTGAAAGAAGCCTCATGCGAGAAAGTTCCAGTGTGAAGGCTGCTGTGTGTAAAGCTACTGTGTATTTGTTTATTTGTGTTAGGGAAACCTTGTTACTGTATGAATTGTTGAATTCACTGTGTTCGTCAAGGGTACATCTACACCAGGCATGGGCAAACTTGGGCCCTCCCTCCAGATGTTTTGGACTACATCTCTCACAATTCCTAACAGCCTCAGACCCTTTCCTTTTCCCCCTCAGCTGCTTAAGAGTGAATAGGCCGAAGTCTGTTAGAGCCAATGGGCCAAAGCTAGTGGATGTTAGGAATTGTGTGAATTGGAGTCCCAAACACCCGGAGGACCCAAGTTTGCCCATGCTTGATCTACACACTATAGAATGCACCTGTCATCAGTTCCCTAGTCTACATCTATATATATATATATACAGGTGACGGCATCATTGGCAATCAGGTCCAGGGGTTTCCCCTTCTTTGAACTTTCCAACTTAGTGGCATTACTCACATCCTAATGCTTTCCTGTGCAATGAACAATGCTTTGATTTCCTTCAAGCAGATTCTTTGGCATCCATTGGGGCTCATTGGAAGTTAACATCTCCCTGGCTCATTTCCCCCACTGACCTCCCACACGGTCCATTTTCAGAGATTTTTCTGGGATGACTCTTACCCCATCCGGAATTTCTTCTCATGCTGCTTCACACAAGTCTTTTGGTCCTTCCTCTCCTTCAGAAAGAAGTTGAAAACCCTCAACAACCCAAAGGGGAATATGTTGTCGAAGACTTTCATGGCCGGAATCACTGGGTTGTTGTAGGTTTTTTGGACTGTATGGCCATGTTCTAGAAGCATTCTCTCCTGATGTTTCACCTGCATCTGTGGCAGGTATCCTCAGGGTAGTGAGGTAGTGAGGATGCCTGCCACAGATGCAGTGAAATGTCAGGGGAGAATGCTTCTAGAACATGGCCATACAGTCCAAAAAACCTACAACAACCCAAGAAAGGGGGAGTCAAAGGAAGGGGAGAGAAACTGGTACATTTTAAAGTATCTGAAAGTAGTGGGATGGAAGAAGATGGATCGAATTGTCCCTACCCAGATTGGGATAGCTCTCTCTCAGCATAAGAGGTGAGGAGCCCATATTGCCAAGTTCGTAATGCACTTGGAGATGAAGTCTTCTAGTCTGGTTGTCTTTCTTCTCTCTCTGGGATGAAATATCCGCCAGTCATGCCTGCCATTTCTGATCTCTCTGTTTCCTACCAAAGGTGCTGTCGCCTGGAATCCTGGCTCATCTCCGTGCCAGACGCCAGAGCTGTTCTGTTCCTCTGCCCGCATAAAAATGAGCTGAAATGACTCCTAATGAGGTTACATATGCCAGGCTCAGGCTGTTCATTTCAGAATGAGGCACAGAGCAGGTCTGGGAAGTGCATCTGATTCTCAAAAATCAAAAGCAGCTGTAAGTCATGTTGGAGGCATCTGGCCCAAGCTGGGAGAAGGGAGTGGGTGAATGATAGCCCTACGATGATGGAGCAAAAAAGGAATAGTTCGCTTGCTCTTTCTCCTTCTGCCACTTCTGGAAACAATCTGATCCATCTTGCTGGATATTCAAGACAGGGTTTTATCAGTAATTTTATTTATTTTGTATCAAAAGCATTGCATAAATTAGTATAAAACTAATAAAAATAGAAGGAGCACAAGCGGCTAAATATCTTTGGACCAAAAACATGCAACAGCAACCACATTGTCTGTAGCCTCCAACAATTCTTCCTCTGTGCGTGAGGCAGGACATTGAGGACAAGCATACAGATGCGGAGTTGTCTGCTCTGCAGTCTTCAAAGGCAGCCCAACATAGGGTGCATTGCAGTAGTCTATCCTAGATGTATATATGCTGTGCTCCGCCCTGAGTCCTCTTCGGGGTGAGAAGGACGAAATATAAATGTTTTAAATAATAAATAAATAAATAACCATCCTACTGGCTTCTAGAAAGGAAGCAGTATTCTTTTTTGGATAATGAGCTTGAAGTTCAATTTGCAGAAAGCAAAAAGAGCAGAAGGCAAAGTGGGAGGAGTAGAGAGAAACCGGGACATTTCCAAAAAAGATGGGAAAAGTGGGGTGACAGAGGATTAATGGGGGAAAATCCTTGCCAAATCAGAATGTTTGGAGGACAAACTACACGAAAGGAGATTCCACCTGAACATTAGGAAGAACTTCCTGAGTGTGAGAGCCGTTCAGCAGTGGAGCTCTCTGCCCAGGACTGTAGAGGAGGCTCCTTCTTTGAAGGCTTTGAAACAGGCTGGATGGCCATCTGTCAGGAGTGCTCTGAATGCAATTTCCCTGCTTCTTGGCAGAATGGGGTTGGACTGGATGGCCCATGAGGTCTCTTCCAACTCTACGATGTGGAATGCACACTGCAGTGAAATCGGGACGGCGCCTTCTCTCCTCCCTTTCAGGAAGAAACTCAAGTTTTGGTTTTGGGACCAAGCATTTGGGCAGCTGGCTGAGCAACAACTGTAATGACTTGTGAGAATTGTCAATTAAGAGACCTTGGACTGGAACTCTGGACTATGACTTGGATTTGCGGACTCAGGCTTGGTTGTGTTAATATTTTAAGGGCCAATATTTTTAATGTATTTTTATCGCTTTTAAATGTATTTTTATTGCTGTTGACTTGTTTATGTGAATTGTTGGGTTCTAACTGATTCTTTGTTGGCACCTAATGACTGCCAATTGTAAGCCGTCTTGAGTCCCGCTTCGGGGGTTGAGAAGGATGGGATACAAATGCTCTAAATCTATATAAATAAAAATGTAATATTCGTTTGTGGAATTAACATAACTCAAAAACCACTGGACGAATTGACACCAAATTTGGACAGAATACACCTATCAGGCCAACAAGTGATCATCACTCATAAAAACATTGAAATACACAGTAGAAATGACTTAAAAGCCACAAAACAAAAATACATTACAACGCATGCACAAAACCACATATATACACATATACACAAATATATATGCATATATACACACAAAACACATATACACAAACGGGGCCACAGCAACGCGTGGCAGGGGACAGCTAGTCTATACAAATAAAAATGTAATGTTTGTTTGTGGGATTAACATAACTCAAAAACTACTGGACAAATTGAGATGAAATTAGGAAACTATACCCCTAACAGACCAATGACTGACCATCACTCATAAACCCCCTAAAAACAGCAGAAAGGACTTAAAAACCCCCAAAATCTAAATGATGAAAAGCTAAATCACGATACAGAAAAAAGGGAAGAAAGAGGGAGGGAAGGAAGGAAGGGGAGAAAGAAAGAAAGAAAGAAAGAAAGGAAGGAAGGAAGGAAGGAAGGAAGGAAGGAAGGAAGGAAGGAAGGAAGGAAGGAAGGAAGAAAAAAAGGAGAGGGAGTGAAAGAAAGAAGAAAAGAGGGAAGGAAGGAAAGAGGTAGAGAAGGAAGAAAGGAGATAAAGTGGAAGGAAAAGAAAAATGGGGAAAGAAGGAAAGAGGTAGAGAAAAAAGGAAGGAGAGAAGGAAAGAAGAAAAGGGAAGGAAGGAGAGAAAGAAGGAGAGAAAGAGGGAGGGAAGGTTGCCCACAGCATTGCGTGGTGGAAGAAGAAGAAGGAGGAGGAGGAGGAGGAGGAGAAGATTATATGGTCTAAGAACTTCCTGACTGTGAGAGCTGTTCAGCAGTGGAACTCTCTGTCCCGGAGTGTGGTTGATGCTCCTTCTTCGGAGGCTTTTAAGCAGAGGCTGGGTGACCATCTGTCGGGGGTGCTTTGAATGTGATTTTGTCAGACCGGGGTTGGACTGAATGGCCCACAAGGTCTCCTCCAACTCTAGGATTCTGCATGGCAACAGATTTAAGATTCAGAAAGCAGTCTCCAAATAGGACACATAATGAACCTTATCTGACAATGCCAATGTATAGGTTGGAGCGAAGTATAGAGTAACTGATCTCTCATGGTTGTAAGAAGGAGATGCGAGTGTGTTTGGGTAAGAAGGAAGAACAAGACCCATAAGCACCCAGACTAGCAGTAGCATACTATCTGATAGAAGTCCTGTTTTGTTTTGAAAGGACGGATAGCAAAGCATTAGAGGCGCCAGGCTTACAAAGGGGAGCTGTCTGCCAGAAGCATATAGACGTATACAACTGTGAGTGTGGTCTAAGGTGTCCTTTTTGTGCTTCATCTCCCCGGTTCAAGGGCCAAATAAAATGTGAATGAAATGGCGAGAGGCCTTTGTGTCATTGCGATGATGGTTTCGAAAAGGCATTCCAAACCCAAACATTACCATAAATGCTGAAAGCATCTCCAGCAGCGTTGTGTCGGGTGTTGGGCGCGCAGAAAGAACAAAATGTATGAAATTAGAGCAATAAAAGGAATCAATAAAAGGGAAAACTGGTGAGAGAGAAAGAGAGAGAGAAAAGGGACTCAATGCCCATTTGAAAGTGGAATGAATGTTTGATGACGGGAAGCGGAGAGGCGAGATCACTCTGTAAAAATATAAATGCTCCGATGCTGAGAAGTTCTCCTCTGACTTGGTGCTTTTTTTGGTCATTGTTGACTAGCTCCAATTATGAGAATCATGATAACATCAGCGATGTGGCTGGAGGCAGAGAAGACGGTAACCAAGACACTGAAATATATACCAAGGGAGGCAAGTTGTTTTCTTTCAACAGCACACGCAGGCGATGTTTGCTCCCTTGCTCCCGCTCCTCTTTAATCGGCTGTGAAGTGCTCAGACCATGTGCTCTCGGTGCTGGGAAACAAAAGCAAACATTCCCGGTCCTTCTCCAACTGCAAACCTACGAGCGGTTGTGTGCCAAACAACCGTTTTTTCAGAGCAGAGGCCTTTCAATGTATAGCAGGACTCTTGAAGTTAAGAAGGCGTGGAATCCTTCCAGCACATAATGAATAGCAAAATGAAGGCAAGCAGCTGTTTGGCCGGTGAAACTCATTCTTGTTCTTTTGCTGAAAGGAAGAAGATCAGAGAAGAGTGGAGAGGGAAAAAAAGTACAGTGTTCCCTCGCTACTTCGCGGTTCGCTTATTACAGACTCTGTTGGAGTTCAGCCTGTGATTGTTTCAAGATGATCTAGGTGCTTTAGATGTGTGAAACGATGTTACTGAGGGTCAAGATGGCAATGGTCTGGTCAATGATATTAATGCAGAGAATGACATAGAGACACCAGTTCAAAGTGTGAGAATGTTCCCACAGGGTATAGGATGAGAGTTTACTCCCCGACCCAGAGAGTTGCCAGGATTTGGGGTTTGAAAACAACTTGGCACCTGGAGAAACTAATGAGCAGATAGATAATGAACAAATAGACAGACGGCTGGAAATTAACCAAAACAGACAGCTCAGCCAAGGCCGTCACCGTTCTGCTAGGCTTCGAGAGATAAGGAGGAGATGCAATCAAGGAAAACGAAACCAGTTTTTGGGTGCTGGGAAAAGCCTAACGGAGGGATATAAAGTTCCCACTCGGGAAAATATAGTCAGATGAAGCATCGTTTCAGAATCCTGCAAAGTCCTTGCTCTTGTCCTATGGAAGCCTTGCTTGGAAGATTCATGTCAAGGATTTCTTGTTCATGGTTTGACTCTTTGTCTCTTATGCTTATATACTCATGCTGTGGATTAATGTTTCCCTGGTACTTTGGATGGTTTTACAAAAGTCTGGATCTTACTTTTGAACTTTGCTGAACTCTACCTTGGAATATTTTGTTCCTGCTTATCTTCCTACCTTATTGGACTATTTTCTTAAAGTTCTTGTGGGTTTTTTCGGGCTATATGGCCATGTTCTAGAGGCATTTCTCCTGACGTTTCGCCTGCATCTATGGCAAGCATCCTCAGAGGTGACCTCTGAGGATGCTTGCCATAGATGCAGGCGAAACGTCAGGAGAAATGCCTCTAGAACATGGCCATATAGCCCGAAAAAACCCACAAGAACTTAGTGATTCCAGCCATGAAAGCCTTCGACAATACATATTTTCTTAAAGTATATTTTTACCTGGCTGTTTTCACTTACCTATATAAATAAAAATGTAATGTTCGTTTGTGGGATTAACATAACTCAAAAACCACTGAATGAAATGACACCAAATTTGGACACAATACACTTATCAGGCCAACAAGTGACCATCACTCATAAAAACACTGAAAAAACATCAGATGAGACTTAAAATGCCAAACAAACTATGCATGCGCAAAACCACATATATACAAAAACACACAAACACAAACATATACACATATATATACACACACAAAGACATATACACAGACTGGGCCACAGCAACGCATGGCAGGGGATGGCTAGTCTTCAATAAAAAAGGACTGTTTTCCTATTCAACGTGTGGTGTTTTAAAGTCAGACTCACTGTTTTGCGGGGAGCAGCAAGGTAACACTGTATAGCGAACTCCCCGTTCCTTCCTTGCCAGGCTTGGCACCCAAGGGGCCTCCGAAGCAGGGACCAGTGGAGGTGGCGAGGAGGAGGCGACCACTGTTGAGTGGGGGGTGCGCCCCTACCCTGCCTCAGAGACCCCTTGGGTGCCCAGCCTGGTAAGGAAGGAGCCTCCGAGGTGGGGAGCAGTGGAGGCGGCGAGGAGGAGAAGGCCACCATGAAGTAGGGCACTCACGGATTTTCGTCCCTACTTCACGGATTTTCACTTATTGTGGATGTTCCTGGAATGGAACACCCGCGATGAGTGAGGGAACACTAATTAATATCGGGAGGGGAATCTTCTGGGAGAATATGTTGGGCAGAAACACCCAATAATGTTGGCACCAATGTTGCAGACAAGATACAAACAAACAAACAAACCTGGATATCTAACTAGCTATTTGTGATTGTGGCACAATGTTCATATGTGATTTGAGCTGAAAAGGTGCCAAACAGCAGGCTTGGGGTCTTTTTGTGTTATTTACCAATGTTAAAGGGAAAGAAAGAACTTCATAATGAGTCAATTAATCTTGCAAAGGTTCTGCCTAACACAGGCATGGACAAACTTCGGCCCTCCAGGTGTTTTGGACTGCAAAGTTGTTGAAGTCCAAAACACCTGGAGGGCCGAAGTGTGCCCATGCCTGGCTAACACTTTCAAAATCATGCTTTTGGCCTAAACTTTGAAATATGATTTTGTATCCATAGCTGGGAAGCTATGGAATGCCTCCGTTTGCAAAACCTCTGAGGGAGCAACTTCTGATTCTGCAGTGTTTTTATGCCAGCTCAGCCTTCATCTTGTTCTCCTCCTCTTCCTAGCTGGATGTTTTTAAGCTGGTCAGAACCAACCTGAAAACACATGAGAAGGACTATAGAAGGTTAAAAAGGGGCCACAGTGGCGCAATAGGTTAAACCCTTATGTTGCTGAATTGCTGACCTGATGGTTAGCAGTTCAAATCCATGAGACAGGGTGAGCTCCTGTCTGTCAGCTCCAGTTCTTGCCAATTTAGCAGTTCGAAAACATGCAAATGTAAGTAGATAAATAGATACTGATTTGGCAGGAAAAGGCAAAGAGATGCTCCAAGTCAGGCTCATAGCCAGGACTTTGACGGGGTGGGGGGCTGAGTTTGATTTGGGGGGCTCAGGATTTACCCTAGCAAACCTTTTGTATTATTATCTCAATACCCCCATGCATATGGGATATATTGAGCATGGTGATCAGATCATGATATGAATAAACATAACAGTTTAAATAATGTACCAGTAAGGCCTTCTCTGACCTTGAAGGAGCTGGGGGTGGTCACAACCGACAGAGAGCTCTGGCATGGACTGGTCCATGAAGTCACGAAGAGTCGGAAACGACTGAACGAATGAACAACAACAACAGCAAGGCCTTCTCGCTGACCACACTGAGAATTTCGGGGGGGGGGGCTGAAGCCCCTCAAGCCCCCCCCTCCCGATTATGAGCCTGCTCCAAGCAGTCATGCCAGCCACATGACCAGGAGGTGTCTATGGACAAGGCAGGCTCCTCGGCTTGGAAATGGAGATGAGCACCTCCACCAGAGCTGGAAGGTGAGCACTGCCTCCAGAATCCGGAGATGAAAGAAGAAGCCCCTGCCTTCCTGTCTGTTAGCCCTAGCTCCTGCCAACCTAACAGTTTGAAAACATGCAAATGTAAGTAGATAAATAGGTACTGCTTTGGTGGGAAAAGGCAAAGAGGCGCTCAAAGTAATCTTGCCGGCCATGCAACCAGGAGGTGACTCCTCAGCTTCAAAATGGAGAAAAGCACATCCCCAGAGCCAGAGATGAGCACTGCCTCCAGAAGCCGGAAATGAAAGGAGAAGCCTCTGCCTTTTTGTGTTTGTGTGTCTCATTGAATATGATTGTAAAAGCATTGAATGTTTGCCTTTATATGTAAATGCTGTAATCCACTCTGAGTCCCCTAAGGGAGAAGGGTGGAATACAAATAAAGTGTATTATTATTATTATTATTATTATTATTATTATTATTATTATTATTAAACAATGTTTGCCTTTACTTGGGAATTACCTGACTTGGTTGTTTCATTTCATACCTGGATATTGATAGTTGTGAACAAAATGCTTGCTCAAACATGTTGGACCGCTCTTCTTTGTGGTGTGGGAACCCATCCCTATTCTTTCCCCAAGGACTAGATTTTCTCTTAAAGAGGCAATGCCTATTGAGGAACACTATCAATTAAAGAGGCAGTCAAGAAGGATCCAGAAGGAGCAGAGCCTGCCTAACTTGGGAAATGGAATGCCTCCTTCCGCAGGTCATTCAACTCTTGCTCTTTTCTTTCCCTTAAAGGCTTGGGGCTGAGGTCTTGCCCAAAGAGCAAAGAGCTTCTCATCACAAACTCCAGGACATGATAAGTGTGGAATGCTTCTCCCTTGCGATGCTTAGCATCAACCTTATCGTTGCTTTATAAGCTCTTAACCTGATAAATGTATTGTCAAAGGCTTTCATGGCTGGAATCACTGGGTTGCTGTAGGTTTTTCGCGTTGTATGGCCATGTTCTTGAAGCATTTTCTCCTGGTGTTTCGCCTGCACCTGTGGCAAGCATCCTCAGAGGTTGGGAGGTTTTAACCTGTTACTTTCTGCTGCAAGGAGAAAGGAACGCCAGATTCTAGGAGCTCGTGTTGGGGACCAAGGAATGGTATGTAAGTTTGATTCCTTGGAGTGATTCTCTAACATACCTGGGATGAGCCAACCTGGACACAGCATATTATTTGAGAACACAGAAATGCTGGACCACCCTCACAACAACCATGTCAGGCTACACAGAGAGTCCATTGAAATCCACAAGAATCATGTGGGTAATTTCAACAGAAAGGAGGAAACAATGAAAATGAAAACAATCTGGCTACCAGTATTTAAAAACTCTAAAATCAGGACAGTAAATAGAGCAACACTCAGAAAACAGGGGAATTCCAGACAGGAAACAATCAGGGCCAGCTAACACCTCCCAGGCAGCTTATCTTTCCGAACACATCTCTCTCTATGAACCCTCCAGGAACTTGAGATCGTCTGAGGAGGCCCTGCTCTCAATCCCACCTGCTTCACAAGTACGTTTTGTCAGTATGATTTATGTATGATGTATGTTTACATGCAATTTTATGTGATAGGATTGTGATTGTAATAGACTGTAATAGAATTGTATTGCCAGGATGTATGTTTACACAAAAGAGCTGTGAGAATGTGACCCTGAGTTTCTTGCTGTGTGAAGAATTAGGGAGCGTCAGAGATAACTGCTTTCCAGCTGCAGTTTTGTCTTTAGTGCCTATCTCTTTCGCTTTGTGTTCTTCGCGTCTGCTCGCTGATGGTGTGTGTTGGATTTATGAACTGCTCAAGTAAAGCTGAAAGCTGCCTTTTACCGGTAACTCCAGAGTCCATTATTCAGTGCTTCTGCGATTCTTCTTCTAGCCCTAACACGTTTGGTGGGGACGAGAGACAGGGCCTTCTCAATGGTGCCCCCTTGGCTGTGGAACTCCCTGCCTAGGGATATTAGATCAGCCCCCTCCCTCCTGACCTTTCAAAAAAGAGTGAAAACCTGGCTCTTTGAGCAAGCATTTGGAACCACAGCATGACCAGAAGAAATCGGAAAATGAACTAGGAACGGCTAAGATGATGGAACGATTAAGGATTTGAACAAGACATGATTTTTATAATTTTTATTATTCATTGCTTTTATGGTTTTTAAATGTATTGTGATGTTTTTGCTTTTTATTGATGTATGTATTTTTATATATGGCATCTAATTATTGCTGACTTGTATGCTGCTCTGAGTCGCCTTCGGGCTGATATGGGCGGGATACAAATGTTGTAAATAAACCACCCAGGCTTTGAAGCTGCAAGGCCATTAATTGCTAATCAAAGGTTTCCTCCTTTCTGTTGAAACTGTCTACATCAGTGGTTCTCAACCTGGGGTCCCCAGATGTTTTTGGCCTACAACTCCCAGAAATCACAGCCAGTTTACGAGCTGTTAGGATTTCTGGGAGTTGTAGACCAAAACACCTGGGGACCCACAGGTTGAGAACCACTGGTCTACATGTTTATGGATTTCAATCGCTTCTCTGTGTAGTCTGACATGGTGGTTGTTAGAGTGGTCCAGCATTTCTGTATTCTCTGTGCCGTTGCTCCTAGGGGCTATAACTCTTAGTGAAAGAGGCATGGACGTGAAATCTTTTCCCCAGGGGATTGCTTCTTGCCCTCCTTTAGGAAAACTGGAACTCCCGAAGACCAAAACACTGTAGATAACTCAAAATAGGTTTAATTGTTCACAAAGAGTTATCCCTTTAAGGCAATAAGCTGGAAGTTTCAAAGGGGTAAAGGAAAATATACATTGCAGTCTCTGGTTGTCTTGGGTCCAAGGAGTTCTGCAGCTGAGAAGCTTTTCCAGGTCCCTCTTTCTCAATGGCTGTGAATATCAGAATAATCACAACCCCAATTCCCATGGCCTATATTTTGAAGGCACAAAACTTTCCTCTGGTGCCAAAGAACTGGTTTGAAGGAGCTTGAGACTTCTTAATGTCATCCAGGTTGATCTGAACATGAAGCATAAGTCTCAATGGTAAGAACCTCAGAATTGGTGCTGAGAGGTAACTTAATCAAGGGCTTCAGAGCCAAGTCTCTCTCTCTCACGTCCATCTGATAGAAAGTTTGATGGTGGAATGGAAAAAGAAACACTGTCCTGCTCTCTAAGAGGAGGAGGGGGTCAAACAATTAAGCAGGAGGATCAATTCAACTGGTGCAAACAACATTGATTGACAGATATAAATAAACAATCAATCCAACTATACATTTACAGGGTAAAAAGGCAAAATCAGGCATGATACAACAGTTCAAATCCTGCAACTTACAGTTCTACATATAGGTGGCTCCACTCACGCCGTCACATTCTCAAATAATATGGCGTTTCTGAGGCTGTCCTGAGTCCTCCCTCGGGGGTGAGAAGGGTGGGGTATAAGTAATAATAATAATAATAATAATAATAATGTGGCCAATTGCAAAACTCCAGCAGACAAGTTTTTTTCTTCCACCCTGGACATCATTCCACAGATATATAAACCCCACTTGCCTAGTTTCCAACAGACCTCACAACCCCTGAGAATGCCTGCCATAGATGGGGGCAAAACATCAGGAGAGAATGTTTCTGGAACATGACCAGACAGCCCGAAAAACTCATAGCAACCTAGTGATTCCAACCATGAAAGCCTTCGACAACACATACCTGGGATGCTAATAGAAGGAGAGGGCTTTCATTTCTTGGCAAGCCAAGCCCGCTTTGCACAGATTTACTGTACATGTGTGCGTGTGTGGTCACGGATGGGGTGAATCATGCTGCAGGGATAGAAATTGGAAGCAGGTCATAAAATACAATACTCATGATGAGAACCCAGCAGTGACTACTTGGGTGTGCTGAGAACAGGTGCTGAACATGACTCGCCTTTGATGAAGCTTTACAAAACATTAACACCCCCTCCCCTCCCCGACCAATCCACCCCATCTGCTTTGAAGACCAGACCTTTGCATAATCTCATCTATATCTGTCTTATCATGTTCTGGAGTTTGGCTTTTCCAAGCTTGCCAATTCACTCTTTCTTTGCATCAGCCCACCCGCATCCCATGATGGCCCTGGTCTTCTAATTGAATTCCTTGTGTTCCAGATTTGGGTTCAGGTTTTACCTCCCGAAACTGTCCTAACGCTTTTCCTCATCTCTTCAGGCTGTTTGCCCAAGTGAAATACGAGTTGCAGACGTAGATGGATAGCACTATATGCTTTTCTATTGTCTGCTGTTCACATGTTAAATTTACATTGGCGAAACTATAATACTCTTTACTAATTTGCCGACGACATTCCCAATTAATCCTCCGCCATCCCATTTTCTCAGTTGCTTTAAAAATGTCCTAGTTTCTCTCTCTTGTCCTCAGCTTTCTTTGAATACTGCAAACTGAGTATAATATACACCTGATTTTGTAGTCTCTTTTTTCTACTTCCTATCCAAATCACATATTTGGATTTAGGAGAAAAAATGCCATTGTGTCTTCATATTTCACATTTCTTTTAACTGCATTGTCGAAGGCTTTCATGGCCAGAATCACTGGGTTGCTGTGAGTTTTGTGGGCTGTATGGCCATGTTCCAGAAGCATTCTCTCCTGCCGTTTCACCTGCATTCTCTCCTGACGTTTCACCTGCATCTATGGCAGGCATCCTCAGAGGTTGTGAGGTCTGGGAAAGTGGGGTTTATATATCTGTGGAATGTCCACGGTGGGAGAAAGAACTCTTGTCTGTTGGAAGCAAGTTTTAATGTTGCAGTTGGCCGCCTTGATTAGCATTTAATGGCTTTACAGCTTCAAAGTCTGGCTGCTTCCTGCCCGGGGGAATCCTTTGTTGGGAGGTGATTAGCTTTTGGAGAAGGGCTTGGGATTTGCAAATCTGCAGCCTATATTATCAACTCTCCTATTCCCATCCAAATGTCTCCATTGTTGCGTGTGAAGTGTTTATGTGGCAGGTTAATGGGATGAGGTCAACGGTGTCCTTTGGGAACCGATCTGCTCGCGATGGAGATGGTGGCGAATGGTTGTGGCTCCCTTTTCCCTCCTCTCTTCCTTCTTTCCTTGAATTTTTCAATTGGTCACCTTGATTAGCATTTGATGGCCTGACAGTTTTTAGGTATGGCTTGTTAATGCCTGGGAAATTCCTTTGTTGAGAGGTGATTAGGTGTCCCTGATTGTTTCTTGTCTGGATTTCCCTGTTTCTTGGTATTCCTCTTTATTTATTGTCCAGATTTTAGAGCTTTTTAAAATACTGGTAGGCAGATTTTGTTCATTTTCATGGTTTCCGCCTTTCTGTTGAAATTGTCCACATGCTTATTGATTTCAATGGCTTCTCTGTGTACCCTGACATGGTGGCTGTGAGAGAGGTCCAGCATTTCTGTGTTCTCAAATAATATGTTGTGTCCCAGTTGGTTCATCAGGTGCTCTGCTATGGCTGACTTTTCTGGTTGAAGGAATCTGCAGTGCCTTTCATGTTCCTTGATTCGTGTCTGGGCAATGCTGCTGTATTTGGTGGTCCCTATGTAGACTTGTCCACAGCTGCATGGTATATGACCTGTGTAAGCCGCATCGAATCCCTTGGGAGATGCTAGCGGGGTACAAATAAAGTAATAATAATAATAATAATAATAATAATAATAATAATAATAATAATAATATGGTAGACTTCTGCAGAAGTGAGAGGATCCTTCTTGTCCTTTGCTGAATGGAGCATTAGTTGGATTTTGTCGAAGGTTTTCATGGCTGGAATCACTGGGTTGTTGTAGGTTTTTTCAGGCTATATGGCCATGTTCTAGAGGCATTCTCTCCTGACGTTTCCTGCATTTATGGCAAGCATCCTCAGAGGATGCTTGCCATAGATGCAGGTAAAATGTCAGGAGAGAATTCCTCTAGAACAGGGGTAGGGAACCTTTGGCCCTCCAGCTGTGGTGGACTTCAACTCCCACAATTCCTTGAGGCTCGGCATTCGCCCCAAAGGCTTACCTTGGCCCAATGCCGAGCCTCAAGGAATTGTGGGAGTTGAAGTCCACCACAGCTGGAGGGCCAAAGGTTCCCTACCCCTGCTCTAGAACATGGCCATATAGCCCGAAAAAGCCTACAACAAGCCATTAGTTGAATTGGTCATTTATTTTAAATATTTATTTGATTCCTCCAAACATTCCCAGTTTAGTGCTAAGTCAACTGCATTATTCGTGGAAAATGTGTTGGGCCTTTAAATCTCAATTATTATTGATCTCTGGGTCTGACAACCTCATCAGGGTTAATATTCCGTTCTAGTTTGTTTTCTGCAGCAAATGGATCAGACCAGAATGACAACCTAATAAGCCGCCTTGCCTTTCAGAGCAGGGCATCTGGCTTTAGTAGGTCTTGAATTTTCCTAAATCAATTAAATCGAGATTTGCTTCGGCCAAAGAGACTTTAGAGAAAGGGCACTGGCATACAACAGTAGAAACAGCTCCTCATAATGGAAAAATACAAAACACCCAAGGAGCCCCGGGAAAGCAAAGATTGGAGGAATCGGCAGACCAGACGGCTTTGGAAGCAATATGAGAAGGTTGCTAGGGATGTGGCTGGAGAGGTTTCTGCGCCAAGGGACTGCAGCCAATATATTGTTATCAACCCACCCCCCACGTTTTATATTATACCAGGCACAATGCAATAAAACCTCATTTCTATATACAGGCAGCCCTTGAGTTACAAACATCTGACTTACAGTTAAGAACAGGTAGTGAGAGAAATCTGCCTCGCAGAAGGGAAATTCACTCCTGAATAGTTCTCAGGGGTAAATGGGTTTCCACTGAATCCTTATCACCAATCCTTGTTTTCACAACAAGCCACATTGTTCAAAATCTACTTATTGCAGGCACAGAAAGTGAAGTGAACTCTTCTGAAGAGGGGCATAGACGGCAAAATAAACACCATAGGGGTATTCACCCTTCTCTATGAGATTCAAAGTACAGGATTATTCCCGTTTTCCTCATGCTTCCAACAATCCTGATTTGTCTGAATTCACTATTATCCCATGTTATCAGCTGCTTTTGAAACACCCCAGTTTCCTAATCCCAACTTCGGTTCCTGCAAAGCAAACACTGTGAAACGGAGCAGTAAAAATGGCCACGGATAGTGAGATCCAAGCCGCGGATAGTGAAACCTGAAGCGCGGATACCGAGACCCGATACATCGTTACCGGTACCAGCAACTGGCCACCCTGTAGGTCCATGTACCCGGCGAGGCGAAGAAGCCCACACCTGGAATATTGTGTCCAATTCTGGGCACCACAATTGAAGAGAGATATTGAGAAGCTGGAATGTGTCCAGAGGAGGGCGACTCAAATGATCAAGGGTCTGGAGAACAAGCCCTATGAAGAGTGGCTTAAAGAGCTGGGCATGTTTAGTCTGAAGAAGAGAAGGCTGAGAGGAGATATGATAGCCATGTATACATATGTGAGAGGAAGTCATAGGGAGAAGGGAACAAGCTTGTTTTCTGCTGCCCTGGAGACTAGGACGCAGAACAATGGCTTCAAACTACAAGAAAGGAGATTCCATCTGAATATTAGGAAGAACTTCCTGACTGCGAGAGCCGTTCAGCAGTGGAACTCTCTGCCCCGGAGTGTGGTGGAGGCTCCTTCTTTGGAAGCTTTTAAACAGAGGCTGGATGGCCATCTGTCAGGGGTGCTTTGAATGCAATATTCCTGCTTCTTGGCAGAATGGGGTTGGACTGGATGGCCCACGAGGTCTCTTCCAACTCGAGGATCCTATGGTTCTCTTTTGTGTTCAACAACTGGATGATGAATGCAGTTTGGCACAACTTCAACTTCCCTAGCTAAATGCTATGGGGTCCTGAGATTTGGACTTTAGGGAGGAACCAACACTCTTTGGTGATGAAGGTTAAGGTCATTGTAAAACTGCAACTCCCATGATTCCCTATACCTGATCCACAACAGTTAAAGTGGTGTCAAACTGCATTAATCATACAGTGCAGACATACTCTGAGTTTGTACTCAATTTAACCCAGTTGCTGGGAGTGGAAAAAGTAAAATCTTGCTAGTTGCCAACAAAAGCAAACATCCTAGTTTGTGTATTTTGACTCATAAATCACTTTTGCCATCTTGAGCACAGCCTCATGATGTTTGGTCACTTGTGTGCTTGTAAAATGTTTTAGGGTTTGTTTTTCAGCCCGTGCTACTTTCTGGGAAAATGCCATTTTCATGTAACAGGTAGACAAAGTCGCCTGCATTCCACAACTTCAGGCAGCAAAGGTGTGTGCAGGTTTCCTAAACAAGCAGCCATCTGTACACATGATAGGAGGCCAGAGGAATGCCAGATAAGTCCGACTGCTGAATCACCAGACGTCCTAAAGCCAGGCAGCAAACAGGGAAAGGGACTTTCCATATCAGGTCTTTTCCTCGGGGCATGTTGTGCATATAAAGCTTTTTTTTTCTTTTTGCAAATAGCCTTCTGGAGAAATCAAAACATCTCATGAATTAGGAGCAGTGAAATGTTGTACAGCTCCGGTCCTGGCTCCTTCTGAAGAACTGTCAAAATGGTATATATTTTCACCTTAAAACCAAACCAACCCCTCCAAAAATGATGGAAAACATGAATTGTTTTAAAATACAGGATTCTATTTTGGTTTGGGGCAAATAAACTGTCACACCGCTTCCTTACTTGCTTTTGATCGCCAGAGGAGAAATGTTCTCTAGTTTCCACAGAGATTCTGCGGCTTATTAAATTATCCATGTTGCTGCTTTGTATTTATACTTTCACTAGCGTGCATACCTGGGTTTCCATTGTGTTTGTGGCTTTCTTGTCTTCCTCATTTTCCCGCATAAACCTTGTCTTTCTCTCTCTTCTTCCTTTCTTCTCTTGCTTTCTCTCATACACCTTTCCTTCTCTTCTTTCTCTCCATTCTCGACCTTCGTCTTCCCTTCTTTTTTCTTCCTTCCTTCCCTTTTTATTCCCTTTTCACTTTCCCTTTCTCAATAGCTATGACCGATGCAGTTTGACACCACTTGAACTGCCATAACAACAACAATGGCAGTTCAAGTGGTGTCAAACTGCATCCATTTGACAGTGTAGATGCAACCTAAGAGCTCTCCTTGCAATCATAAATCCACTTCCTAAGAAAAAGATAGGAGATTGTTGTTGATCACCTAAACTTTCCAGTGTCCAACCTTTCCTTTCTGAGTCAGGTCTTGGAGCATGTGGTGGTCTCCCAACTCCAAGGATTTCGGGATGATACGGATTATCTACAGCCATTTCAAATCTGGTTTCAGGCCTGGCTATGAAACAGAGACAGCTTTGGTCGCCTTGGTGGATGACCTACTCAGAGAGCTAGATGGGGGAAGTGTGTCCTTGTTGGTTCTCCTGGATCTTTATGAGGAGCGGCTTAAGGAGCTGGGCGTGTTTAGCCTGAAGAAAAGAAGGGTGAAAGGAGATATGATAGCCATGTATAAATATGTGAGAGGAAGCCACAGGGAGGAGGGAGCAAGCTTGTTTTCTGCTTCCCTGGAGACTAGGACGCGGAACAATAGCTTCAAACTACAAGAAAGGAGATTCCATCTGAACATGAGGAAGAACTTCCTGACTGTGAGAGCCGTTCAGCAGTGGAACTCTCTGCCCCGGAGTGTGGTGGAGGCTTCTTCTTTGGAAGCTTTTAAACAGAGGCTGGATGGCCATCTGTCAGGGGTGATTTGAATTCAATATTCCTGCTTCTTGGCAGAATGGGGTTGGACTGGATGGCCCACGAGGTCTCTTCCAACTTTTTGATTCTATGATTCTATGGAATGTGGACCAATGATAGAGAATGGCTCCATCAATATCGATGGCATTGACTTCAACAAAGTGACCAGCTTTAAATACCTTGGCTCAAAGATCACTTCTGCTGGTGACGTACTGGCATATGCCACGGACATGCAAATGTCACATGAAGTGGAGAGGAACGACAGACGTAATGTGGGATTAGAAGATCCCAATTCATCTAAAATTGAAAATCTACAGGATTGTGGTGAGACTGGTTGCTCTATACACCACTGAATCCTGGCCGACCACGAAGGCTGTTGAGTAAGCTCTGCACATTGTGGAAATTCAGATGCTCAGCTGGTCAATGGGCGTTTAAGTACAGGATTCCAAATGATACAATGCGCTCCATCTTTGGAGTTGATCTGATTGGTGAGAAGATGAAGGAATCCCGCCTGAGATGGTTTGGACATGTGTAACGAAGGGACGAGGGTTCTGTGGCCAAAACCTTGCAGAATATGGAAGCTGCAGGTGCCAGGCCACGTGGCAGACCTAAAATGCGCTGGCTTGACCGCTTGAAATGTGACATGGCCCAAGCAAGGCTCACAACGAGAGATGTGACTCATAAGAACAAGTGGAGAACAAGACGCAAACAAGCAAACCTTGCAAATTCATGGAACAAATGCTAGAAAGATAAAGAAATAATAGATGCAAAGCATAAACATAAAAAGTACAGTTAATTACTATTGCTCTTGTTGTGCCTTTTTGCAACTCAGCCTTGAACATGTTCGGATTCTTGTAGTTGTAGTTTTCCTCCCGTAAAGGAGACCTTTGCGCTCTTTGATCGAATCGCCCTGTGGGTTTAACGGAAGACGCGTCAGAACACGGTTTATGAATGTATCTGCCAAAACAGACCTTTAACAAAAACATACCACCTCAATTCCAGACTCAGGCGTATCTCAGAGGGATCTCTATGGGAGGTAAATAGGAGATATAGGTGTTTCGGCCTCACGGATGAGCATGCAAAGAGGGCATGGCGCACTACTGTAAACTTTCATCCCAAAACGGGTTCATCCTGGAGTCACCTGGAGAGGCGGGAAATAAATACAATTTATAATAATAATAAAAATTATAAATAATGTATTATTATTTATCAGTATTCTTATTTATTATTATTATTAATTCTATTTTATTAATAGTATAATTTATTGTTAATATTACTAATTATTAGTCATATTTTGTTGTACTATTATATTTTTATTATTTATATTACAGTATATTATTATTTATATTTTATTATCATTTAGTATTAATTTTATTATTGTATTATTATATATATTTTTATTTGTATTCTTAATTATTATTAGTAATATTATTTACCATTACTATATTTTATTATTATTCTATTATTTTTGTATTATTATTATTTATTAGTATTCTTACTTATTAGGAATATTATTTACTATTATTACATTTTATTATTATTCAATTATTAGTATTCTTATGAATTATATTTTATAATTAATTAATATGCATAATTTTTATTCTTAATTATATTATTATTTATTAATTTTTAAATATTATTGTTTATTAAGATTATTTATTCTTATTATTTATTCTTATTATATTTTATTATTATTGCATTATTAGTATTCTTATGAATTATATTTCATTATTAATTCGTATCCATATTTAGTATTCTTAATTATATTATTATGTATTTTTATAAATTTTATATATAGTATTGTTTATTGTTTATTAAGACTATTTATTCTTAATATTATTTACTATTATTATATTTTATTATTATTCTGTTATTAGTATTCTTATGAATTATATCTCATTATTAATTAGTATCCATATTTATTATTCTTAATTATATTATTATTAATTTTTATTAATTTTATATATATTATTGTTTATTAAGATTATTTATTCTTAAAATTATTTACTATTGTTATATTTATTATTATTCTATTATTGGTATTCTTATGAATTATATTTTATTATTAATTAGTATCCATATTTATTATTCTTAATTATATTATTATTTATTAATTTTTATATATTATTGTTTAAGATTATTTATTCTTATTATATTTTATTATTATTCTATTATTGGTATTCTTATGAATTATATTTTATTATTAATTAGTATCCATATTTATTATTCTTAATTATATTATTTATTTTTATTAATTTTATATATATTATTGTTTATTAAGATTACTTATTCTTAATATTATTTACTATTATTATATTTTATTATTAATTAGTATCCCTATTTATTACTCAATTATATTATTATTTATTTTTATTAATTTTATATATATTATTATTTATTAAGATTATTTATTCTTAATATTATTTACTATTATTATATTTTATTATTATTCTAAGTACTTTTATGCATTATATTTTATTATTAATTAGTATTTTAATGTATTATTAATTATAGTATTTATTTTAATTATATATAATTAGTAGTAATATTATTATTTACTATTATTATATGTTACTATTATTCTAATATTAGTATTCTTATGTATTATATTTTATTATTAATTAATATTAATATTATTAATTATATTATTAATTATATATTATTATTAGGATTATTTATTAGTAGTAATATTATTATTTGCTATTATTTTATTATTATTCTATTACTTATTAATATTCTTATTTATTCTTTTTCTTTATTATTATTATGATTTTAAAATTATTTTTACTAACACAGAACCACAGTATGACACAGCAAACGAGATCTATATGCTGGATTTTAATTTAATTTTGTTTAATTTAATTTTTTGTTTAATTATATTATTATTATTATTATTATTATTTATTTCTGCTCAGAAAGTAAAGAGACAGAATGGAGGCCCCGCCCACTCATAATCACGTGACCGACTAACGTCTCTAACGGTCAAACCTTTCGAGTCTATGAGGACTCAGTAGGGGGCGGGGTTTCCAACCAACCCCGCCCACCCTCGGTGCCAAGGCAACCGCCCACGAGCCTTTTTCAAAACCGGCCAATCAGAGGACGGAAACAAAACCAAAGGAAAACAACCTTGCCAGCGACAAGAAGCGAACGAATCACGAGTCGAGGTTGATGGGCGCCCCGCCTCCAGGATTCCCCGATGCTGATTGGATGAAAGCGGGAATCAACAAATTACGAAAGCCCCGCCTACGGAGATTCCCGACGCTCATTGGATGAGAAGGCGACGCGCGTCCCGCCTACCGGATTCCCCGATGCTGATTGGAGGACGTGCCTCTTTCTTGCCTAACTAGGAGGGAGGGTGAATTGGAATTCCCCGACGCTGATTGGAGGGCGGGGAAGGGCGTGGCCCCGCCTACCAAGATGTCGGCGCCCATGAGCGAGGAGGGAAGAGCTTCGCCGTCGAGGGGGTTAGTCCAAGTTCTTCGCCTCAGAGGGAAGCGGGCGAGGTGGGCCAAGGCCTTGTTTGTGGGGAAGGGGAAGGGGGTGGGAGGGGAAGAAGCCCCCTTTCCCGTGCTTTACTGGCTCCAACTGACCTTAAGGAGGTCCCTCTTGGGGGGAGGGGAGGCCTGAGGGACTGGCCCCTCCCCCACACCCCAAATGAACTAATTGGAAGCGTTAATTAGGGACCCTGAGGCCTCTTCTTCCATCAAGCCTCGCCAGGAACCCACAGGCAGGTCAGCCTTCCTGTTTTGGCCAAAAGTGAGAACAAATAGGTAATGGTCAAGGTTTTCCCCTGACATTAAGTCCAGTCATGTCCCACTCTGGGGGTGGGTGCTCATCTCCATTTCTAAGAACCAGCATAGTCCGTAGACACCTCCAAGGTCAGTTGGCCAGCATAGAATCAAAGAGTTGGAAGAGACCTCATGGCCCATCCAGTCCAACCCCATTCTACCAAGAAGCAGGAATATTGCATTTAAAGCACCCCTGACAGATGGCCATCCAGCCTCTGTTTCAAAGCCTCCAAAGAAGGAGCCTCCACCACACTCCGGGGCAGAGAGTTCCACTGCTGAACAGCTCTCCTTACAGTTAGGAAGTTTTTCCTCATGTTCAGATGGAATCTCCTTTCTTGGAATTTGAAGCCATTGTTCCTTGTCCTAATCTCCAGAGAAGCAGAAAACAAGCTTGCTCCCTCCTCCCTGTGGCTTCCTCTCACATATTTATACATGGCTATCATATCTCCTCTCAGCCTTCTCTTCTTCAGGCTAAACATGCCCAGCTCCTTAAGCCGCTCCTAGTAGTTTGAAGCCATTGTAGTTTGAAGCCATTGTTCCGCGTCCTAGTCTCCAGGGAAGCAGAAAAAAAAAAACAGTCACAGGCTGTTCAGCCTTACTGTTTTTGCCAAAAGTGAGAGCAAATAGGTAAAGGGAAGGGTTTTCCCCTGACATTAAGTCCAGTCATGTCCCACTCTGGGGGTGGGTGCCCATCTCCATTTCAAAGAACCAGCATTGTCCGTAGACACCTCCAAGATCATGTGGCCAGCATGACTGTACGGAGTGCCTTTAGGTAATAGTATGATAGCCGGGTCTGGAAGTTCGATGCATTACACTGTGTCCGCGTCGCGCAATGTGGACAGAACATGTCACAGACAGATATTATAGAGTTCATTAACGGTAAAACTCTTACCCTAACCCTTACCGTGAACCTAACCCCTAATCCTAACTCTAAACCTTACCCTACGCTAAACCCCTAACCATAATCCTTACCCAAACCCTAACCCTTAACCTTACCCTAAACCTTATCCAGTAATAGTATGATACCTGGGTCTGGAAGCTCAGAGCATTTCGCTGTGTCTGCTTCGCTTCTTCCTGATCTCACCAGGAAGGGAGTTCCATAGCTGGGGAGAAATCACCGAGAAGGCCGTGTCTCTCGTCCCCACCAATCATGCCTCTGACAATGGTGGGAATGAAAGCAGGGCCTCCCCGGAGGATCTTAATCTCCGTGATGGTTCATAGGGAGAGATGCGTTCTGACAGGTAATTTGGACCAGGGCCGTTTAGAGCTTTATAGGTCAAAGCCAGCACTTTGAACTGTGCCCAGTAGCAAACTGGCAGCCAGTGGAGCTGGTGTAACATGGGAGTTGTATGCTCCCTGTATTCATCTCCAAAGGATTTCTTGTAAAAAGAACAAGGGGCTTTCCGTAGCTAAGATAGAGAGGACTCCATTCACCTGCCTTTGATAACCAGTGCCACTTACTCCAGTCCACAAACAGCTACTTAACTCACTTCCTTTTCTCTTTAGTGACTGCTGTGGCTCTTGGGAATGGCAAGATCAGCAGCAAAAAAAGGCCTGGGACTCACTGTTTTAGCTATCCAAAGTATTCATTCCTGTTACGTCACGAATAAAGGACCAAAACTTCAAGCAGCATGGATGCCTGACACCTTCTGGAGCATCTCCTGAAATAAAAACTAGATTATACCAAGGATATAAAGATCTTCTCTGGGCGCCTGGCACTTTCGAATTCATTGCCAAAGGATTTCTTTTCATAAAAAACTATCAAAGATAGGACTCTGTTCACCTGTCTTTTGGGAATCAGCACAACTCACTCCAGTCTACAATCTGCTTCGTCTTCCTCCTTGCAGCGTCTCTTCCTTTTCACCTCAGCTATGGAGCTAGTGTTCCTGATCATCAATGGCATGGCGATGATTTTGGACATTGCTCTGATCTTGCTGGACGTCAACTTCTTCCTCGTTTCGACCTTGGTCTCAGCTCTGGTTTGGCTCGTGGCGTTCATTTATAACCTGCCCAGCACCTTGGTGGCCTGTGTGATCCAGTGCTGGAACGGTATTGGGCTGTTTCTGCTCTGCATCGCAGAAGCGGCATATTACCTGACCATGGGCTCCCTGCACACTGTGTTCAATGTGCTGCGTAGTCTCTGCTCCACCATGGAAAGCTTGAAGTTAGTGGGCCACCTCTTTGCCCACATAACTCTGAGGAGCAAAGAAATCATGCATCGAAGCTTCTGGAACCTGGTTGGCTCTGGCCAGTCCCTGGTGAGGCAAGTCTGCGAAGTCTGTGCCATTGCCATGAGCCTTGTTGCTTACTTAATCAACAGCACCATCAACATCTGCCTCATTGGTACCCAGAACCTTTTCTCTCTGGGGCTGGTGCTTTGGGAGACGATTGCTGGCCCATTTCTGAGAGTCACAGATATCTTTGCCGCTTTTGTCGCCCGCCTTTCCAGCAGCGCCATCGCGATGGCTATTCTCTTGTGGACGCCTTGCCAGCTGGCATTCGATCTCATGGCCTCCGTGAGTAAGTTGCTAATTAATATATTTTTACTGCACCTTTACGGCTTGGTGTTGCTGTCCGTGATAGTTGCTGCCAGCGTCCTGATCCTCAATCCTCACCTGACGCGGACGTTGGCGGGCCAGGTGTCGGACTACCTGAACACCATGCCGTCTTACCACCGCTTGCTCAGGCACTTGCATCGTCTCTATCAGGAAGTGATGTTGTTGCTGGATATGGTCCTGAGGTCGCAAACCTGGCGCAGATTGGCTGATTGGAGCCTCCAGTTGGCCAGTTGGAACAGATTTGCCAGAGGAGCAAACCTCCAAGGTGAACGAGAGCAGCCGTTTGTGGTGGAAGCCAATCAAGAAAGACAGGAAGTAGCTGGTGTGGTTCAGAGGCAAGCTTTTCCTGCTGCGGCCCATCCTAGAAGGCCAGAGGCACCTGTGATTGGTCAACAGGCTGCAGCCCGTTCCCGACACAGAGCCAACAGAGACCAGCTAAGGACAGATGCTGACCTGCGGCCATACACGCAACGCAATGTGGCACCAGGACACCCTCAGGATGAAGGACCAAGCACATCATCCACCAAACCTGCGATGAAAGAACAACTGAATGCTCTGGAAGAGGACGACGATCCGTGGCTGCTCCTCGAAGAGCAAGAGGAGCGGAAGAAGTGTGTCATCTGCCAGGACCAAACAAAGACAGTCTTACTGCTTCCCTGCCGGCATCTTTGCCTCTGCCAGCAATGCGCTGAAATCCTGCTGCAGCAGGGCATATACCAGCGTAACTGTCCACTTTGTCGGCAGATGATTCTGCAGGCTCTTAATGTCTACCTGTGACCATGTTTTTTTTTTTCTGGGGGGAGGGACAACTTTGTCCACATTCCATCAGACTGTGTGAGTGTGTTGGCTACCGAGCACGCCTGTCCTGTATGATCTCCTTCATATGGAGGTTAGTGCTGTGCTGATAATCTGCATTAGCGCAGGTTACTCTTTTTTTCTTTCCAAAGTACTACTGTAAATGAGTGAAACTTTGAAAACACTATGCGTGGTTTCTATGCACTTCCGTTTTCACTCTCTTGTTGCTGCCATCAGAAAGCACGGTAGTGGATCAGAATGGATGTCTGGATCATTATTGTTGCTTGGTCATAAAGGTGTTTTTCTTTTAGTTGAGATCTTTTAATTATTCAGAAATGGGGCTTAAAAATGCACCAAATACTTTGCAATTAGAGGTATATCAATGGGTAGATGGCAAGGAACAGGTTGTTTTGAAAACAAGATCAACCAGGCGCCAAAATCCCAGGTATTTTTATTTTTACATATACATTAACGTCTAGAACAGGTTTGAGTAGATGCTGCTGATCTGCAGCTCTCATTATAAACATTGGTGAGGAATGCTGGGACTTGTGGTCTTTACAGCTTCCAGAAAGACCACACAATTCCTGTCCTTGGTCTAGAACATAGAATAGAACCTGAACTCTTTTCCTGAATCTGACTGAAACAGTCCCATTGAGTCAGCTGTTGAATCCCATTGACTTTGTGAGTTTCGTTGGGAATACCAGTAGAATTCAGACTTTCCTTAGCAGGAATAATTCTTAATCAAGTTTGGAAAAAAGCCAGGGAATCGCTTTTTATTTCTTTATTGGAAGTGTGGTGCCTTCCAGATGTTTTAGATTTCAACTCCCTTAATCCCTGGCCCTTGGCAGTGTTAGTTAAGGCCAATGGGAGGTGTAGTTCAACTCTTAACATTAACACTGTGTGATAATGTTGTGCACTTTTCTCATGGGAAGACTTGGATCTGTAACTGTCTAACTGGTGCTATCTATTACAGAAAGGGATGTGAGTGTAGAGCAGTGTTCCTCCACCCAAGAAGCATAGCCAGTGCGTTAGATACTCCTGAAATGTCCAGTTTGATGGTGTGGTTTTCAAAAAACCTTGACAATGGTCCAAAGCATTTCCTAGCGTTGAGTTTTCCTGTCTCTTTCAGGCCTTCAGATCCATAAGAACGACAAGCTGGGCACCCAACAAGTGTCTTTCACGATAGTTTGCTTTCAAATCGCATCAGGATTTTGTTGCATCCGTCGGCATGTAACCTCTACAGGTCACTGATGCCAAATTGCCATTCCAGCCTTCTTGCACAATGTATTCCATCCCCTTTGGGGCAAAAAGCTGATAATAGGATAACTATTTGTTTGCCAACAGCCATGTTGTATCAGCAGTGCTGGAGACGTAATAGTTTGCTTCCAGGCGCGGCTGTGATAACCAGAGTAAAAACTGTTTATGACTCCTTGTCTGTGTCGAATTTGTGCAACTGGGGACTGTGTTAAGAAAGCTGGTTTCTAGATCCCAATTGGCCCTGTTCATGTGAGCAATTTTCCTGCGTTAGGACAATATTTGCAAGAGCATAAGGGGACAATGGTTAGACTCATTTGTTTGCCCCCACAATCATTTTTAGGATTCTTTTCCTTTCAGAGCTGATCAGTAAACATCTAAAGGGCAATGGGGCAATGAGAACAAATATAGTAACATCTCAATGAGTAGCTACCATTAGCATATAACTTATCATCTGTATTATCGAAGGCTTTCATGGCCAGGATCACTGGGTTGTTGTAGGGTTTTTTTGGGCTATTTGGCCATGTTCTAGAGGCATTATCTCCTGACGTTTCGCCTGCATCTATGGCAAGCATCCTCAAAGGTAGTGGAACTAGGAAAATGGGTTTATATATCTGTGGAATGACCAGGGTGGGACAAAGGACTCTTTGTCTGTTGGAGCTAGGTGTGAATGTTTCACTGACCACCTTGATTAGCATTTGATGTCCAGGGAGTTGTTTGGTGTGGCTTGTTAGTGCCTGGGGCAATCTTTTGTTGAGAGGTGATTAGATGTGCCTGATAGTTTCCTCTCTGTTGTGCTGTTGTAATTTTAGAGTTTTTTTTAATACTGGTAGCCAGATTCTGTTCATTTTCATGGTTTCCTCCTTTCTGTTGAAATTGTCCACATGCTTGTGGATTTCAATGGCTTCTCTGTGTAGTCTGACATGGTGGTTGTGAGAGTGGTCCAGCATTTCTGTGTTTTCAAATAATATGCTGTGTCCAGGTTGGTTAATCAGGTGCTCTGCTATGGCTGACTTCTCTGGTTGAGTCAGTCTGCAGTGCCTTTCGTGTTCCTTGATTCGTGTTCGGGCAATGCTGTGTTTGGTGGTCCCTCGGTGTAGACTTGTCCACAGCTGCATGGTACATGGTAGACTCCTGCAGAAGTGAGAGGATCCCTCTTGTCCTTTGCTGAACGTAGCATTTGTTGGATTTTCTTGGTGGGTCTGTAGATAGTTTGTATGTTGTGTTTCCTCATCAGCTCCCTATGCGGTCAGTGGTTCCCTTGATGTATGGCAAGAACACTTTTCCTCTGGGTGGATCTTTGTCTTTACTCTCGTGGCTTGTTCTTGGTCTTGCAGCTCTTCTGATGTCTGAGGTGGAGTATCCATTGGCCTGTAGAGCCCAGTTTAAGTCAAGGGAACCACTGACCACACAGGGAAGCTGATGAGGAAACACAACATACAAACTATCTACAGACCCACCAAGAAAATCCAACAAATGCTACATTCAGCAAAGGACAAGAGGGATCCTCTCACCTCTGCAGGAGTCTACCGTATACCATGCAGCTGTGGACAAGTCTACATAGGGACCACCAAACACAGCATTGCCCAAACACGAATCAAGGAACATGAAAGGCACTGCAGACTACTTCAACCAGAGAAGTCAGCCATAGCAGAGCACCTGATTAACCAACCTGGACAAAGCATATTATTGGAGAACACAGAAATGCTGGACCACTCTCACAACCACCATGTTAGACTACACAGAGAAGCCATTGAAATCCACAAGCATGTGGACAATTTCAACAGAAAGGAGGTAACCATGAAAATGAACAAAATCTGGCTACCAGCATTAAAAAAAACTCTAAAATTACAACAGCAAAACAACAGAGAGGAAACAAACAAGGACATCTAATCACCTCTCAACAAAAGATTCCCCCAGGCACTACCAAGCCACACCAAACAACTCCCAGGCCATTAAATGCTAATCAAAGTGGTCAGTGAAACATTCACACCTAGCTCCAACAGACAAGAGTTCTTTGTCCCACCCTGGTCATTCCACAGATATATAAACCCATTTTCCTAGTCCCAACAGACCTCACTACCTCTGAGGATGCTTGCCATAGATGCAGGCGAAACGTCAGGAGAAAATGCCTCTAGAACATGGCCATATAGCCCAAAAAAAAACCTACAACAACCCAACTTAGCACCTGTTTACAAGGGGGGAAAGAGGAAGGTATGTGATCACCTACAGGCACACAGACAGCTAGTTTAATGTTTGGGCTGGAAAGAGAAATCGGAGAGGCTTCGGATTTGTTTCTGTTCTCTTGTGGCACTCTATTATTGACAGCTGTTCTCATTGTAAATGGAACTGTGATCTTGAGAGAGTAATATAATGTGGTTTGATCCTACCTCTGTTCCGGCCCTGAATTTGCCAAGTTTTCATGCTACCCCTGTAGTCACTATAGAACCATTACCATATGGGTGGTACACTGATACTAGACATGCTTAGAAGTAATCCCTGTTGATTTTAATAGGATTTGATTCCCTGGAGAGTCGGCTTGGTCTCTAAATTGGCTGCTAACACTTCTAAAAGCAATGCTTTAAAGGGCTTTGTGTCATTCCAAAGATGAGGAAGAAATGCTCATCTCTTACTAGTATGCATTTTAATATCGTTGCAAAAGTCTCACCGTGCATTCATAAACACTTTGGTAGCTGCTTGCAGGCATCTTCTATACACTGCCTGGGGATGTGCTCACACTGCAAAATTATGTTAGTATGATACCGGTTTTATGACTGTGCCATTGTTCTATGGATTTGCCGGATGATGAATCTTCTAGAACTTTCTGACAGAGCATTCTTTGGGCTGAGTTAGTTCCAGCAAACAACAATGGAAAACAAGGGCCCTTTCACATTATACAGGGCTATGATTCGTGTAAACCGTGGTGTTGAATCACACAACACTGCTGAATTATCACAGCAGCGTATTTGCCAAGCTGCTTGGAGCCCAATGCAGTGGATAATTCACTACATAGTACTACCTGGTGGGGAGAGAATTGTTATGGATGGGATATATCAAAGCTTTTGCAGCCACAATTTCCCTGCTGCACTCACAGAGTTAACCACTCACTCCTGATTTGTGTCTTTTCAAATGAGTCCTTTCTGCCCATCTTTTCTGGATCTTGCTTTGGGTTAATATGACAATCTATTGTTGCTTTGCCTTCACTTCAACCCCCCATATATACGATCCCATGACTGGGGTCACCTTCTTTGCTTTGGTGGTCTTTGCCCATTAAAACGACCCTTTTTACAAAAAGAGTTTTGCCTGCTCTTCTTAAGTGATAAATTTTACATTATTATTTTCCCATAAACCAGTGCTTCTCAGCCTTCCTTTTCAAAACATATCCCCACTTTGTCCAAAGCTTTCTTTTTTGCATTGGATTCAAAGAACAGTACAACTTCCTGTATCCATGGGAAACATTTCAGGACTTTGCATGGATACACAAAAACAGCAAAGGGCTTTGAGTGGAAGGATGCTATAGAGTTGCACTGGAGCACTTTGAGATCAGACCTCTCTAGGCCAGTGTTTCTCAAGCAATATTGTGTGTCAATATAGGTTCAATTCCATTGTTGGTGGAGTTCAGAATGCTTTTTTGATTGTAGGTGAACTATAAATCTCAGCAACTACAACCTCCAAATGACAAAATCAACCCTCCCCCCCAACCCCCCTAGTATTCAAATTTGGGCATATTGGGTACTGGTGCCAAATTTGGTCCAGTGAATGAAAATCCATCCTGCATATCAGATATTTACATTACAATTCATAACTGTAGTAAAATTACAGGGTTTTTTTTACATTTTTAAATTATTATTATATATATTTATTTTAATACATATACAACATTTATAGTTCCCACCACCATGAGGATTGTTTTCTTTTACATATTAATCCTTTTTGAGATGAACCTTATAGATTAACATTCTATATAACATTTGTCTCCTATTTCTTTCTTCTTTTTTTCTTAAATATTTTTTTAATTAATTATTTGACACAATCTCATAAATAATCAAAAAATATACGTTCAGAAGTACTGGAACATGTCTAGATCTGTATGTAGATAGCAACTTGTACAAAGTAAGTATAACATACCATTCACTCGAGTTTAAGGCACTTTCAAAGGAAAATCCATGCAAACTATTCCTAACTAGAACTGTGTCTATCTAGCTAACAGCAATAGTGTCATCAGCTACTCCCATCCCCATATCATATGCAAAAAATAAATGCCAATGTATTTTTTTTTGGGGGGGGGGGATTCCTTACAAGCAGGGGTGGCTCATCCATTACGCAAAGTAAGCAGTCGCAGTACACTTTTTTTGGCCAGGGGTGCAGAGGCACCTCTGTAAATGCCCCTCGACCACCACTTGAGGAGTGCTCCCTTGGCTCACTACAGCCCTAGCAGTCCGGGGGGAGCCTCAGCAACCTATTACGCAAAGTAAGCATTTGCAGTATAGTTGATTGTGCCCAGGGCACTCTTGAGGCGCTCTTGGAGGAAAATAGACCTTGACATATGCGAGTTGTAGTTACTGGGATGTATAGTTCACCTACAATCAAAAAGCATTCTGAACTCCACCAATGATGGCACACAGTACTCCCAAATATGGCACACAGTACTCCCATGACGAACAGAAAAATATATCAATAATTGGTTGGGGGGGGGGGGGGGGAATACTGTTTGCTTACTATTGAAAATTACCTAGGGCCACCTCTGCTTACAAGGCAAGAAATGTATCTTCATGATCAAGATGGACATAAGAGAGTATGTCCAAATATATCTTGATATTACATCAATAAAAAGAAAACAAGAATGGGAGCAGGCAACAAAGTACTCTCTTATGACCAGAGCTTTCTGACTATTTTACATATACAGGCATGGACAACTGCAAAAACCCAATTTGCGTAAATTGAAAGATGCCCAAAATCATAATCAAATGTTTCATTAGCATTATGCCAACATATATAACTTTTCCAGGAATCACTTTTTTCTATTGTATAGCATTCCAGCTTGTCTGCATTACATATTTTTTTATTTCCTTTTTTTAAAATTCTTTCCCTATGAAATAGCAATGAAAATAATGTTATGGTTGGGTGTCACCACAACATGAGGAACTGTATTAAGGGTTCACGGCATTCAGAAGATTGAGAAACACTGCTTTACGGGCCTAGTTGCCAGAGACCTTCTCAAAATGTTTCTTTTGAGGGCAGGCTTTGCTTTCATGCTCCAATTAATGGGACAGAACGGGCTCCGCAAATATATAGTCTTGAAAGCTGTGTTGATATGCAGCACTGAGTTACTTTGATAAGACAATATGGAAATTCCCCGAGGAACGGCAACAGTGCCATAGAGAATGGCTTGATGCTTATCTCTGCCATGCAGAATGTCTCTAGGGGGAAAACACAATAAGCCGAGACACCCCGGCAAAAATAACAGCCTTGGAGCGGCTTAAGAGACTCGCCTCTTCCACAAAATCATAAATCTGTTTGTTTAAAGGTGATCCAAGATGGTCTGTCTCCTCTGCAACAGATGCTCACGGCTGGAAAACAACTTTTTTGCTCCAGAAAAACAGTGCAACCCACAGGGAAGTCCAGTCAGGTCAGATACAAAGACATCCCTCTTAATTGCATGCCTTTTAAAATATATTCCCAAGATGGTTAAAGTCAAGGTGTAGCTAGGGGCAGAATGTGAGCATTGCCCCCCCCCCCAAATAAGGATAGTGCTCCCCAAATGTGCCTAGCGTTGCAGTAACTTACGATTTCAATTGAACACTTGGAGAAAATGTAGACAGGCAAAGAAAAGCAGCAGGGAAAACAACAGAAAGAATGTGAATGCAATACGTATTATATGTAAATTTGTAAATGAAAATCTCAATAATAATTTTATTTATTTCTTTGAATCATTTATATATGGCCTTTCTCACCCCCCCCCCCCCCCCCCCAGGGGGACTCAAGACAGCTTACAACTCTGGCAAGATTCAATGCCATTTAAAACAACCACAACTTAGGCAATCCCTTGTTGTCCAAATAAGATTGTCCTCCAAGTGCGGTGCGGTGTCCACCTACAACCAAAGAGCATTCTGAACTCCACCAATGATGGAATTGAACCAAACTTGGTACACAGTTCTCCCACGATCAACAGAAAATACTGGAAGGGTTTGGTGGGCAATGTCCTTTGGTTTTGGAGTTGTAGTTCACCTACATCCAGAGAGCACTGTGGACTCAAACAATGATGGACCTGGACCAAACTCTACACAAATACTCCATATGCCCAAATGTGAACACCAGTGGAGTTTGTGGGAAATAGACCCTGACATTTGGGAGTTGTCGTTGCTGGGATTTATAGTTCACCTACAATCAAAGAGCATTCTGAGCCCCACCAATTATAAAATTGGGCCAAACTTCTCACACAGAAGCCCCATGACCAACAGAAAATACTGTGTTTTCTGATGGTCTTTGGCGACCTCTCTGACACCCCAGGGGTCCCGACCCCCAGATTGAAAAACATTGTTCTAAGAGAACCAACAGGGACACACTCCCCCTGTCAAGTTCCTATGTCTACTAAGGAGACCAAGACTGTTTTCGTTCTATGTCTCGGTCTAAAGCCAGACTCCGATGGATCTAGAAAATCAATTTCCTCTAAGAACACATGGAGTTGTATAATTCCATTAAAATGGAATTAAACACTGGACTTATTAAAAATACAGAGTTAAAGCCAATCAAACCCTCTAAAAACCTGTTAAAACTGCAAAAAACACAGCACCCCCAAGCATAGTGTATGGTTTTTAATGTTGACAGCATTTGGTGATGATGATAGTTGCAACCTTGGTCTAACTCTTTTGAAAACCATGGTCCATTTTTCGTAATGTTGGAGGAGGCGAAGTGTGCCTGGCCCGAGGCCAGGAGGCGATACTTGTGCCCCAAAGGAGCATAATCGCTTTGCAGAAGCTGTAATCTGGCAGGCGGTCTAAAGAACAGCATTTTTTGGATCTGTCTGGAGACTTAGCTCTGGCTTATCTCCCCAAAAGGTTGTCAGCACTAAAAACGTCCAGATAAAGCTGGCTCAATCGAAGGTTGGCTGTTCCCTTGACAACTGGATCTTGGATTGAAAGACATGACAACGGAGGAATAATAACCAATTTATGGGTTGCTGTGAGTTTTCCGGGTTTGGCCATGTTTCAGAAGCATTCTCTCCTGACGTTTCACCCACATCTATGCAGGTATCCTCAGAGGTTGCCAATAGATTCCTCAACCTCCGAGGATCATAGAATCATAGAGTTTGAAGAGACCTCATGGGCCATCCAGTCCAACCCCTGTCAAGAAGCAGGAAAATTGCATTCTAAGCATCCCTGACAGAGGGCCATCCAGCCTCTGTTTAAAAGCTTCCAAAGAAGGAGCCTCTACCACATTCCGGGGCAGAGAGTTCCACAGCTGAACATCTCTTACAGTCGGGAAGTTCTTCCTAATGTTCAGATGGGATCTCCTTCAGATTGAATCTCCTTATGGATGTCTTCCATAAATGTGGCATAACGTCAGGGGAGAATGCTTCTGGAACATGGCCAGACAGCCCAGAAAACTCACAGCAATCCAGTGATTCTGGCTATGAAAACCTTCGACAATAACGAATATATTTTCCACACAAAAAGTTTGCTGTTTGGAGCAATTCTTTATATTGAGTTTCCAACCTCCCTATTTGGGTTTGGCCTTGGGAACTACCTGCCATCGCAAAGGTATGGAATCTAATTTCATCTTGGAGTGAAATGGGATTTCAGAGAAATGGTCAGATCACAAATAACTAACTAAGTGTGCTGAAAGAATTTTGCCAATTGAACGGACAGCATTTTCGCATGGCATGGAATACAAATGCATCCAACTCACTTGCCCTAGGGTAAAGGTTTTCCCTTGACATTAAGTCCAGTTGTGTCAGACTCTGGGGTGTGGTGCTCATCTCCATTTCTAAGCCAAAGAACCGGCGTTGTCCATAGACACCTCCAAGGTCATGTGGTCGGCATGACTGTATGGAGCGCCGTTACCATGCCCTAGAGCAGTGGTTCTCAACCTTCCTAATGCCGCGACCCCTTGATACAATTGCTCATGTTGTGGTGACCCCCAACCATAACATTATTTTCGTTGCTAATTCATAACTGTAATTTTGCTATTGTTATGAATTGTAATGTAAATTTCTAATATGCAGGATGTATTTCCATTCACTGGTCCAAATTTGGCACACATACCCAATATACTGGTGGGGTGGGGGATGATTTTGTCATTTGGGAGTTGTAGTTGCTGGGATTTATAGTTCACCTACAATCAAATAACATTCTGAACTCCACCAATGATGGAATTGAACCAAACTTGGCACACAGTTCTCCCATGACCAACAGACAATACTAGAAGGGTTTGGTGGGCACTGACCTTGAGTTTTGGAGTTATTATTAATTATTAAACTTTATTTGTACCCCGCTAGCATCTCCCGAAGGATTCGATGCGGCTTACACAGGCCGAGGCCTCAACACACAACACAATACAATCTAAGCAAATCAAACAATTAAAAACAGAATAAAGCAAAATAAACAACAGGCACAATACACTAAACACAATAAAACTGGGCCGGGCCAGAGAATGGGTACAAGATTAAAAGTGCTGATGTGACAGGAGGTGTATATAGGGCTTCTAGGGCAAGTGCAATGTGCGATGTGCAGCAATCATTGGTTCTGATAAAGTGCTTATGGGACTTGGTAGTGGAGATTTCCTAATCTGGGAAGGCGCATCGGAAAAGCCAGGTCTTCAAGTTCTTTCTGAAGACAGCCAATGTAGGGGCCTGTCTAAGGTCTTTGGGGAGGGTGTTCCAGAGTCGGGGGGCCACCACGGAAAAGGCCCTGTCCCGCGTCCCCACCAAGCGCGCTTGCGACGCCGGTGGGATCACGAGCAGGGCCTCTCCAGATGACCGAAGTGAACGTGTGGAATTGTAGTTCACCTACATTCAGAGAGCACTGTGAACTCAAATAATGATGAATCTGGGCCAAACTTGGCATGAATACTCAATATACCCAAATGTGCACACTGGTGGAGTTTGGGAACAATAGACCTTGACATTTGGGAGTTGTAGTTGCTGGGATTTATAGTTAACCTACAATTAAAGAACATTCTGAACTCCACCAACGATGGAATTGAACCAAACTTGTCACACAGTTCTCCCATGACCAACAGACAATACTGTGTTTTCTGATTGTTTTTGGCGACCCCTCTGACACCCCCTCGCGAGCCCCACAGGGGTCCCGACGCCCAAGTTGAGAAACACTAGAGAGATCTTATTCTTAAATTGGGGGAAACTGCTCATTGGGACAAAAGAGAAGGAATGAATGGCTTTCTTCTGCTCCTAACTCTGCTAAGAATGAATGAATGAGCCAATAAGTGATGATGGTGGAAAAGCAGAAGTTTGTGGGGTGGGGCGAAGAATAGACCGATTTATTCCAAAATGACTTTTGTATGATGATGTTTGTGAATCACCATTGTGGTTATTCAGTACTTGGGAAGGCATTGAGGGGTGGGATTGCCCCCCAAAAAACTATATAATGTCCCATTTGTTCATATGCATGATGCAGCGTTCCCCATAGGGAACCGCGTCACTTACTCCGAGGGAGTCTGTGGTTTTGCAAAAAAGAGGTACAGAAAGAGAGGATGCCTCCGTATGCGTCCCTTGCAATTGACTCAGAGAAAGCAAAGAAAGAGCCATTGACATCCATGCGATAATGTCTTTGGAACGTCTTGGGATCGGGAAGGCTGCAAAAGGGTAAAATAACAGGGCGCACGTTGTAAAGTCGGAAGCTCAGGAAGGAGAGCTTTGGTGTTAATTGTTTTAGCAGATCTGTAACCGCTGCAAAGCTGTCCTATATTTCCATAGGGCACGTTTTGTGTCACCCAGCCATACATTGTCAATTTCCTTTTCTCATTAGGATTTCGCCTTCACGGTGGAAATGCCTCATTTCCAGACAGGACACTTGGGACAGAGCTACATTCTCTCCAGTCAAAAGATAACACTAATGTATGAATCTGGGATCTTTTGTCTCCTTTCCACAAACGATTTATGTTTTACTTTACTTACCGTATATACTTGAATATAAGCCGACCCGAATATAAGCCGAGGCACCTTATTTAACACAAAAAACTGGGAAAACGTATTGACTCGAATATAAGTCGAGGGTGGGATAAGACTCCAGCTCTGATTAAACCATTATTCTCACCTTCTTCAATGTAAATGTGCTTACGTATCCTTCCAATAATAGAGTAAAATAATAAATGCAATAATAACCATAACAGAGTAAAACAATAAAATAAATATTATAATAACAATAATAAAGTAAAATAATAAATGTAATAATAATAATAGAGTAACATGATAAATATAGCAATAATGAATAGAGTAAAATACTAAATGTAATCAAAATAATAATAATAATAATAATAATAATAGAATAAAGTAGTAAATAACCTTGACTTGAGTATAAGCCGAGGGGGACTTTTTCAGCCTAAAAAGGGGGCTGAAAAACTAGGCTTATACTTGAGTATATGCAGTACTTACTTACTTACTTACTAGGGCTGGGCGGTTTCGTTTCGTTAATTCGTAATTCGTTAATAATTCGTTAATTTTTTCAATTACAAAACGATAACGAACCATTCTGGAGCAATTATAAAAAAAACGAATTTTCAAAAACGTTTTGTAAATGCTTCGTATTTCGATATTGTATTCGTTTCGTTATTGTTTTGAGGTCGTTTCGTTATTATTTCCGCATGTCTGGGCCAGTTTTATGGTTTAATTAGTGAAAAAAAATTATAATATCACACCAACAGTCAACAACAGAGGGAGAGGGAAGCTTCAGAAGGTTTTGGAGGTTGTTTAGCGTATTTCGCGGTCGCGTCCGCCATTAACGAATCGATTCGTTATTGTTTCGGAAATCGATTCGTTATTTTTTTACCATTTACGAAATTTCGTAAATATCGAACTTTTTAAAAGGAAAATTTTGTAATTATTTTAAATATCGAAACAAAAAAACCCCCAAATACAAATCGATTTTAGAAACAAATTTTTCCGTTGTTACCCAGGACTATTACTTACTTAGGCGATCCCTTATAGCCTGAGGATGATGGTCCTCCAAGTGTAGTGTCCTGGCGGTGGGTATGAGGTGACTGTGGAGCCCTCTTCTTGACCTGTATCTCCTCCCGCAGTGCGGGCATCGGTTTCCAGGTGTAAGGTGGTCCTGGTCCGGATTGGCTTGATGCGCCTTCCTCTTGGCATGTTTCTCTCTTTCGCCCTCCATTCGTGCCTCTTCAAATTCTACAGCACTGCTGGTCACAGCTGACTTCGAGCTGGAGCACTCAAGGGCCAGGGCTTCCTAGTTCTCCGTGTCTATGCCATAGTTTTTAAGGTTGGCTTTGAGCCCATCTTTCAATTTCTTTTCCTGTCTTCCAACATTCCGTTTTCCATTCTTGAGTTCGGAGTAGAGCAACTGCTTTGGGAGACGGTGATCGGGCATTCAGACAACATGGCCGGTCCAGCGGAATTGATGGCGGAGGAGCATCGCTTCAGTGCTGGTGGTCTTTGCTTCTTCCAGCACACTGAAATTTGTCCGCCTGTCTTCCCAAGAGATTTGTAGGATTTTTTGGAGGCAACACTGATGGAATTATTCCAGGAGATACATGTGACATCTGTAGATAGTCCACATTTCTCAGGCGTATAGCAGGATTGGGAGGACAATAGTTTTATATACAAGCACCTTGGTATCCCTACAAATGTCCTGATCCTTAAACACTCTCTGCTTCATTCAGAAGAATGCTGCACTCGCAGAGCTCAGGCAGTGTTGTATTTCAGTGTCAATGTTGTCTTTTGTGGCGAGATGGCTGCCAAGGGAGTGGAAATGGTCCACATTTTCTAACATTGTACCATTAAGCTATATTTCTGGCATTGCAGACAGATTTGCTGGTGCCTGCTGGAGGAGAAGTTTGGTTTTCTCGATGTTCAATGAGAAGCCGATCTTCTCGTATGCTTCTGCAAAAGTGTTTAGAATGGCTTGTAGGTCTTCTTCTGAATGTGCACAGACCACGTTATCATCAGCACCTTGGTCTCCCTATGGATGTCCCGGTCCTCAAACACTCTGTGCTTCTTTCGGAAAAATGCTGCACTCGCAGAGCTCAGGTGGTGTTGTATTTCAGTGTCAATGTTGACTTTTGTGGAGAGGTGGCTGCCTAGGTTAAACCCTTGTGCCGGCAGGACTGCGATTCGAATCTGGGAAAGCGGGGGGAGCTCTCGTCTGTAAGCTCCAGCTTCTCATGTGGGGACATGAGAGAAGCCTCCCACAGGATGGTAAGTCATCTGGGCGTCCCCTGTTTTATGGACCTCTTCCCATAACACTACTTATTGTGTGGCCTGATTTATTATATTAGTTGATTGTGTATGTGTGGACAATTTTGGATTTATGAATATTTTAGGGTTTGGAATTCGGATAAGGAATACTCAAATACACATGTGTGTGTATACACAAGCACACCACAGCACAATTAGTGGAAGCTTTGATCCCTAGGGCAGACCAAGAGACAGAGACAGCTGGGATGGTGCATTGAAAACACTTGGAAGGCTGCATCCTGTCCTTCAAGCTGTTGGCAAGGACCCAAACCTAGAAAAGATCGTTTATCTTGCATTCTCAACTCCACGTTGGATGGACAGGGCCAACCCAAATAAAGACCCAACCTAATAACATTCAATTGGACTCCAAATTCAGTGCTACAGTGAGAACTTGGTATCTACGAGGCTTCCAGGACTCCCTTTGGATACCAAAAGACTGTGGATACTGTAGATGCCATATTTGGCACTATAGTGAGGTTTGTTTCCAGGACCCTCCATGGATACCAAAATCCATGAACGCTCCATTCTCATTGTATACAATGGCAAAGCGGCATCCCTCATATAAAACTGGAAACAGCTCAAGTCTTTCTAGTCCAGAGAAGGGCGACTAAAATGATCAAGGGTCTGAAGAACAAACCCTATGAGGAGCGGCTTAAAGAGCTGGACATGTTTAGCCTGAAGAAGAGAAGGCTGGGAGGAGACATGATAAGGGCCATGTATAAGTATGTGAGAGGAAGTCATAGGGAGGAGGGAGCAAGCTTGTCTTCTGCTTCCCCGGAGACTAGGACGCAGAACAATGGCTTCAAACTACAAGAAAGGAGATTCCATCTGAACATGAGGAAGAACTTCCTGGCTGTGAGAATTATTCAGCAGTTGAACTCTCTGCTCTGGAATGTGGTGGAGGCTCCTTCTTTGGAGGCTTTTAAACAGAGGCTGTATGGCCATCTGTCGGGGGTGCGTTGAATGTGATCTTCCTGCTTCTTGGCAGAATGGGGTTGGACTAGATGGCCCACCAGGCCTCTTTCAACTCTAGGATTCTATGATTGTAGTCATGGTTGGTTGGATTTGTGGATGTAGCGCCTTTGGATATGGAGGGCTGACTTCAAAATAAATATCATTTTAGCAATGATCTCTCATTCTAGCCTGTTGCTATCATCATCACTATTTATTTGGATAGCACCTTCAAGGTTATTGACGGGAAGTTGCTGCTAACCGTGAAAGAAATAAGGTTGAACACTGTGAAAGCCACCCACTTCATGGCTATCAGCTTCCTCCTAGTAGACTCAACTGAAGGAAAAGCTTCTTGAGAACCACCACTCCTCATAATGTTCCCCCAGCATCAGCAAGAGGATCCCTTTGGACAGCTAACCTGGAAATCCCAACTGGATGCCCTCCACGAGGATCTTCCTCCAGGGACAAACCAAGAATGGGCAACTTGGAGGTCCATGAGCAGACTCAGAAGTGGAGTGGAAAGATCAAAAGACAACCTAGAAGACAATTATACTGGGGAAAATTGAAGGAAAATGGAAGAGGGACCGACCAAGGGCAAGATGGATGGATGGTATCTTTGAAGTGACTGGCTTGGCTCTGAAGGAGCTGGGGGTGGTGATGGCTGACAGGGATCTCTGGCGTGGGCCGGTCCATGAGGTCACGAAGAGTCAGAAGCGACTGAATGAATGAACAACAACAGAAGTATCCTCCACCTTGTGTGACTGTGGAGCAGAACGAAAAACTCTGCACCTGTATGCTTGTCCACAATGTCCTGCCTCTTGTACAGAGGAAGAATTGTTTAAAGCTACAGACAATGCGGTCGCTGTTGCCCCATTTCGGGGCAAAATTATTTAGCCCCTTTGTGTTTTTATCAGTCTTATACTAATGTATGCAATTCTTTTGACATGAAATAAACACAGACTGATTGATAACTGGCAAATAGAGGGAGAAAATGTGGAGGCTGAGACAGACTTTGTATTTCTAGGCACAAAGATGACTGCAGACGCTGATTGTAGCCAGGAAATCAGAAGACGTTTCCTTCTTGGGAGGAGAGCAAGGACCAAGCTCGATAAGATAGTGACAAGTAGAGACTAGCAATGAAGATCCACATAGTCAAAGCAATGATATTTTCTGTAGTAACCTATGGATGTGAGAATTGGGCCGTAAGGAAGGCTGAGCGAAGGAAGAGAGACGCTTTTGAACTGTGGTGTTGGAGGAAAGTTCTGAGAGTGCCTTGGACCCCGAGAAGATCCAACCAGTCCATACTTCAGGAAATAAAGCCCAACTGCTCATTGGAGGGAAGGAGATTAGAGGCCAAGATGAAGTCTTTTGGCCACATCATGAGAAGACAGGAAAGCTTGGAGAAGGAAATGATGCAGGGGAAAATGGAAGGAAAAAGGAAGAGGGGCCAACCAAGAGAAGGTGGATGGATGTTATCCTTGAAGTGACTGGCTTGGCCTGAAATCATGGTTTTGGAACCAGGCTTTTGGCAAGGAGGCACAACGGCACTTTGGACATTGAACTGGACCATATGATTGTTATGATAATGGAAACGGCGATATGACTGTATAATTAATGTTATTTTTTTAATCTATTGTGTATTTATAGTTTAATATTGTTATATTGTGCAGCATCCAATTGTTGCCAGTGTTAGCCGCTCTGAGTGCCCCCTCAGAGGGGGTAGAAATGTTGTAAATAAGTAAATAAGGGGAGTTGTAGTCCAAAGTGTCTGTTGGACACTTAGCTGGGAAGAGGCAGCTCTGCAGCAACTGGGGTGATCTGAGAGGTCTTTTGCTTGATCTCAAGCCCCTCTTTCTCTCTCCCCCTGAATATTATTAAAGATGCCCGCTTTGATGTGAGCCGAATCTCAGGCCTGATGTATGTATCCCCTGGGCCCCTCTTGTCCTGCCCTCTCCCCATCTGCTGCTTTGTCTGGCCGGCTTGAGCCCAGAGCGTGCGGCAGGGGGTCAGATCAGGCGGCAATTTTAATGAGGCTGGGGTGTTTCTTGCTGTCAATTTGGCCTTGGAGTCCGTCAGAAGGTGGGCTACGGGCAAAGTATTGGGAGCCTCCTCTGGGATGCTTCTTATCTTGCAAATTGGGGAGGCGTTTGCAGTCTCCTTTTCCCCATCCTTGCAACCCACAGGAAGAGAATACAGTAATGAGCAGCTGAGCCCCCAGACCAAAGGAAAGGAATCATATTTATGGGCAAAGGACAATTGGTACCCAAACCCATACTTGTTGGAGAAGTTTCTTTTTACAAGTTGCAATTCCACAGAGCAAGTCTGTTTGCTTTGATCTGCAGTGAGATTATCAGTTTGCAACCATCCTAATTTTGTGGCTTTTTTGGTGCTTATTATCTATGTGCCTCTTTGCCCTTTGCGTAGTTTAAAATGTAACCAAATGATGGTTTCATCGTCACCAATATCTTTATTTCTATCCTGCGTTCCTCTCCTAAAAGAGACCCCAAAGCAGCTATGAATGCTAAAAACAATATAATTTACTTCCAACTAAAATAGACTATAACGGTTCCGGCCCCACTTACCTCTCCGAACGCATCTCCACCTATGAACCATCGCGGACACTAAGATCTTCCGGGGAGGCCCTGCTCTCGGTCCCGCCTGCGTCACAGGCACGGTTGGCGGGGACGAGAGACAGGGCCTTCTCGGTGGTGGCCCCTCGGCTATGGAATGCCCTACCCACTGACATCAGACAGGCCCCTTCGCTGCTGGCGTTTCGGAAGAAGGTTAAAACCTGGCTCTTTGAGCAAGCGTTTGGCTAATTCAGTGCAATCGAACATAGGAAGACGGTAAAGAGAACATAGGAATGGCATAAGGCTTATGAGAATGGATTTTGTTTTGTTATCGAGGCATTATGAATTGATAATAATTGTGTATTTTGTCATTGTGTATGATGTGTTTTAACTGTTAGTGTTGTGATAATTTACATTGTGTAAACCGCATTGAGTCGCCTAATAAGGTTGAGAAACGCGGTATCGAAATGAAGCAAATAAATAAATAAATAAATAAATAAATATAAAACATCCAGGATGTAAACACTAAAATAGAGAATTATACTTTGAAACTATTCAAAATAAATATAGAAATCCATAAACTGGGTCGTGGCACAGCTGGTTGGGAGTCAGCTGTATTAAAATCACCACTGACCGAAAGGTCATGAGTTCGAAGCCAGCCGGGGTCAGAGTAAGCTCCCGACCATTTGTCTAGCTTGCTGTTGACCTTTGCAGCCCGGAAGACAGTTGCATCTGTCAAGTAGGAATTTTAGGTAATTTAACTAATTTGTTGTTGTTGTTCTTTATGCGTTCAGTCACTTCCAACTCTTCGTGACCTCATAGAGCATCCCACGCCAGAGCTCGCTGTTGGCCGTCACCACCCCCAGTTCCTTCAGAGTCAAGCCAGTTACTTCAAGGATACCATCCATCGATTTTGCCCTTGGTCGGCGCCTCTTCCTTTTTTCTTCCATTTTCCTCAGCATAATTTTCTTTTCTAAGTTTTCCTTTCTTCTCATGATGTGGCCAAAGTACTTCAACTTTGCCTCTACTATCTTTCCTTAATGTTTTCTCCCTCTATTTGCCAGTTATACATCAACCCGGTTGCCATAATCTTGGTTTTTAACTAATTTACGATGCCATAAAACTCTCCAGCAGCGTGCAAAATAATGAGGAAGTACTCCATTGGTGTCACAAGTGGATGGTAAAGTGACAGCTCCCCCGGTGGGCGGAATTCAAAGCATACTCTCATGAAGCTGGACGTCTATATATGTTGTGTGTCTATGGCATTGAATGTTTGCCATGTATATGTGCATTGTGATCCGCCCTCAGTCCCCTGCGGGGTGAGAAGGGCGGAATATAAATACTGTAAATAATTAACTAAATAAATTAAAAGACACACAACAATACACAGCATCCATTTTGGCTCGTTCAGTGTAGTTGTCAATGAAGGCACTGGAATCACGAAACATTTCCCATACCTTGGCTCAGTCATTGATCAGAATGGAGACTGGAATCAAGGCACCAGAAGAAGTCTAAGGGTGGATCTATACTATAGAATTAATACAGTTTATGGTTTAAGGCAATGGAATCCTTGGTGTTGTAGTTTTACAAAATCTTAAGCTTTCTCTGTCCAAAAGTGCTAGGTCCTCACCAAGCTATAACTCCCAGGATTCAATAGCATTCAGCCATGGAGACCAACCACATCTGGAGGACCAAGCCTCCGCTGCCCCCGCGGTTGAGCACAGCAAACAAACAAGCGGATCCATATAATAGAACATCCTTCCCCTTCGAGAGCCACGCTGGGCCAGCTATTGATCTGTGGATTCACTTAAGGGCTGGCTAAACATCTCCGCTTAGGAAAACAGATCAAACTGAAACAAGCAGTCAGCAATAATGTATTCTCCTTCCAGGAAAGAAGTTTGGGGACCCCAGGGAGATGAGGAAGAGGCAGAGGGGCCCAGGCCAACTTGGACAAGGTCGTGTATATAAAGGAGAGAGGGAGAAATAAAGAGAGAGACAGAGAGAATAAGAGAAAGAAAGAAAGAAAGAAAGAAAGAAAGAAAGAAAGAAAGAAAGAAAGAAAGAAAGAAAGAAAGAAAGAAAGAAAGAAAGAAAGAAAGAAAGAAAGAAAAAAGCTGGCTGGCTGGCTGGCTGGATAGCTGGATGGATAGCTGGGTAGCTGGATGAATAGTTGGATAGATAGATAGATAGATAGATAGATAGATAGATAGATAGATAGATAGATAGATAGATAGATAGATAGATAGATAGACAGATAGATAGATCGGGTAACTGGACAGAGAGCTAGATAGGATGGATGGATGGATAGATACTATATGGATGGATGGATGGATGGATGGATGGATAGATCGATAGCTAGATAGATGGAGAGATGGATGAATAGTGGGTTGTTGTAGGTTTTTCCGGGCTATATGGCCATGTTCTGGAGGCAATTTTTCTCCTGACGTTTCGCCTGCATCTATGGCAAGCATCCTCAGAGGTAGTGAGGTCTGTTGGAAGTAGGAAAAATGGGTTTATATATCTGTGGAATGACCAGGGTGAGACAAAGGACTTTTGTCTGCTGGGGCTAGGTGTGAATGTTTCAGCTGATCACCTTGATTAGCATTCAATGGCTTGGAAGTGCCCGGGGGAATCCCTTGTTGAGAGTGATTTTATGTGCCTGTTTGTTTCCCTTGTGTTGTTTTGCTGTTGTGATTTTTGAGTCCTTTAATACTGGTAGCCAGATTTTGTTCATTTTCATGGTTTCTTCCTTTCTGTTGAAATTGTCCACATGCTTGTGGATTTCAATGGCTTCTCTGTGTAGTCTGACATGGTGGTTGTTGGAGTGGTCCAGCATTTCTGTGTTCTCAAATAATATGCTGTGTCCAGGCTGGTTCATCAGGTGCTCTGCTATGGCTGACTTCTCTGGTTGGAGTAGTCTGCAGTGCCTTTCATGTTCCTTGATTCGTGTTTGGGCAATGCTGCTGCGTTTGGTGATCCCTCTGTAGACTTGTCCACAGCTGCATGGTACACGGTAGACTCCTGCAGAGGTGAGAGGATCCCTCTTGTCCTTTGCTGAACATAGCTTTTGTTGGATTTTCTTGGTGGGTCTGTAAGTGGTTTGTATATTGTGTTTCCTCATCAGCTTCCCTATGCGGTCAGTGGTTCCCTTGATATATGGCAAGAACACTTTTCCTCTGGGTGGATCTTCATCTTTACTCTTGTGGCTTGTTCTCGGTCTTGCAGCTCTTCTGATGTCTGAGGTGGAGTATCCATTGGCCTGTAGAGCCCAGTTTAGGTGGTTCAGTTCATCTTGGAGAAGGTGGGGTTCACAGATTCGCAGATGGATGAATAGTTGATTTGACAGACAGGCAGAGAGATAGATGGGGTAACTGGATAATTAGCTAGACATGATGGATGGATGATTGAATAGATGGATGGATGGATAGTTGGATGAACAGTTGGATAGATGATAGATAGATAGATAGATAGATAGATAGATAGATAGATAGATAGATAGATAGACAGATGATAGATAGGGTAACTGGACAGATAGCTAGATAGGATGGATGGATGGATAGATAATAGATAGATAGATAGATAGATAGATAGATAGATAGATAGATAGATAGATAGATAGATAGATAGATAGATAGCTGGATGAATAGTTGGATTGACTGATAGATAGAAAAATCAGGGACAGCTAATAGCCTCTCAAGAAAGACTTCTCCCAGGCAATAAGAAGCTACAACTTGAAAACCGCTAGACCATTAAATGCTCATCAAGGTGGCCAATTGAAACATTCACACTTGCCTCAAGCAGACAAGAGTACTTTCTCTCATCCTGAACATCATTTCACAGATATATAAACCCCATTTTCCTACTTTCCAACAGACCTCACAACTTCTGAGGATGCCTGTCATAGATACAAGCGAAACGTCAGGAGAGAGTGCTTCTGGAACATGACTATACAGCCCGGAAAACATACAACAACCCAATAGATAGATAGATAGATAGATAGATAGATAGATAGATAGATAGATGATAGATAGATGATAGATAGATGATAGAAAGATAACTAGATGGATAGCTGGGATAGCTGGATGATAGTTGGATAGATGGATGCGCACATGGATAGGTGTATGGATGAACAGAAAATCAGACAGATGGGTAGATAAATTGGCTGGCACACTATCCATCAGTTCCCATGGCTCCCTATGACTTGTTCACTATCAACTTTTTTATAGTACAGGCGGAATGTCCCCTATCTAAAATGCTTGGGACCAGAAATATTTTGAATGTCATCCATCCCTCTCTCTGATTGTGGAATGCCTGTATTAGAGTCAACTAGAAGGCATGCAACTATTGCAACAAAAACGCCTAGTCCTAGTGATACTTCAATTCCTATCAAAACAAACACAATTCAGCAAAAGCATGAAGCCCATAGCTCTCCATGGTTTGCTTGAGATCCCACAGTCTTTCCACAGGAAGGGAAGGAGGAGGGATTTTGGCTCTCGACCAGGTCCGAGTCCCGCTGAGAAAGCCCTGGGAGATGGAAGACAGAATGCGTCTTTGTTGGGATTCTCTAAGGACCGAGCGTCATTGGGAAGAGATGTCTGTTGTCAGAGCTGACCCCCACGAGCTTCCTCTGAGCAAGAGGTCGGGGTCAATCCCTTGTCAACAAGATCGCTTCAGGTCAGGCTGAAAACTGATAAAATCTCTCTGTCTCAAAGTCACATTTGGACACCTCTGGAGACCAGTTGAAGGAAAACTTGCAGCTCGCCTGGAGCACTTGCAGAACGAGTACAAACAATGAGCATATCGTAAAAATGCATAGTTGGAAAGGAGAACCACATTTTTTAATAATGGGGAGGTTGTACATGCGGAGATGGAGCATAAAGTTTCTTTCATATGCCCTCTCTCTCTAAAGGATTCTCCAAGTTCCTGGGAGGAGCAATATAAGGCGACTTGGTGACTACAGACAATGGTCCAGATATCTTCTTGAGATGGTCTCCTGTGGGGTCCTCCAGAAAATGTCTTGGAAGATGGTTTCATTTTGACCATCTAGTTGTAGGTTCATAAAACTATAGTGTTGGCCATTCAGTCCAACCTCATTCTGTCATGCAGGAAAGCACCATCCATGCAAGCCAAGTCATTGTGGGAATGACAGAATGCCCACTATTAAACAGCCCTTGCTATCAGGAAGTTCTTATAAATCTTTAGGTGGAACTTCTTGTCCTGTACTTTGACTTTATTGCTCTATGTCTCCCTCCTCGATACAGCTTCCTTTCCCATATTTAAACATGGTTCTCTTGTTCCCTTTCAACTTTCTCTTCTCCAAGTTCAACATCCCCAGATCCCTAGGCTGCTCCTCAGAGGGATCCATGGCTTCCGGACTTCACCTGTTTTGTCAACATCCTCTGAACTTTTGGATGTCTGGTCCAAAAATTGCCCAAGACCTCATGGCCACTAACAAACTATGGGGATTATGGGACTTGTCGTTCTTAAAAGTAAGAACGCCACATTCTGGTTCCGCTCTAGAGTGAGCAATCTCTAAATCCAAATATGAGTTCAATCATTACATTAAAACAGCTACAGGGTTTGTTGAAGCCTATCTATCTATCTATCTATCTATCTATCTATCTATCTATCTATCTATCTATCTATCTATCCAAACACCATCCCATCTATTTATCTATCCAAACATCCATCCATCCATCTATCTATACACCATCCCATCTATCTATCCAAACATCATCCCATGTATTTATCTATCCAAACATCCATCCATCCATCCATCCATCCATCTATCCAAACAACCATCCCATCTATCGATCTATCGATCTATCGATCTATCTATTCAGTTGAAACCACTGGATCTCAGAAGGCTCCAAATGGCCCCCGGAAATGAGTTTGTATCTCTCTCTACTGGGAAAGTTTTGCAAGGAACTGGGCGCTTTCCCAAAAAATAATTTGGAAAAACGATCTCGGCGAAGCTAATTTTGGGCAAGAATGCAGAAAGCGTGCTTCCTCCCCTTGCTAAAAATACAGTGCCCTTTTCCTCCCAAACTGGTCCGCTGTTGTTCTCACACTGGGAAATCTGGGACTGGAGAGAAGGTGGTCTCCATCCCTTTCCTCAAAGAGCTATAGAAATCAACCTTTCAGCGTTGCATGGAGAAGAAGGCATTTGGGGTGATGGTTTCAAAGAAATAAGGGAACACCTCAGACTATAATGCTTCCCTCCTTCCTAACAAATATTAAGGAGTAGCAAGGTGAAAGATTCCTTTTCAAATCCCATGTAGCAAAGAAAGATTGGGGACCTAAATACTGATATCTGTTTGATATGGGGAGCATAGAGCAAACTTTGGTCTCTTGGATGTTTTGTGCTTCATCTCCCAAATTTTGGTCAACAAGCTCCTCCCCCACAAATATACCCTTTTCATTGCTATCTCATCCAGAGTTTTATCATTTTATGTCGTGCATTTGGCCCGCCCATTGTGTTTGATTTTCCATTATGTTATTTTGCACTGTTTATTTTACTTGATTGGGTTATTTATTTTATTGTGATGTTATTTTGTTGTTTATATTTTATTTTGTTGTAATGTATCACTGGGCTTGGCCTCATGTAAGCCGCTCCGAGTCCCCTTTGGGGAGATGGAGGTGGGGTATAAAAATAAAGTTATTATATTATTATTATTTGAAACACAACAAGATGAGTCCACAGCAGACAAGATCACTCTGCTGGATGTTGTATGGCATCACACGTCAGGCACTTCCCAAGTCTCTAGGACCATATAATAATGCGTTTCTCAACCTGGGGGTCAGGACCCTTGGGAGGGTCACGAGAGGGTGTTGTCAGAGGGGTTGCCAAAGACCATCAGAAAACATAGTATTTGCTGTCAGTCATGGGGGTTCTGTGTGGGAAGTTTGGCCCGATTCTATCATCGGTGGGGTTCAGGATGCTCTTTGATTGAGGGTGAACTATAAATCCCAACAACTACAACTCCCAAATGGCAAGGTCTATTTTCTCCAAACTCTACCAGTGTTCACATTTGGGCATATTGAGTATTTGTGCAAAGTTTGATCCAGATCCATCATTGCTTGAGTCCACAGTGTTCTCTGGATGTAGGTGAACTACAACTCCAAAAACTCAAGGTCAATGTCCACCAGACCTTCCCAGTATTTTCTCTTGGTCATGGGAATTCTGTGTGCCATGTTTGATTCAATTCCATCATTGATGGAGTTCAGAAGGCTCTTTGATTTAAGGTGAACTATAAATCCCAGCAACTCCAGCATTACCAAATGACAAAATCAATCACCCCCAACCCCACCAGTATTCAAATTTGGGTGTATCGGGTATTTGTGCCAAATTTGGTCCAGTGATGAAAATACATCCTGCATATCAGATATTTACATTACAATTCATAACAGTAGCAAAATTACAGTTATGAAGTAGCAATGAAAATAACATTATGGTTGGGGGTCACCACAACATGAGGACCTGTACTAAGGGGCCGCGGCATTAGGAAAGTTGAGAAACACTGGTGATGTATCGGCGAATGATGCGTGCACATCCCAGTAAGATGGCCTTTTGCAGCTAGCAGATGGTAATTTTGTCAGTGTCAATTGTGTTTAAGTGCAGGCCAAGGTCTTTAGGCACTGCACCCAGTGTGCCGATCACCTCTGGGACCACCTTGACTGGCCTGGGCCAGAGTCTTTGCAGTTCGATCTTTACATTCTTGAATCGTGTAAGCTTTCCCAGTTGCTTCTCGTCAATTCTGCTTGAATTCTTTTGATAGAATTTAAGATGTTTTAGAAAATGAAGAAAAAGACAGGCAATGGAACACACACACACACACAACATATGGGAAAACATGTACAAGCCAGCTCAAATATCTCTCTATAGGAAACAAAAAACCAGCAAGAATGACATGAAGAACTAACAAAGATTCAGTCCAAGTATAACAAATATTTAATTCCAGGTTCTGGGAGCCACCTAGCGGATGTATCATTTCATGCACTAACATGCATTTGTCAGGTTTTACATATTTACAGGTTAGGGCATAGTGCAGTGGTTCTCAACCTGGGGGTTGGGACCCCTGTGAGGGTCGCGAGGGGGTATCAGAGGGGTCGCCAAAGACCATCAGAAGACACAGTATTTTCTATTGGTCATGGGAGTTCTGTGTACGAAGTTTAGCCCAATTCTCTCATTGTTGGAGTTCAGAAAGCTCTTTGATCCCAGCAACTACAACTCCCAAATGTCAAGGTCTATTATCTCTAACCTCCTCCAGTATTCACATTTGCGCATGTTGAGTATTCGTGCCAAGTTTGGTCCAGATCCATCATTGTTTAAGTCCACAGTGCTCTCTGAATGTAGGTGAACTACAACTCCAGAAGTCAAGGTCAATGCCTATCAAACTCTTCCAGTATTTACTGTTGGTCATAGGAGTTCTGTGTGCCAAGACTGGTTCAATTCAGTCATTGGTGGAGTTCAGAATGCTCTTTGATTGTAGATGAACTATAAATCTCAGCAACTACAAATCCCAAATGACAGCATCAATCTCCCCTTCAACCCCACTAGAATTCAAATTTGGGCGTATCAGGTTTTCCTGTCAAACTTGGTCCAGTGAATGAAAATATATCCTGTATCTTGAATGTTTATATTTTGATTCACAACAATAGCAAAATTACAGTTGTGAAGTAGCAACAAAAATAATGTTATGGTTGGGATGTATTGTTTGTTGTTGTTTATTGATGTATTGGGTCTCGGCCTCTTGTACGCAGCACCAAGTCCTTCAGGAGATGGTAGAGGGTTATAAATAAAGGTTTATTATTATTACTAGTATTATTGGGGGTCACCACAACATGAGACAACTGTATTAAGGGGCCGCGGCATTAGGGAGGTTGAGAACCACTGGCATAGTGGATAGTTTGGGAAAAGTCCTGTCTCTATACTACAGCTCTCAGAACCAAACCCCCCCCCCCCCCAGCTAGCAAGAAGAGATGATCTGTCAGTATACTCCGTATCAGTGATTTGCATCTTCCGATCAGATGCAACAAGGAAAGGAGAAGGAGAAAAATACTATTATTATTGTGTTGTTGAAGGCTTTTATGGCTGGAATCACTGGGTTGCTGTGAGTTTTCTGGCTTACCTGGCCGTGTTCCAGAAGCATTCTCTCCTGACATTTTGCCTCCATCTTTGGCAGGCATCCTCAGAGCTTGTGAGGTCTGTTGGAAACTAGGGAAATGGGGTCTATATACCTGTGGAATGATGTCCAGGGTGGGAGAAAGAAGTCTCGTCGGTTGGAGGCAAGTGTGAATATTTCAACTGGCCACCTTGATTAGCATTTAATGGCCTTGCAGCTTCAAAGCCTGGCTGCTTCCTGCCTGGGGGGTTCTTTCTTGGGAGTTGTTAGCTCACCCTGATTGTTTCTTGTCTGGAATTCCTCTGCTTTTTTTAGTGTTGTTCTTTATTTACTGTCATGATTTTAGAGGGTTTTTTTAAAATACTGGTAGCCCCATTGTGTTCATTTTCATGGTTTCCTCCTTTCTGTTGAAATTGTCCACATGCTTCTTGTGGATTTCAATGGCTTCTCTGCGTAGTCTGACGTGGTGATTGTGAGAGTGGTCCAGCATTTCTGTGTTCTCAAATAATATTTATTTATTAATTATTTATTTACAACATTTGTATCCCGCTCATATCATCCCGCTGGCGACTCAGGGTGGTGTACAAGTAGGCAACAGTTAGATGCCATATATAAAAATTCATACATCAATAAAAAGCAAAAACATCACAATACATTTTAAAACCATAAAAGCAATGAATAATAAAAATTACAAAAAACTATGTCTTCTTGTTCAAATCCTCAACCGTTATACTGTGTCCATAAATCAATAGAGACCAACACTAAAAAACAACAACAGGGGAATTCCAGACAAAAATCAAGCAAGGCCAACTAACACCTCCCAGCAAGGCCATTCGATGCTAATTAAGGTGGCCAATTTTGTAACTTTACTTTCCGGACAACCTGCATATTTAGGTGGCAAATTTTGATCCCGAAACCTTTGGGCATGGGGCAATCCTAAACCAGCAACCCTATTTGTGCCCTTTGTGTTGACGAGGCAATTATATTCCCTTTGCATTGACACATTTGAGCATGTAGTGCTTGAAAATGACACCAGGGATCATCCTTAGGGCTCAGCTTTGCCTAGACTGGCAACCCTACTTGTGTCCCTTGGGTCGGCAACCCAAGTGATTCGAAATCAGAACCCCCTTCAAAGTGGGGCTCAAGCGAAGACGGGGGAGTTTTGCCAATAGGAATACACCAAGAACCCTGTGAAGGTGCTGTCCGTTTTCACGCTGGAGTAGAGGCCCGTGTAGTCCCCAACCCCGACTTGGACCCAGACTTCGTCCTCCGGTTCCAGCCGAACCAAGGCGCCTCCGGAAAGAGAGGTCGGCTTGGGCCAGTTGCCGTAGAACTGGAAGAAGGAGGCCACCGACTTGCCATTCTTCATGATGTCGAACTGGAGGCTCATGCGGTAGACGGTGGCGTGGACAGCGAAGTAGTAGAGCCCTGGAATCTCGCAGATGAACTTGCCCGTCTCACTGTCGTAGTGGCTTTGTTCGTTGATCAGGACCACGTCAAAGATGATCGGCTGGTCTGGCAAAGGAGGGCTGCGGGACTCAGAGCGTTTGGCACTGAAGGCGGAGCGGGGGGCCACTGCACATTCGCCTTGCGCCCCCTTCTCTCCCTGTACGCCATTCACGCCAGGACTGCCTTGCTCTCCTCTGGGGCCGGAGGGACCTTTAAGGAATCAAGAATAGTATCATTAGAATCAGCATCCCCACCATGACATTTCCACTCCACTTTTCTTTCTTGCACGAATTCAGGGGGTTAACCGTCTGCAGAATGCCAAGAGCACTATTTGCAAAAGGCAAACTGGAAATATTAATGAAGTCCAACTTAGAATGAGAATCACAGAGTTGGAATTGACCTTGTCGGCCATCCTCTTGCAGGTCTAACTTTCATGGATTTGATTTTTTTTTTTGGTCGTGTCAGGAGCAACTTGAGAAACTGCAAGTCGCTTCCGGTGTGAGACAATTGGCTGTCTGCAAGGATGTTGCCTAGGGGATGCCCGGATGTGTTACCATCCTTGTGGGAGGCGTCTCTCATGTCCCCGCATGAGAAGCTGGTGCTGATAGAGGGAGCTCATCCGCGCTCTCCCCAAATTCAAACCTGCGACCTGTCGGTCTTCAGTTTTCTTGGTCATGTCAGGAGCAACTTAAGAAACTGCAAGTTGCTTCTGGTGTGAGAGAATGGGCCATCTGCAAGGACATTGCCCAGAGAACACTGCCCGGATGTTTTGATGTCTTACCATCCTTGTGGGAGGCTTATCTCATGTCTCCACATGGGGAGCTGGAGCTGACAGAGGGAGCTCATCCACGCTCTCCCCACATTCGAACCTGCGACCTGTCGGTCTTCAGTCTTGCTGGCACAGGGGTTTAACCCACTGTGCCACCAGGGCTCCTATGGATTTGATTATTTACATATTTGCCATTGATAACAACAACAACAACAACAAATACACTATGTAACACAATTTTGATAGGGCCCCCTGGTGGTGCAGTGGCTTAAACTGCTGAGCAGCTGAACTTGCTGACCGAAAGGTTGACGGTTCAATTCCAATGAGTCATGGCCTTGGGCCTGTACAATAAACTATTTTGATGATGAGTGAGGTAATCTCTCACTGTTAGCCCTAGCTTCTACCAAACTAGCAGTTCGAAAACATGCAAATGTGAGTAGATCAATATGTAGGGCTTCTGTGGGAAGGTAGCGATGCTCCATGCAGTCATGCTGGCCACATGACCTTGGAGGTGTCTATGGACAACGCCGGCTCTTCGACTTAGAAATGGAGATGAGCACCAACCCCCAGAGTCCAACACGACTGGACTTAATGTCAGGAGAAAACCTTTACCTTTACCTTTACCTAACACCAACAAAAATTACACTATATAATACAATTTTGATAGGGCCACCTGGTGGCGCAGTAGCTTAAACCGCTGACCTGCTGAACTTGCTGACTGAAAGGTTGGCAGTTCGAATCCAGGGAGCGGGGTGAGCTCCCGCTGTTAACCCCAGCTTCTGCCAACCTAGCAGTTCGAAAACATGCAAATGTGAGTAGATCAATAGGTACAGCTTATGCGGGAAGGTAGCGATGCTCCATGCAGTCATAATGGCCACATGACCTTAGAGGTGTCTATGGACAATGCTGGCTCTTCAGCTTAGAAATTGAGATGAGCATCACCCATCAGAGTAGGGCACGACTAGACTTAATGTCAAGGGGAAACCTTTATCTTTACTAACATGATTTTTGTTCATGGGTTTAGAAATGTGATTTCCTATTTGGTTCTATCACAAAAAACATGGAAAAAAGTTTTAAAAACTGTTTTTGTGGGACATCCTGCAGCACATTTTGTGAATACTTCACAAAATAAACTCAACCGATTCAACTTAGTTTGTGGCAGCCACAAAAACGAAGTTTGCGAAGTAGAACAACTACTGTACTTTCAAAGTTAGTATCACACAATTAAACAGGAAATAACTCTTTTCAAATATTGTTACATAGTGTAATTGAAGTCCAACTTTTGCAGGTTTAACTTTTAGGGATTTGATTATTTGCATGTTTGTCAAACAACAACAACAACAACAAAAATATTGATGTCTTGGGCTCCTTCCACACAACTGTATAAAACCCACACTGAACTGGATTATATGGAAGTGTGGACTCAGATAACCCAGCTCAAAGCAGATATTGTGGATTCTCTGCCTTGATAGTCTGGGTTATATGGCTGCGTGGAAGGCTTTTAGGCATATTCCTGGAGTTGTTTGGGGTACTGATTCAGAAAATTGCAATGGATAGACTGCACCAGCTCTAATTTCTTAGATATGGTTATCATGGTTTTCTATGGACGAGCAGATGACAACAGGTAGACGGCATGTGTTCTGTATCTGAAAAACTAGAGCTGAAAGGAGGAAACTGGTGCCATTATTGGAATCAACAGGTTAAATATACCTAAAAACAGGTTTATCATAAATGTGTTGGGTAGTGATGGGGAACTTTTTGGATGTGGACCAATATTGCACATCTATGTAAATAAAAATCCTGCAAGGAAGACTCCAGCAATACATGGAGCGAGAGTTGCCAGACGTTCAAGCTGGGTTTAGAAAAGGCAGAGGAACGAGAGACCAGATTGCCAATATCCGCTGGATAATGGAGAAAGGCAGGGAGTTTCAGAAAAACATCTATTTCTGCTTCATTGACTATTCTAAAGCCTTGGACTGTGTGGATCATAATAAACTGCAGCAAGTTCTTGGTGGTATGAGGAGACCAAAACACTTGTCTCCCTCTTGAGGATTCTGTATCAAGACCAAGTAGCAACAGGAAGAACTAACCATTGAACAACAGACAGGTTCAAGATTGGGAAAGGTGTACAGCAGGACGAGCCCCCATTTGTTGCGGCACATACTTTACCCGAGATCATTTAGAGCACAATCAAGCAGGAAAGAGACGGAGACAGCAATTTGATTCCAGGCATATTTACTATCAAGGTTGATAGGACGCTCAGAAACAATATCTGAAGCGTACTGGAAGTCAGTCAGCTTACAATATTTATAGCAAAATTCACTAGTTCAGACATGCGCACAATTGCCATGACATTTACACAGATATAAACATTAACAGAGGTATTTCGCATTACCTTTTCCCATACATCACAATGACATATTATATTGACGTACTTATAATTGTTTCAAATCTTAATTATTCCCATATTCGTAATATATCTGAAGTTACCTGCTATTTACCTCACTGAACCACCAGATGTTGCTCTGACCTTTTCCAGCCTCAGATCAATTATCTACACAAGCGTCCTTGTCTGGTTGCCAGAAACATTCCCTTGATGATAAACATCTCACTTTATTATTGTTTCCCAAATGTCATGTTCCCGTTAATATTTAACTTCCTTGATCTCTGAAGCCCTTATTTTAGTCTATGGAACATTTCGCTTCTCCCTGCCGCAAACACTCCTTCGCTAGTATTTCAAGGTAAGTTTTCCTATATTCATTTTTTAAATATATTTTTATAATCATTCTTTTCCGCTGACTGCTACATTCCCCCCTTTTTGCGAGCGGATGTTCCACAGTAGACTCGCAAACTCACGCAATTACATTTTTAGCAAAAAAATAATATTTAACACAATCATTTATCACAGTTATTGAAGAATGTTCCATACACGTTGGCATCTTCACAGTGCTCCTCATTCTTCTGTCTGATGTATTTAACCCGCGTTCAGATGTAGTCAAAACCAGAGCCGTAGTCCTCCTTCTGGATCTCATGTCACTGCTGGTTTGATGATACAAAGTCTCAAAGGAATCCTTTGGATCAAGAGTCACAGTCCCTTCGAGTGATGCTTTCCTTATTCTAGTATAATGTATCCAGTCTTTTATCTGCAAAGGGGCTATGACCAGCTCTTTTCCTCGTCCCTTTCGGGTTGCGGCCTTTGCTGTGGTGTCAGCATACCAGTTTCCATAGGTCACACGTTCCTTGTCACATTGATGTACTCTGCAATGCATTACTGCTACTGATGCAGGAACTCAAACAACATCTAATAATTTCAAAATGGTCTCACTATGTTGTATTTCTCCCAACAGAATTTAGTAGTCCCTTGTCCTTATATAATGCTCCACATGCATATAAGGTAGTGAATGCATATCTAGAATCTGTATACATGTTGACTATTTTTTCTTCTAATAACTCCAGAGCTCTAATGAGTGCTATCAGTTCTGCCCTCTGAGCTGGAGCATTTAGAGGAAGTGGTTCTATTTCCCACACAGTAGTTATAGTTATTATTGTATATCCAGCATATCTTTTTCCTTTTTCAACCAAACTACTTCCATCTGTAAAAAGAGTGGCATCTACCTCAGGCCATGGTTAATCTTTTATATCAGATCTATTGGAATATATCTCATACATAATTTCTAAACAATCATGTTGAAGCATTTCCCTTTCAACAAGCAGAAGTGAACCAGACTTTAATATACTGCAAGTCTGTAACTTGATTTAAGAGTTTTCACATAATAAATTCTGATATTTTTGCATATGGCTATTTATGAACCAATGATATCCTCTATAGTTCATGATAGCCATTACTGAATGAGGGTTTTAACTATTAACTCTTGTCCCAAAGTCAATTTATCAGCTTCCTGAGTCAGCCAGGCCATAGCAACTACAGCACACAGACCAGTTGGTCAACCTTTTACTACAGGGTCAATTTGCTTAGACAAGTAAGCTACTGATCTCGGCCAGGTTCCTAATAGCTGGGTATGCACCCCTCCTGCTATTTCATCTCATTCACCAACATAAAGTATGAATGGCATCTTCAATTCAAACAAGCCCAAGGCCGATGCTTGCATCAAAGCTTGCTTTCAACTATGCAAATGTTTGGGCAAATTTGGGGTCCAATTAAATGGTTCCCTTTCACCCCCCTTTGTAACTTCATAAAGAGATCTTATCATTATAGCTGCAAAGCCCTTATTCCAACCACAGTTTTCTTTCCAATTTTTCAACTTGAGCTGAGAGTTTTTCCCGAATTGTCTTATATTTGAAACTGAACCCATAGCAGGGAACAAAATGGCTCCCGACCTTTCTCCTTCATTTAAATAAGTTCTGTCTGGATCATCTCCAACCTCTTCATCATAAACTCCCTTTTTAAAAATTGTTCTCTTTTCCAAATCATTTAGGATGGTTATTCTATATATTATCACATCTGCTAGCATTAGGATACCTATCGTGCATGTTCCAACCCAAAAAGGTGGCAAAATCTTTCCTGCCCACTGTCCGCAAATCCGATACAGCCCGGGGAGGGTAACCTTCCCTTTGTTACCAGAGACTTTTTGGCACAGCCTAACGGGTTTCCACCTCCTTTACCATTCTGGCAGGATTTGGTTCCCCTTGACTCTGCTGTGATCTTTCATTTGGTGGTCTCTCAAAGGGGGGCTCCCCTTAACCCTGCGGTACCTCCCTGCTGGGGGTCCTTGGCTGATCACGGTTTTTGCTGGCAGCTTTTTCCTGGGCCTGTTTAATGTGGGTATCCAGTTCTAGTAAAACAACACTATCAAATTTTTCCCATCCGTTTAGAATGCTCTAAATGGGCTAAGAGGCTAATGTCCTCGAAAGCCTCTGTTTTAAATAATAGCGTTTCCTACCATTAGTGGCCATCCCTCACGCTGGGAAATAGGCCCATGACTGCAAATCCAACACTCAGTAACTTCTGTCTCTTTTGCTATATCCTGACTCATCTGATGGAATATGTTTTTTGTTCCCATCCCTCCTTGTACTACCTTCGGGATGAGTACACTCAACTTAATCAGGTAATAAATATACCACATGTCTACATAAATACGCTTTTCCCCAAAAACATGTCTGTAATTGTAACACATCCATACCAACCCCAAGATAATAAGGAGTCCCACAATAACACACTCCCAACCCTGAAAGTCCAATCTTCTTTCTTCTTTCTTCTTACAGATGTTGGCTCTCTCTCTTATTCAGAGCCACTTTTATCCTCTTATATTTTAAGTCTTTGAAAATATCTTTATCTTATGTACGTGAGTGTAATTAGTCTTTATACCGTTTGACAACTACTAACTGTAAGTCAGGGTCAGTACACTGTATGATTCTTTTAAGTAGGCTTAAATTCATCGCTAATTGGCAAATTTCCTCTCATAGCATTAGGACATCATAAAGCAATAGACCTATTCCAATTTTTTTTTTATAACGGGATCATCTTCCAAATATTCTCCCAGGCCACTCGAGTCTTCCAACAACACCAGAGGGTACTGTAACAGTCTAAAAAAATCATAACATTCCAAAAACATTGATTTATGTGTCATCCCTTACTCCATCATATTACCCACTATCTGCATACTATCACATCAGTTACCGACATTTTGGACTTTTAAGAGGGGTGTACATGTCAATCATACACTGCTCTTCCCACAAAATCTTCTATGTTTAAATATATCTCAAATGTATGAATGTTTTTGAAAATGTATCATTTTTTCTTTCCCCATGTTCTTCAATGGTTGTCAGCCCTTCTAGAAATCTTAGCGCATCTGTCAAACACATTATTTTCTCTTTTTACCCATCAAATGCTTAAACATATAATTAAACATAATCAACCTCACATAACAGTCTTGATGCATCCAAATCTGTCTTCATACATGCATTCACTTATTCTAAACTGCAATATTTCCACACATTTATCTAAACTTTCAAAAAGGGAATCTATTCATTCACATCTCAATATTTCAGGTTTCTATTATTAAGCACATGCTAGATCTTTACATTTCTCTTCCTATTATTTCATCACCTACTGTATCACTTTCTCTATATTCTCTGGCTACATTTCTCCTTTCAATTCTACCTTGTCCTAGGCAATTACACATCTTGGTTTTTCTCCCGTATTAACCCTATTCTCTTATTCTGACTTGCTTTTCCCTACACATACCTTCTTCACATACCTTTTAATTTTCTTCTTGGTTTTGCTTACCCACATGAAAACATATAGACTTGGCATTTTCCATCATCATGTGTATTTTCCTGAATTTATCCTCTTTTTCTTTTTATTTGAAACCTGTAAAGATTATATTTTTTTCCCCAACACAAACAGTTTCCACACATTCCTTTTTGGCTAGCCATCCACATACATTCAAGTTGTCCAGAAAATGTAAACGAACATTTTTCCTTGTCCCAAAAGACAGGCACCATTTCATCACATTGTACGTAGCGTTTCCTTTTTTCTCTCATTTTTCTCATTTTTCATTTTTCTTTTTCTTTTCCATCTTGGCTTTTTCCCGGAAGCCTGAAACCATTTGTCTCTTTTCATTATACACATCTCCACAACAAAAACAGGCATTGATACACAAATGTGTGCAAGAAGGGGTAAAACATATGAACACAAACACCATTAACCAAGACAACCACAAAACATAAAACAGACTTATCACTTTCCCCCTGAAAGGGTATTCCTCCAACCTGTGAGTGTGATTTCTGTAGCGAAAACAATCACTCGGGGGGTTTTCACTTGATTTCTGCAGTAATCTCACAGTGAAATATTCCCCAGGTACTTCCCATGTACCCCTTTTTAAGGCCTTTTCCTTTACCTGTGCCATGGAATCAAAGCTATTAATTTCTCAATGTACCCCAGTCTGGAGGCAGGGAAGGCGAAGATCAGCCGGGTCGTTTTCTCTCAATGGGTACCCGTATCGCCCCTTCTGATCATCGTCTTACCCGACCCGCTGAGTGGGGCAATCAAACCCTCAAAAGGTTTCGTCTCTATTCCTCTTGTTGGCTCCGATCCCGGACGAGCCCCCATTTGTCGCGGCAGATTTGCTACCCGGGATCATTTTAGAGCACAATCAAGCAGAAAGGAGACGGAGACTGCAAATTTGATTCCAGGCATATTTACTATCATGATAGGACGCTCAGACGCATGATCTGAAGCGTACTAGAAGTCAGTTAGCTTACAATATTTATAGCAAAATTCACTAGTTCAGACATGCGCACAATTGCCATGACATTTACACAGATATAAACATTAACAGAGGTATTTCGCATTACCTTTTCCCATACATCACAATGACATATTATATTGACGTACTTATAATTGTTTCAAATCTTAATTATTCCCATATTCATAATATATCTGAAGTTACCTGCTATTTACCTCACTGAACCACCAGATGTTGCTCTGACCTTTTCCAGCCTTAGATCAGTTATCTACACAAGCGTCCTTGTCTGGTTGCCAGAAACATTCCCTTGATGATAAACATCTCACTTTATTATTGTTTCCCAAATGTCATGTTCCAGTTAATATTTAGCTTTCCTGCCTCCATGAAGCCTATACCCTTACTTTCGTCCATGGAACATTTTGCTTCTCCCTGCCGTAAACACTCCTTCGCTAATATTTCCAGGTAAGTTTTCCTATATTCATTTTTAAATATATTTTTATAATTATTCTTTTCCGCTGACCGCTACACCCAACCTTTTTAACTTGTATGCAGAACACATCATGCAATGTGCGGGGCTTGATGAATGCAAAGCTGGGGTGAAAATTGCTGGAAGAAAGATTAACAACCTCAGATATGCAGATGACACCACTCTGATGGCCGAAAGCGAGGAGGTGCTGAGGAGCCTTCTAATCAAGGTGAAAGAAGAAAGCGCAAAAGCCGGGTTGCAGCTAAACATCAAAAAAACCAAGATTATGGCAACAAGAATGATTGACAACTGGAAAATAGAGGGAGAAAATGTGGAGACCGTGACAGACTTTGTAGTTCTAGGTGCAAAGATTACTGCAGATGCAGACTGTGGCCAGGAAATCAGAAGACGCTTACTTCTTGGGAGGAGAGCAATGTCCAGTCTCGATAAAATAGTAAAGAGTAGAGACATCAGACTGGCAACAAAGATCCACTGCCTAGTCAAAGCCATGGTCTTCCCTGTAGTCACCTACCGATGTGAGAGGTGGACCTTAGGGAAGGCTGAGCGAAGGAAGAGAGATGCTTTTGAGCTGTGGTGTTGGAGGAAAGTTCTGAGAGTGCCTTGGACTGCGAGAAGATCCAACCAGTCCATCCTCCAGGAAATAAAGCCCGACTAAAGCTCATTGGAGGCCTCCTCGGCCCCCCCCCCGTGGCTATACTTTGCACACATGAGGGGACAGGAACGCCTTCGCGAAGCACAACTATGTGGGGCAAGGTGGCCGGGCCACAGGCCGAGGCGCCACGGTGCACGCACGATCCTGTGGTGGCATCCTTGCAGATGACTGGACCGGACCTGAGGGCGCGGGGGTGGTACCGCCGCCGACGCTCTGGTGGGCTGTCCATGCGGTCCCGAAGCGTCGGCGACGACTGACCAGAATGCACCCCTGACCAACACCTTAAACCCATGCCCTGTCCTTTGTGGGATTTACCTCACCTCTCCCCCCCCCGGAAGCCCTTGACACCCGTTTGGACATCCCGCTACCTGTCTCCGGCCACCAGGCGCCACCCCCCTACCCTGTTGAACCCAACACACACGCCGCCGGCCTCACGCAAAAAACCCACCCTATCCAGTATAACGCCGCCACACACACCACATACTCACCCCCCCCCATCTCTGCCCTGCTCCAACCATCTACCGCCCCTCTGCCCCCCCCCAACACATACCCAGAAAGGGCCGGCCGCCCGGCGCGACAGCGGGCCAGCCGGAGGGACGGCGCGCCGGCCGGCCCGCCACCCATATCAAGTCGCGACCGGCAGTGAGACAAGGACGGAGAGACGGAAATAAAAAAGTAAAAGAAGGAAGGAAAAATGATGGCAGGAGAGGAAGAAAAAAAGGTGCGAAAGAAGTGAGCGGAAGGAAGGAAAGAATGATCCGCTATAAGGTAAGATGGCACCAAAGCAAAAGGCAGTGGGAGGCCGACACCGATAGCGTAAGGAAAACGCACCGCGAAGGCCCTGACACCACTGGTAAAACTGAACAAAGCAGGGAATCATAGAATCCTAGAGTTGGAAGAGACCTGATGGGCCATCCAGTCCAACCCCATTCTGCCAAGAAGCAGGAATATTGCATTCAAATCACCCCTGACAGATGGCCATTCAGCCTCTGCTTAAAAACCTCCATAGAATGAGCCTCCACCACACTCTGGGGCAGAGAGTTCCACTGCTGAACGGCTCTCACAGTAAGGAAGTTCTTCCTCATGTTCAGATGGAATCTCCTCTCTTGTAGTTTGAAGCCATTGTTCCACATCCTAGTCTCCAGGGAAGCAGAAAACAAGCTGCTCCCTCCTCCCTGTGGCTTCCTCTCACATATTTATACATGGCTATCATATCTCCTCTCAGCCTTCTCTTCTTCAGGCTAAACATGCCCAGCTCCTTAAGCCGCTCCTCATAGGGCTTGTTCTCCTAGACCTTGATCATTTTAGTCGCCCTCCTCTGGACACATTCCAGCTTGTCAATATCTCTCTTGAATTGTGGTGCCCAGAATTGGACACAATATTCCAGGTGTGGTCTAACCAAAGCAGAATAGAAGGGTAGCATTACTTCCCTAGATCTAGACACTATGCTCCTATTGATGCAGGCCAAAATCAATAGGAAGGAAGGAAGGAGAGAAAGAAAGAAGGAGAGAAAGAAAGAAGGAGTGAAAGAGGGAGGGAAGGTTGGCCACAGCAACGCGTGGTGTGTACTGCTAGTGTTACACATAAAATACAAAATGGAAATTTTAAATACAGGTATGTTATTTTGTGTGCAAATTACGTATGCCATGGCTCAATGTTATGGAATTACAGGTTGTTGGGATTGGTAGGTTGGTGAGGCACCAGCACTCTTTGTCAGAGGAGGCTCAAGACCTTGTAAAACTACAGCTCCCAGGATTTCATAGCATAGTGCCATGGCAGTGAAAGTGGTGTTGATTCCCCAGAATGGATTTCCCCTAAGAGCCAGATGTTCCCCTAAGAGCCAGATGGACCAAGCTCCAAAATGTCTCACCTGGTTGCCCGGGTTCGCCTCTTTCCCCTTGCATCCCGGCAGCTCCATCACGTCCGTCTCGCCCATCTCTTCCTGGGAGTCCTTGCGTGCCATGGAGACCAGGGGTCCCTGGGATGCCCGGATGCCCGGCACACAGGCTGGGGATCTTGTTGTCTTCAATAGGAGCAGAGTCCTCGACCAGAGAGAGGACGAAGAGGAAGAGGTAGACAGGGCGCTCCATCTCCATGAGGCCTGCAGAGGTTACAGATTCATAGTGTGGGTCATCAATGGAGCATCTACACCAGGCATGGGCAAACCAGAAAAAAAGTGTCTTACTATACATCAGTGTTTCTCAACCTGGGGGTCAGGACCCCTGGGGGTGTTGTGAGGGGGTTTCAGATGGGTCACCACAGTATTTTCTGTTGGTCATGGGGGTTCTGTGTGGGAAGTTTGGCTCAATTCTATTGTTGGTGGGGTTCAGAAAACTACAAATCCCAGGAACTACAACTCCCAAATGTCAAGGTCTATTTTCCCAAACTCCACCAGTGTTCACATTTGGGCATACTGAGTATTTGTGCCACGTTTGGTCCAGATCCATTATTGTTTGAGTCCACAGTGCTCTCTGGATGTAAGTGAACTACAACTCCAAAACTCAAGGTCAATGCACACCAAATCCTTCCAGTATTTTCTGTTGGTTATGGGAGTTCTGTGTGCCAAGTTTGGTTCGATTCCATCATTGGTGGAATTCAGAATGCTCTCTGATTGTAGGGGAACTGTCAATCCTAGCAACTACAACTCCCAAATGACAAAATCATCCCCCCAAATCCCACCAGTATTCAGATTTGGGCGTATTGAGTATTTGTGCCAAATGTGGTCCAGTGAATGAAAATACATCCTGCATATCCGATATTTACATGATGATTCATAACAGCAGCAAAATGACAGTTATGAAGTCGCAACGAAAATAATGTTATGGTTATGGTTGGGGGTCACCACAACATGAGGAACTTTATAAAGGGGCCTCACCACTGCTATACATCAAGGCAACCACTGACTGTATAGGGAAGCTCATGAAGAAACACAACCTACAAACTATCTACAGACCCACCAAAAAATTCCAATAAATGCTCTGTTCACCAAAGGACAAGAGGGATCCCCTCACTTCTGCAGGAGTCTACCATATGCCATGCAGCTGTGGACAAGTCTACAGAGGCACGTCCAATTCTTTGTTTGTCATGCAAGTCAGAGGTTCCTACCTCATCATCTTTAAATTTACTCGCCCAATGATGCACAGTACTCACATCAATACAATCACCATAAACAGCTTGCATTCTCTGATGACACTCCTTTGGGGTGACACCTTCTACTGTCAATAATTCAATGACTGCACATTGCTTAAGTTGCATTGACCGACCGTCTGGGAAGGGTTCCATACTTCGCATTTTAACTACACAAATGGTCAATGTTTTTTTTTGTCGTGTCAGGAGCGACCTGAGGAACTGCAAGTCGCTCCTGTTGTGAGAGAATTGGCTGTCTGCAAGGACGTTGCCCAGGGGATGCCCAGATGATTTGATGTTTTATCATCTTTGTGGGAGGCTTCTCTCATGTCCCCGCATGAGGAGCTGGAGCTGATAGAGGGAGCTCATCCGCCTCTCCCCGGATTCGAACCTGCGACCTGTCGGTCTTCAGTCCTGCCGGCACAGGGCTTTAACCCACTGCGCCATGGGGGGCTCCTATGGTCAATGTTAAGCTTCCCGCAAAAATGGAACTGTAGAGGAGAGTCTACTGAACAAGCCAGTACCTGCTGCATACCAGTACTGCCATCTGTTGAGGAGTTATGAAGGTGGAGGCATTACTTTTCATTCAACTTTCGTATAGTGTAGATCAGGCATGGTCAAACTTTGACCTTCCAGGTGTTTTGGACTTCAACTCCCACCATTCCTAACAGCTGGTAGGAAGTCCAAAACACCTGGAAGGTCAAAGTTTGCCCATGCTTGGTGTAGATGCATCTCTAGTGGTAAGATTTGCAGCTCCAGCTGACCGAGTGCGGTATATATTTCCTGTGCTCTGTTTTTGCCTTTTGCAAGAAACAGAAAAGGGGAGGGAAGGGAGAGAAATGCTGATTCTTCATTTTGGGGTAGTCACGCTGCTTTTCCCTCTCCTTCCCTGTGGAATTGGAGGAAGGAAACCCAACCTCCCAAAGGGCCAGCCCTCCAGAGCCATGACTGATCCCGGCATGCAAGGCGACTCACAGAGTCAGCAAAGATACTGGAAAACATTTGCACATCTGCCGTCTTCTCTTCACCGAGCCTCTCTCTTGATCCATTCACTTGTCTGATCCGTATCACCCCTAAATCTAGCCTTTTTCTGATGCTCTTTTTTGCAAGGCCTCAGGTTGCCCTCAAAACGTCCAGACGCTTTGGCTTCAGGGTTTTCGCTTGAGCTAATAGACCTGGAATGTGGGGAAATTATCCAAAATCGCAGCTTGACATTCCTTTCCTCGGCAGGCCGCCCTGCAAGGAGCCGGCGCACAATATTCAGGGTGGGATTCAAAGGGGGTCCCCATCTGGTTTTGGGGTGGAAACTGATTTCTGTGTTCTCTTCGGGACTTTTGGGGCTCGTTCGGGGAAACTTTGCTGAAGAAAGACAAGAAGAGGAAACCAAACCTTCCTTCCGAGTCCCCAAACTCATACTAGAAGTGGGTAAGGAAAAACATCCTGACATCCAAAAGTAAGGCCTTATCCGATGTCTAACTGATTTGGAAGTGTTCCTTTTCAAGACGTATCCATAATTCACTTTGTCCAAAGCTTTGTTTGTTTACATTTGACTCAAAGAACAGTAATAATAATAATAATAATAATAATAATAATAATAATACCTTTATTTGTACCCCGCTACCATCTCCCGAAGGACTCGGTGCGGCTTACAAGAGGCCGAGCCCAAATACAACAATAAAACAACAACAAAAACAACAACAACAATACAGCAAAATAAATCAAAAGCAAAGCAATAACATTGGCAACACACAATGACGCAATTAAAAACTATGGCAGGGCCAAATGCAATAATTAAAATTAAAAAGTGCTGGGCATGACCAGGAGAAAAGGGTAGGTGTTTGGAGAGGGATGGGTTTGCAGATATCCTGAATCTCTGATAAAGTGCATTGGGGACAAAATGCTTGGAGTTTCCTTATTCTGGGACGGCACACTAGGACAACCACGTTTTCAAGCTCCTCCTAAAAATTGCCAGCGATGGGGCGTGCCTGATGTCCTTAGGGAGAGAGTTCCAGAGTTGAGGGGCCACCACTGAGAAAGCCCTATCCCTCGTCCCCACCAATCGCGCTTGCGATGCAGGTGGGATCGTGAGTAGGGACTCTCCAGATGAATGAAGAGATCGTGTGGGTTCGAACACAGAGATGCGGTCAGTACAACTTCCTGTATCCAAAGGAAACATTTCTGGATACACAACAACAACAACAACAACATACAGGGCGAATCACAGTACACATATGGGCCAAACATTCAATGCCATTTTTGAATAGATAGGACAGAGATAGGCAGAACAGAAAGGAGGTGTGTTGTGTTGATGTTCAGCTTTTTGGTGCCTTGGAAGGTTGTGCTCGAATCCAGCCACAGGGGGGTACTGTCGCTCCATCCTCTATGACAAAGAGCGATCAGGGCTTCCTCCTTCCTTTTGGTCACTGGGAATTTTCTTTATGGTGTCGTAAAATACCTCCCCCACTTTTTTTTAGCAGCATCTAATTTCTCTACTTACACCTCAAGCTGTTTTCCAATTGCTTAGGTAAACAGTAAGCTGGGCTGACAGTCGGGAGCTCACGCCAACCTGGGGCTTCGAACTGGCAACCTTTCGGTTGATAGATCTTATAATTGCTGGTGATTTACCAGCTATGCTAAAGCCCAGCACAGCAAAGCACTTTGAGTGGAAGAATGCTATAGAGTTGCACTGGAGGACCTTGGGATGACATCTCATTAGGCATATAATAATTCCTCTAGTACAACTATGCACAGTTTCTGATGGAATCACACCATAGAATCACTTGGAGGATGGCAAAAATGCCTCCAGAGGACAGTATATTTTAATATTGAGATAAATGTTTTTAAGGAGAGAATGCCTCTAGAACATGGCCATATAGCCCGAAAAAACCTACAACAACCCAGTGATTCCGGCCATGAAAGCCTTCGACAATACAATGTTTTTAATATTTATGTTTGCATACAATGAATTCTTGTCCTGGCATTTAATGTTTGCCACATATATGCTGTGCTCTGCCCTGAGTCTCCTTTTCAATAAGAAGGGCGGAATATAAATGTTTAAAATAATAATAAATAATAAATATATTTGTCAGGTGCCATTAAATTGCATGACAGGCATGACGGACGTACTATATAATCAAAAATGAGGGTGAGTTAGTGGCTTGAGCATTGAGCTATCACTCTGAAACCCTGGGCTTGAATTCTTGCTCTGCTGTGAATGTCCTTGGCTGAGTCACACTCTCTCAGCCACAAAACAACCCATGATAGGTTCACCTTAGCCTGGAAAAAGGCATCTCTGTTCCCTGAGACATTCTGTACAGTTGGAAGGAAGAGTTTGGGGATTCTGGGGCTTGTAATTAATGTGTGCAAATCCCAGTAAGGTGGCTTTCTGCAGCTGGCAGATGGTAATTTTGTCAGTGCTGATTGTGTTTAAGTGCAGGC
>NW_026847882.1:39831629-40212396 GCF_025583915.1 Anolis sagrei ordinatus | reverse complement strand
CTACGAAGCTCTAGGTGCTCTTACTGCCTATTACAGGGAAAACCAACTGATCCCTAATCCATCCAAAACACCGACTTTTCATCTTTTTCATCTCAAGCTCTGAGGATTACCTGGAAAGGAATCCCACTGGAGCGCTTACGAACCATCTAGGAACTTAATATCGTCTGGAGAGGCCCTGCTCTCGTTACTGCCTTCATCACAAGTGCAGTTGGTGGGGACGAGGGAGAGGGCTTTTTCGTGATGGCCCCACAACTTTGGAACTCCCTCCCCAGGGAGATTAGGCAGGCCCCCACACTGTCCATGACTTGAAGACATGGCTCTTCAATCAAGCCTTTGAGAATATTTAGCCCCAAGTTGTCCTGCCTAATGGGCTCCCCGGTGATGCAGTAGGTTAAACCGTTGAGCTGCTGAACTTGCTAAGGTCACAGGTTTACGTTCAGGGAGCAACATGAGCTCCTGCTTTTAGCTCCAGCTTCTGCCAAACTAGGTAAAGGTAAAGGTTTTCCCCTGACATGAAGTCCAGTCATGTCCGACTCTGGGGTGTGGTGCTCATCTCCATTTCTAAGCCAAAGAGCCAGCATTGTCCGTAGACACCTCCAAGGTCATGTGGCTGGCATGAATGCATGGAGTATGTTACCTTCCCGCCGGAGCGGTACCTATTGATCTACTCACATTTGTATGTTTTTGAACTGCTAGGTTGGCAGAAGCTGGGGCTGACAGTGGAAGCTCATGCTGCTCCCCGGATTCGAACCTGCGACCTTTCAGTCAACAAGCTCAGCAGCTCAGCGCTTTAACCCACTGTGCCACCAGGGGCTCTGCCAACCTAGCAGTTCGATGTGGCCGGCACGGCTGCAAGGAGCACCGTTACCTTCCTGCCGGAGCAGTACCTATTGATCTACTCACATTTGCATGTTTTGGAACTGTATCGGCAAGGTCTTTAGGCACTGCACCCAGTGTGCCGATCACCACTGGGACCACCTGTACTGGTTTGTGCTAGAGTCTTTCCAGTTTGGTCTTTAAATCCTCATATCGTGTTAGCTTTTCCAGTTGTTTCTCTTCAGTCCTATTATTACTATTACTATTATTATTATTATTATTATTATTATTATTATTATTATTAGAAACACTATTAATATAATATAATATAATATAATATAATAATAATATTATGTTATATATTATTATTATTATTACCACTGTCCTAGAATATGTAGAATGGATGCAGTTTGATCCCATTTAACTTCCCAGGCTCATTGCTATGGTATTCTGGGAATTATAGTTTGGGAAGTTGGTCCAGATATATAAAGCCAGCCAGGTACAGAGCTGCCTCTTTCAGCTAGACTTCGGATTTGCAGCAGCACTCTTTGGCACACAAGGCAGACAGCCTGGTCAAACTACAACTCCCATGATGCTCTTACTGCCTATTACAGGGAAAACCAGCTGATTCCTAATCCATCTAAGTTTCATCTATGCTGACGATCGTGCCATCACCGCTCAAGCAGGGAGCTTTGAAATGGTTGAACAGAAGCTCTCCAAAGCTTGAGGTGCTCTTACTGCCTATTACGAGGAAAACCAGCTGATTCCTAATCCATCTAAGTTTCATCTATGCTGACGAAGCTCTGAGGATTACCTGGAAAGGAATCCCACTGGAGCGCTTACGAACCATCTAGGAACTTAATATCGTCTGGAGAGGCCCTGCTCTCGTTACTGCCTTCATCACAAGTGCAGTTGGTGGGGACGAGGGAGAGGGCTTTTTCGTGATGGCCCCACAACTTTGGAACTCCCTCCCCAGGGAGATTAGGCAGGCCCCCACACTGTCCATGACTTGAAGACATGGCTCTTCAATCAAGCCTTTGAGAATATTTAGCCCCAAGTTGTCCTGCCTAATGGGCTCCCCGGTGATGCAGTAGGTTAAACCGTTGAGCTGATGGGTTTGGGGGGAAATAGACCTTGACATTTGGGAATTGTAGTTGCTGGGATTTATAAGTAAATGTAAAGATTTTCCCCTGACATTAAGTCCCGTCATGTCCGACTCTGGGGATTGGTGCTTATCTCCATTTCTAAGCTGAAGAGCTGGCATTATCCATAAACACCTCCAAGGTCATGTGGCCAGCATGACTGCAAGGAGCGCCGTTACCTTCCCGCTGGAGTGGTACCTATTGATGTACTCCCATTTGCATGTTTTTGAACTGCTAGGTTGGCAGAAGCTGGGGTGACAGTGGAAGCTCATGCTGCTCCCCGGATTCGAACCTGCGACCTTTCAGTCAACAAGCTCAGCAGCTCAGCGCTTTAACCCACTGTGCCACCAGGGGCTCTGCCAACCTAGCAGTTCGATGTGGCCGGCACGGCTGCAAGGAGCACCGTTACCTTCCTGCCGGAGCAGTACCTATTGATCTACTCACATTTGCATGTTTTGGAACTGTATCGGCAAGGTCTTTAGGCACTGCACCCAGTGTGCCGATCACCACTGGGACCACCTGTACTGGTTTGTGCTAGAGTCTTTCCAGTTTGGTCTTTAAATCCTCATATCGTGTTAGCTTTTCCAGTTGTTTCTCTTCAGTCCTATTATTACTATTACTATTATTATTATTATTATTATTATTATTATTATTATTATTAGAAACACTATTAATATAATATAATATAATATAATATAATAATAATATTATGTTATATATTATTATTATTATTATCACTGTCCTAGAATATGTAGAATGGATGCAGTTTGATCCCATTTAACTTCCCAGGCTCATTGCTATGGTATTCTGGGAATTATAGTTTGGGAAGTTGGTCCAGATATATAAAGCCAGCCAGGTACAGAGCTGCCTCTTTCAGCTAGACTTCGGATTTGCAGCAGCACTCTTTGGCACACAAGGCAGACAGCCTGGTCAAACTACAACTCCCATGATGCTCTTACTGCCTATTACAGGGAAAACCAACTGATTCCTAATCCATCTAAAACACAGACATGTTTCATCCATGCTGACGATTCTGCCATCACCGCTCAAGCAGGGAGCTTTGAAATGGTTGAACAGAAGCTCTCCAAAGCTTGAGGTGCTCTTACTGCCTATTACGAGGAAAACCAGCTGATTCCTAATCCATCTAAGTTTCATCTATGCTGACGAAGCTCTGAGGATTACCTGGAAAGGAATCCCACTGGAGCGCTTACGAACCATCTAGGAACTTAATATCGTCTGGAGAGGCCCTGCTCTCGTTACTGCCTTCATCACAAGTGCAGTTGGTGGGGACGAGGGAGAGGGCTTTTTCGTGATGGCCCCACAACTTTGGAACTCCCTCCCCAGGGAGATTAGGCAGGCCCCCACACTGTCCATGACTTGAAGACATGGCTCTTCAATCAAGCCTTTGAGAATATTTAGCCCCAAGTTGTCCTGCCTAATGGGCTCCCCGGTGATGCAGTAGGTTAAACCGTTGAGCTGATGGGTTTGGGGGGAAATAGACCTTGACATTTGGGAATTGTAGTTGCTGGGATTTATAAGTAAATGTAAAGATTTTCCCCTGACATTAAGTCCCGTCATGTCCGACTCTGGGGATTGGTGCTTATCTCCATTTCTAAGCTGAAGAGCTGGCATTATCCATAAACACCTCCAAGGTCATGTGGCCAGCATGACTGCAAGGAGCGCCGTTACCTTCCCGCTGGAGTGGTACCTATTGATGTACTCCCATTTGCATGTTTTTGAACTGCTAGGTTGGCAGAAGCTGGGGTGACAGTGGAAGCTCATGCTGCTCCCCGGATTCGAACCTGCGACCTTTCAGTCAACAAGCTCAGCAGCTCAGCGCTTTAACCCACTGTGCCACCAGGGGCTCTGCCAACCTAGCAGTTCGATGTGGCCGGCACGGCTGCAAGGAGCACCGTTACCTTCCTGCCGGAGCAGTACCTATTGATCTACTCACATTTGCATGTTTTGGAACTGTATCGGCAAGGTCTTTAGGCACTGCACCCAGTGTGCCGATCACCACTGGGACCACCTGTACTGGTTTGTGCTAGAGTCTTTCCAGTTTGGTCTTTAAATCCTCATATCGTGTTAGCTTTTCCAGTTGTTTCTCTTCAGTCCTATTATTACTATTACTATTATTATTATTATTATTATTATTATTATTATTATTATTAGAAACACTATTAATATAATATAATATAATATAATATAATAATAATATTATGTTATATATTATTATTATTATTATTATTATTATTATTATTATTATTATTATTAGATCACTCTGCTGGCTGTTGTATTGGATCACACGTCGGACACTTCCCAAGTGTCTAGGACTGTGTAATGTATCGGCAAATAATGCGTGCAGATCCCAGTAAGGTGGCCTTCTGCAGCTGGCAGATGGTAATTTTTTCAGTGCTGATTGTGTTTAAGTGAAGGCCTAGGTCTTTAGGCACTGCACCCAGTGTGCCGATCACCACTGGGATCACCTTGACTGGCTTGTGCCAGAGTCTTTGCAGTTCGATCTTTAAATCCTCATATCGTGTCAGCTTTCCCAGTTGTGCCTGTTCAATCCTGTTGTCACATTATTATTATTATATTATATTCATTATTATTATTATTATTATATTATTATATAATAATAATAATAATAATAATATTATTATTATTATTATTATTATTATTATTATTATTATTATTATTATTATTATTTGAAACACAACAAGATGAGTCCACAGCAAGCAAGATCACTCTGCTGACTGTTGTATTGGATCACATGTCGGACACTTCCCAAGTGTCTAGGACTGTGATGTATTGGCAAATAATGTATGCAGATCCCAGTAGGGTGGTCTTTTGCAGCTGGAAGATGGTAATTTTGTCAGCGCTGATTGTGTTTAAGTGCAGGCCAAGGTCTTTAGGCACTGCACCCAGTGTGCCAATCACCACTGGGACCACCTTTACTGCTTTATGCCAGAGTCTTTGCAGTTTGATCTTTAAATCCTCACATCGTGTTAGCTTTTCTTGTTGTTTTTCTTCAATCCTATTATTATTATTATTATTATTATTATTATTATCATCACTAATATTATTATTATATTATAATATTATATTACATTACATAATATAGTAATAAACATTATTATTATTATTATTATTATTATTATTATTATTATTATTATTATTGTTATTAGAAGAAGATCACTCTGCTGGCTGTTGTATTGGATCACACTTCAGACACCTCCCAAGCATCTAGGACTGTGTGATGTATCGACAAATAATGTGTGCAGATCCCAGTAAGGTGGCCTTTTGCAGCTGGCAGATGGTAATCTTGTCAGCGCTGATTATGTTTAAGTGCAGACCAAGGTCTTTAGGCACTGCACCCAGTGTGCCGATCACCACTGGGACCACCTTGATTGGCTTGTGCCAGAGTCTTTGCAGTTCAATCTTTAAATCCTCATATTATGTCGGCTTTTCCAGTTGTTTCTCTTCAATCCTATTATTATTATTATTATTATTATTATTATTATTATTATTATTAAACTGCGTTAATTCTGCAGTGTAGATGCACCCTTTGCTAATCCCTTTACATTGCATGTTTTATTCCAGCTGTGCCTTCCTTTGGTGCAACAAGTGCATGTTTTTCCTGGTCTGTCTGCTATAATTGGGCTGTATTGGACTCACCCTGCCAATCCCATTACCAAGGGCTACATCTCCTGCATGCACATGTGTTCACTAACAGCAGGGCATGTGTACCATCTGCAAAAACAACAGTGTCTGGCATGAGAGTCGATCCTTGATTGCTTTCGCAGACTCCGGCAGAAGAAGCCCTTCCCTCCTCTTTGGGTCATGCGTCCCAGATTTGAGCATGATCTCAGCGGAGATTGAAGGGAGGAACAGGAGAAATAATGCACAGATGTGGTTTTCTTTTGGGAGGAAGAACCCTTTCAGACAGCAAACGTTGGCGCTTCCATAGAATCATAGAATTGGAAGCGACCTCGTGGGCCATCCAGTCCAACCCCATTCTGCCAAGGTGCAGGAAAATCACATTCAAAGCACCCCTGACAGATGGCCATCCAGCCTCTGTTTAAAAGCCTCCAAAGAAGGCGACTCCACCACACTCCTGGGCAGAGAGTTCCACTGCTGAACAGCTCTCCTTACAGTTAGGAAGTTGACACAATTCTTCACTCGCTAATCATCGAGCAGCACAGTCAGAGAAGAATACTGACAACAAACTGATAAGTCAATGCCAAATCACTCTTATCTCGGAGGGAGTTTTGGACTTAACCAGCAACACTCCATTAATCAACCTGAAGAGAAGTTGGGAAGTTCTTCCTAATGTTAGACCACACCTGGAATATTGTGTCCAATTCTGGGCACCACAATTCAAGAGAGATATTGACAAGCTGGAATGTGTCCAGAGGAGGACAACTAAAATGATCAAGGGTCTGGAGAACAAGCCCTATGAGGAGCGGCTTAAGGAGCTGGGCATGTTTAGCCTGAAGAAGATAAGGCTGAGAGGAGATATGATAGCCATGTATAAATATGTGAGAGGAAGCCACAGGGAGGAGGAGGGAGCAAGCTTGTTTTCTGCTGCTCTGGAGATTAGGACAAGGAACAATGGCTTCAAACTACAAGAAAGGAGATTCCATCTGAACATGAGGAAGAACTTCCTAACTGTAAGGAGAGCTGTTTAGCAGTGGAACTCTCTGCCCCGGAGTGTGGTGGAGGCTCCTTCTTTGGAAGCTTTTAAACAGAGGCTAGATGGCCATCTGTCAGGGGTGATTTGAATGCAATATTCCTGCTTCTTGGCAGAATGGGGTTGCACTGGATGGCCCATGAGGTCTCTTCCAACTCTTTGATTCTATGATTCTATGATTCCCTACATAGTAAATAGTATGACTTGGGTGACAAATTTTCCTCTCTCTGTAAGGAGAGTTGTTCAGCAGTGGAACTCTCTGCCCCGGAGTGAGGTGGAGGCTCCTTCTTTGGAAGCTTTTAAACAAAGGCTAGATGGCCATCTGTCTGGGGTGATTTGAATGCAATATTCCTGCTTCTTGGCAGAATGGGGTTGGATGGCCCATGAGGTCTCTCCCAACTCTTTGATTCTATGATTCTATGATTCAGGTGGAATCGCCTTTTCTGGAATGAATCCATTGTTCCATGTCCTAGCTTGCTCCCTCCTCCTTATGACTTCCTCTCACCTCTTGATCCCTGGCCCTCATCATGTCTCCTCTCAGCCTTCTCTAAACACACGCAGCTCCTTAAGCCGCTCCTCATAGGGCTTGTTCTCCAGACCCTTGATCATTTTAGTCACCCTCTTTCTCTGGGCACATTCCAGCTTAGACTCAGCATCTCCCTTCAATTGTGATGCCCAGAATTGGACACAGTGTGGTCTAACAAGACAGAATAGAGCATGGGGAACATGATTTCCCTGGATCTTGACACTATACCCCTATTGATGCAGGCCAAAATCCCATTGGCTCTTTGTTTACTGCCACATGACATTGTTGGCCCATGTTTAACTTGTCCACAAGGACTCCAAGATCTTTTTCACAACTCCAAGATCTCGTGCAAAATGCAAATCTACCCTGCAGAATGAATGCAGCTTGACACCACTCCATGATATAGAACCTTGGGATTTGCAGTTTAGTGAGGCACCAGTGCTCCTTAACAAAGAGGATGCAAAATCTGATTTTCTCTCTGAGCATTTCCTGCTTTGAATACACAGACCTTTCTGACCAAGAGGAAGAAAGGAAACAGACTTCTGTGCCTTGTTTATAATCCAATCAAAGCCTGCATAATCCAATACAAGAAGAATAGATTGTCCTTCTTTGTGTTGGGTTTCATCGCTGACTGCACAAGTCTCCAGCCCTCAATGAGTAGATAGACTAGATAAACTTAGGGATTCCTCCCTATTTCCTGTAGTTAAGTTGGTTAAGAAGGGGTTAAGAAGGGGAATTGCCCTTTGCATGGTACTATCTCCTCCCCATTTGAATACCTAGGAATGTAATCCTATAGGGAAAACGTAACTTCCTCTTTTAAAGGTATCTTTATTGCCCTAGGCTGGGCCATGTGGCCTGTCTCCATTTTCAGGCTCACTTCCTTTTTGTCCTCCATAGAGTGAGGAAGCATCTTGCTTTTGTCCAGCAAGGATGTAATAGAAATAGTTACTTTTATTATTTTTCCTTTTCTATTACCTTAGATGATAGCTCACTGAAGCTAGTTAGCTCCAAGAACCTTTCCTATCCAGAATGGATTTCTTTTATCTTTAATAAACATATTATTTTGATCCTATGAGTTGTGGATCTGCAATCCTGTTCCATCCTGCTGAATGGAAGTCATACCTTGCTCACTACATGTAAGTTTCTGCTGCTTATTTACTGTGCATCCCGCACTCTGCTATAGTTTTGGTGGAATCACCCCAGAGAGGGTTATTTTTGAGCCTAACAGCTCTTGATTCCCAACAATGGGTTATTGAGGCCCAGAACGTGTACGCTGAGCATTTTTAAAGGATTGCATTGCAAAGAGCAATAGAGAAAGGTTCTGAGGGATTTTTTGGAGCATTTTTGTTTTGATTTTGATTTTTGGGAAATTTTTCCTTGACTGGAAGCTGATGACCATGGAGAGAAGGCAAGAATCTCCTGTGAATCTCCCCAAGCTGGAGACAAGAGGAGGAAATTTCCTGAATTGGAAAGAAAGGCTTGAGCTGGCTTTGAACAGAAAGCAGCTGAAAGTTTTACAAGAGGACCCTCCAGATCCAGCAGCTCAGGGACTGGATGAATGGAAAGATACAGACAGAACGGTGAGGTCCATAATATCTCTGGCATTATCAGATAAAGTATTTGCATGTATTAGAAGTGCTAAAACTGCCAAAGAGATGCTTTATCGTTTGGAGCAAATGTATGGAAAAGGCTCAATAGCTGAAATTATTCTGGCTTATCAAAAATTGTTTACATTGAAAATGCATTCAGAAAGTGACTTATTTGATTATCTGGAAGAAATACGTTCCTTGGTTGAACAATTAAGATTGAATGGAGAGACTTTAAGTGATAAGATGATTATTTCTCTTGTTCATCTGCAAATTGATGAAAAATATAAACAAGCTGTATTGATTTTGAGAAATACCCAAGACAAGGAAAAGCCCATGACTCTTGATGACTTAATTTCTGAGTTGAAAGCTCAATATATTCACCAGAATGGAAGTATCATTGAAGCCAAAGATGGTATGGCCCTTAAGGCTGCAAAAGGCTACAAAAGGTTTCAAAATGCAAGCCCAAAAGTATGCCATTTTTGTGGAAAACAAGGACATCTCCAACGAAATTGCTGGAAAGCAAAGGAAAACAAACAGTATTTAAGAAACCCAGCAACTCCTGTTGCTAGGCAACCTGACCACATGGCAGAGATTCCTAGTTCACCAGGCAGAGGTCATTGGAATAACAAAGGGAGTGCTAGTGGGTCTAATCACCCCCCTCCACAGAGGCATTTTTCCAGAGGAAATGCGAAATTAGCTATGCCAAGCCCTAATGACCCAAGTGAGTTGGAACAGAAAAATGAACTAGATGAAGATGTACTTTTTAAGTTTTCAGGAAATAAAGTAAACAAAGAAGATGTGTTTATTGACAGTGGTGCAACTGATCATTATTTCTCAAATAGAGCTTATTTCACTCATCTAGAGAAATGCCAATCTTCTGTATATGGAATTGGCAAAGATGAAGTAATATGTACTGAAATTGGGACTGTAAAATTGACCTGTTTGGACACTAAAAATGATATTTACCTAGAAGGTGCTAAATTCTCCAACCGTCTACAGACTAATCTCATAAGCCTCGCAGTTTTAGAACAAAAAGGTTATACGTTTAATTTCAGAGATAGTCTTTGTTCTGTGGAAAAGGATGGAGAAGTGATCCTAACAGCCAGTCACTATATGGGATTGTACAAAGTCAATTTAGCACCCAAGATTTCTGGACTTATGATATCAGAATGCCAAAATAAGAATTGTTTTCAACTGTGGCATAGAAGATTTGGTCATGCTTGTGCCAAATACACATTGAAGGCAAAGGATTTGTGTAGAGATTTGGAAGTTGAACAATGCTGCAAACAGAGATGCGCCATGTGCCTTCAGGGGAAGGCAGTAGCCCCCATTGTTCCCAAAAGTAGTGAGATGGTGACGGAGCGCCCCCTGCAGCTCATACATAGCGATGTTTGTGGTCCAATGAAAACTGCATCTTTAAGGGGCATGAAGTACATCCTTACCTTTACCGATGATTTTTCGAGATATTGTTCTGTTTATTTCTTGAAGAATAAAAGTGAAGTGTATGACAAACTGTTGGACTTTCTAGCAAAAGTGAAAAATCAATTTGATAAGTTTCCTGAGGCTTTCAGGACTGACAATGGAAGTGAATTTTGCAATGAGGCAATTGATAATGTCTTGAGAAAATATGGTATTCATCACCAGCATTCATTGCCATATTTTCCACACCAGAATGGTGTTGCAGAGAGGAAAAATAGAAGCCTAATTGAAATGGCCAGAACTATGCTGTTGGATGCAAAATTACAGCATTATCTTTGGGCTGAAGCAGTTAACACTGCTTGTTATTTGCAAAATAGACTTCCAAGTGCAAGCAGAAATGTGACTCCATATGAATTGTGGAATGGACATCCGCCTTCTGTGAATCATTTGAGAGTTTTTGGCTCAAAGGCATATATGTATGTACCTGAAGTGAAACGAAGTAGCAAGTTTGATCAGACTTCTAAGCCTCTAATTTTGATTGGATACAGTTCTGAGCACAAAGGCTACCGTTTGTTTGATCCCCAAAACAAAACACTGACTGTTGGAAAAGTTGTGTATTTTGATGAAAGGATAGAGGGAAATAACTTTCCAGAGGCTCAAGAGAAGCCAGGCCCTTTTGTCCCAGGCCAACCATGCGGTCAAGAAGGGGAAGGAGCCGCGCCATCCAGTGGTCAAGCGGAGCAACTGCATTCTTGGAGGCCAACTGAAGGGCCGCCACCACCCAGTGGTCAAGCAGAGCAACTGCATCTCAGGAGGTCAGATGAAGAGCCAACACCACCCAGTGGCCAAGAAGAACAACTGCACCTCAACAGACCAAATGAGAATACAGTGCCACCACCCGATGGACAAACAGAGACATTGCTTCGCAGATCTGAAAGAGAAAATAAAGGCGTCCCTCCTTTGCGTTTTGCTTATCTAAGCAATGAAATGGAACCGCAAGAACCATCATCCTGGAATCAAATGCAAAGATTACCAGAGGATGAAAAGGAGAAATGGATGAATGCAGCAATGGATGAAATGGAATCATTGCAACAGAATCAAACATGGACACTTGTTCCACCACCTGAGAACAAGAATATTGTTGGATGCAAATGGGTATTCAAGTTAAAGCATGATGAGAATGGAGAGATACAGAGATACAAAGCCAGACTTGTTGCTAAAGGCTATTCACAAGAGTTTGGTGAAGATTATGACCAAACCTTTGCACCTGTTGTGAAACATACAACTCTAAGACTTTTGCTTACTATAGCAGCTTCAAGAAACATGGATGTCCAACACTTGGACGTGTCAACAGCCTTTCTTCACGGTGACTTGAAGGAAGACATTTTTATGCAACAACCACCAGGCTTTGAGGACAAAGCACACAAAGGCTATGTATGCAAATTAAAGAAATCAATCTATGGTTTAAAGCAGGCGGCAAAATGCTGGAATGAAAAACTGAATCAAATGTTGATTGAGCAGGGTTTTGCTCAAGGCAATGCTGACCCTTGTCTCTATTCTAGATTCAAGAACAATAGATGGACATATGTTCTAACTTATGTGGATGACATCATTTTTTGTTTTGAAAAGAAATGCGACTTTGATGAAGTTGTCCAACATCTTAACTGTACTGTGAAAGTGAAACAACTTGGAAACATATCCCATTACTTAGGGATACAAATTGAAAGAGAAGAAGATGGAAGTTTTTTGCTAAATCAAAGACAGAAGATACTGGACTTATTGAAACATCTTGGACTCTCAGATGCAAATCCAGTAAGTACACCCATGGAAGTGAATTACTGGAAAAACTCTTCAGAAAGTGAACTGTTACCAGACAATAGCTTATATAGAGAGGCTATTGGAAAGCTACTGTACATCAGCAGGATTACAAGACCTGACATTTCAGCAGCGGTTGGAATACTGTGCAGGAAGACCAGTCAACCAACCAAACATGATTTGATTGCAATTAAAAGAGTTGCAAGATACCTGAAGGGGACATTGAACCTCAAGTTGAGACTACAAGCTACCAGTAACCTCATACTTAAAGGATATGTGGACTCGGATTGGGCTAATGATATTACAGATAGAAAATCAACAAGTGGTTACCTGTTTTTCTATGGAGATGCACTGATAGACTGGACAACACAAAAACAAAAGATTGTTGCATCATCATCAACTGAAGCAGAATATGTATCAGCAGCGGAAGCGTGCAAGCAACTGAAGTGGCTTCACATGGTACTACTTGATTTTGGAATTAGTGAACCAACACCAATAGAAGTCTTTGAAGACAATCAAGGTTGTCTAAAGTATTCCCAGACAGAGAGAATCAGCCCTCTACTCAAACATGTGGATACAAAATATCATATTGTGAAGAATGCATATGAAGAAGGATTTATGAGACTGGAATATTGCAAATCAGAAGATATGATTGCAGACATCCTGACGAAGCCGTTACCCAGACAAGCTCATGACAAGCTGAAGAAGATGCTGAACCTGATAGACTTGAGCAGTCCTAGATGAAAAGAAGGGGATTGTTGGGTTTCATCGCTGACTGCACAAGTCTCCAGCCCTCAATGAGTAGATAGACTAGATAAACTTAGGGATTCCTCCCTATTTCCTGTAGTTAAGTTGGTTAAGAAGGGGTTAAGAAGGGGAATTGCCCTTTGCATGGTACTATCTCCTCCCCATTTGAATACCTAGGAATGTAATCCTATAGGGAAAACGTAACTTCCTCTTTTAAAGGTATCTTTATTGCCCTAGGCTGGGCCATGTGGCCTGTCTCCATTTTCAGGCTCTCTTCCTTTTGTCCTCCATAGAGTGAGGAAGCATCTTGCTTTTGTCCAGCAAGGATGTAATAGAAATAGTTACTTTTATTATTTTTCCTTTTCTATTACCTTAGATGATAGCTCACTGAAGCTAGTTAGCTCCAAGAACCTTTCCTATCCAGAATGGATTTCTTTTATCTTTAATAAACATATTATTTTGATCCTATGAGTTGTGGATCTGCAATCCTGTTCCATCCTGCTGAATGGAAGTCATACCTTGCTCACTACATGTAAGTTTCTGCTGCTTATTTACTGTGCATCCTGCACTCTGCTATATTTTTGGTGGAATCACCCCCAGAGAGGGTTATTTTTGAGCCTAACAGCTCTTGATTCCCAACACTTTGTTGCTGAAATTATTATTAGGGCTGTCTTGAGATTAATGACATCTTGGCGCATTAACTGCATAATGTTTAATCAATTAAATCTGCATACATTTGCATACGGACAGCATTATTTCAGTGGAACATTAATGCTTCGTTTTCAGGTGGCGCATGCTCCCATGAGAGACAGAAGAAATGTGACTGCTAAGAAACAACTGCAAGTATTTACATTCGAACCCATTAACAATCTTTGAAAAATCTACTCATTGGTTCATTTGGGATGGACACTGCTTAAAATCAATCAGAAAGGCTTCAACATGGATCGGTTTGAATTATGATGCCAGGCGATATTAAAGTGCATAGGTCTAAATTTCAATCGTTAACCTGAATGAGAGTCGACTTAGGGTGCAACTATGATGTCGAATTAATGCGGATTGACGTCACTTTAACGCAGCGTTTCTCAACCTGGGGGTTGGGACCCCTGAGTGGGTCAGGTGGGGGTGTCAGAGGGGTTGCCAAGGGTCTTCATAAATCACAGTATTTTCTGTTGGTTGTGGGGGTACTGTGTGGGAAGTTTGGCCCAATTCTCTCATTGGTGGGGTTCAGAATGCTCTTTGATTGTAGGTGAACTATAAATCCCAGCAACTACAATTCTCAAATGTTAAGGTCTATTTTTTCCAAATTCCACCACATTCCACATTTGGGCATATTGAGTATTTGTGCCAAATTTGGTCCAGATCCAACATTGTTTGAGTCCATAGTGCTCTCTGGATGTAGGTGAACTACAACTTCCAAACTCAAGGTCAATGCCCACCAAACCCAATATTTTCCATTGGTCATGGGAGTTCTGTGGGCCAAGTTTGGTTCAAGTCTATCGTTGGTGGAGTTCAGGGTGCTCTTTGATTATAGGTGAACTATAAATCCAAGCAACTACAACTCCCAAATGTTAAGGTCTATTTCCCCCATATTCCACCAGTGACCACATTTGGGCATATTGAGCATGTGTGCCAAGTTTGGTCCAGATCCAACATTGTTTGAGTCCACAGTGCTCTCTGGATGTAAGTGAACTACAACTCCAAAACTCAAGGTCAATGCACACCAAATCCTTCCAGTATTTTCTGTTGGTTATGGGAGTTCTGTGTGCCAAGTTTGGTTCGATTCCATCATTGGTGGAATTCAGAATGCTCTCTGATTGTAGGGGAACTATCAATCCTAGCAACTACAACTCCCAAATGACAAAATCATCCCCCCAAATCCCACCAGTATTCAGATTTGGGCGTATTGAGTATTTGTGCCAAATGTGGTCCAGTGAATGAAAATACATCCTGCATATCCGATATTTACATGATGATTCATAACAGCAGCAAAATGACAGTTATGAAGTCGCAAGTTGGTGGAGTTCAGAATGCTCTTTGATTGTAAATTAAATATAAACCCCAGCAACTACAACTCCCATATGACAAAATCAATGTCTCCCCCCCCCCCAACCCCACCTGTATTCAGATTTGGGCGTATTGAGTATTTGTGCCAAATTTGGTCCAGTGAATGAAAATACATATCGGATATTTACATGATGATTCATAACAGTAGCAAAATGACAGTAGCAACAAAAATAATGTTATGGTTGGAGGTCACCACAAGACAAGGAACTATATTAAGGGGTCGCTGCATTAGAAAGGTTGAGAAACACTGCTTTAACACTGCTCAATGCAATGGAATCCTGGGAGTTGGGTTTTGTACTCTTCGCTAGAGAAGGTTTGCAAAACTACAGCGTCCAGGATTCTGTTACATTGAATCATGGCAATTCAAGGGTTGCCAAACTGCATCAGTTCCGCTGTGTAGATGCTATAGATGAGGTCCGTTGTCATTCATTATAGTATTATGAAGAAGGTGGGGATGGGGATTGAGACTGCAGGATGGCTGGATTTGGCTTAAGGTAGGGAGGTTCCTTTCAAGACTCATTGCAGTGTTACAGAGAAGAGGGGAAAACCATATGGAGAACTTCAGAGAGACAGATTGAGACTTCAAGATGGTCAGATTTGGCTTAAGGTAATGAGATTCGTTTCTACAGCACTCATTGTAGTATCATGAAGAAGAGAAGAAACCCATCTGGAGAACTTCAGAGAAACAGACTGAGATCGTAGATCAGCTGGATTTGGCACAAGGTTGGGATGTTCCCCACCCTTCTCCTAGCAAACTTTTGGGGAGCAACCTATAGGATGCCATACCAGTAGGCCTTCTCAGTTGACATTTTGACTTAGGACAAGGCTAGAATCAAAGAATCAGAGATCTGGAAGAGGCCACAAGGGCTGCCTAACCCAACCCTGTTGACTCCAAGGCTTCGCTCCTTCCTTTGGTCACATGGGGCCCACTTCTCAGGGCATGAAACACTCTGAGGGGTTGCTGGAGTCGGGCAGGACGTTGCAGTTGAGGGGCCAGGTGACCCCCAGGAGGCTGAGGGGCTGCTGGCACCGCTGTTCGGTGTCCAAACAGATGGAGCGGCAGGGCTGGAGGATGCCCCCGTCCGGCGTGCATTTGGGGACAAATAGGCCACAGATGAACAAGCGGAGGTGCGGGTAGCAGGCCAGGTCCTTCAGCATCTGGAAAAGAAGGTGCAAAAGGTGCATCCATCAGGCCAGAACCCAGACTATTTCTCAGGGTACATCTACATTGTATTCAGCAGCAGAGTAGCGAAGCACAAGAGCAGATGTCTTCACTGTGTCTGGTTGTGATCCCCAGGTTGTGCCAGTCAGCTTTTGTATGATATGATGGTGATGGTGAAATTAATGATGGTGAAAATAAAAGAATGGCCTGCCTCAGAGAAACGTGCTTCCTCCATCAGTGTTTGACATTTACACAAATGATCAGCCACTGCCAGAAGGGGCAGAGAGTTTCATCTATGCTGACGATCGTGCCATCACCGCCCAAGCAGGGTGCTTTGAAATGGTTGAACAGAAGCTCTCCAAAGCTTCAGGTGCTCTTACTGCCTATTTCAGGGAAAAACAGCTGATTCCTAATCCATCTAAAATGCAGACATGTGCCTTCTACCTTAAGAACAGACAAGCATCTCGAGCTCTGAGGATTACATGGAAGGAATCTCACTGGAGCATTGCACTACACCCAAATATCTGGGAGTCACTCTGGACCGTGCTCTGACCTACAAGAAGCACTGCTTGGATATCAAATAAAAAGTGGGTGGTAGAAATAATATTGTACAAAGCTGACTGGCACAACCTGGGGATCACAACCAGACACAGTGAAGACATCTGCTCTTGTGGTTTGCTACTCCGCTGCTGAATATGCATGCCCAGTGTGGAAAACAGCTCACCACATTAAAACAGTGCATGTAGCTCTTAATGAGACATGCCACATTATAACAGGATGCCTACGCACCACAACACTGGAGAAAGTACACTGTTTAGCTGGTTTTGCATCACCTGACATCTGCCGAGAAATAGCAGACATCAATGAAAGGACCAAGGCATTGACATCTCCAGCCTATCCTCTGTGGGATATCAGCCAGCATGCTAATACCTTAAATCAAGGAACAACTTCCTAAGATCTACAGCGATACTCGCAGGAACACCTCAGCAAGCAAGAGTCCAAAGGTGGCAGGCTAAAACCCAGCACCTCAATCAGTGGCTGAGACTGAATGAGAAACTCCCTTTTGGGCACACAGAAGAGTGAACGACCTGGAAGGCGCTGAACAGACTGCGCTCTGACAACACGAGATGCAGAGCCAACCTCAAGAAATGGGGCCACAAAGTGGAGTCCACGACATGCGAGTGTGGAGAAGAGCAAAGCACAGACTACTTGCACAATGCAACCTGAGCCCTGCCACATGCACAATGGAGGACCTTCTCACAGAGACACCAGAGGCACTCCAAGTGGCCAGTTTCTAGTCAAGGGACATTTAGCATAATGCTAAGACATGATAAATAAAATAGCTTGACACAGCTTGAAATGGAATCTTGGGTTGGATACTTTGGTGTAGAAGGCTCAAGACCTTGTCAAACGACAACTCCAAGCACTCTGTAGCATCGGGACATAGCAACTGCAATTTGTTCCCTGTCTATGGCCATAGTAAGGTTGCCTTGGAATAGAGAAAGTCTCTCTCTCCATGGCTACCGGCCTGGTGTTTGCCCCTCTCCCAGTCTAATCCTTGGCCCCTTCCAGTCTCACTCACCAGATAGTCTTGGAGTATCTCTTCGGCCCCTTGCTGATCTGGGATGGCCAGCCAGATGTTGGGGAAGGAGGTGGTATTGTAGCTGAGGCCCAAACACATCTCTACCTCAATCAGTTCACAGGAGGGCTCTGTCAAGGGGGAAAGAAAGAAGAGGAAGGAGTGACATGAGTCAAGTAGCATTGGCACATGTGAAGGAGTGCAGCCCATTGGGATCAGGTCGTCCCATTATGGTTTGGGGGCTCAATGTTAGCAGAACATTGGTGACTATGTGATCAGTATCTCTCTCCAACACTTGAATAACACTTTTTCACCAGAGATAGTGCTCCCGGTGGCACAGTAGGTTAAAGCCTTGTGCCAGCAAGACTGCTGACCAGCAGGTCAGCGGTTCAAATCTGGGGAGAGCAGGTTGAGCTTCCTCTGTCAACTCCAGCTCCCCATGCAAAGACATGAGAGAAGTCTCCCACAAGAATGGTAAAACATCAAAACATCCTCTGGGCAACGTCCTTGCAGACTGCCAATTCTCTCACACCAGAAGAAACTTGCAGTTTCTCCATGGACTTTGGGACAGTCCCTTGTCCGACTCTCTCGATGCATCTACACTGCAGAAAGAAGGCAGTTTGACACTACTTTAACTGCCACGGCTCAATGTGATGGACTTCTGGGAGTTGTAGTTGTTGATTGGATGGCTTTTTCAGGCACTGCAGCACTGTGACATCAGCAACCATCAACACCAACTCCATCTGGCTGCAGGTCATCTTTGTATCGGATGAAAGCATCGCTCCTTCGAGATTCACCGCTCCCTATCAGGCCATTTTGCCCAGTGAAAGTAAGTTTACCCCATTTAAAGAAGGCAAAAGAAGACCTACATACAAAAATCGCTCCTGACATACAAAAAAATTAGGGATGGTTGGAATTGTCCATGCTATTGTAGTTCCCATTCCTATGCATGGCTCTGAAAGCTGGAAAGTGAAGGAAGAAAATAAACCCATTTGAAATGTGATGCTGGAAGAGAGTTTTGAGGCTATTGTGGACTGCTGAAAAGACCAGTAAATGGGTCCTGGAGCAAATCAAGCAAGGACTCTCCTAGAAACCAAAATAACCAAACTGAGGCTGTTGTATTTTGGACAGAACTCATTAGAAAAGCAGAAGACGGTAGGGAAAAAGGAAGGCCTCTTTCCAGGTGGATGAAATGAGTTGAGGAAGCCCTAGTTGCCTTGACTTTGCAAGACCTGAGCAGGGCTTCTTGACTATTTATTTATTTACTGTATCTCAGCCAATTGGCGACTCACGGCAGTTTCCAACAAATCAGTATACATAAAACATAATATAGATAAAAACATTAAACAATATAAAACATCACAAAAGCAATAAAAACAACATCATCAGCGTCTCATTATTCTCAAGCATTGTCCAAATTCCATTGTCAGGTCATTCGATTTCCTATATTAGCTACTCTGTATTTGTAAACACTTGCTCGAATAGCCACGTTTTAACTTGCCTCCAAAATGTCAAGAGGGAGGGAGCAGATCTGATTTCCCTAGGGAGGGCGTTCCATAGCTGAGGGGCCACCACTGAGAAGGCCCTGTGTCTTGTCCCCGCCAAACATGCTTGTGATGACGGCGGGACCGAGAGCAGGGCCTCCCCAGACGATCGTAAAGACCTCAGTGGTTCGTAAGGGGAGATACGTTTGGACAGGTAAGTTGGGACAGAACCGTTTAGGGCTTTATAGGTCAAAGCCAGCATTTTGAATTGGGCCCAGTAGCAAACTGGTAGCCAGTGGAGCTGGCGCAACAAGGGGGTTGTATGCTTCCTGAGCGCCGCTCCTGTTAACAACCTGGCTGTCGTTCGTTGGACTAGTTGAAGCTTCTGGACCGTCTTCAAAGGCAACCCCACATAGAGAGCGTTGCAGTAGTCTATACAGGATGTAACCAGAGCGTGGACTACCGGACGATAAGAGGACTCGGAGGTTCATAGGGTTGCTATAAGTCAAAGCCAATGGCAGTTAACAAGGCAAACTGGCAACAAATGAGACTCACCAAAAGATGGGTAGGAGATGGTGGTGCAGTTGAGTTCGTCGCTTCCGTCTGGACAGTCGTGCCATCCGTCGCACACCAACCTCTCCGCCTGACACTCTCCATTTCTGCAGGCAAACTCAAAGGGCCCACATGTTTCTGGAAAGATCGCCATGCAATTGGGAGGAGAGAGAGAGAGGAAAAAAATACACAATGATAGGGCCCTGGGAACATGGATTATAAGGAACCAATAATATGGAACTGTATCATCGCAACTCCCAGATCTAGCTTGGGAAACAGAGCTGAGTTTTTCATCCTTCTGAGATAATATGACATTTTGCATGAGAACACAGGCTTTGGGGTTAATGACCTGCCCTCCTCCTCATCCCCAGCCCTATAAGACTAAGCCATAATTACAGGCCTTGATAAACAAAGAAACAAAAAACTGCCAAAGTGTATGTCATCCCAGGAGGACCAAAGTCTGTGAATAAACAAACAGAGTTCTTCTCAGGAGATATGGGGCCGATGCTGGGTCTCCCCTCCCCATGTGCCAACTCAAGATTTTCATTTCTGTGGCTGATTTCTCTGTCCCATCTTCGAGATAAATGAAGATGGATGTGGTATGAATTTGAGCCTTTATTGTTGGCACCAGGAATTGGGGACAAAAGGCATTGTGGTTAGAACAGGGAGATAAACATTGTGCATTAACCCCAAGGCTCCCTTTATCCTACCCAAAACAAAACCAAGAGACAACTAGTTAAAGAAGTGATTAGTTGTGTCTCCAGTGAGCTCCAGAAGGGACAGTTTTCAATTATATCACTGCTCCATCCTGCATAAAAAAACAACCTCCAAAGCTGGGTTGTTGTGAGTTTTCTGGGGCTGTATGACCATGTTGCAGAAGCATTTTCTCCTGATGTTTCGCCTGAATCTATGTCAGGTATCCTCAGATGTTGGTAACTAGGCAAGTGGGGTTTATATATCTGTGGAATGTCCACGGTGGGAGAAAGAACTCTTGTCTGCTTGAGTTAGGTGTTAATGTTTCAATTGGCCACCTTGATTAGCATTCAATGGCCTAACAGTTTCAAGGTGTCGCTTCTTACTGCCTGGGGGAATCCTTTGTTGGGAGGTGATTAGATGGCCCTGATTGTTTCTTGTATGAAATTCCCCTGTTTTTGAGTGTTGATTTTTTATTTACTGTTATATAACCCCCAAAGCATCTAAGGATTTTCCTTCTGGCTTTGTGCAAATGATGGGTTTTCATACTTTCCAATGCTCCCAGTTTGGAAGGGACAGTCTTCATTTGTCTTCTGCCACCTCATTTTTTCAGCAGAATTTAAAATGTCATAGTTTCCTTCTCCTCCTTCCATTTCCCCCCTGAATCCTCCTTCCTTGAATAAAACCTCTCTTGTGCCAAATGATGAGCTTTGGAGCAAGCTCCAACCCACAGCAACCCATCTTCACCTACTTTCTGTTGCATTGTAGGCCCGGTAAGTGGCAAAGAAGCCGCTGTCTGCGATTCCTTCGTCTGCCACAAAAAGGATGGTCATGACGTGCTGCGACGAGGTCAGAAGAGGTGGCATGTTGGAGTTGCAGAACCTGTGGAGAAAAGGAAGCTGTGGAAGGGGGGCTTCAGAAAGAGCCCCATTTCAATGGAAAGCAAGGATGGATTGCAATGAGAAGGTAGATGAGAGGGAGAGGGACACTATGTGGACTGAATCCAGGATCCTATGAATAGTATCTTCAATCAATCTTGCAATGTGAAATAGTTCTATTCAGAGGTCTAATGTGCCAGCTGGGCACATTTTTGAAGCCATGCTATTCGATCTCTCCTTTTGGGTTATTATTTATCCCTTTGTGTCAACAAAGGAATTCCAGCTGTAGTGTTGGAAATAGAAAATGAATAACACAAAGGTGTATAATGCAGAAATGACTTCACTAGTATTGTGTTGTATGGAAGGAGCCAGCATGGCATAGTGGTTTGAGCTCTGGAGACTTGGCTTCAATTGGTATCTGCAAGGGTTTGGTTCCAGGATCCCCTATGGATACCAAAATCTACAAGTCATATTATATTACAATGGTCCCCTAAATGTTGTCCATTATATAGAATGTCTTAATCTTTCTTATTTTTAAAAATCAAGATGGGATTGGTTGAATCCATAAATGCAGAATCTATGGGTACAAAAGCGACATCTTTATGAGTCATTCCATCAAAATGTTCTCAGTGTGCAGAACAGAACATAAAAGACCTTGCACACAAATTGAATTAAACCAGTACACTCATCACACAATGAACTGCGCCTATTGATCCACCCCCACTCAACATAGAAGAAAGTGGAGACACTAATGTTTGAATTCTTCTTTACTTTTGGGGAAGAAGATGCCACCATAATGAGAAGACAGGAATGCTTGGAGAAGAGAATGATGCTGGGGGAAAGGGAAGGAAAAAGAAAGAGAGGCCAACCAAGGTCAAGATGGATGGATGGTATCCTTGAAATGACTGGCTTGACCTTGAAGGAGCTGGGGGTGGCCATGGTCAACAGGGAGCTCTGCCATGGGCTGGTCCATGAGGTCGGAAACAACTGAACGAATAAACAACAACATGCCTCCATACCTTCCCATGATGCTGGTTGCTCCCATCCCTGTGCTATCATGGGGCTGACTAAGGTCAAGATGGATGGATGTTATCCTTGAAGTGATTGGCTTGACCTTGAAGGAGCTGGGGGTGGCCATGACAACAGGGAGCTCTGGCATGGGCTGGTCCATGAGGTCATGAAGAGTCGGAAGTGACTGAATGAATAAACAACAGCATGCCTCCATACCTTCCCATGATGCTGGTTGCTCCCATCCCTGCGCTATCGTAGACCTCCACAAAGTCATAGTTGCACCTTGAAGGAGCTGGGGGTGGCCATGGCCAACAGGGAGTTCTGGCTTGGGCTGGTCCATGAGGTCATGAAGAGTTGGAAGTGACTGAATGAATAAACAACAACATGCTTCCATACCTTCCCATGATGCTGGCTGCTCTCATTCCTGCGCTGTTGTAGACCTCCACAAAGTCATAGTTGCACCTTGAAGGAGTTGGGGGTGGCCATGGCCAACAGGGAGCTCTGGCATGGGCTGGTTCATGAGGTCATGAGGAGTCAGAAGTGACTGAACAAAGAAACAACAACATGCCTCCATACCTTCCCATGATGCTGGTTGCTCCCATCCCTCCGCTGTCGTGGGGCTGACTAAGGTCAAGATGGATGTTATCCTTGAAGTGATTGGCTTGACCTTGAAGGAGCTGGGGTGGCCATGACAACAGGGAGCTCTGGCATGGGCTGGTCCATGAGGTCATGAAGAGTTGGAAGTGACTGAACGAATAAACAACAGCATGCCTCCATACCTTCCCATGATGCTGGTTGCTCCCATCCCTGCGCTGTCGTAGACCTCCACAAAGTCATAGTTGCACCTTGAAGGAGTTGGGGGTGGCCATGGTCAACAGGGAGCTCTGCCGTGGGCTGGTCCAGGAGGTCACGAAAAGTCAGAAGTGACTGAATGAATAAACAACAACATGCCTCCATACCTTCCCATGATGCTGGTTGCTCCCATCCCTGCACTGTCGTAGACCTCTACGAAGTCGTAGTTGCACTCCTCCTGCGACTCGAGGCTGAAGTTGTGGAAGCGGAGGTCGATCACATGGCCGAGGGGCACCGAAATGTGCCAGAGGCAGAGCTGCAAGTAGAATGGCCTGCTGTGGAAGCCCATTGGGCTGGACCAACAATGGTGGCACAGACAAGGTGACCCAACCAATGTCCAACATATGTCAGTCTGGAGCATAGATGGCGAGGATAGATCTCCATCCTCTAGGCCCTGGCACTCACTCACCTGGAGATGTGGGTAAGGCTGGGGGAAATTCGGGGAGAAGAATCTCCCCTCCAAGCTGGTTAGGGTCCCCCCACAATCTGCAAGAATACAAAGGGAAACATGTCAAGGTGATGTATATGGGCTGGCCTTAAGAACAAACCAATGTTTCTTTTGGCCTTCAACTTCCAAGATCTATCACTAGCCTTACTAGCTAGAATTGTAATCCAAATGTTATTTCCTCCTCCGATTTCTGGATGTACAACATTACTATTTAAATCGTATCCATTATTTTATAACTGGCATCTTTACCTATTGGTTAGGGAGCAAATGTTCCTACTTTTGGAAATATTTTATCAATACTTTGATTAAATACAATCCTACTTGAGTCCTGGGGATCACTGGGTAACTTTAGGCCTGTGGTCCCCTCTCAGATGCCATTTACACTGACCATTAAATGCAGTTTAAAGCTAGCTTCAACAACAAACACTCACAAAAGCATGCAAAAAGCCCTTAATGTGCATCGTACTCTGTGGCTGATATCATTATCATCAAATTGGTTCCAGGATTATTGATGTAATTATTGTCTACAATTCAAATTGGTTCCAGGATTATCTATGGAATCATCTGCATAGTGAAACTAGTTCCTTCAATTCCATTTTGGAATTAAATGGTCACTGTAGACGTGCCCTCAGCTTGACCTTGTCGTTCCCCTGATATTGGACTTCATGCTGCACATACTTTTGGGAATGTGAAGGTGACCTAAGTTGGCTTCTAACTCCATACCTTTGTGCTTCGTGGTGCAGTTGACTTCATCCGTCCTGTCGTGGCAGTTGTGGTAACCATCACAAAGGTAGGATGGAAGGAGACACAGTCCTTGGTCACAGGAAAACTCATCCCAGGAACAGTTCTCTAGAACAGATAAATATCTCTGGAGGACAAGAAGGTGGGCATTCAAATTGGATGAGAACGGATTCCATCACAACTGGTTCCATTGAGCTATGGTTTCTCCTTCCTCCTTGGAAGTATTGATAGATCTTGGAGTCTCCATTTTTTTGTGGCTCATCTCCAGGTAGGAGATGTGTAGAAAAATTATCTGCTTTGGGTGAACCGTGGCTTTCACTAAGAGGAAAGAACTATGTACAACCCTCCAGTTCAATAATGAAGTAACCATTTTGCAAGACTTAATTGATTATTTACATCTTGCAAAGACTCTCCAGGAAGTCCAGCTTGTCATCTTACAATAACAATGTTACTTACTTACACCTTTATTATTAGCAAAAGGAATTGTTTGCACATAGCTCAGTACTATAACAAGTTATTTCCAAGCCCAGCAAATACAGTTGACCCTCCACATTGGTAGGTTTGATGTTTGCAGGTTTGGTTGGTATGTTCCCTTCCAGGTTTTGCTGGAAGCTGTCATTTGAGTTGCTTCGAAGGACCTAGAGCAGTGGTTTTCAACTTGGGTCCCCAGATGTTTTTAGCCTTCAACTCCCAGAAATCCTAACAGCGGGTAAACTGGCTGGGATTTCTGGGAGTTGTAGGCCAAAAACACCTGGGGACCCCAGGTTGAGAACCACTGACCTAGAAGTTCCTAAAGAGGACACATCTGTAGGCATTTGTAGGTCCTCCTTTACCTTCTTTAAATGGGGTAGACTTACTTTCACTGGGCAAAATGGCCTGATAGTGAGCGGTGAATCCCGAAGGAGCGATGCTTTCGTCCGAGACAAAGACGACCTGCAGCCGGCTGGAGTTGGTGTTGATGGTTGCTGGTGCAACGGTGCCACAGTACCTGAAAAAGCCATCCAATCAATGACAACTCCCAGAAGTCCATCACATTGAGCCATGGCAGTTAAAGTGCTGTCAAACTGCCTTCTTTCTGCAGTGTAGATGCATCGAGAGAGTCGGACAAGAGGCTGTCCCCAAGTCCATGGAGAAACTGCAAGTTCCTTTTTGCTATGTTCCTTTTCTTAGCTAAATTGTTTTGATGTTGTTTATGATTGTGGTTGTTTTTATATTTACCTGATGTTTTTAATTGTTTGTGTTTTATTTGTAACTTTTGGGCTTGAGCCTTGTAAGCCGCCTCGAGTCCTTTTGGGGAGATGGTTGGCGTGGTATAAAAATAAAGATTATTATTATTATTATTATTATTATTATTATTATTATTATTATTATCTTCTGGCGTGAGAGAATTGGCTGTCTGCAAGGACCTTGCCCAAAGGACATCCAGATGTTTTGGTGTTTTACCATCCTTGTGGGAGGCGGACAAGGGAGTGTCCCCAAGTCCATAGAGAAACTGCAAGTCACTTCTGGTGTGAGATAATTGGCTGTCTGCAAAGACACTGCCCAGGGGATGCCCAGATGTTTTACCATCCTGTGGGAGGCTTCCCTCATGTTCCTGCATGGGAAGCTGGAGCTGTCAGGTGGGAGGTCATCCCGCTCCTTGGGTTTGAACCGCTGACCTTTCGGTCAGCAGTCCTGCCAGCACAAAGATTTAACCCATTTTGCCACCAGGTACTCCAACTCCATGGCGACTTACATCAATCAAAGGTCAAACTGCTCCAGAATTTGATCCAAAATTTAAGGGAACTGATGCTGGACCTGTTTTGGAGACTTCAGGAGCTGAATTGCAAATGGATCTCCAACTAATCTATTGGCATAAGAGATGTCAATATACTGCAGAAACAGAACAACTAATAATATACATTATTGTTGGAAAATGGAGGTATAGATATAGATTTTCTGAACATACCTTGAACCATGGATAGTAGCAAAATCTATATACTTCACTGGAAGTAAACAAAGAGTCATTCTGGAAAACTCCTAAATAGGCATCCAGGTATGACTCTAGAAACCTTTTCAAAATGAAGCACCCAGAATTGAAGAGCATAGCCAGAGGTAAACATGATTGCACTTTCAATCGACAACATTGAAGATGAATGAGAAAAAGTGAAGATACAAGTCAAGTTTAAAAGAAAAAGAAATCTTTCCTATGGGTTTTGCATTGCATTAATAATACTGTGTTTTTGGTACTCAGTTTGGAGAGAGACATCTCCTTTCTTCTTCTACTTGTGGGTCCATCCCTGTTGCTGCCACAAGAGGGAACACAATCACAGGCACTAACACCAACTTTGCATAATTCACAAGCCAAAAAAGCAAGCTTTCTTTTGAGGATAGAAAGTATTTAAAATCCCATACATCCCACTTAGGAATGCCTGTTTCCTTCTATCTCACAGTTAGAGAGGCAATGCAAAAACCCAGATTTGGGGAAATATAATACTTTTTGAACTATAATTCCCAAAATGGCAATGCCTGAAAACGTAGCTTGACTTTCTCTGTTGTTTTCGCTTTGCACTAGGATGCCACTTTACGTGCCTAGAGATTCCTAGGATTTGTAGTTTAAGAAGAGGCACTTTGAACTCTCATCCTCAGAGCTCCGTGGCATCTTCAAACTACAAATCCCAGAGATCCCTAAGATTCAGATCTAGATGTTAAAGTGGAATTATAGTGCTATATCGGTGCAGTGTGAACAAATATAAGACTACCAGAATCCCCCATCCACCTGTGCTCCAAACATCTTGGAGATGAAGCAGCATGTCCAAGCTTTGTGTCCATTGTTTCCAGGATAGCTTTTCCTTACCAGCTATTGCCGTCCCATAATGAGGTGCCGTCATGTTCCTTGTAGACTTCCAGCCGGTCGTAGAGACATGAAGCAGAGCTTTCCACGTCCAACACGTCCACCTTGAGCTGGATCACCATGCCTTCGGTCACCTGGATGTGCCATTTGCAAAGGACGTTGGGGGGATACGGAGAAGGGTAATTGGGGGAGCTAAAGGAGCCTTTGGGGCCGTGAAGGTTACCCCCACAAACTGCAAGCAGAGACAAAAAGAGAGGGAATCCCAAAATGAGTGGAGATAGTAATGTAACAAGAGACAGTGGTGTGTATTTCTATGCCATAGTTACAACTGTTGAGTGCCAAATTATCTGCCAATAAAATTCTGAGATTTCTAGTTGGGTGTAGGTATAGAGTACAGTAATGCATGTTGCCTGCCATGGCTCAGTGTTGTGCAATTGTGTGAGCTGCAGTTCTACAAGGTCTTTTGCCTTTTCCACCAAAGAGTTGTGCCTCGCCAAACTACAACTCCCATTGTTCAATAATGTTTAGTTATTGCAGTTAAAGTGGGGTCAAACTGCATTAATTCAACAGGGTAATTCAGTTATGGGCAAACCCAAACTCGGGGGCCAGATGCGGCTCCTTGGGCTCTTTCCTCAGGCCCTCCACTCTCTCATCATCCTATCCTTCTCTCTTTCCTTCCTTCCCTCCCTCTTTCTCTTTCCCTTCCACCATTCGTCTTTTCTTCCTCTCTTTCCTTTCTCCTTCCCTCCTTCCCACCCTTCCTTACCTTACCTCCCTCTTTCTCCCTCCCTCCTTCCTTCCCTTCCACCCTTTCATCCTTTCTTCATTCCCTCTCTCCTCCCTCCCTCCCTCCCTCCCTTCTTCCTTCCTTCCTTCCTTCCTTCTCCTTCCTTCCTTCCTTCCTTCCTTCCTCCCTCCCTTCCCTTCCCTTCCCTTCCCTTCCCTTCCCTTCCCTTCCCTTCCCTTCCCTTCCCTTCCCTTCCCTTCCCTTCCCTTCCCTTCCCTTCCCTTCCCTTCCCTTCCCTTTCCCTTCCCTTCCCTTCCCTTCCTCTTCCTTCCTTCTTTCCTTCTTTCCTTCTAGCTGGCAAGACCCACATCCCCCCTCTCCCCCTCCCTCTTTCCTTCCTTCCTTTTCATCCTTCCCTCTCTCCCTCTTCCCTTCCTTTTTTCTTTCTTCTTCCCTTCCTTCCTTCCTTCCTTTCTGCCTGCCTGCCTTCCAACCATCCATCTATCCATCCATCTCTACCTCACTTTCATCTTTCCTTCCTTCCCTCTTTCCTCCTTTCTTCTCTTGCTCTCTCTTTCTCCTTCAATCCTTCCCTTCCACCCTATTGCCCATCCTTCCTTCCTCCTTCCTTCCTTCTTTTCTTCCTTCTCTACCTTTTATCCTTCTTCTTCCTTCCTTCCTTCCTTCCTTCCTTCCTTCCTTCCTTCCTTCCTTCCTTCCTTCCTTCCTTCCTTTTTGTCCTTCCTTCCCTCTCTCCTTCCCTTGCTCCCTCTTTCTCCTTCTCTTCCCTTTGTCCTTCTTTTCTTCTCTCTTTCCTTCCTCCTTCCTTTCATCACTGGGCAACCAGTCCTCCTAGCAGGGAGTGTTGGTGTGCGATCCCCAAGTTAGAAAGTTTCCCCAGGTCTGGTGTAAATGCATCCATAGAATTATTGAGTAGAGAGCCTGCTGTCAGGGGAGTGAGCTACAGTTCAATCCAGCAATGATTTCTAATTCCAGAAAGGGTCCAAGGCAGTTAAAGTAGTATCAAACAACTATAGTTCTTAAGTATGGCTCCAATGGGGTTCATCGTGCCCAATGAAGAAAATAGGAGCAGAGTTGTAGTGAGGGTCTCTTCCTCTGTCCATGATGGCATCCAAATGGTTTGCAGTGTCTAACGGACCAGGCTTTCTGGGGTCGATGGGAGTTGAAGTCTAAACCACCTGAAAAGTGACAGTTTTGGGAAGTTTGGGTTAGATTATGCCTGGTTAGACCCAGGCAAAGGACATAAAAACATGACATGTTGGACCCCAACCTCCAGAATTCCTCAACCAGCCTGACGTGAGTCTATGCCAATTGGGAGGATTTATGGTGATACTTCTCTAAGTATTGTTGATCATCAAGTGCTATTCCATGGTCGGCTTTCAGCAGAGGTTGGACACAGAGCTGCCCTGGAGGACCTCAAGATCGTGAGAAACGTGTTTTAAAAATTGTGGTTTCTAAAGTTTGCATTTTCCCACATTTGCAGAGACTCTGCATCCTAAAATGGAAGAAATGCAGCACATGACTCATGCTGGTTTCAGCATGTGGAATTGCAGGTTACTCACGGGGTGCCGGTATTGTGGTTCCATACAATTCTTCCCGGGGTGGTGAGGTTGTGGCGGTGGTTGTGGACGCCGGGATCGATGTGGTCCTGGAGATGGGAGCTGAGGTAGTGCTGGGGACAGTGTGGGCATAAGAGGCCCCTGGCGAAGGCTTGATGGATTGAGAGGATTTCAACTCTGTAGCCACAAAAAATGAGAAATTGGGGAAGGAGACGTCTGAGGTTAGAAAGGAGACTGAGGTTTGGCTCTCAATGGCTTCTGTTCCCCCACCCATTCCAACACTCAATTTCCCCTTTAAAAAGATTAAGAAGAGAAAACACCCTAATGAAAGACCCAGAATTATTTCCCCACAATGACATAATAATAATAATAATAATAATAATAATAATAATAATAATAGGCTTAAAGCCAACTAAAAACTGTGGTATAGACACTGAGAACTGAGAAGCCCTGGCCCTTGAGCGTTTTAACTGGAGGTCAGCTGTGACCAGCAGTGCTGCAGAATTTGAAGAGGTATGAATGGAGGGCAAAAGGGACCAATGTGCCAAGAGGAAGATGTGTCAAGCCAACACTGACCAAGACCACCACCTTCCACCTGGAAACCGATGTCCTCACAGCCACCTATGAACCCATCACCAAGACACTAGACATGGAAGACCATCATCTTTGGTCTATGAGGGATTGCCTAAGTAGTAGTAGTAGTAGTAGTAGTAGTAGTAATATTTTTTCGTGTCAGGAGTAACTTAAGAAACTGTGAATTGCTTCTGTTGTGAGAGAATTGGCTGTCTGCAGTGACGTTGCCCAGGGGACACCTGGATGTTTTAACATCCTGTGAAAGGCTTCTCTCATGTTTCTGCATGAGAAGCTGGAGCTGACAGATGAGAGCTCACCCCACTCCCTGGATTCAAACTGCTGAACTTCTGGTCAACAGTCCTGCCAGCACAAGGGTTTAACCCATTGTGCCACAACACAATAAGAGAGCAAAATAAGGCCACCTGATAAGCATTGTGCCTCCCCAAATGACATATTCCTTCACTCTCCAAATGTCCATCATTCTTCACACTACAGTCACAGTAGAGAATGAATCCACTTCACATCCGGTTTCTGCCTCCTCCCTAAACTACAAATCCCAGAATTCTGCAGGAGGCAGAAACTGGATTTAAAGTGGACTCATTCTCTAGTGTGATGAGGTAGCAAGAGCTGGATCCTTGTGGAGAGATCAGAGATGGTCCTTTTGGGTGGCATGTTATCTGGGGGATTCTGGAAGTTGTAGTCCAAAAATAGGGAGAACATTTCTGAGCTCCCAACTGGGGCAATATATGGAAGAGTTCTTCCTTCAGCTAGCAAGACCTTCAGTGACACTATGTACACAATTCCTGTTCCTGCCTTATAAATGTCATTTCCTAATTGGTTCTAGTATAACAACGTGGGAAAAGTTTATTCAAATGCCAAAACTTTTTGTGTGTGCGAGAGGGGCATCCTGCAGCACATTTTGCTCTAGTTTTTCATTATCTGATTGAGTCTCAACCTATTCAATCTAGTTTGTGGCAGCCACAAAAACAACAAAGTTTCTGGAGTTTAATAACTACTTTCAAAGTTACTAGTGCACAATTAAACAAGAATAACACTGTATTGTCGAAGGCTTTCATGGTTGGAATCACTGGGTTGTAGGTTTTTTCAGGCTATATGGCCATGTTCTAGAGGCATTCACTCCTGACGTTTCGCCTGCATCTATGGCAAGCATCCTCAGAGGTTGTGAGGCACTACTTCTGAGGATGCTTGCCATAGATGCAGGCGAAACGTCAGGAGAGAATGCCTCTAGAACATGGCCATATAGCCCAAAAAAACCTATAACAACCCAAGAATAACACTTTCAAACCAGGCACATAAATGATTCCAAATTTTTGTTACATAGTGTAATTCATCTAAGAACAGCATCCACTCACTTGACCTGGACCCTTGGACCAAAGCAGGCCTATTTCCAAGGGAGGACTCTTATGAATGCAATGTCTCCAAGAAGGTGCTGCAAACTTACGGGAGGTGATGATGATGCCGACCAACAATGCCAAGAGAAGTAGTAGCACCAGAGTGAGGATGGCAACGCAGACCCAGGAGAACTTGCAGTCGGGTTTGAATTTCCTGTTTGCCACATCCCGAACTTGTTGGGCTGCAAGGAAAGAAGCCAAGTCACAATACTGCGGTGCCAGGCTTGCCTATCTTTGTGTTTAATGCCTTCCTAGGAAACAGTCTTATGCCAGAGTTGGGTCAGACTTTTATCAAGATATTTTTCCATGGGACAGAAGACAAGGTGTTGAGAGGCTTGATTTAACGCTCTGTCCCTTTTCTCAAGGTCTAGCAAAGCTCACTGTCCTTGGAAAGAGCCTGGATGAGGGTGGAGAAAGTCAAAAACTGACTTGAAAGCTCAAAATCTGGAACTACAGAAGTTTAAGAATGATTCCTTTACCCATATCCCATGAAATACTTTCCCCAAACACTTTCCCCTTTGAGACCCCACTCTTCTCTGATGAGTGGATACATTTTGGACACTGTGGTCCCAATCTAAGGGGACTGAGTCCTGCCTGAGCTGTCTTAGAGTCTTAGGATGTTTGACCCCCTTCCATCACTTGGAGACATATATGCCAAACCATATACCAAAGCCATTGGCGGTGACTTTCACGCTGTTTTCCCCCTCCGCTTGGCTCTGGGCCGGTGCTTCACCGTCTTCTTCAAAAGCCGGGTTGGAGAACTCTGTCAACAAATACTGTGGCAAAGCAGGTGGCATCAGGTTGCCGGCATTTTCCTGGAGGGACATCAGGCAACAGCAATAAGAAACTGAATAGATATGAGGCTGACTAGCAGGAAGCTAAGGGAATTGCAAGTCTTGGGGTCTCCATGTTAGGATGAAACAGAAGGTCAGGAGCCTCCTTTAGAGAATGGAAATGTTATATTTTTAATGGATTGCAGACTCTACATAGTAATTCCTCAGCTGGCATACCTACTGGCCATGTTGGCTCTGGGACTATGAGTGCAGGAGACCCAGCATGCAAGTTGAGTATAGGATAACAACTTTGGGTGCAATTTGAGCATTGGACAACAACTTTGGATGCATATTGAGTATTGGATGACAACTTTGGGTGCAGTTTGAGCACTGGATAGCAACTTTGCATGCAATTAGAGCATTGGATAAAAACTTTGCATGCAATTTGAGCACTGGATAACAATTTTGGATGCAATTAAAGCATTGGATAACAACTTTGAGTGCAATTTGAGCACTGGATAACAACTTTGGATGCATATTGAGCATTGGATGACAACTCTGCATGCAATTTGAGCATTGTATAATGACTTTGCATGCAATTTAAGCATTGGATAACAACTTTGTATGCATATTGAGCAGTGGATGACAACTGCATGCAATTTGAGCATTGGAAAACAACTTTCTATGCCATTTGAGCATTGGATAACAATTTTGGATTTAATTTGAGCATTGGATAACAACTTTGTATGGATATTGAGCATTGGATAACAACTTTCCATGCATTTTGTGCATTGAATAACAACTTTGTATGCATATTGAACATTGGATAACAACTTTCCATGCGATTTGAGCATTGGATAACAACTCTGATTTGAATCTCCACTGGACCATGCAAACCCAGTGGGTGACCTTGGGCAAATCAGTCTTTCAGCTTCGGAGGCAGGTGATAGCAAAGCCCCTCTGAACATATCTTGCCAAGAAAACCCTCTGATAGGTTCACCTTAAGGTCACTGTAAGTTGGAAATGACTTGCAGGGACACAACAGTCAACCTGTGTTACTTCATTGCAACGGATCAAACCAAATCTCAAGAAAGGAACTTTTCTAAGCTCTTGTGCCTTGACCGGTGCAATCTTCTTCCCTCCCTCTTTCTCTGTTCCCCTTTCCCCTTGATCTAGAGGTGAGTATATTGTGCCTGAGGTTATTTGGATCTTCAGCAAGGAAGGAGAGAACACTAACTCACTCTGTCCTATTATTTGGAATATTTCTCTACTGAAAATTGTTTTTGCTGAAGAGGCAATGGAGGGAAGGGCTTTGAATCTCCCATTGGTGCCAAGAAAAGGTTTCCTGCCAAAGGAAATAGTAGCTCCTTAGAAATTCAGCAAACTGCCAATGAGAAAGCAAAAAGTTATGTCTCCCTTCCAGAGTTTCTCTCCCTGCTTTTAGGATCCTGAAAATGCTCCAACCATTAAAAAGTTCTTTTATTTAAATCTGAAGCCATTAATCTTATTCTGCTACTCTATTGGCCTCCCTGATCTTGAATGAAATACCTCCAGAGGTAGTTAGGGATGTTCCAAGACATTTGGCTGCCATCATAAAATAATAATAATAATAATAATAATAATAATAATAATAATAATAATAATAGGACACCTGATCTTGTTACAAAAACATTCCTGTATATATTCCTACATGGCAGAATGAGGTTGGACTAGATCATCATTTCTCAACCTGGGGTTTAGGAACCCCTTGGGGGGCCACGAGGGGGTGTCAGAGGTGTCGCCAAAGACTATCAGAAAAGACAGTATTTTCTATTGGTCATGGGGGTTTGTTGTGGGAAGTTGGCCCAATTCTATCGTAGGTGGAGTTCGGAATGCTCTTTGATTGTAAGTGAACTATAAATCCCAACAACTACAATTCCCAAATGCCAAGGTCTATTTTCCCCAAACTCCACCAGTGTTCAGATTTGGGCATATTGAGTATTTGTGCCAAGTTTGGTCCAGATCCATCATTGTTTGAGTCCACAGTGCTCTCTGGATATAGGAGAACTACAACTCCAAAACTCAAGGTCAATGCCCCCCAACCCTTTGCAGTATTTTCTGTTGGTCATGGGAGTGCTGTGTGCCAAGTTTGGTTCAATTCCATCATTGGTGAAGCTCAGAATGCTCTTTGATTGTAGATGAACTATAAATCCCAGCAACTACAACTCCCAAATGTCAAGATCTATTTTCCCCAAATTCCACCAGCATTCACATTTGACCATATTGGGTATTAGTGCCAAGTTTGGCACAGATCCATCATTATTTGTGTCCACAGTGCTCTCTGGATGTAGGAGAACTACAAGTCCAAAACTCAAGGTCAATGTCCACCAAATACCCTTTGAGTATTTTACATTACGGTTCATAATAATAGTAAAATGACAATTTTTTTTGTTGGTCATGGGAGTTCTGTGTGCCAAGTTTGGTTCAATTCCATCATTGGTGGGGTTCAGAATGCTCTTTGATTGTAAATTAAATATAAACCCCAGAAACTACAGCTCCCAGATGACAAAATCAATGTTTTCCCCAACCCCACCAGTATTCAAATTTGGGCGCCTCAGGTATTTGTGCTAAATTTGGTCCAGTGAATGGAAATACATTCTCAATATCAGATATTTACATTATGATTAATAATAGTATCAAAATGACAGTTATGATGTAGCAACAAAAAAAATTTATGGTTGGGGGTCACCACAACATGAGGAACTGTATTAAGGGGTCATGGCCGTAGGAAGGTTGAGAAACACTACTCTAGGCATTCAAAACTCCCTTTATTTAAATTTGAATCCATTGATCTTATTAAGCTATTCCATCAGCCTTCCTAATCTTCAATGAGATACCCCTGGAGATAGTCATGGCTGTCCCAAGATATTTGGTTGCTATCATAAAATAATAATAATAATAATCATCATCATCATCATAGAATCATAGAATCAAAGAGTTGGAAGAGACCTCATGGGCCATCCAGTCCAACCCCATTCTGCCAAGAAGCAAGAATATTGCATTCAAATCACCCCTGACAGATGGCCATCCAGCCTCTGTTTAAAAGCTTCCCAATAAGGTGCCTCCACCACACTCCGGGGCAGAGAGTTCCACTGCTGAACGGCTCTCACAGTCAGGAAGTTCTTCCTAATGTTCAGATGGAATCTCCTCTCTTGAAGTTTGAAGCCATTGTTCCGCGTCCTAGTCTCCAGAGCAGCAGAAAACAAGCTTGCTCCCTCCTCCCTGTGGCTTCCTCTCACATATTTATACATGGCTATCATATCTAATATCCTCTGGATAGGGTATCTGATCTGGTTACAAAATATTCATGTATGTATTCCTACACGGTGGAATGGGGTTGGACTACATGGCCTTTGGGGGTCTCTTCCAGCTGTGATTCTATGATTCAGAACCATTAATCCCTATCTAATATTAATATACTCTTGTGTCAAAGAGTTTCAAAGCCATGCCTATCTATAAACCCCATTCAACTGACCCTGAGTTGGCTCTTCTCATGTGAATCAACCTACTTTATAGGGCTATTGTAAAGTGGGATGAAAAAAAATCATATGTGGCATGAAACAAAAAATCATATTCATTTACTCTGGTCTCCATCGAAGGAGAAGAGGAAATTTATTTATTTATTTATTTATTTATTTACAGTATTTATATTTCTCCCTTCTCACCCCGCAGGGGACTCAGGGCGGATTACAATGTACACATATATGGCAAACATTCAATGCCAAAGACACACAACAGATACAGACAGACGTCAGAGGCTATTTAACTTTTCTGGCCGCCAGGGGAGCTGTCGCTTTCATAATCCATCTGCAACACTGATGAAGTATTTCCGCATTCCCCGCATACTTTTGGTGGAGTGCTTTGCTGGAGTCTTTTTTATGGCCTCATAAATTAGTTAAATTTGCCTCCCCACACATAGGTGGTACCTAATTTTCCTACTTGACAGATGCAACTGTCTTTCAGGTTGCAAAGGTCGACAACAAGCTACACAATCGGTTGGAAGCTCACTCCCACCTGGGCTGGCTTCGAACTCATGACCTTTTGGTCAGAAGTGATCTTAATGCAGCTGACACTCAGACAACTCCACCACAATCCCGGTGCCAAGGAAGCAGCTGAAAAGACTCAACCAACAAATGCAACCATAGGCATTTTCCCCCAGTGGTTAATGCAAACCTAAGCATGAAATAATGCTCAGGAGTCTCATAGTTTCTCTGGTTTTAGGGTCAAATGATGGGGAAAACAGAAATTGCCTCTTAAAGAGAATGAAAAAGGATGCAGGGTTGAACTCGCACTCCCAGTATCCCCCAATGCTGGGACTCAACCTGTGTGTGAACCTGAGCCTGAATCTCTTATTGTATTGCCTAATGTTGATGCCAATGTTGATGCCAATGTTGATGCTAAGGTTGATGGGCCTAGTTTGGATAGTGAGGCTGAAGTGATCAATGAGGACGAGGCTCAAGATGGAGACACTTTGGGCAGTAAAAATCCCACAGCTTTGGTTTAGAGGCTTCAAAGGAAATGCCAAGTTCTCATGAGAAAGTTTCTGTCAGACTGAGAGAAGAAGATTAACTCCCTTTTCCTCCTGGCCCAAGCTTGATAACTTGACACCTGGTCGGTCAATGATAACAGCCGCAGCTTGGAGATAAGCCAGAACCGCAGGGAGGCTCAATGTTTATGTAGGTCTGAGAGAATCTGACAAATGAAACCAAAGATTAGAGTTAGCCAGAATCAATTTTTGGGATTTAAGAGTGGCTATGGAGGGGGATTTCCTCAGACCAAGCATCATTTAGTATCAAGTACAAATCTCCTGGGTTTTCCAGTTTCCAGTGGTCTGGTCTCTAAGGGAATTTCTGGCTTCAAGTGAGATTAAAAGTAAAGGTAAAAGTTGTCCCCTGACATTAAGTCTAGTCGCGTCCGACTCTGGGGTATGGTGCTCATCTCAATTTCTAAGCCAAAGAGCCAGCATTGTCCATAGACACCTCCAAGGTCATGTGGCCAGCATGACTGCATGGAATGCCGTTACCTTCCCGCCGGAGCGGTACCTATTGATCTACTCACATTTGCATGTTTTTGAAATGCTAAGTTGGCAGAAGCTGGGGCTGACAGTGGAAGCTTACGCCGCTCCCCGGATTCGAACCTGCAACCTTTTGGTCAACAAGTTTAGCAGCTCAGTGCTTTAACCCACTGCGCCCCCGGGGGCTCCTCAAGTGAGATTAGCAGGGACTAATCTGTTCATGGATTTCCATTGAGAGTTTTCTGGATATTACTGCTTTGGATTTTCTGCAAGCTTTCTGGACATTGCTGTTTGCTGTTCCATTTTGGACCCTAGTTTATATTAATCATTCAATAAAAATGATTGTATTAATGACAAGAAGGCCCTGTTTCCTGCTCTGGAGTGCAACACCCAACCTGCTTTGGAAATTCTGTGCCAGACCAGAAAAAAGTAACTTTTCTAAGCTTTGAGTGGGAGCCAATGACTGGTAGACCTCCCGCCTTCTTTCTCTTGCTGATTAGAAGCTCTTCAACCATCCCAGCGTGGCTTCTGATCGAAAGACGAGATCTCCGCCTACATACTTTCACAGTGGGATAATTGGATTTATTTTTAGGAATCCAAAAGAGAGTGAGAACGCAGGCACTTTTACATTAACCCAGCCCATAAAGAATAATAACATGTTGCTATCAGCTCGATCTGGAGGCTAATAGCATCCATATGGCAGACTTCTGAGCTGTCTGCAGAATCCAGCTTCCACTATTTCCTCTTCAGGGCGACCAGAGCTTGAAAGTTATTTTCTTGAAAGCCATATATTCCTGTAACTTGTTAGAGTGTTTAAAAGTAATCCACTCGTCACCACACGTTGCAATGGAAGGGATTAGAGCTTAGGTGGCTTGTTGTTTGGTTCATTCCTCGGGGTTTTGGAAAATCACTTTCCTTATTTTTTGTAAAGAGGAGAAATTGCAGAGCATGGAAAACTTCGGTAACTAAAAAAAAACCGCGAGTTGTCTAGTGGTGGATATCAAGCATCCCACTTGAAGTTGTTGGACTGCAATACCCAGCAGTCCTTGTCAGCATAGTGAGGAATGATGGGACTTGGAAGGGAGAGAGAACTGAAATGGGGACAGAAGGAAAGGATGTAGTAACCCTATATCAGCGTTTCTTAACCTAGGTGTCGGGACACGGGGGGGGGGGGGGGGGGGTCGCGAGGGGTCACCAAAGACCATCAGAAAACACAGTATTTTCTGTTTGTCATGGGTGTTCTGCGTGGAAAATTTGGCCCAGTTCTATCACTGGTGGGGTCCAGAATGTTCTTTGATTGTAGGTGAACTATAAATCCCAGCAACTATAGCTCCCAAATGTCAAGGTCTGTTTTCTCCAAGCTCCACCAGTGTTCACATTTGGTCATATTGAGTATTAGTGCCAAGTTTGGTCCAGATCCATCATTGTTTGAGTCCACAGTGCTCTCTGGATGTAGGTGAACTACAACTCCCAAATGTCAAGGTCTATTTCCCCCAAACTCCACCAGCATTCACGTTTGGGCATATTGAGTATTTATGCCAAGTTTGGTCTAGATCCATCATTGTTTGAGTCCACACTGCTCACTGGATGTAGGTGAACTACAACTCCAAAACTCAAGGTCAATACCCACCAGATCCTTCCAGTATTTTCTGTTGGTTATGAGAGTTCTGTGTGCCAAGTTTTGTTCAATTCCATCATTGATGAAGCTCAGAATGCTCTTTGATTGTAGGTGAACTATAAATCCCAGCAACTACAACTCCCAAATGTCAAGGTCTATTTTCCCCTAAACTCCACAAACATTCACATTTGGGGATATTGAGTATTAGTGCCAAGTTTGGTCCAGATCCATCATTATTTGTGTCCACAGTTCTCTCTGGATGTAGGAGAACTACAACTCCAAAACTCAAGGTCAATGTCCACCAAACCCTTCCAGTATTTTACATTAAGATTCATAATAGTAGCAAAATGACAGGGTTTTTTTTGTTAGTCATGGGAGTTCTGTGTTCAATCTCATCATTGGTGGAGTTCAGAATGCTCTTTGATTGTAGGTGAACTATAAATCCCAGCAACTACAACTCCCAAAAGTCAAGGTCTATTTTCCCCAAATTCCACCAGCATTCACATTTGGCCGTATTGAGTATTAGTGCCAAGTTTGGTCCAGATCCATCTTTATTTGTGTCCACAGTGCTCTCTGTATGTAGGAGAACTACAACTCCAAAACTCAAGGTAATGTCCACCAAACCCTTCCAGTATTTTACATTATGATTCATAATAGTAGCAAAATGACAGGTTTTTTTGTTGGTCATGGGAGTTCTGTGTGCCAAGTTTGGTTCGATCTCATCATTGGTGGAGTTCAGAATGCTCTTTGATTGTAGGTGAATTATAAATCCCAGCAACTACAACTTCCAAATGACAAAATCAGTCCCCCACCTCCATGCCCACCAGTTGAATGCCTGGGCAAGGAAATGGTTACTGCACCATGGGCAACGAGTCCCCTGAGTTGGCACTGGTGCTTTCCCCTTTCCATAGAATGACCCTCCTCTCAACCATGGGTGCAAACCAAATCCATTATTTTCGTCCACAAACATGCTCTTGACTTATACATGAAGTCAACTTATAGAGGCGTATACACAGTATTTGACCAAGTTTTGCAAAGGTTCATCTAAAACTCACTCTGTTCCTTTTTTTGGGGGGGGGGGGGGATTATCACAACACAACCACAATATGGATGATTTCCACATGAGTAAATGGATTAAACCCTTGAGCTGCTGAAGTTGCTGACTGAAAGGTTGGCAGTTCGAATCCAAGGAGTGGGGTGAGCTCCTGCTGTTAGCCCCAGCTTCTGCCAAGCTATCAGTTCAAAAACATGCAAATGTGAGTAGATGAATAGGTACCGCTTCTTTGGGAAGGTAACGGTGCTCCATGCAGTCATGCTAGCCTCGAGACCTTGGAGGTGTCTATGGACAACGCTGGCTCTTTGGCTTGGAAACGGAGATGAGCACCAACCCCCAGAGTCGGACACGACTGGACTTAATCTCAAGGGGAAACCTCTACCTTTACATACAAGCATGCAACTTACAAACGACTCATAGTTAAAAACAGGGGTGAGACCACAGGGAGTGAGAGAGATCTATATCTTAGAAGGTAAGTCCACTCCTGGAAGAGTTATTATCAGGGGGGGGGGGGGAGTGTCTCATCTAAATCTTTGTATGCACAAGAAGCCAGATTTTTCAACATCTAATTATCACAGGGACAGAAAGTGAGGTGAAATCTGAACAGGGGCACAGACAGCAAAACAGGGGTGTTAACCATTCCTTCTGCTATCCAAATCATGTGTGTGTGTATGTGTGTGTAGTGGGGAGAGAGAGAGAGAGGGGAGCCCATAGAAGCGCAGCGGGTTGAAGCCCTAAGCTGCTAAACTTGCTAACCAAAAGGTTTTCGGTTCGAATCCAGAGAGCAGGGTGAGCTCCTGCTGTTAGTCCCAGCTTCTGCCAGCTTAGCAGTTCTAGAGTATGCAAATGTGAGTACATCAATAGGTACCACTCTGGCACTCCATGCAGTCATGCTACCCACATGATCTTGGAGGTGTCTACGGACGTTGGCTCGTTGGCGTAGAAATGACACAAGCACCACCCCCAGAGTTGGACACGATTAGACGTAATGTCAAGGGAAACCTTTAAGGTAAAGGTAAAGGTTTTCCCCTGACATTAAGTCCAGTCATGTCTGACTCTGGGGGTGGTGCTCATCTCCATTTCTAAGCCGAAGAGCCGGCAGTTGTCCGTAGACACCTCCAAGGTCATGTGGCCGCATGACTGCATGGAGCGCCGTTACCTTCCCGCCGAGCGGTACCTATCGATCTACTCACATTTGTATGTTTTGAAACTGCTAGGTTGGCAGAAGCTGGGGCTAACAGTGGGTTCAACAACAACAACTTCAGAAGCTCAGTGCTTTAACCCACTGCGCCACTGGAGGAAACCTTTACTTTTACTATAGATATTGATGTAATATATCTGTATCTTATAGACAAGCACCTTAGGGTCTATAAGCTATTGTCTATATTGTCTATAAAGCTATTGTCCTCCCAACCATGATATATGCCTGCGAAACATGGACTGTCTCCAGGCGTCACATGCAACTCCTGGAATGATTCCATCAGCGCTGCTCCAGAAAATCCTGCAAATCTCTTGGGAAGACAGGCAGACAAATGTCAGCGTGCTGGAAGAAGCAAAGACCACCAGCATTGAAGCGATGGTCCTCCGCCATCAACTCCGCTGGACTGGCCACGTTGTCCGGATGCCCGACCACCATCTCCCAAAGCAGTTGCTCTACTCCGAACTCAAAAATGGAAAACGGAATGTTGGTGGACAGGAAAAGAGATTTAAAGATGGGCTCAAAGCCAACCTTAAAAACTCTGGCATAGACACTGAGAACTGGGAAGCCCTGGCCCTTGAGCACTCCAGCTGGAGGTCAGCTGTGACCAGCAGTGCTGCAGAATTTGAAGAGGCACGAATGGCGGGTGAAAGAGAGAAATGTTCCAAGAGGAAGGCGCGTCAAGCCAACCCTGACCGAGACCGCCTCCCACCTGGAAACCAATGCCCTCACTGTGGGAGAAGATGCAGGTCAAGAATTGGGCTCCACAGCCACCTACGAACCCACCCCCAGGACACCGAACTTGGAGGACTATCATCCTTGGACTACGAGGGATCGCCTAAATAATACCTGTTACAACTTACATACAAACTCAACTTAAGAATCATAGAATCATAGAATCAAAGTGTTGGAAGAGACCTCATGGGCCATCCAGTCCAACCCCATTCTGCCAAGAAGCAGGAATATTGCATTCAAATCACCCCTGACAGATGGCCATCCAGCCTCTGTTTAAAAGCTTCCAAAGAACGAGCCTCCACCACACTCCGGGGCAGAGAGTTCCACTGCTGAACGGCTCTCACAAATCTACAGAAGCTGTCTTGTTCGTAACTTGGGGAATGTCTGTATACATGGTATCGTCAGTCTCAGACCTGAGTAAGTTTTGCAAAGGCTCATCCAAACCTCTCTGTGCCCTTTTCTGGGTGTATCCCAATGCGACCACAGTATGTGTGAATCAGGACGGTGCCTGCCAACTGGCACAGAGGCCCCCCCTCCTTTTGCCCATACCTTGCTCTGATCCTGGGCTTCAGGGTAGAGGATAATCTCGGTATAGTCCTTCATGGTGGTGGGGAGAGACGGTGTGGGGAAGGTGGACAGGAGCCCTGCTCTGCCGAGGCTGCCGCATCCCCCCACCTCCTGCGGCATCAGTCGTGGTCTTCCTATGGCCTTTGGGACTTCACCGCATCGAGGAGGACAGGACAGGGATGCAATGCTCTTCTGCGTCTTCTGTCAGGATCTGGTCCCAGGCTTGCTCTTGTCCAACCCAGGCAAGATCCTGGCGTCGTCGCCTCCGTTACCCAAGACCATTCTGGTAGGCAGGCGCATGGGACAAGGGGGCCTGCCAGGTTTCTTGGGAGAATTTGCAAGCATTAAAGCGTTCGGCCACCTTCCTTCCCCCTCCCTCTGAAAAACTGCCTTAATCCAACTCAGCTGAGGACGGCAAGGTCAGGGACCCTGGCATTGACAAGGGGGCAGTCTTAAAGGCACACGGCATTTGCCTTCAAAGGGTTTCCTGGAGGAGCCAGGAGCTGATTGCATCCTGGAGGAATTTCCAAATAGCGGTGTTAGCCGGCGACAGCGAAGCCACCAAGGGTGGTGTAGTACCTGCAAGACCAACAGACTTATGACGACAAGAGCTTTGGTGGATTGCAAGCCTGTTGCTCAGTTGCAAGGATGGGCAAAATGTGGCCCTGGAGCCATATGTGGCCTGAGATATATTTTTGTGGCCCATACATTGACACTTTGATAACTCACTAGGTGGAAATGTTGCTCTTCCCTGTCAGTTCAGGCAAAAGCAAACTTTAGGCAAAAGCAAATAGATGCAGGGAATGCCGTGGATGTGGCGAACCTGGATTTCAGTAAGGCCTTCGACAAGGTCCCCCATGACCTTCTGGCAAGGAAACTAGTCATGTGGGCTAGGCAAAACTACGGTGAGGTGGATCTGTAATTGGTTAAATGGACGAAGCCAGAGGGTGCTCACCAATGCTTCCTCTTCATCTTGGAAAGAAGTGACAAGTGGAGTGCCGCAGGGCTCCGTCCTGGGCCTGGTCCTGCTCAGGATCTTTATTAATGACTTGGATGAAGGGTGAGAAGGCAGGATCATCAAGTTTGCAGACGACACCAAATTGGGAGGGATAGCCAATACTCCAGAGGACAGGAGCAGGATTCAAAACAATCTTGACAGATTAGAGAGATGGGCCAAAACTAACAAAATGAAGTTCAACAGTGACAAATGCAAGATACTCCACTTTGGCAGGAAAAACGAAATGCAAAGATACAAAATGGGGGACAATGCCTGGCTCGAGAGCAGAACGTGTGAAAAAGATCTTGGAGTCCTTGTGGACAACAAGTTAAACATGAGTCAACAATGTGATGTGGCGGCAAAAAAAGCCAATGGGATTTTGGCCTGCAGTAATAGGAGCATAGTGTGTAGATCTAGGGAAGTCAAGCTCCCCATGCTCTATTCTGCTTTGGTTAGACCACACCTGGAATATTGTGTCCAATTCTGGGCACCACAATTCAAGAGAGATATTGACAAGCTGGAATGTGTCCAGAGGAGGGCGACTAAAATGATCAAGGGTCTGGAGAACAAGCCCTATGAGGAGCGGCTTAAGGAGCTGGGTATGTTTAGCCTGAAGAAGAGAAGGCTGAGAGGAGATATGATAGCCATGTATAAATATGTGAGAGGAAGCTAAGGGGAGGAGGGAGCAAGCTTGTTTTCTGCTTCCTTGGAGACTAGGACACGGAACAATGGCTTCAAACTACAAGAGAGGAGATTCCATCTGAACACGAGGAAGAACTTCTTGACTGTGAGAGCCGTTCAGCAGTGGAACTCTCTGCCCTGGAGTGTGGTAGAGGCTCCTTCTTTGGAAGCCTTTAAACAGAGGCTGGATGGCCATCTGTCAGGGGTGATTTGAATGCAATATTCCTGCTTCTTGGCAGAATGGGATTGGACTGGATGGCCCAGGAGGTCTCTTACAACTCTTTGATTCTATGATTCTATGCTGCTTGTATGTTTTTTTGCATTGACTTTTGCCCTCTTGCCCAAATTGTCATGTTGCTTGGCCACGTGTGTTGTGGTCTGCATCTGTGCAGTGTTGAAGGCTATGAAAAATAAATTGCCAATCTGTTATAACCAGTGCAATCTCCATACAAGCAAGACTATGGTTTTACCTACCTGCACTTGGCAAAACATGCCCAAATTGTAAGGATTTTCTAAGTCTTCCAGGCAATTGTATGGTACACTTCTGCCAGAAGTTCCCATAGAATCATACAAGCAAAGGATACCTCTTGGAATTTTCTAGGTCTTCCTATATAACTCTGTGGTAAATTCTGGTGGAAGTAATTCAGTTCAGTAGGGTTTGCTATTCTTCATGGTAAATTCAAGAACATATCCTAGGCCAATTTTTCTCAATCTTCCTACTGCCGTGACCCCTGAATACAGTTCCTCATGTTGTGGTGACCTCCAACCATAACATTATTTTGTTGCTATATCATAACTGTAATTTTGCTACTGTTATGAATCATAATGTAAATATCTGATAGGAAGGATGTATTTTCATTCACTGGACCAAATTTGGCCATATCGGGTATTTGTGCCAAATTTGGCACAAATACCCGATATGGCCAAATTTGAATTGTGTGTGTGTGTGTGTGTGTGTATTGATTTGAAGTTGTAGTTGCTGGGATTTATAGTTCACCTACAATCAAAGAACATTCTGGAACTGAACCAATCTTGGCACACAGAACTCTCATGACCAAAAGAAAATAATGGAAAGATTTGGTGGGCATTGACCTTGAGTTTTGGAGTTGTAGTTCACCCATCTCCAGAGAATACTGGTTGAGTTTGTGGAAAATAGACCTTGAGATTTGGAGTTGTAGTTGCTGGGATTTATAGTTTATCTACAATCAAAGAGCATTCTGAACCCCACTAATGATAGAATTGGGCCAAACTTCCCACACAGAACCCCCCAGGACCAACAGAAAATATTGTGTTTTCTGATGGTATTTGGTGATCCCTCTGACACCCCCCCTCAAGACACCCCAGGGGTCCCAATCCTCAGGTTGAGAAACGCTGCCATAGAAACACTTGGAATTTTCTAGGTCTTCCAATACAGCTACGTGGTAACTTCTGGAAGCCATTCATTGCAATAGAATTTGCTATTCTCCATGGTAAGTTCAAGGACATCTCCCAGGCAGAGACAGGGTTTGTCCTTTAATTTCTCATTGTCAAATAATTTGTTTGTTAAACATAGAGTAGGTTATCTAATTAAACATCAATTATGTTACTGCTCAAAATTTTTATAACATCTATAAAACTAGTATTGAAGAAGGAAAGACTATTAACATTTGGGATATTTTGAGAATGCAGTAACACACCATGATCAAAACAGCTTTCCCAAAACAAGTATGGACTTTTATTCTGAATCTGGATTGATGAACTCAAGGTTTTCTTTATTAACTGGCTGGTTTGCTGTCTCTCTTGTAATGTTGGCATAAGTTGTTCCCTTTTTTGTAGTGTTGTCTAGTACTGTTGCTAAGTCGTGCGCATTCCAAAATCTCTTAGCGCCAAATCTCTTGGCCCTGTTGCTAAAGCAAAGGAGAAAGAGGTCATTGTTTGCAGGCCGGATTGCCGGGGAGGGGAGCAAGCAAGAACGCGGGCGCCTTGTGAGCCCGGGCGGCCAGAGAAGATTGTTTCTGGGGGATTAGGCACATTCCCCCCTGGCCTTACAGATAGCCTTCGGGATCTTTCGTAACCCAGGAAAAGGTTGGTCACTCCAGGCCGCAGAGAAAAACAGGGAGGAAAACAACTGCTCAGCGCTGCTTGTGCAAGTGAGCCGAGTTGAATGCAATGGAAATGGCATCTTGCACTATTGGCTGGAATGGGGTTTGGAGAATCCAGGCAGAGCTCCTCCATCTATCATTCTATGATGGGTTCTAGGTCACCCATGGAGACCACTGGATGACCTAGAACCCATTACAGAACTATTGAATCTTAGAGATGGAAGGGATTGAAGGGCCATCCAGTCCAACCCTATTATGCCAGGCAGAAAGATACAATCCAATCCCTCCTGGCAGATGGGCATCCAGCCTCTGCTTAAAAACCTGAAAGATACAATTCAAGCCCTCAGATGGCCATCCAGTCTCTGCTTAAAAACCTCCAATGAAGGAGACTCAAAGTTGGCATCTTGCACTGTTAGTTGGAATGGGGTTTGGAGAATCCAGGCAGAGCTCCTCCATCTATCATTCTATGATGGGTTCTAGGTGACCCACAGAGTCAATTGGATGACCTAGAACCCATCACAGAACTATTGAATCTTAGAGATGGAAGGGACTGAAGGGCCATCCAGTCCAACTCTATTCTGCCAGGCAGAAAGATACAATCCCATCCCTCCTGGCAGATGGGCATCCAGCCTCTGCTTAAAAACGTCCAATGAAGGAGACTCAAAGTTGGCATCTTGCATTGTTGGTTGGAATGGGGCTAGGAGAACCCAGGCAGAGCTCCTCTATCTATAATGGGTTCTAGGTCAGCAGTGGAGACAATTGGACAACCTAGATCCCACTACAGAACTATGGAATCTTAGAGATGGAAGGAATTGAAGGGCCAGGCAGAAAGATACAATCTAAGCCCTCTCGACAGATGGCTATCCAGTCTCTGCTTTAAAACCTCCAATGAAGGAGACTCCAAGTTGGCATCTTCCACTGTTGGTTGGAATGGGGTTTGGAGAATCCAGGCAGAGCACCTCAATCTATCATTCTATGATGGGTTCTAGGTCACCCAGGGAGACCATTGGATGACCTAGAACCCATCACAGAACTATAGAATCTTAGAGATGGAAGGGATTGAAGGGCCATCCAGTCCAACCCCTTCTACCAGGCAGAAAGATACAATACAAGCCCTCCCAACAGATGGCCATCCAACCTCTGCTTAAAAACCTCCAATGAAGGAGACTCTGCAGGCTTTGAGGCAGCAAACACTATTGTTGAACAGCTCTTACCACCAGGAAATTGTTTCTAATGTTGAAATAAAAATCTCTTTTCCTATTGTTCGAATCACTTTCTCCACAAGGCAGGTCTTTGTGGATGTTTTCCAGACAAATGCATGCAAACACGGGTTAACACACACACACACACAACACCCATGCAAATATATACACAGAAACTCACAAGGTGTTTATCAAGCTACAGTTTTATTTCTGTACAAGTCTCCCTTACGAATGGCAGGAATCCCTTCCCTAACTTTGCTTACACAGTAAACAAGACATTAAGTCAAGCCAAAAAAGGTAGACAATGAGAAAGGCAACCCATTATTTATACCTTGCATTGTATCATCTTGGCTTCTGTCTTGGGGCCCTTAATGCCAGAGCGAAAAACACTGAAATCAAAGAATCTTCCCTTTGAAAGGAAAGCTTTCAGAGGGAAAGGGGCACCCATTGGGTTCCGTTGATGCCAACCACATTTGGTATGACCACATCAATGTCTAATATTTTGGTGCCCGATTTAATGCAGGACCAATCCAGACCAAGGAGCATTGCCTCCTCACTTTCCTCACAGAGGACCGGATGCTTGCCAAAGCTTCATGATTGCAAGAGAGAAGAAACGATGGGCTGAAAGTCAACCGAGGAGGGTTGAGTTTCTGCCCAACTTGCCGGAGAGCAAATCCTCCGGACACGGGTTGGAACACCTTTCGGACAGAATAAATAAAAGGTTAAATAAAGTGACTGACATTCGCCGGTTGACCAACATCAACCATTTTAAAGTTGGCTCAGTTCTTTGCCTCCTTGGCAGGAGAAGCCATTGTCTTTACAGCGAAGAACCCAACGCAAAAGCAAAACCTAAGCAACTTGGAGCATTTTTAAAAGGGAAAGGAAGGAGGAAAGGTTGAGGGTGGAGTGGGTTTTTTTTGCCAAGTTTACACCTTTTTGTGCCTCAAAAGGGGCATTCCGGTTCATGCAGAACTCCCTCTCGGACAGTTTAAGGCACCGTTGGGAAACGAAAGTGAGAAATCCACCCTTTGGCTGGAGTCTGTAAAATCCCAGCCGGAAGTGCTTCGGAGCTTTGCTAGAAAAAGACATTTAGAAAGGGAACTAAACCAAGAAGTGTTCTTCCAAAAAGGGAAATGAGAGGCAAGGTTGCCCAATTCCTTGAGTCTCGCCGTAAACCGTCTCACGTGCCACAAAATTCGGAGAAGCTGCTCCTCGTGAAAAGTTTGCACTCTCACATGGAGCGGAGATTTGACATGGTCAACAAGTGGCTTTATTCATCAGTTTCAAAGATGCTGGGTTGCAAATCCTGTTGTGTCTCACGTCTCCATTTGGGAACCAAAAGCAGCAGAAATTTGGAAACGGATTCCTACAAAGCGACGGACAGTTTCTCATCGCTCTCCAACGATGACTGCATTTCAAGGCACCACTGGAGACGTCCGCCTACTTGTCACACACATTGCCCCCAAATTTGGGAGCTACTTGGAGAGGTTTTGTGGGTAAAACAAGGACAGAGAGTTTTCCTGCCCCTGTTTGCTGCTGTTCACGGTTTATTACACACACCAAAGGCGGAGGGGAAGCAAGTGAGGGGAGAGAAAGAGAGGGGAGAAACCAAAAGTGGAAGGAAGTACCCTGAAGAACATGAGGAGGGTTTCGAGAAGCCATCCTCAACTGCCAGTGTTTTCTTCATCCTCAGTCCTGAATCAGGAGAAAGGCCTTTCCGCAAAAGTCGGCATCTTTAGTCAATGCTTTATTAGGGCTTTCTCCCTCCTGTTTTTTTTTTTTTGGTTTTTGTAATTTTTTTTCTTAAGAAAAAAAAAGGCTTAGAAAAATCCCTTGAGTCACCATAGTCCTAGGTGTCTCCCCCATTGAGCACATCTGTGAGTTTGGCTTTCTTGCCTTCTCATGGGGTCAATGGGTGCGATGGGGAGAAGGCTACATTCGCGAAGACGGGCTGGACAGCTCATAGAAAAGCAGGTAGGCGTCGCTGCTGCGGACGTGGCTCGCGGAGAGTGGCGTGACACTGCGGAGAGTAAAGGAAAGAGGACATGGTCAGGCAGATGTATCAGGTCTCCATCTGGAGCAATGGTGCCCCTTCAAATGCTTCTGGAACCCCACCATCCCCTAATATTGCAATGCTGGGGTGCCTATTTGGTGTCCTCCCTCACCCTGCAGCTACCTCCATGGCTGACCACCTCACTGCACCATCATTTATGCCAGCACCATCATATTACTTTCCCATATACTTCATTTGTCTACACTGCAGTGGTTCCCTATCTGTGGTCTGTGGACCACCAGTGATCACAAGAACTAAAATATGGTCAATGTATTGTCGAAGACTTTCATGGCCGGAATCACTGGGTTGTTGTAGGTTTTTTGAGGCTATATGGCCATGTTCTAGAGGCATTCTCTCCTGACGTTTCGCCTACATCTATGGCAAGCATCCGCAGAGGCAGTGAGGTCTGTTGGAACTAGGAAAATGGGTGTATATATCTGTGGAATGACCAGGGTGGGACAAAGAACTCTTGCCTGTTGGAGCTAGGTGTGAATGTTTCAACTGACCACCTTGATTAGCATTTGATGGCCTGGCAATTGTTTGGTGTGACTTGTTGGTGCCTGGGGCAATCTTTTGTTGAGAGGTGATTAGATGTCCCTGATTGTTTCCTCTCTGTTGTTTTCTTGTTGTAATTTTAGAGTTTTTTTTTAATACTGGTAGCCAGATTTTGTTCATTTTCATGATTTCCTCCTTTCTGTTGAAATTGTCCACATGCTTGTGAATTTCAATGGACCACCAAACACAGCGCCCAAACACAAATTAAAGAACACAAAAGGCACTGCAGACTACTTCAACCAGAGAAGTCAGTCATAGCAGAGCACCTGATGAACCAACCTGGACACAGCATATTATTATTTGGGCCCCACAGACTCCAGTTTTCAACTTGGAACTGGGGAGGGTATATCGGTACAGATAGCAGAAGCTAATAGCACAGTGTTTACCGTGAGTCATTGAAGGCATGCCATTCTCCAGAGACGGGGTTCTTGCAGTAGGCTGTGTAGTGGCCTCCCATTGTAGTTCCGCTGTGATTGGAGACGGCATACAGATTGTAAACAGCGTGGTCTGCAGAGGGAGAACAAGACAGACAGTGCCATTTTTGGAGCGGTTTGATATCAGAACTTGTATCAACAGGTAAGAGAAACCAATGGCCTCCTGATGTTGACAGAGTGCTCCTGCCACCAGCACTAGTGAACAAAGTCCATAACACGGAATGCTGGCAGTTGTGATTCAATCACATGTGGAAGGACCCACCTTTGCCATTCCCCACTTATAAAAAAGAAAGAACTATCAGATACATACTATTTGCGGCAATCTAATGCTCACCTTTTTTTGGTTAAATTAAGTAAAGGTAAAAGTTTTTACTTGATATGAAGTCTAGTCGTGTCTGACTCTGGGGGATGGTGCTCATCTCCATTTCTAAGCCAAAGAGCCGGCATTGTCCTCAGATGCCTCCAAGGTCATGTGGCTGGCATGACTGCATGGAGCACCGTTACCCTCCTGCTGAAGCAGTATCTATTTATCTACTCACATTTGCATGTTTTCGAACTGCTAGGTTGGTAGAAGCTGGGGCTAACAGTGGGAGCTCGCCCTGCTCCCTGGATTCGAACTACCAACCTTTCGGTCAGCTACCTTGCCAAAATTATGATATGCATTAGATTTGCGTAATATGGTAATCTTAGTGCTGAGCTAAGGATATGCTCAGCGTCATCTCTAATTTAATTTCCATGTCTCGATGCTATGTGATTCTGGGATTTGTAGTTTGGTGAGGCATCAGATTTCTTTGGAAGGAAAGCCTCAAGACCTTGTACAACTACAGCTTCCAGGATTCAATAGCACTGAACCAAGGCAATTACAATGCATTCATGCTATAAGATGCACCCCAAGGTTTTGTTTTCCATTTCTGGAAGCTTTGGTGTCCAAACACTTTTGCTTTTGGGGAAGGAATTCTAATCACGTAGCAACTATAATGCACTCTTTTGGTCAAAGAGCATTCTTACTTTTGTATTGTCGAAGGCTTTCATGGCCGGAATCACTGGGTTGTTGTAGGTTTTTCCGGGCCAGAACATGGCCATATAGCCCGGAAAAACCTACAACAACCCAATTCTTACTTTTGCTTGCAAATACTTTTTTTTTTGCTTTCAGGGTTTTGAAAATCGAGGTGCGCATTAGATTCGATGGCGCGTTAGACTCAAGTAAATGTGGTATATCGTAAACATCCAGAACACCAAAACCTTGCTAGTCTTTAAATATTTTTACAGCTTTCTGAACTTTCCAACCAACGCTTGGAAATGCTGCTTCCCCCAAAACGTGGTGATTCTATTCCCATTCTTGGATGTCCAACAATACTTCCTATATCTCACAAGCTTTTCCATAAGATGCTCTGACATGGGACATTAAAGAATTATATATATTTATAGTATACATGTATCCCAAAGAATCAGAGGTGTCTTGGCTATCAGGCATCCTATGACGTTCAGTCTCTCTTAATGCTATATGGCAGGCATGGACAAACTTGGACCCTCCAGGAGTTTTGGACTACAACTCCCACGATTCCTAACAGCCTACCGGCTGTTAGGAATTGTGGGAGTTGTAGTCCAAAACACCTGGAGGGCCCAAGTTTGCCCATGCCTGCGATATGGTCATTCTGATAAGAGATACTCACTGCAGTTTTGGGAAGCAAACTCCCTCAAGTCCAGATCCTTGAGAGGGAAATTGACAAAGGTGGTGAGTTTGCTGGATCGTATCCTGGCTTCGGAGAAGCGTTTCAGGTCTGGAGGAAAAAGACGTTAAGGAAGACAAAGGCCTACAAGTATATCATGCTCAAGAGGGGACTTGGCGAGGTCTGTGTCCCACATTGCAAGAAAGACCCATTTGCTCAGTATTCCACTTACTACAGGACCAAAAATCTGACCCTTTCCTGTACTTTCTTTGTTTATTTTGGTGGGAAATGGATACTCTCTGAATTAAAATACCTAGTTGTGTTTCAAACCAGCATGCTAAGGGGCCTTCCACACAACAGCCCTATATTCCAGGCAGAAAATCCCACAGTATCTGCTTTGAACTGGGTTATCTGAGTCCACACTGTCATATATCCCAGTTTAAAGCAAATCATGTGGGATTTTATTCAGCTGTGTGAAAGGGGCCAAAAAAAACAGGTCCAGATATAACTCCTATACTTTACTGATTTTGCCCAACAAACGGGGAAACCTTTCTTTCTCTCCTTCCTTCCCTCCCTCTTTCCTTCCTTTCCTCTTTTTCTTTCCCTTCTTCTTTCTTCCTTCTCTACCTGTTTCTTTTCTCGCTTCCTTTGCTCTTTGGTTCCATCCTTCCTTGTCTCTTTTCTTCCTTTCTTCTCTTCCTCTTTCTCTCTTTCTTTCCTTCTCTCCTTCTTTCCCTCTTTCTCCCCCTCCTTCCCTCCTTCCTTCCTTCTCTACCCTTCTTTCTTTCCTTCTTCATCTCCTCCCCTCCTTCTTTCCCTCCTTCTCTCCTTCCTTCCTTCTCTACCCTTCTTTCTTTCCTTCTTCARCTCCTRCCRTCCTTCTTTCCCTCCTTCTCTCCTTCCTTCCTTCTRTARRCTTCTTTCTTTCCTTCTTCATCTCCTTCCCTCCTTCTTTCCCTCCTTCTCTACTTCCTTCCTTCTCTACCCTTCTTTCTTTCATTCTTCATCTCCTTTCCTCCTTATTTCCCTCCTTCTCTCCTTCCTTCCTTCTCTACCCTTCTTTCTTTCCTTCTTCATCTCCTTTCTTCCTTCTTTCCCTCCTTCTCTCCTTCTCTACCCTTCTTTCTTTCCTTCTTCATCTCCTTCCTTCTTTCCCTCCTTCTCTCCTTCCTTCCTTCTCTACCCTTCTTTCTTTCCTTCTTCATCTCCTTCCTTCCTTCTTTCCCTCCTTCTCTCCTTCTCTACCCTTCTTTCTTTCCTTCTTCAACGCCTTCCTTCCTTCTTTCCCTCCTTCTCTACTTCCTTCCTTCTCTACCCTTCTCTTCTTTCCTTCTTCATCTCCTTTCCTCCTTCTTTCCCTCCTTCTTTCCTTCCTTCCTTCTCTACCCTTCTTTCTTTCCTTCCTTCTCTCCTTCCCTCTTTCTCTCCCTCCTTCTTTCCCTCCTTCTCTCCTTCCTTACAATACACAACACTGGAACTCTGGCAGAAGAAGGCAAATAACTTCATAAAACCAGTACTCCCACGATTCCATTGCACAGAACCATGGCATTAAAGTGGTGCCAAGCTGCATTAATTCTACAGTGTAGATGCACCTATAGCTCCTTTGGGCATCTTTAGGTCCAGCTGGGGAAAATTCAGCATGGTTTGAATCCCCTCTAAACCTTGCCAAAACTGGTAAAGTTGAAAGCTGAGCTCTCTGGGGGCTCAATTCATGATCCTAATCCAAAATACGTGCATAGAGCGGTTGCAGAAAAACTAGCCATATGCACACTGTGAATAAAAACCCAGCTGGATCTAACCAAAAAGTCTAGCTAATTTGGCACTATACGCAGGAGGGCACGACTGCCATGGCAGCCTCCTACTCATGTGCCTCAGCAGGCGGAACGGATAAATGGCACTAATAAAGATAACCATGGTGACCGGGAGCGATTGCTGGGTTCCTTCCTCCCCACTCCCCCCGCTTTTCCGATATTTTTGCCATTGTGGGCTTCATAAGGATACGCAACACCAGGATCTTTGGGAACCTCTGGATGCTGAACTTCTTTGTGCATTTCGTCCTGGCTTTGCAGTGGCAGCAGGTCTGGAGAGAGAAAAACAGCCAGGATTAGAGCCAAAACGAAGCAAATGTGATCCTATGTCTTTTAAATTGATCCTTCTATATCCTTCTTTTCCTGGCGAACAAAGAATACAGATGGCCTCCAGGAGTTGCAATTCCTCATCTGAAGTGTCAGCTCCATTTGCATTCTTTTAAGTTAACCAGTCCAAAACCACTTCCCTGCAAAAAACCAGGAATTAATTCCTGTCCATTTATAGAATCAAAGAGTTGGAAGAGACCTCATGGGCCATTCAGCCCAACCCCATTCTGCCAAGAAGCAGGAATATTGCATTTAAATCACCCCTGACAGATGGCCATCCAGCCTCTGTTTAAAAGCTTCCAAAGAAGGAGCCTCCACCACACTCCGGGGCAGAGAGTTCCACTGCTGAACGGCTCTCACAATAAGGAAGTTCTTCCTCATGTTCAGATGGAATCTCCTCTCTTGTAGTTTGAAGCCATTGTCCCGCGTCCTAGTCTCCAGGGAAGCAGAAAACAAGCTTGCTCCCTCCTCCCTGTGGCTTCCTCTCACATATTTCTACATGGCTATCATATTCCCTCTCAGCCTTCTCTTCTTCAGGCTAAACATGCCCAGCTCCTTAAGCCGCTCCTCATAGGGCTTGTTCTCCAGACCCTTTATCATTTTAGTGGCCCTCCTCTGGACACATTCAAACTTGTCAATATCTCTCTTGATTTCCATGATTGTTTTCTAAACCTTTGGCCCTTGCAAAGTTTGGTGCTCGGGATAAGGATTTTCAGGACAGAAAGTATGTATGTAATTTAGGCCTGGGCAATGCATGGTTCTAAATGGTTCTAAAGTACTTACAAAATGGAAGTTCTGGTGGTGAAAATTTCAGAACTCTAACAAAACTCTCAAAATTTCATTATAAAGGGCAGTTCCTAATCGATTTAGTCATAAAAATTGCCAATAATGAAATAATAATTACATTTTTGAAAGTTTTGTTAGAGTTCTGAAATTTTCACCACCAGAACTTTAGTTTTGTAATTACTTTAGAACCATTATTTATTTATTTATTTAACTTGTGTACCGCTACTCCCAATTTGGCTCGGAGCGATTTACAGAAACAGATTAAAACAATACAATTGGCTTTAAAATGACCATAACAATAACAATAGGCAGTGAGAACAGGCATAGCATGAATTGTTCACCCATCAAAAGCTTGCCGGAAAAGAAAAGTTTTACAGGCTTTCTGAAAAGCAAGTAAGTCTTGGATGGTTTGAGTTTCAACCGGCAAGGCATTCCATAAATAAGGGGCCACGATCGAGAAGGCTCTCTGCCTAGTAGATGACAAATGATAGGTCCGGATGTTAGGGACTGCAAGCAGATTTTGATCTTCAGACCAGAGTAATCTCTGGGGTTGGTAGGGGGATAAGCAGGCCCTCAGGTACGCCGGCCCCAGGCCATATAAGGCCTTAAAGGTTAGTACCAGCACCTTGAAAGTGACCCGGTATTCAATCGGTAGCCAGTGCAGCTTTTGGAAAAATGGGGTGATACGACACCTCGCCGGCACCCCGGTGAGAAGACGAGTTGCCGCATTTTGCACCAGTTTCAGTTTCCGGATCACTGACAAAGGAAGGCCAATGTACCATGCATTGCCCAGGCCTAGTATGTATGTATGTATGTATGTATGTATGTATGTATGTATGTATATAGGTAAAGGTAAAAGTTGTCCCCTGACATTAAGTCCAGTCGTGTCTGACTCTGGGGGTTGGTGCTCATCTCCATTTCTAAGCCAAAGAGCTGGTGTTGTCCATAGACACCTCCAAGATCATGTGGCCAGCATGACTGCATGGAGTGTCGTTACCACTGAGGGCTCCCTGTATGTATATATGTATGTGTATATATGTGTAGGTATATTCATACACATATCTACATAGAATATCCCAAGTCTAGGTTGGCAGGTGTAATTAGGAATCCAGTGCAAAAAATGAAATATGATACTATCCTGGACTCGAATGCACAAAACTCTGGATAAAAGTGCAACTTATTGAAGTCCATCTAGTCCAAGAGTGACATAGAGTGGCACTGGAAGACTTAGAAAATTCCTAAATAGGATGCATTTTAAAAGATGTGGATATATGGATACATGTTGATTCACAATGAATCTGCTCAGGGTTTGGCTCCAGAGTTTAAAGGAATCTATCAACTGGGAGAGCTGTTCAGCAGTGGAACTCTCTGCCCTGGAGTGTGGTGGAGGCCCTTTCTTTGGAGGCTTTGAAACAGAGACTGGATGGCCATCTGTCAGGGGTGCTTCTAATGTGATTTTCCTGCTTCTTGGCAGAATGGGGTTGGACTGGATGGCCCACTCTTCCAATTCTAGGATTCTATGATCCAAATTTGGTTCAGAACCTTGGATAGCTCCTTCCATGTCTGGAAATGAGAGCTGAGATTCACGACAACCTCGACTTGGGAAATTCATGGACTGCCATTGCATTTTTTTGTTATTTTCCCTCCCCCCCTCCCCCCAAGATCCTATTTGGGGTTTTCATTTTGGGATAGAGTCTTACGGGTTTCTCATCTCCATCCAGGATGTCTTCCTTGGTGAAGAGCCGCAAGCAGTCGGCCAAGTTGACCTCCCCATAGCTCTTCTAGGAAAAAAGAAATGGAGGTTAACAAAGTCCCGGTGCCAGAAAAGGAGCTCAATGCTATGAAAACAAGGAGTTGTAGTTTTACAAGGTCTTCAGCCTTTTCTGCCCAAGAGTGCTGGTGCCTCACCAAACTACAACTCCCAGGATACCATAGCATGAAGCAACTAAAGTGGTGTTAAACTGTATTAATTTTGCAGTGTAGCTGAACAGAGGGCATATGCTTTTACCTTGGCAATGGGTAGCGACAGGTCCCAGAAGGGATCGAAGGCCGTCGAACAATGGCCGCAGGCGCTGCAGGTCAGGGAACTCTTCAGCTGCCCCACAAACAGATCTGTTGAGAGGCACACAATTGGGAACATGAGGCATGGGTAGAAATTGTTCCTGATTTCATTCTTCTGCATGAATTATTTCAATCATATTCTTATGCATTGGCTGCATTTATTTATTGTATTTGCGTTGCGTGGTGGATCGAGCACTAGACTACGACTCTGGAGACCTCGAATCCTCAGCCAGCTATGAAACCCATGGTGCGACCGAGGTAAGTCACACTCTCTCAGCCTTGGAGGAAGGCAATAGCAACCATCATCTGAACACACCTGACCACAAAAACCATTAGGGTCACCTACAAATCCTGAACAGACTCAGAAGCGGAATGGGCAGATCAAAAGACAACCTGGCAAAATGGCACTACCTAAAATAATCCCATACTTTATGTGACTGTGGGGCAGAACAGACAACTCCGCATCTGTAGGCTTGCCCACTATGCCCTGCCTCATGTACAGAGGAAGAATTGTTGGAGGCTACAGACAATACCATTGCTGTTGCCCGTTCTTGGTCAAAAGATATTTAGCCGTATTGTCGAAGGCTTTCATGGCTGGAATCACTGAGTTGTTGTAGGTTTTTTTGGGCTAAATGGCCATGGTCTAGAGGCATTCTCTCCTGAGGATGCTTGCCATAGATGCAGGCGAAACATCAGGAGAGAATGCCTCTAGACCATGGCCATATAGCCCGAAAAAACCTACAACAACCCAGATATTTAGCCAGCTGTGCTCCTTCTATTTTTATTGGTTTTATACGAATTTATGTAATGCTTTTGATACGAAAGTAGGGTCACCACAGAAAGTTAACAAGTGAGGAGCAGATCGTGTGCCTCTCCAGATATTGAATTCTACTTGGCTGTGCCAGCTGGGATAGGCAGTCCAACAAGATCTGGAAGGTTGAAAGATCCCTATCCTTCCAACAACAACAACAACAACAACAACAACAACAAGTATGGATCGTTGTTGTTGCAATCCCAGGTGACAGTGGAATTGACGAGAAGTAACTGGGAAAGCTTACATGATACGAGGATATAAAGATCGAACTGCAAAGACTCTGGCAGAAGCCAGACACGTTGGTCCCAGTGGTGATTGGCACACTGGGTGCAGTGCCTAAAGATCTTGGCCTGCGCTTAAAAACACTCAACATTAACCAAATTGCAAAAGGCCACCCTCCTTGGATCTGCAAGCATTATTTGCTGATATATCACACAGTCCTAGACACTTGGGAAGTGCCCGACGTGTGATCCAGTACAAAAGCCAACAGTGGTCTTGTTTGCTGTATTCTAATCTTGTTGTGTATCAAATAATAATAAGTTTTATTTATATCCCGCCCCCTCTCCTGGAAGGGACATAGGGCGGCTTACAGAAAGTAACAGTATAGGTTCTCCCTAATAATAGAGGAAAATTGCATCTTGGGGGATGCAATTCTGGCACTTAGAGCCTGTCTCTCCAGCATCGTAAAGCCTGCAGCAATGACTTATGCTCCCCAATGAATTTCAGTGACTCAGAAAGGTCTGTGGGCTCCCTGCATGACCACCCAATTTCCCTGCTTTGATCCACCTCCAATTTCCTCCTCCTTTCTCTTTCCCGTTTCAATCCAGCTATGCCATTGATTCGGGCAAAAATGACACTTCATCTCTATTCTTTGCAAGTGGCTCAAGGAACCATGCCAAGCCTTGCTGTGCCAAACTGTACTTGAAACGTACCAAGTTGGGTCTAAATTGGGCATGGCGTTCATTGCATCATTGCCACCAACACAACTAGGTTTTCTTTTAATGGCATGATGGGTGGAAGTGAGGAACTACATTTTGAGAATGATCACGGAATGAAGCTCCTTTCCCAAGAATGAAAATACCCCATATGCCCAAATTTGAATGCTGGTGGGGTTGGGTGGGATTGATTGTGTCATTTGGGAGTTGTAGTTGACCTACAATCACCTACAATCAAAGAGCATTTTGAACTCCACCAATGATGGAATTGAACCACACTTGGCACACAGAACTCACATGACCAACAGAAAATACTGGAAGGGTCTGGAGGACATTGACATTGAGTTTTGGAGTTGTAGTTCACCTACATCCAGAAAGCACTGTGGACTCAAACAATGATGGATCTGCACCAAACTTGGCATGAATACTCAATACGCCCAAATGTGAACACTGGTGGAGTTTGGGGAAAATAGACCTTGACATTTGGGAGTTGTAGTTGCTGGGATTTATAGTTCAACCAACAATCAAAGAGCATTCTGAACTCTACCAATGATGGAACTGAACCAAATTTGGCACACAGAACTTCCATGACCAACAAAAAAAACTGTCATTTTGCTACTATTATGAATCATAATATAAAATACTGGAAGGGTTTGGTGGGCATTGACCTTGAGTTTTAGAGTTGTAGTTCACCTACATCCAGAAAGCACTGTGGACTCAAAACAATGATGGATCTGGACCAAAATTGGCACGAATACCCAATATGCCCAAATGCGAACACTGGTGGAGTTTGGATAAAATAGACTTTGACATTTGGGAGTTGTAGTTGCTGGGATTTATAGTTCACCTACAATGAAAGAGCATTCTGAACTCCACCAATGATGGAAGTAAACCAAACTTGGCACAGAGAACTCCCATGACCAGCAGAAAATACTGGAAGGGTCTGGAGGGCATTGACCTTGAGTTTTGGAGTTGTAGTTCACCTACATGCAGAAAGCACTGTGGACTCAAACAATGATGGATCTGGACCAAACTTGGCATGAATACTTAATACACCCAAATGTGAACACTGGTGGAGTTTGTGGAAAGCAGACCTTGATATTTGGGAGTTGTAGTTGGTGGGATTTATTGTTCATCTACAATCAAAGAGCATTCTGAACTCCACCAATGATAAAATTGGGCCAAACTTCCCACACAGAACCCCCATGATAAACAGAAAATACTGTGTTTTCTGATAGTCTTTGGAGACCCCTCTGATCCAGATCCCAAGATTGACAAACACTGCTCTACTGTAAGAGTTACTCAGGCTGTATTGATCATGGTCAAGTCTCCTTGTGGTTTCTAATTAAGATTTAAAAACTAAACATGCGAATTGCTATGATGTAATTGAATATTGCATCTAGTTTGAGCCTTAGCTGCAAAAAGAAAAACCAACATCCAGGGCTTCTTTCCAGTTCCATAAGGAACTGACAAAGTACGGCTGGGGATCTGAATGGTCAAGTATGGATGAAACATTCTGAATGGACTACGTTTATTCAAAGGCTTTTATAAAAAGTATGATCATCATGTTCACCCAATTAGCCAGTTAATTTTTAACATCAGTTCAGGGTTTCAAGAACAATTTTTATGCTTGGCTGAAAAGTTCTCTTTGGCACATGAGAGTCAGCTGGAACATTGCACAACTTTTCAAAAGGAAGTGAAACGCAAGGAGAGCCAAGTGGCTCCATGTCCTCGTCCAAGAATGCCTCTCAAGGTGGTTTTTCGAGATGGCCAAGGGTCACTCCTCGAACTTGTGGCTTCGGGGAATCTTCGACAATACTGGGTAAAATGTCAGTCGGTCAACTGATATTTGATCCGCATGGTGGACACATTGGCCAGGCTCTGTACTGAAACTATTGAGTGAGATAATTGATTTCATCTATATTGAATCCTGGGGTCATTTGTCCTTTTCTTTTCTGCTGGCTGACATGTCTTTGGGGGTATCTCCCAAAAAGGTTTAGTTTCTCAGATGCCTCCATTAAAATTTGGACGAAACCCCATACTGACATGGAAAACAGCAGTTTCTACTGAACTTATGAAAAGCTTGAGAAAGTTACTTATTTTGGAAAGTTACTTATTTTGAAGCCCATCAATAATAATAATAATAATAATAATAATAATAATAATAGTAATAACATGATATGAGGATTTAAAGATCGAACCGCAAAGACTCTAGCACAAGCCAGTCAAGGTGGTCCCAGTGGTGATCGGCACACTGGGTGCAGTGCCTAAAGACCTTGGCCTGCACTTAAACACAATTGGCACTGACAAAATTACCATCTGCAAGTTGCAGAGGGCCACCTTACTGGGATCTGCACGCATTATTCGCCGATACATCACACAGTCTGAGACACTTGGGAAGTATCCGATGTGTGATCCACCCTTTGCCTACCCACTGAGGTGTTACTTATTGATCTACTCACCTTTGCATGTTTGCAAACTGCTAGGTTTGCAGGAGCTGGGGATAACAGCAGGAGCTCACTCTGTCCTGCAGATATGAACTGCCAACTTTTAGGTCAGTAAGTTCAGTGGCTCAATTGTTTAACCTGATTGATCTACTCCCTTTTGCATGTTTTTGAACTGCTAAGTTGGCAGGAGCTGGTGCTAACAGCAGGAGTTCACCCCGTCCCACAGATACGAACTGCCAACTTTCAGGTAAGCAAGTTCAGTGGCTCAATGGTTTAACCTGATTGATCTACTCATATTTGCATGCTTGCAAACTGCTAGGTTGGCAGGAGCTGGAGCTCACCCCGTCCTGTAGATACGAACTGCCAACCTTCAGGTCAGCAAGTTCAGTGGCTCAATGATTTAATCTGATTGATCTACTCACATTTGCATGTTTGCAAACTGCTAGGTTGGCAGGAGCTGGTGCTAACAGCAGGAGCTCACCCCATCCTGCAGATACGAACTGCCAACCTTCATGTCAGCAAGTTCAGCAGCTCAATGGTTTAACCCGCTGCACCACCCGCAGCCCTTGAAAACTCCATGTCCATGCTGACTAAGGCCCTTTCTACACTGCCATATAAAATCCAGATTAATTGCTTTGAACGGGATTATATGGCAGTCTAGACTCATTTAATACCATTCAAAGCAAATAATGTGTATTTTCTGCTTTGATAACCTGGATTATATGGCAGTCTAGATGAAGCCTAAGGTTTTTCGGAGTTGCAATAAAACCCAACCGTACCCTATCCAAGTTTGGAAGTTTGGCATCAAGACCTGGGGAGAACTTTTTGGGTCTTAGTGGCTATACTCTAAACATGGCAAGCACTTACCTCCAATTCGGCTGTCTTCTCTTGCCAGGTATCTCATCCACATCTGCCTTCCCTTTTCTTCATCACTGCAAGAGGCAAGAAGGCGAGAAGGTCAAAAGATGGCAATTCTTCAGCGGACATGGTTAGAAGTCTTTGTGACTGATGGATATTGAAACATTGGACTGGAAAGGGGAACTTCGAGCACCTATTTGGCCATGCAACTTAGTGGGAAATCTTTTCTGGGATTTGTAATTGGTTGATGGACCAGAACCAAGGAGTAATCATCATTAGCCCCTTTTCATTTTGGAGATGCTTTTGGAGATGTGTTCGGTCCGACCTTCAGTGTTGTTATTCCACATCTTTATGATTTGGATGATAGTTTGGATCTCTTTATGGATCCTATGTTTCATATTTTCATGAGTCTATACATCCTAATTATGTATGGCTTTCCCTCCTTTTGTGTTATTAAAGGCTTTCATGAACCACTGGGTTGTTGTGAGTTTTTCGGGCTGTATGGCCATGTTCTAGTAGCATTCTCTCCTGATGTTTCCTCTGCATCTTGGGTTAATGGCATCTTCAGAGGTTCTGTCAGCAGTGAAGCAAGTGGAGTGTATATCTATATGTGAGATGTCCAAGGTGGGAGAAAGTCAACTGGTGAGGGTATCAGCATAGAGGTAGCCTGGGCTTTGTTGCCTGGAGGCATCCTCTGTTTGGGATGTATTAACTGGCACTTGCCGGGGAAAGTGGAAGGAAAAGGGAAGAGGCGCCGACCAAGAGCAAGATGGATAGATGGCATCCTTGAACTGACTGGATTGACCTTGAAGGAGCTGGGGGTGGTGACGGCCGACAGGGAGCTCTGGCTTGGGCTGGTCCATGAGGTCACGAAGAGTCGGAGACGACTGAACAAATGAACAACCACAACAACTGGCACTTGATTGTTTGCAATTTGCAGCTTCTAGATACTCTTCAAGCTCATTCACATTAGCTTCAAAGCCATACACCCCGAAAATATCACAGTTTCCCTCGTTTTCCCATCCCTTGACTTTTTCCTATAGCTTTGGGACTTACGGGAGATGGTCCAGGCTGTCACTGCCACCACCTTTGGGGCGCACCAAGATGCGGTTCACCTCACTGTGGAGCCCATCTAGAAGGAAACGCAGGAATTCCTGGGCATCTTGCTGGCTGCAAAGAGGAGGGAAGAGTCAGGTGTCAATCAACCGAGAGACAGGTGAGATCAAATGAATGTTGGGTTTGAACCTCAATGGAGTGTTGGGTTCGAAGCATCTACGCTGCTATATAAAATCCAGATTGTTTGCTTTGGACTGGATTATGCGGCAGTGTAGACGAGGCATGGGCAAACTTGGGCCCTCCAGGTGTTTTGGACTTCAACTCCCACAATTCCTTACAGCCTCAGGCCCCTTCCTTTTCTGCTAGTTGAAGTCCAAAACACCCGGAGGCCCAAGTTTGCCCATGCCTGGTGTAGACTCATATAATCCAGTTCCAGATAATCTGGATTTTATATGGCAGTGTAGCTGGATCCTTAATCCTTCAACATGACTCTATGGGTAACTTCATTTTTGGGAAGGCTGGGAGGCTTTAGGGAAGCCTTATACTTTGGTTTTCTTTTGAGGGAGATAAAGTAGGACAATAACGATAATAATAATAATAATAATAATAATAATAATAATAATAATAATAACATTCCTCTCCAGATTCCATTATTATGCTCCTTTTCAGATTCTGAGCAGATCCTGGGAAGTGTTACATGTCAAACCACAACTCCCAGAATCCTTCCAGAATCCTTCCAGGTAAACAACTCCCAGAATCCTTCCAAGTAAACAACTCCCAGAATCCTTCCAGGTAAACAACTCCCAGAATCCTTCCAAGTAAACAACTCCCAGAATCCTTCCAGGTAAACAACTCCCAGAAACCTTCCAGGTAAACAACTCCCAGAATCCTTCCAGGTAAACAGGACCATGGGGCTGTGGTGGTACAACAGGTCAAACTGTTGAGCTGCTGAGCTTGCTAACCTGAGGGTTAGTAGTTTGAATCTGTGAGATGGGGTGAGCTCCCACTCTCAGCCGCAGCTCCTGCCTACCTAGCAATTTGAAAACATGCAAATTTGAGTTGATAAATAGGTACCGCTTCAGCGGGAAGGTAAAAGGGCACCCCACAAAGTAATGACCAGGAGGTATCTACAGACAACGCAGGCTCCTTGGCTTGGAAATGGAGATGAGCACCTCCCACAGAGCTGGTATTAAAAGGGGAAGCCTTTGCCTTTGTCTGTGTATTTGTGTTTCATTGTGTGTTTCAAAGACATTGAATGTTTGCCTAAGTCTGTATTTATGCTGGAATCGCTCTGAATCCCCTCGGGAATACAAATAAAGTTTTGTTGCTGATGCTGTTGTTATTATTATTTCATACAAACAAGATTAGTACACAACAAACAAAATCATTATGCTGGCTTTTGTATAGGATCACACATCCGACACTTCCCAAGTGTCTAGGATTGTGTCATGTATCGGCGAATTATGTGTGCAGATCAGAGTAGGGTGGCCTTTTGCAGCTGGCAGATGGTAATTTTGACAGCGCCGGTTGTTTTTAAATGCAGGCCAAGGTCTGTAGGCACTGCACCCAGTGTGCAAATCACCACTGGGACCACCTTGATTGGCTTGTGCCAGAGTCCTTGCAGTTCAATCTTTAAATCCTTATTGTTGTTGTTGTTGTTGTTGTTGTTGTTGTTGTTGTTGTTGTTATGGCTGGGGGATTCTGGGAGCTGGAGTGCAAAAGCATGAATTTTCCTGAGATGTTTGTTTTGGAAGACGAATGGCTTAAAGTCAAAGCTCATCTCAAGCTGAAAGTTTAATATGAATAGCTAACTATAATATACAGCTACCTCTCCTCATTCGTGAAGCACCCCCTAACCATCCAATGCTCAAACCATCACACTGCCCTGGCTCACATGTAAACAATGATTTCCAGGGAAATTAATTTATTGAGATCAAAGGAAAAGAGAAAAAAAGAGGAATCAAGAGCCTCTCTTACTTGTAACCCACAAAGCGGGGCGCATATCTTTGAATCTGCGTCTTGAATTCGGAAGGACTCACAGATTCGTTGGGAGACGACGTCCACAAGGCTTGGATGAGCTTGGCAAACTCTGGGTGGGAAAAGCAGGTCAAAGGAAGAGAGAGAAGCCCAAGAGGTTAGTTTTGCAAGGCAAGGAGGGCCTGGCACAGAATACATTTGGCAACCATGACAGAAGAAATGAATCAAGGTCATGCCTTCCTCCCTCATTGCATACATATATGTGGCTAAATGTAATCATGATGGCACAAGTTATGAACGAGGAAGGACATACAAGTTAGAAGAGGCTGGAGCAGTTTGCTTTTGCCTCTACACCAATGGTTCTCAGCCTTCCTAATGTTGCAACCCCTTAATACAGTTTCTTATGTTGTGGTGATGCCCAACCATAACAGTATTTTCGTTGCTACTTCGTAACTGTAATTTTGCTACTGTTATGAATCGTAATGTCAATATCTGATATGCAGGATTTTTATTCACTGGACCAAACTTGACATAAATACTCGACACACCCAAATTTGAATACTGTTGGGATTGGAGAGGAATTATTTTATAATTTGGGAGTTGTATTGCTGGGATTTATAGTTAACCTACAATCAAAGAGCATTCTGAACTCCACCAATGATGGAATTGATCCAAACTTGGCACACAGAACTCCTATGACTAACAGAAAATACTGAAAGAGTCTGGTGGGCATTGACCTTGAGTTCTGGAGTTGTAGTTCAACTACATCCAGACTCAAATAATGACGGATCTAGACCAAACTTCATGAATACTCAATATGCCCAAATGTGAACACTGGTGGGGTTTGTGGAAAATAGACCTTGACATTTGGGAGTTACAGTTGCTGGGTTTATAGTTCACCCACAATCAAAACATTGTGAAACCCACCAACAATGGAATTGAACCAAACTTGGGACACTGAACTCCCATAACCAACAGAAAATACTGAAAGGATTTGGTGGGCAATGATCTTGAATTTTGGAGTTGTAGTTCACCTACATCCAGAGAGCATTGTGGACTCAAACAATGATGGATCTGGACCAAACTTGGCACGAATACTCAATATGCCCAAATATGAACACTGGTGGAGTTTGGGTGAAAATAGACTTTGACATTTGGGAGTTGTTGTTGCTAGGATTTATAGTTCACCTACAATCAAAGAGCACTCTGAACCCAGCCCACAAAGGATGTGTACCAAAATTGGCACAATATTTACATGGCCAGCATTGAATTCTGGAGGGATTTGGAAGGGGTGTGTGTCTGTTTTTGAATTTGCACAACCGCTTACCTGCCATGAGGTTCATTTGCATCCGGCTGTTGTTGTTGAGGTCGCGGACATACTGGTTCTGCAGACAGTAATCCCGAAGCTCTTTGGTGTTGCTCAGACACTGCAGGATGGAGTTCATGAAACACTGTGGGTTGGGAGACAAGAAAGAAAGGTAAAGCAACGGCCTTTTGGCACCAATGTTGACGTGTATCTGCCTTCAAGAATCAGCATAATGTAGTGGTTTGAATGTTGGCCTACGACTTCGGAGACCTGGGTTTGAATTTGCGGAATGACCTTGAAACCCACTGGATGGCCTTGAGAAAGACACTCTCTCTCAGCCTCAAGGGACAGCAATGGCACATTCTTCTGAATCAATTCTGCCAGGAAAACTTTGTGATAATTTCACATTAAGGTCTCCATAATGTTGGAATTGACTTGAAGGCAGGTAGCAACAACGAGGTGAGTATCGATGTGATAAGGGGCCAAATCTAGTTCATAAATGCAAATAAATCCTCTGTACATTTTAGAATCAACACAGTTTGCATCACCTTGACTACTACTGGAATCCTGGGAGTTGTAGTTTGGTGAGGCACACACACTCTTGAGCAGGGAAGGTAAAAGACCTTGTAAAATTACAGCTCCCAGGATTCCATAGCATTGAGCCACAACAGTTCAAGTGGTGCCAAACAACACTCATTGTACAGTGTAGGTGCATCCTTATCGAAAAGGGCAGTGCTTTCACTTTGGAAGGCCAATGCCAGGCAGTTTCCGGAGACATTTGCGCAACTATCGTCAGAGCTTCTTCTTTCTATGGAAATTTTAAAAATGCAGGTAAACAAGGGGTTTCCCAGCAGTGTCATCCAAAAAGAGGAACCCAGTTGCAAAGAGCTGAGGAAAATCATGTGGAAACTTCCGGTACGTGCCTAAAAGCACACCTCAAGGGCTCACAGGAACCTTTTGCAATAATACGAATGGTAAATAATATGAATCTGCTTGGCATGGCTTAGAAACCCAGTGCAGATGACGTAGATGGGGAAAGATCTGAACATTGGTGGGTCAACTCTCCATTGCCCTAAATCTCAAAGACCCCAATACACCACAATTTGAGAGGAGAAAACTGGTGGGAGAGGCTTGAAATTCCTACAGCTGTATCTATATAACAAACATATATTATACCAGCTGTCCCCTGCCATGTGTTATTGTGGCCCAGTCTGTGTATATTTGTATATGTGTGTGTATATATTTGTGAATATGTGTATATGTGGTTTTGCACATATGTTGTAATGTAATTTTGTTTTTTTGCCTTTTTAAGTCCCTTCCACTGTGTTTTTCCATGTTTTTATGAGCGATGGTCACTTGTTGGCCTGATTGGTGTCTTGTGTCCAAATTTGGTGCCAATTCATCCTGTGGTTTTTGAGTTATGTTAATCCCACATACGAACATTACATTTTTATTTATATAGATTAGTGAGAAGAGAGCTTTTATTCAGTGTTGTGGTTTAAGAGTCTGGATCAGGCATGGCCAAACTTCAGCCATCCAGGTATTTTGGACTTCAACTCCCACAATTCCTAACAGCCGGTAGCCTATCAGGAATTGTGGAAGTCCAAAATACCTATAGGGCTGAAGTTGGCCCATGCCTGGTCTGGATTATGATGAGGGGAATCCTCAGTGTGCTTCTATTCTCTGTCATCTTCATACTAAATGGGCCCAGCAGAGCTTTTTTTCTTTTGGCCTCAGTCTTCTCATCCGTGAAATGGGAACAATTTCCACAGTAGAGAGCAAAGAAGCAAAAATATCTTGCAGATTGGGATAAGGACTTTGTGGGACCTTTACCTCTCCAAGGAAAAAAAAAGATGCACCCATATTATTTTATACTGCTTTAATGTTTGAGTCTGTGAGCTATCGCCAGAAGTGCTTCTGAGAAACATCCAACAGCCAAGATCCTATCCATTCCTTCCATCTAAGCCACAACTCCCATGTTTCTCCTAAGCATCAGGACAGATGGTTGAATCAATCAATGTGCAAGCATGGAGAGGAAAGATGTCCAAAGGAGAGTAAAGGGGTGGACTTACAGTGTTGCCGAGGTTGCGGAGGCCGGTCAAACCCTGCACCGTTTTGGAGCTCTGCGGAGAAAGAAAAAGAAGTGTGTGAGAATGCAACCATTTCAGAGAGACCAATGGTACCAGGAAACACAATCCAAAGGCAAAATGTAGGGAGAAATGGCAACTGCTTCTATACCACATTTGTATATGTGAGCCTCCCAGATCTTTATTATAAGCCTTAAACTTTGATACATTATTAATACAAGGTGGCTGATTCCGTCACAGACATCACATGCAACTCCTGGCATGATTCTATCAGCGTTGCCACCGAAAAATCCTGCAAATCTCTTGGGAAGACAGGCGGACAAATGTCAGCGTACTGGAAGAAGAAGCAAAGACCACCAGCATTGAAGTGATGCTCCTCCACCATCAACTCCACTGGACTGAAGGAGACGTTGTCCGAATGCCCGATCACCGTCTCCCAAAGCAGCTACTCTACTCCCAACTCAAGAACAGGAAATGTGGATAGTAAAAATACTAGAAATAAGAAATATGGACAGGCTGACATACCTTATCCCCAAAAGCAAGGGAAACCCAATGAAAGAAACTGACTGGAGCCTAGTAACGGGATATTTAAAACAAGATAATAGAAGGATAATGATCTGAAAAACCTAAAATTTACACCTGAGTCAAATCAAGAAGAAAGGGAGAAGTAAATAAGAAGAAGCAAAGGAGGAAAAAGGCAAAAATCTCAAAGAAGATGCTCGGAAGTCACAACTTGAGAAAACAATTATGATTTTTTAAATGTTTTCTTTTGTTGTGTTGGTTTTTTTTATTTTATTTTTTTTCTTGCCCCCCCCCCCTTCTCTTTTCCCTTTCTTATTTTGCTTTCTCTCTCTCTAATTTATTTCATTTTGTGTTTGGCATATCCTTCTTCGGATTTTACCTTGCACGGAAATACTCAATAAAGATGATTTTTTTTTAAAAAAAAGAACAGGAAACGTAATTGTTGCTGGACAGGAAAAGGGATTTAAAGATGGGCTTAAAGGCAACCTCAAAAACTGTGGCATAGACACTGAGAACTGGGAAGCCCTGGCCCTTGAGCGCTCTAACTGGAGGTCAGCTGTGACCAGCAGTGCTGCAGAATTCAAAGAGGTACGAATGGAGGGTGAAAGGGAGAAACATGCCAAGAGGAAGGCATGTCAAGCCAACCCTGATGAGGACCGCCTTCCACCTGGAAAGCAATGTCTCACTGCAGGAGAAGATACGGATCAAGAATAGGGCTCCACAGCCACCTACGGACCCACCACCAAGACACTACACTTGGAGTACCATCATCCTCTGGTTACAAGGGATCATCTAAACAAAAACACAAACACGATTCCGGAGACATGACTGGCATATGTATTAGTCTGTATTCTTTTCCGCATTGCTTCACCGAAGCAAATAAACGCAGGTTCCTTATGCAGGATTCCAAAATCTGAAGTTCTTTGTTCCCAGGTGTATCTGTGGGAGTGATGCCTTTGCTTTCTGTTGGCTCCATGCGCACCAGCTTTGTTGCATGCACAAAAAACACCATAAGCAACATGGTATCAAACTGCTTTAATTGTATGGTGTGGATTTATTCTAAAAAGCATTCAGGCAATGGATTTTCTGAAATGTTCTTTCTTACCAGGTATTTAATAGCACCCGAGCCATGCTGTTCCAACGCCATGCTTTTTTCTAACTATTTTCGCACTCTGTGTCCATGTTCTTTTTCTCCCCTCTCCTTGCTTTGGGTTTATTTTTATGCAGACACCGTTTTCAAGGGCAAACAAGGGCCTGCTTTGCCAAAATAGCTTAAAGAAACAAATAATTAAGAATGAACCCGAGACAAGGCTTCGGGCGCCCGGCCAAAGGCCGAGGAAGAACATGCAGCGCAAGGGAGTTGCCAGGTGTTTGCATCAATTCGTAGTGTGCTCAGAGGAGGGTAAAGTCCCGTTTCCGTTACATGTGCCATGCCAAAGTTGGCACGTTTGGGGCACCGGCAACACCTTGGCTGTTTATTGGACCTGGCAAGCGGACTCTGGCCGCGAATGTTCGGAGCGCATCCAGCTTGGCCGCCAGCACTGGAACAGAGGTCGGTTTGGCCTTGCTCAGTCTCCTTGAAGTAGTAGTTTTATAAGGTCTGTAGCCTTCTTTGGTGCCTTGCCAAACTAGAAACCCTATGATTCCATAGACCTGAGTCATGGCAGTTGAAATGGTGTCAAACTGCAGTCATTCTACAGTGTGGATGCACCCAATTTGAGTAGAAGTATACTGTCAAGTGTGCTTTCTTTTGCACGATCTCCTTGAATGAATCAGGGCATCGTTATTATTTGACAGCCATTGGATTTAGTGGTTTGAACACCGGACAATGACTTTGGAAACCAGGGTTCGAATGCTGCTTGGAATGGAGACCCATTGGGTGACCTTGGATGAGTACCACTCTCTCAGCCTCAATCACACCACAAAGACCTTTCAGTTGCTTCGTCAATTGGCTCCCTGGGTTAAACTGCTGAGCTGCTGAACTTGCTGACCAAAAGTTGGCGATTTGAATCCCTGGAGTGGGGTGAGCTCCCACTGTTAGCCCCAGCTTTTGTCAACCTAGCAGTTCGAAAACATGCAAATGTGAGTAGATCAATAGGTAGCACTTCTGTGGGAAAGTAACGACACTCCATGCAGTCATGCCGGCCACATGACTTTGGAGGTGTCTATGGACAACGCTGGCTCTTCGGCTTAGAAATGGAGATGAGCACCAACCCCCTGAGTTGGACACAACTACACTTAATATCAGAGGAAATTCTATCTTTATCTAGGATCACCATAGGTCAGAAATATCTTGTTGGCACACAACAGCAATGGTGCTGCTTTGCTCCTTTGATGCTGATCTATATTCGGGGCTCAGGGGGTTAAACCTGGAGCTGGGTTCTACATTTTGTCCTCATTGCTGGCATCCCAGAAAGTGAGGAGGAGGAAGAGAAGAGGAAGGGGAGAGGGACCGCTGTGCCAGCGGCTCCAAAATAGCAGCACTCAGCGTGCGAATGTAGGAGGGAAAGCAGCACTCCCCTCCTGTCCCTGACAACAGCCCAAAATAGACCGGCTCCAAATGGCACAAAGCTTGCCTCGAACAGCACAGCTTCACAGCATGTTGCTTACATGCTGCGGTGTGCAAAACATTGGGCTCCCTTCCTCCATTTCTTGTGATGTACGGAGCATAGTGCGCTGGAAACCAGGATTTGAATCCCTGCTCAGTCATAGAAGCCCACTGGGAGACTTTGGGTGAGTCACACTCTCTCAGCCTCAGAGGGAGCTGGAGCCAAATTCCCTCTGCCTAGGAAACCGTGTGATCAGTTCATCACAGGGTCATCATGAGTCAGAAGCAGAATGAAGGCAATGACAACAGATTTGGGCCTTCTTGCCAAGCATTTCTCATATCTGCGTATGTGCAAACACAAGCATTCCAAACCTGAATGAAAACAAAAGCTGAAATCCAAAACAATGCCAGTCCCAAGCATTTTGGAGAAGGCAAACTCAAGCTTTCAAAGATCCATTGCCACCTTCACCAGGCGGCGGTGTTCAAAATGCTCTCTGGACCATCCTCCAAAAAATCTGGTGCTCTGACAAATTTGTGAACATCCTGTGGCTCCTCCATGATGACATGATGGCAATGGTCCTGGACAGCAATGGCTCCCAAAGTGACCCATTTAAGGTGGAATCAGGTGTCAAACAAGGATGTGTTATTGCCCCAACCTTATTTTTCATCTTAATCGCTATGATACTTCATCTTGTTGACGGGAAGCTACCCACCGGAGTGGAAATCATCTATCGTACAGATGGCAAGCTATTTAACCTCTGCAGACTGAAAGCCAAAACCAAGGTTATAACAACATCTGTTATAGAACTCCAGTATGCTGATGACATCATCATCTGTGCACATTCAGAAGAAGACCAACAAGCCACTCTAAACACCTGTGCAGAAGCATATGAGAAGCTCGGTCTGTTTGAACATCAAGAAAACCAAAGTGCTCTTCCAGTAATCACCAGGCAATCCCTTTACAATGCCAGAAATACAGCTTAATGGTGTACCGTTAGAAAATGTTGACCATTTCTGCTCCCTTGGCAGCCATCTCTCCACAAAAGTCAACATTGACACTGAAATTCAACACCGCCTGAGCTCTGCAAGTGCAACATTTTTCTGAATGATGCAGAGAGTGTTTGAGGACCAGGACATCCATAGGGAGACCAAGGTGCTTGTTTATTAAGCGATTATCCTCCCAACCCTGCTATATGCCTGTGAGATGTGGACTGTCTACAGATGTCACACACAACTCCTGGAATGATTCCATCAGTGTTGCCTCCAGAAAATCTTACAAATCTCTTGGGAAGACAAGTGGACAAATGTCAGCATGCTGAAAGAAGCAAAGACCATCAGCATTGAAGTGATGGTCCTCCGCTGGACCGGCCATGTTGTCCGGATGCCCGACCACCATCTCCCAAAGTAGTTGCTCTATTCCGAACTCAAGAACGGAAAACGGAATGTTGGTGGGCAGGAAAAGAGATTTAAAGATGGGCTCAAAGACAACCTTAAAAACGATGGCATAGATAAGGAGAACTGGGAAGTCCTGGCCCTTGAGTGCTCCAGCTGGAGGTCAGCTGTGACCAGCAGTGCTGCAGAATTTGAAGAGGCGTGAATGGGGGGTGAGAGAGAGAAACGTACCAAGAGGAAGGCGCGCCAAGCCAACCTCAACTGGGATCGCCTTCCACCTGGAAACCAATGCCCTCACTGTGGGAGAAGATGCAGATCAAGAATAGGGCTCCACAGTCACCACCAGCACCCCAATCTTGGAAGACAATCCTACTCGGACAACGAGGGATCACCTAAGTAAGTTCAAAATGGACAGAATTCTTGTTTTGGAGAGGCAATTGATCCCTTTTGCTTCCACTTTCTTTGTCATGACACCCCTGGATAGGTTATGACATGGTTCCACAAAACCTTTCTCTCTTTCCTTGCACAGTCTCTCCTCTCTTTTCCCAGCCAGCTTGGCTCGGCCTCAGCTGCTGTGTGCAGTCAAAGCAAGGGAAGCCACAGAGGCGCTGAGCTGTTCATTGAGGGGGGAGGAAGAGAGAAGAACTGTCAGCTCTTACGTAACGGCCCTGGCTCCGTTCATCCGGTGAATAAAGGAGGTTGGCTGGCTCTGGGACTCAAGTGCCACAACCAGGGGAGGGAGCCCATTACATAAGGGCAACACAAAGGGAGTTTCTCAAAGGGCACCGACCCAACAAGGTCAGGGAAAGCCCCAGAGTAGGGAAGCATAAAAAGAAGAAGGAAAGGAAGGGGATGGACATCAACAAGCAGCAAAATAGGATCATTATGATGTGCCTGCAAGCTGTTTCCAAATTTTGCTGACCTTATCATAGGGATTCCTTGGCTTTTGCCTTGGTGAGGGCTGAGAGAGTGCGGCTTGCCCAAGGTCACCCAGTGGGTTGCCTTGACCAAGTGTAATTCAAACCCTAGCAAATTATATATTTTTTACTTTTTATGCTATGTACATATTAAATTTGGAGTCCCTGATAGTGCAGTGGATTAAACCACTGAGCTGCTCAACTTGCTGACCAAAATGTTGGCAGTTCAAATCTGGGGAATGGGGTGAGCTCTTGCTGTTAGCCCCAGCTTCTGCCAACCTAGCAATAAGAAAACATGCACATGTGAGTAGACCAATAGGTACCACTTTGGCGGGAAGGTCCATGCAGTCATGCCGGCCACATGACCTTGGAGGTGTCTATGGATAACACCGGCTCTTCAGCTTAGAAATGGAGATGAGCACCACCCACCAGAATCGGACATGACTAGACTTAATGTCAAGGGAAACCTTTACCTTCACCTAAAACCCATAACAGACCTGTAGCTCCAATGGTATGAAGGCCTTGAATGTAGCCTCCAAAAAAGTGTTTTCTATAGGATGCATTATGGCAAAACCTGTTAAGGTGAACCTGTTTGTTGTCAGTAGCCATAGAATCATATAATCATAGAGTTGGAAGAGACCTCATGGACCATCCAGTCCAACCCCATTCTGCCAAGAAGCAGGAATATTGCATTCAAAGCACCCCTGACAGATGCCCATCCGGCCTCTGTTTAAAAGCTTCCAAAGAAGGAGCCTCTACCATACTCCGGGGCAGAGAGTTCCACTGTTGAACAGCTCTCACATGAAGTTCTTCCTAATGTTCAGATGGAATCTCCTTTCTTGTAGTTTGAAGCCGTTGCTCCATTGCGTCCTAGTCTCCAAGGAAGCAGAAAACAAGCTTGCTCCCTCCTCCCTATGACTTCCCCTCACATATTTATACATGGCTATCATATCTCCTCTCAGCCTTCTTCAGGCTAAACATGCCCAGCTCTTTAAGCCGCTCCTCATAGGGCTTGTTCTCCAGACCCTTGATCATTTTAGTCGCTCTCCTCTGAACACATTCCAGCTTGTCAATATCTCCCTTCAATTGTGGTGCCCAGAATTGGACACAATATTCCAGGTGTGATATAACCAATTCAGAATAGAGCATGGGGAGCGACTTCCCTGGATCTAGACAAACTGCATTACAGCCATTTGAAGGTAATTTCTCTGTGGCCTGTTGGCATTTCTTCATTCCGTGGTAGAATATAGGAGTAGGTGTTGCTTGGGGAAAGCGCATGATGTGCAGGAAAAGATAGGAGTAGATAAATAGGGACCACTCTGGAGGGAAGGTAACGGCGCTCTATGCAGTCATGCCGGCCGCATGACCTTGGAGGCGTCTATGGATAACACCGGCTCTTCAGCTTAGAAATGGAGATGAGCACCACCCACCAGAGTTGGACTTGACCAGACTTAACGTCAGGGGAAACCTTTACTTTTGTTTTAAAACACAACGAACACAGGTGAGCAGCAAGAGAGCAAAGTGGAACCAGTATTGTGATGTGCCATTTCCAGCCTTTGGCGACCTGAACACTGCATTTTCTAGGCAAGATTTGCCTGGAGGCTTTCGCCTTAGTTTTTCTCTGAGACAGTGTGATGTGTTCATGGTCACCCAGTGAGGATTTGAACTCTGGTCTTCAGAGATACTCCAATGATCACCCCATGGTATTTTTTTTGGAGTAGGAATGACCCTTGGCACACTGAATGTGAATGGATAGAAACGTGCATATGTCGACGGTCTCTGTGCATTAAAAAGCCTTTAAGTACAGTAAGAGAGGGTCAAAGGTGAAAGGCTAACTAGTCATAATCTGATCTCAAAACATGCCTCTTGGATCAGGAAAGGGCGACGGTCAGACTTGTAGGATCGACTTTGCTCTCTTGCTGCTCACCTGTGTTCGTTGTGTTTTAAAACAAAGGTAAAGGTTTCTCCTGACATTAAGTCTGGTGGGTGGTGCTCATCTCCATTTCTAAGCTGAAGAGCCGGTGTTATCCATAGACGCCTCCAAGGTCATGCGGCCGGCATGACTGCATAGAGTGCCGTTACCTTCCCTCCGGAGTGGTACCTATTGACCTAATCCTATCGTTTCCTGCACATCATGCACTTTGCCCAAGCAACACCTGTTCTCATGTTCAACCACCGAATGAAGAAATGCCAACAGGCCACAGAGAAATGGCCTTCAAATGGCCGTGATGCAGTTTGTCTAGATCCAGGGAAGTCATGCTCCCCATGCGCTATTCTGCCTTGGTCGGACCACACCTGGAATATTGTGTCCAATTCTGGGCACCACAATTCAAGAGAGATATTGACAAGCTGGAATGTATCCAGAGGAGGGCGACTAAAATGATCAAGGGTCTGGAGAACAAGCCCTATGAGGAGCGGCTTAAAGAGCTGGGCATGTTTAGCCTGAAGAAGGCTAAGAGGAGACATGATAGCCATGTATAAATACATGGGAGGAAGTCATAGGGAGAAGGAGTACGCTTGTTTTCTCCTGCCCTGGAGACAAGGACGCAACAAACTACAAGAGAGGAGATTCCATCTGAACATGAGGAAGACTTCTTGACTGTGAGAGCTGTTCAGCAGTGGAACTCTCTGCCCTGGAGTGTGGTGGAGGCTCCTTCTTTGGAGACTTTGAAACAGAGGCTGGATGGCCATCTGTCGGGGGTGCTTTGAATGCAATTTTCCTGCTTCTTGGCAGAAAGGGGTTGGACTGGATGGCCCATGAGGTCTCTTCCAACTCTATGATTCTTTGACTTACTCTTCCGATTGGGAGTCCTGAAACCCACTAACTGCAGCCAGGTACAAAATGATAAGACAAACAGATTATCTCTGAGCACATGCAAAGTTTTGGAATTGGTGTATAGCACCAAAATCACGCTCTCATGTCCTTCCCATAAGGAAGAAATCCATAACTGGTTCCTCCCTTTCTTCCCCTCCCTGACAATTTACGGTAGTTTCGGAAAGGAAAACATTTTAGAAGTCGCTGTGTTTTCGTTTCCGCAGACAAAGCCGGAAGCCTTTTGGTCACCTTCGGGTCAAATTGCAGCCCAAATTCCAGAAGATGTTCAGACTTGCCACAACAGCAGAAACAAATGCTGGGCAGGTAAATAGCTGGGGGCAGTTACCTTTTGCTTCATACTGTGTTCCAAAATGGAAACTAAGGGAGGGATGTCCCTTTGCTTTCACTAAGATTGCAGATCTCCCTGTTTGCCATAGTGGCAGCATGGATGACCCGCTTTCTTCTATTCCTATGCGACTATATGTTCTATCCACCTTATTGATCAGTCTATCCTTTAACTCGTTTCGCATATTGGCCCCTCCCCCCAAAAAGAGTATGTTGTTGCTTATGATGCTTGAAAATGAACAAAATCTGGCAACCAGTATTTTAAAAAACTCTAAAATTACAACAGCAAAACAACAGAGGGGAAACAATCAGGCACATCTAATCACCTCTCAAGAAAAGATTGCCCCAGGCACTGCCAGGCCATCAAATGCTAATCAAGGTGGTCTGTTGAAACATTCACACCCAGCTTCAACAGACAAGAGTTCTTTGCCCCACCCTGGTCATTCCACAGATAAATAAACCCATTTTCCTAGTTCCAATAGACATCACTACCTCTGAGGATGCTTGCCATAGATGCAGGCGAAACGTCAGGAGAGAATGCCTCTAGAACATGGCCATATAGCCCGAAAAAACCTACAACAACCCAATGATTCCGGCCATGAAAGCCTTTGACAATACTTTATTATTGTTTATGCTGTTTTATGCTGTTTTATGCTGTTTTTATGCGATAATATGTTACTTCTGTTTTTAATTGTATGTTGCCTTGGGCTTGGCCCCATGTAAGCTGCCCTGGGTCCCCTCAGGGAGATGGGGATGGGGTAGAAAAATAAAGTTGTTGTTGTTGTTGTTGTTGTTGTTCTCCTCCCCCTCCTCCTCCTCCTCCCCCCTCCTCCTCCTCCTCCTCTATCTCGAACTCTAGCAGGTAGCAGGAATATGGGAAGCCACCTTATACAACATCAGATCTGATGTCTTGAAATTACCCATGCCAATTTTTTTTAATTCCAGAAAAATCCTACAGACCTACTAAGAAAATCCAACAAATGCTACGTTCAACAAAGAGCAAGAGGGATCCTCTCACCTCTGCAGGAGTCTACCATATACCATGCAGCTGTGGACAAGAAGTCTCCATAGGGACCCCTAAACGCAGCATTGTCCAGACACGAATCAAGGAACATGAAAGGCACTGCAGACTACTTCAACCTGAGATGTCAGCCATAGCAGAGCACCTGATGAACCAACCTGGACACAGCATATGATTTGAGAACACAGAAATGCTGGACCACTCTCACAACCACCATGTCAGGCTACACAGAGAAGCCATTGAAATCCACAAGCATGTGGACAATGTCAACAGAAAGGAGGAAACCATGAAAATGAACAAAATCTGGTGACCAGTATTTAAAAAACTCTAAAATTAGGAGAGTAAATAAAGAACAACATTAAGAAAACAGGAATTCTAGACAAGAATCAATCAGGACCAGCTAACACCTCCCAACAAAGGACTCCCCCAGGCAGGAAGCATCCAGACTTTGAACTTGCAAGGTCATTAAATGCTAATCAAGGTGGCCAACTGCAACACTCACACCTGCCTCCAAGACAAGAGTTCTTTCTCCCACCCTGGACATTCTTCCACAGATATATAAACCCCACTTGCCTAGTTTCCAACAGACCTCACAACCTCTGAGGATGCCTGCCATAGATGTGGGCAAAATGTCAGGAGAGAATGCTTCTGGAACATGGCCATACAGTCCGGAAAACTCACATCAACTCATCCTTGAAATTACTTTTTATTTCTCATATTGAGAGTGCCATCCCTTACCTGAAATATTCCACAATCCAAAATTGTCCCCTTAGATGGCTAAGACAGCAACTCCTTTGCTTTCTGAAGTTTCAATGCATGCCAGCCTGGTTTGATGCACACAGTTCTTTAAAATATCGTGCCCAAAACCATTTTCAATGTAGAATGTGCACATGAAACAGACTTGATTTGGGCCCCATTCCATAATATATCCCATGTTCTACATATTTATTTATTTACGACATTTATATGCCGCCCTTCTCACCCCGAAGGGGACTCAGAGCGGCTTAGAAGATATATATACATACAACATACTAAATTATTAGCATAATACAATATCAGTATTATATATTACTATATTGTACTATACCATTTTATTGTAATATTATTAGTAATATTACATGTGATATAAATATATAATTATAATATCACATTATTATTAATATTATACTGTATATATATATATATATATATATGTATTTATTTATATATATATATTTGTAATTCTATTCTAAATAAACAAACACCATTGTTGTATATTATATATTACTATATTTTACTATACCATTATATTGTAATATTATTAGTAATATTGCATGCAATATAAAATATACAATTATAATATCATATTATTATTATTATTATTACATTATATTCAAACACAGTCATTCTACAATTTGAAAAAATCTGAAATACCGAATCTTCTTATATATGAGTCCCTATATTGGTCTGTCTGTCTGTCTGTCTATCTATCTATCTATCTATCTATCTATCTATCTCTATTTCAATCATTATCTGTCTAAGGAACCTCTCAGTTTCGGCAGCCAGGTCATGGCTCTTCTAGGTTTCAGCCTTTTCCACCTGAAGATGATAAGGATTGAACCTGGGACTTTTTGCATGGAAAGCAAGGCACAGCTTCTCTTTACCTTGATCTCTGCCACCTCCTGACAGATATATATATGCCAGGGTACTTTAAGGCAACGGTCAGGTCAAAAATAATGCTATTTTTGGCATCTGGTTTTGCTATCAGCGGGCATTATCCTCGCTTTGACCCTCCTTTCCCAGGGCAAAGTTGCGGGTTGCGGCAACTGTCCAAAGTCCGTGCGACGAAATTGGTGTCACAGCAGAACTGAGAACCTTGGAGCTGCCAACCTCTCTCTACCAACCCGGCATCTACAACTTCTTTGCTCAGCTTCCTCTGCCCATGGGCAAAGTGTATGGAGCAGCCTCAAACACACACGGTGCAACACACACCCCCAAGCACCCCAAATTGGCCATCCTTGCCAATTCCAGCTAATAAGACCATGGTTATGGAAAGGCTGTGGACCATACCTTGGTTTTATTGAGCACCAGACCAACGAAGGTTGAGACCAGAAGGGATCCCGGCATGGGACTCTTGCTCCGCAGGTCTTTGGGCATGCGGAGAAAAGGCGAAGCGGGGGGCTCTTCGGGGAGGGTCACTGTGTAGGAATTCCTCATGCTGTGTCCTCCTTTTCTTCTCTGTGGCCCAAACTCCGAAAGAAGGCAAAGGCAGAGAGAAGGAACCCAGAGGTTGAAGCAGAAAGGGCTTTGCTTGGTGTCTTCTGCAGAGAACGAAATGCAGTATTGGGGGGATCTTGACAGACCCAACCCAACCAAGGTGAGATCTGAACCAACGTTGAGAAGGACAGCAAGCCAGCTTCTTTGGGCAAAGCAGAAAAACTTCCCCAGGTTCTTCTCCCTCTCCGTTCCACGATTGGGTCTATAAAGCCACTCCGGTGCCACTTTGTGCTTCCAATCACTTATATTTCAGAAGGTTTTTAAAAACTGGATCTTTGTGAGATGTCAGTCCAGGTGAAGCTCCTGCTGGAGGGATTCTTAGTAGAGCCAGCCTGACCAAAGTGAGATCTGAGCCAAAATTCAGAAGAATAAGGAGCCAGCTTCCTTGGGCAAAGGAGGAAAAAGTTTCCAAGGTTCTCCTCCAGTAGATTGGGTCGATAAAGCCACACTGGTGCCACTTTGTGTCTCTTTCAGAAGGTCTTCAAAAAGCAAGCCTCCTGAGCTGTCAGTGCAGGTGAAGGTGCTGCCTCCTGGCCCTGCACTTTTCTCTCTTTTGCCTCCTTCGGAATGTGCGCCCGAGCGGAGCTGCTGACGGCACCTGAACCTCTCTGACATCAACCCAAGGAGGTGGAAGAGGCACTGGGCAAGTCAGCCGAGGAGGGCCCCTCGAGGGAGGCTCCGACGCACAAAGAGAAAGGCCTCTTCCAAGCACCGGTGGGGGGAAGGCAGGGGGGACCTCTCTCTCAGCCTTGTCTCGGCCCACTTTGTGCTCTGTGCGGATGTCATAGCAACCGGCCTCAAGCAAGCTGGTGACTAAAAATGAGAAATAATATATATCCCTCAACCCACTCTAGCCACAGAATATGGGGAAATTGTCAAAGATTGAGCAAGGCCTGTATTTTTCATTTGTGTATCCGTTGCTCTTGTGTGTCTTTGCACCCTAAGGTGAACTAAACATTTCCACGCAAGCTTATTTATTTATTTACTAGCTGTCCCCTGCCACGCGTTGCTGTGGCCCAGTCTGTTGATCTGGAAAATTAAATAATGAGAAATGTTGGTTTCTAATATATGTAATTTCTTTCTGCTTGTGGGTAAACAGTATTTCTTGCTGTTTCTTTGTCAGTGTTGATGTGGAGAGTGTCTGGTTTGCCCACCCTGGAACATGCCACATATCATTGTCCTTCTTTAAGGGTCCCTTTCAAATCTAGGATACTATATCTGTGTGTGTATGAATCATCTATCTATCTATCTATCTATCTATCTATCTATCTATCTATCTATCTATCTATCTATCTCATCTATCTATCATCTATCTATTCTATCTATCTATCTATCTATCTATCTATCTATCTATCTATCTATCTATCTATCTATCTATCTATCTATCTATCTATCTATATTGATGGCTGGATGGCTCTTTGTCAGGAGGGCTTTGATTACGTTTTCTTGCCCTGATGAAGGGAGTTGGACTGGATGGCCTTAAGTATTTTCTGTTGGTCATGGGGGTTCTATGTTTGAAGTTTGCCCCGATTCTGTCATTCGTGGGGTTCAGAACGCTCTTTGATTGTCAGGTGAACTGTGAATCCCAGTGACTACAACTCCCAAATGTCAAGGTCTATTTCCCCCAAACTCCATCTGTGTTCATATTTGGCCATATTGAGTGCTTGTGCCAAGTTTGGTCCAGATCCATCATTGTTTGAGTCCACAGTGCTCTCTGGATGTAGGTGAACTACAACTCCCAAACTCAAGGTCAATGCCCACCAAACCCTTCCAGTATTTTCTGTTGGTCATGGGAGTTCTGTGTGCCAAGTTTGGTTCAATTCCATCATTGATGGAGTTCAGAATGCTCTTTGATTGTAGGTGAACTATAAATCCCAACAACTACAACTCCCAAATGACAAAATCATAATTTTTTGAGTGATGGTCACTCCTTGTGTTGTGAGACGTTTTGTTGCCAAATTTGGTGTAATTTCGTTCATTGGTTCTTTTGTTTTTAAGGTACTCATTATGCACAGAGAATTTTTATATATATAGATTGTACCCCAGCCTTCTCAGCAGCCAGAGGGGGGACTCAGGGCGGCTTACAGCCGGCACAATTTGATGCCACTACATAACAAATAATACATAGAGCAATTACCTATGAATAATACATTAAATTAGTTTTAAAAGTACATTGATAAAAGTGCAATAATATTGGCTGTCTAGCCTTATCTAGGGAACGAATTTAGTGAACGCAACACAATCGGAAGCCTATCCATAGTCCATATTCCATAGCCTTATCATCATTGTCATTGTCATCTGCAAGCTACCCAAAGGCCTGGTCACATAGCCACATTTTCAATTTCCTCCTGAAGGTGAGGAGGGATGTTGTTGATCTGATTTTGCTGGGGAGCGAGTTCCACAGGCGGGGAGCCACCACTGAGAAGGCCCCGTCCCTTGTCCCCGCCAAGCATGTTTGAGCCAAAGGTGGGGCCGAGAACAGGGCTACCCCAGAAGATCTTAAACTTCAAGGTGGGACGTAGAGGGAGATACGTTCGGACACGTAAGCTGGGCCAGAGTCGTATAGAGCTTTATCTAGCTGCTGCCCGTTGTACTAGTTGGATTTTCCAAGCAGTCTTCAGAGGCAGCCCCTCGTAGAGTGCGTTGCAGTAATCTATTTGGGATGTAACCAGAGCATGGACCACTGTGGCCAGATCAGGCTTCCCAAGGTACAAGTGCAGCTGACACACAAGTTTCAATTATGCAAAAGCTCTCCCAGCCATGAGTCCAGGATCACTCCCAAGCTGCGAACATGTGTCTTCACAGCCTAGCTGCTGCTCAGAATGGTTGGTGCACAATGTGCATTGCAGTCAGAAAGGTCATGTTGCTATGTTCTGGTATCACTGCCCACCAGTCCCTCTGTTTAACATATGCACAGCTGATAGGAGTCCAACGCATGAATCCAGTGTTCTGTTGCTCACAATAATCGCACAGAAAGACACATTCTGCCCAAACTCTGGCAAACCAGGACTGGAATAGGCAGAGAGCTCACTTCCGATGCCAAGAATAAGCTCAGAGGTCTCTTTTTTATTATCCTCCACTGTATTGAACCTCTGCCAGGATACTCAGTCCTCGTTGACAGTCCTTGGGGATAGAGCAAGGTTGTTATCATGAGCCTTGAAGTCATTTTAAAATGATGGTGTAAACCTTTCACTGGAAAGATGTGTTCAGAGGAGGTTTGCCTTGCTCCCCTGTTGGGCTGAGATAATGTGACTTGCCCAAGGTCCATGGCTGGGCAGGGACTTGAAACCTGGTCTTCAGTGCTACAGGTTTTCAATACTGCAGCTCAATGCCTGCATGGACTCTATACACCCATCTCCAAACCAAGCCATCGACCTATACATTGCTTAGTTGCATACTTAAGGAAAAAACCCATAACTCCAGAACCCATATTCCTGGCTTAGGGAGAAATTGTCTCAAGAAATCTAGATCAGTATTTCTCAACTTTCCTAATGCCGTGACCCCTTAATACAGTTCTCATGTTGTGGTGACCCTCAATATGAGGAACTGTTGGGGTCACCAACAGTTGACCCCCAACTGTAATTGGGGGTCAACTGTTGGTTGATATTTTATAACTGTAATTTTGCTACTGTTATGAATTGTCATGTAAATATCTGATATGCAGGTTGTATTTTCATTCGCTGGACCAGATTTGGCACAAATACCCAATACGCCCAAATTGGAATACTGATGGGGTTGAAGGGGTATTGATTTTGTCATTGCTGGGATTTATAGTTCACCTACAATCATAGAACATTTTGAACTCTACCAGTGATGGAATTGGACCAAACTCCCACATAGTTTGGTCCAATAGAACCCCCATGACCAACAGAAAATACTGGAAGAGTTTTGGTGGGCATTAACCTTGAGTTTTGGAGTTGTAGTTCACCTACATCCAGAGAGCACTGTGGACTCAAACAATGATGGATCTGGACCAAACTCCACAAATACTCAATATGCCCAAAAGTGAACACTGGTGGAGTTTGGGGGGAAATAGGCCTTGACATTTGGGAGTTGTAGTTGCTGGGATTTATAGTTCACCTATAATCAAAGAGCATTCTGAACTCCACCAATGATGAAAATGAACCAAACTTGGCACACAGAACTCCCATGATCAGCAGAAAATACTGGAAGGGTTTGGTGGGCATTGACCTTTGAGTTTTGGAGTTGTAGTTCACCTACATCCAGAGAGCACTGTGGACTCAAACAATGATGGATCTGGACCAAACTTGGCAAGAATACTCAGTATGCCCAAATGTGAACACTGGTGGGGTTTGGGGAAAATAGACATTTGAGAGTTGTAGTTGCTGGGATTTATAGTTCACCTACAATCAAAGAGCACTCTGAATTCAGACTACAATGGATCTGCACCAAACTTGGCACACTACCTACATGGCCAACATTGAATACCGATGGGGTTGTGGGGGGAGCTGTTTTTGAATTCTGCAAATTGTAGTTCACCAACACTGAAAAGCAAGAGAAGAACAGGTGGATAGATCTTCAGCCTTCTTTGCCAAAGGGGTTCCTAAGACCATCAGAAACAAGTGTTTTCTGGTGGTCTTTGGTGACCACTCTGAATCCCTCCTCACGACTCACCCAGGAATCCTGACATCCAGATTGCAAAACGTTGGAATACAGGATAGAGTCGTGCACTTTGATAGTCATTTTTGAATGATGGTGAACTTTTTACCGGAAAGATTTGTTCAGAGGAGGTTTGCCTTTGCTTTCCACTGAGGCTGAGAGAGTGTGACTTGCCCAAGGTCTCCCAGTGGGTTTCCATGGCTGAGTGGGGATTCGAACCTTGGTCTTCAAAGCTACTGTCCAATGCTTGTATAGACTCTATACACCGATCTCCAAAGCAAGACTTCTACCTACACCTAGCTTAGTTAGATACCTTAAGAACCCTACTCCTGCCCTAGGAAATCTAGATCTTTCAGACAATTCTGTGTCATGCTTGGCCCAGAAGTTACCAAAGACATGTCCGATGAAACTAACACATTTCTAAAGAGGATGGAAGTTAGGCCATTGAATGGAGTTTGGTGGTATTTCTACAGTTCCAGGTAACCATGGCCTAGCTGAGTTGCAACATGATGGCAACAGTCTTGGACAGCGATGGCTCCCAAAGTGACCCATTTAAGGTGGAATCAGGTGTCAAACAGGGATGTGTTATTGCCTCAACCTTATTTTCCATCTTCATTGCTATGATATTTCATCTTGTTGATGGGAAGCTTCCCACCAGAGTGGAAATCATCTATCAGACAGATGGCAAGCTGTTTAACCTCAGCAGACTGAAAGCCAAAACCAAGGTTACAACAACATCTGTTATAGAACTCCAATATGCTGATGACAATGTTGTCTGTGCGCATTCAGAAGAACACCTACAAGCCACTCTCAACACCTTCGCAGAAGCATACAAGAACTCGGCCTGTCGTTGAAGTTCGAGAAAACAAAAGTCCTCTTCCAGCAGTCACCAGCCAATGCCTCTCCAATGCCAGAGATTCAGCTTAATGGTGTAACATTAGAAAATGTTGACTATTTCTGCTCCTTTGGCAGCCACCTCTCCACAAAAGTCAACATTGACACTGAAATTCAACACTGCCTGAGCTCAGCGAGTGCAGCATTTTTCTGGATGAAGCAGAGAGTATTTGAGGACCAGGACATCCGTAGGGAGACCAAGATGCTTGTTTATAAAACTATTGTCCTCTCAACCCTGCTATAAGCTTGCGAGACATGGACTGTCTACAGACATCACATGCAACTCCTGGAACAATTCCATCAGTGTTGCTTCCAAAAAATCCTGCAAATCTCTTGGGAAGACAGCAGGACAAATGTCAGCATGCTGGAAGAAGCAAAGACCACCAGCATTGAAGCGATGGTCCTCCACCATCAACTCCGCTGGACCGGCCACGTTGTCCGGATGCCCGACCACCGTCTCCCAAAGCAGTTGCTCTACTCCGAACTCAAGAACGGAAAACGGAATGTTGGTGGACAGGAAAAGATATTGAAAGATGGGCTCAAAGCCAACCTTAAAAACTCTGGCATAGACACTGAGAACTGGGAAGCCCTGGCCCTTGAGCGCTCCAGCTGGAGGTCAGCTGTGACCAGCAGTGCTGCAGAATTTGAAGAGGCACGAATGGAGGGTAAAAGAGAGAAACGTGCCAAGAGGAAGGTGCATCAAGCCAACCCAGACCGCCTTCCACCTGGAAACCAATGCCCTCTCTGCGGGAGAAGATGCAGATCAAGAATAGGGCTCCACAGTCACCTACGGATCCACCACCAGTACCACGATCTTGGACGATACACCTACTCGGACAACAAGGGATCACCTAAATAAGTAAGTAAGGCCTAGCTGGGAACATGTGCCCCATGCTTTGAAAACTCTGCAGTCTGGAAATTTACTCTGAAGTTCATTGTCAACACAAGATATGACTGTGAAGCTCTGGATGGAATGAATCCAAGCTCGTGATTTAATGGCATTGACCCAGAGACGGCTGGCATTTTACGAGCCCAGGTGTAGAACACCTTTCTTTGTGAATGGATAACATTCCAAACAGGCAAGAATCAGCCATCTACATATGAGCACTATTCATACCCAAATTTTGTAGAAAGAGTGCCTCTGCGGGCACCTAGAGTGCATGGCCTATTTCCACAGTCACCTCTCATATAGCTAAAGCAATAGCAGAGAAGGATGCCATTTGGCCTCTGGAGAAAGGGAAACAAAACTCCATTTGGAGCCGTCTGCCTTTCCCTTTCAATAAAACCCAGCGCCCGCTCGATATGTTTTCGCAGCGCTTCCAACTGTCCTCCAACCAAATCTCTTTGTTGCCGACGCTGCAGAGAAGCTAAGTTTAGCTTGGATGAGGTGGAGCTATTTTTGGCAGCGTTAAAAATAAATCCAGAGAGCCGGGCTGGTGTGGCTTTTTGCGGCATTATTTATCTACGGGGATGAAAATCCCTTCGCCAGCATGTCGGTGTCACTCTGGTTAATGCAACTGTTGAGCACAGAGATGGAAAACACATGCACAGGACACACTGACGCATCGATAGATACAAATGCACCCCAATACACACAGGACTGGGATATATGTGGCACTATGTGCCATTAGAAGGTAAAGGTCTCCTCTGACCTTAAGTCCAGTTGTGTCGGACTCTGGGTTGGTGTTTCGAATCCAGGTAGCGGGGTGAGCTCCCACTGTTAGCCCCAGCTTCTGCCAACCTAGAGTAAAGGTAAAAGTTTGCCCCTGACATTAAAGTCCAGTTGTGTCTGGACTTATACTCTGGGGGGTGGTGCTCATCTCCATTTCTAAACCAAAAAGCCGGCATTGTCCGTAGACACCTCCAAGATCATGTGGTCAGCATGAGTGCATGGAACGCCGTTACATTCCCTCTGAGGCGGTATCTATTGATCTACTCGCATATTTTCGAACTGCTAGGTTGGCAGGAGCCTCTGGTGGTGCAATGGGTTAAACCACTGAGCTGCTGACTGGGGAGCGGGGTGAGCTCCTGCTGTTAGCCCCAGCTTCTGCCAACCTAGCCGTTTGAAAACATGCAAATGTGAGTAGATCAATAGGTATAGTGGGAAGGTAACGGTGTTCCATGCAATCATGCTGGCCACATGACCTTGGAGGTGTCTACGGACAACACCAGTTCTTCAGCCTAGAAATGGAGATGAGCATCTACTCACACTTGCATATTTTCGAACTGCTAGGTTGGCAGAAGCACCCGGTGGTGCAGTGGATTAAACCACTGAGCTGCTGACCAGGGAGTGGGGTGAGTTCCTGCTGTTAGCCGCAGCTTCTACCAACCTAGCAGTTCGGAAACATGCAAATGTGAGTAGATCAATAGGTACTGCTCCAGCGGTAAGGTAACGGAGTTCCATGCAATCATGCTGGCCACATGACCTTGGAGCTGTCTACGGACAATGCCAGCTCTTTGGCCTAAAAATGGAGTTGAGCACCAACCCCCCGAGTCAGACACAACTGGACTTAATGTCAGGGGAAAGCCAGGTAATGGCACTCCATGCAATCATGCCCGCCACATGACCTTGGAGGTGTCTATGGTCTCGAACTGCATTATATAGACGGTGTAGACACAGCCTTGGTTTAACGCGATGCAACCCAAGCTTTTCCCAGTCATTTGCATTATGACTGAATTGGGTTATGATGCATTCTGGTCTGGACAATCAAAAAAGAAAGAACCAAAAGACTGAGTGGAGAGAAATGGCAAACGAGATTATGAAACTCCTTGTAAATTCTCCGCTCTTCCCTGGAGTATTAAATCACCCCAGACATTGCAATATATACCTGGCTGGCAAACCACTTGCCAACAAGGCGGCACCAGGAAGCCATCCTGGGCTGGCTGTAACCCAGAGTGACCCACAAAAATGGCAAGTCAGAGCAACTCCTAGGTTTGCATTATGTAATATTTTTTTAATTTGATGGGAAACTCTGATTTTTTAAGCTTGTGCTTTGAGCGAGAAGGACGAGGAAAGCTTTGAGCATTTTGCAGAGTGGGGCAAAAATGGGGTGCGTCTACACCAGGTATGGGCAAACTTGGGCCCTCCAGGTGTTTTTGGACTTAGGAAGGGGCCTAAGGCTGTTAGGAATGGTGGGAGTTGAAGTCCAAAACACCTGGAGGGCCCAAGTTTGCCCATGCCTGATCTACACTGTAGAATAAACACAGCTTTGACACCACTTTGGCTCAATGCTCTAGAATCATGGGAGTTGTCGTTTTACAAGGTCTTGAGCCTTCTCTGGCAACGAGAGTTGGTGCCTCACCAAACAACATCTCCCACGATTTCACAGCACTGAGCCCTGGTAGTTCAAGTGGAATCAAACTGCATTAATTCTGCAGTTTAGATCAGGGGTCCTCAAACTTTTTAAACAGAGGGCCAGGTCGCAGTCCCTCAAATTGTTGGAGGGCCGGATTATAATTTGTAAAAAAGAAGAAGAAAAAGGAATGAATTCCTATGCACACTGCACATATCTTATTTGTAGTGCAAAACACACTGAAAAAAATACAATAATTAAAATGAATAATAATTTTAACAAATATAAACTTATTAGTATTTCAATGGGAAGTGTGGGCCTGCTTTTGGATGATGAGATAGGTTGTTCAATGTATTGTCGAAGGCTTTCATGGCCGGAATCACTGGTTGAAGGTTTTTTCGGGCTATATGGCCGTGTTAGAGAGGCATTCTCTCCTGACGTTTCGCCTGCATCTATGTATGGCAAGCATCCTCAGAGGTAGTGAGGTGACTTACTACCTCTGAGGATGCTTGCCACAGATGCAGGCAAAACGTCATGAGAGAATGCCTCTAGAACACGGCCATATAGCACGAAAAAACCTACAACAACCCAGATATATTGTATGTATATATACCTTGTAAGCTGCTCTGAGTCCCCTTTGGGGTGAGAAGGGTGGAATATAATGTCGTGTATATATATATATATGTGTGTGTGTGTGTGAGAGAGAGAGAAAGAGAGAGAGAGAGAGAGAGAGCCCAGTGGCGCAATGGGTTAAATCGCTGATCTGCTGAACTTGCCAACCAAAAGGTCAGCAGTTCGAATCCAAGGAGTGGGGTGAGCTCCTGCCATTAGCCCCAGCTTCTGCCAACACTGAAGTTCAAAAACATGCAAATGTGAGTAGATTAATAGGTACCAGTTCTGCAGGAAGGTAATGCCGCTCCATGCAGTCATACAGCAACATGACCTTGGAGATGTCTATGGACAATGCCGGCTCTTCAGCTCAGAAATGGAGATATTTTTTTGTCGTGTCAGGAGCGTGAGCACCACCCCACAGAGTAGGACACGATTAGACTTAATGTTGAGGGAAAACCTTTTCTTTAATACTAATATTAATACTAGTAATAATAACGATAATAAGGATTCAAGTTGAAACCAAGCATAAATGTCCTTGGGGCAGGGGGGAGATCATGCGCAAACAAATGCAAAAGATATGGTCTGGCCTTTCCTAGAATTTATCCATTTACCTTGCCTCTTATAGGTAAGCACACACACTATATTTAATTGCCGTATTGGGGGAATAGTAGGAAATAAATTGAACACATAGGGAAACAGATCTGGGCACCCAGAAGTCCTAAATCCACCCTGCAGCACATTTCAGCCCTCTCAGAATGAAGACGAAAGTGGAAAGTTACAAGCCTGCGCATGAGGTCAAGGGTTTACAAGACAAATTGCTCCTGCAAGAGAACACACGTTTCTGCAAAGCTGACCTGTCTCCAGGTGCATTAATTGCTCCGTTGTCCTGTCCCCTGTCAACGGGTTTATTGCAAACAGAACCAAGTCCCGTGGAAACTTCCCCGAGTTCGAGAAGCTGCTGACTACAGACAAACAAACAGATAACACTGTCTGGGAAGGGCTTAATTTTAATTTTAATAAATCTCAGGATTTAGTCCTCTAATCCTTTCTATTTGCCCTGGTGATGGAACCTCTGGGTATCTTTGTGACCAAGCCACTGATGCCTAAGGTTGTCTTCTCACTAATGTTTTGGAGATTGCACTAAGCTTATACATTAAGTGTTGCTCAAGTGTTGGAGGAGCAACTACTCTCCTTCATTTTCTTTCTTCCCTTCTCTTCCTTCTTCTTTCCTTTCTTTCCCTTCTTTTTCTCTTTTTTTCCTTCCCACCTCTAATAGCTTTCCCCTTTCCTTTCTTATCTTTTCCTATCCATTCCCTTCCTTCGTTAATTCTTTCTTCCTTCTTCCTCTTTTACTTCTCCTTTCCTTTCTTCCCTTCTTCTTCTCTTTTTCTTTTCTTCCCCCTTCTTTCCCTTCCCTTCCCCTTTCCTTCCTTCCTTCCTTCCTTCCTTCCTTCCTTCTTCCTTCCCTTCTCCCTCCTTTCTTCTCTTTCCTTTCTTTCCCTTCTTTTCCCCTTCTTTCCATCCTTCCTTCCCTCCCTATCTCCCTCCTTTACTTTTCTTTCCTTTCTTCCCTTCTCTTCCCCTTCTTTCCTTCCTTCCTCCCTTCCTATCTCCCTCCTTTACTTCTTCTTTCCTTTCTTTCCCTTTCCCCTTTCCTCCTTCCTTCCCTCCCCCTTCTCCCTCCTTCTTCCCTTTTCCCTCCCTCATACCCTGCCTTTACTTCTCCTTTCCTTTCTTTCCCTTCTTTTCCCCTTCCTTCCCTCCTCCCTTCCCTTCCTTCCTTCCTTCCTCCCTCTCCTCCTTTCCTTTCTTTCCCTTCTTTTCCCCTTCCTTCCCTCCCTCCCTCCTCCCTCCTCCCTCCCTCCCTCCCTCCCTCCTTCTTCCCTTCCTATCTCCCTCCTTTCTTCTCTTTCCTTTCTTCCCTCTTTTCCCCTTCCTTCCCTCTCCCTCCTCCCTTCCCTTCCCCCTTCTCCCTCCTTTTCTTCTCTTCCTTTCTTTCCCTTCTTTCTCTTCCTTCCCTTCCCTTCCCTTCCCTTCCTCCCTTCCTTCCCTTCCCTTCCCTTCCCTTCCCTTCCCTTCCTTCTTCCTTCCTTCCTTCCTTCTCCTTCCTTCCTTCCTTCCTTCCTTCCCTCTTTCTTCTCCTTCTTTCTTCCTTCTTTTCCTCTTCCTCCCTCCCTCCCTCCCTTCCTTCCTTCCTTCTCTTTCCTCCTTCTTCTCCTTTCCTTTCTTTCCCTTCTTTCCTCCTTCTCCCTCCCTCCCTCCTCCCTCCCTCCCTTCCTTCCCTCCCTATCTCCCTCCTTTACTTCTCCTTTCCTTTCTTTCCCTTCTTTTCCTCTTCCTTCCCTTCCCTTCCCTTCCCTTCCCTTCCCTTCCCTCCCCTTCCCTTCCCTTCCCTTCCCTTCCCTTCCCTTCCCTTCCCTTCCCTTCCCTTCCTTCCTTCCTTCCTTCCTTCCTTCCTTCCTTCCTTCCTTCCTTCCTTCCTTCCCTATACCTAGCAACAGGTATATATGCGATAGATCAATTTATCAATCAATCAATCGATCGACAGACAGACAGATAGATGAAAGATAGGACACAGTCCATAATGAACTGGACATTTCCTCTAGTAAATACATTTGCAAAATGCTGAATCCAACACTTGGTGCCCTTTTCTCTGGCTATTATCATACTGCACCTTCAAAATGCTGCTATTCCAATTTAAATCCTATGACTGCTTCCTGTCGAATCCTGGGATCTGAAGTTCAGGAATGGGACTTTTAAAATGCTCAGCCAGAGCAGTCCTCAGACTCACTAAACTACAAATCCCAGGGTTTCACAAAAGGCAGACATAGGATTTAAAGTGGGATCGCAGCGCTATAAAAGCATTGTGTGATAATGTCCTCATGCTTTTGGATGGCATTTCAACTTCAAAGCTCTGGTGATACCCTGTCTTTTACGTGCATAATAGCAGGGCATACCGAACGTTTCCTTCACGGCTAGCGGACACTAGTACTAGCTCAAGGAAAAGACATGTACTTGGAAACACTCACGTACCCTGCTGTTATGACCTCAGTGCCGGGAGCAAGAGGAGACAGTCAAATAAGTTTTGCTGATGAACTCTGTCTTAGTTACAAAGTGTTCTCCCCACATGAATATCAATACTGTTTTTTCAGGGAGAGAGAGAGAGAGAATGCATGCAACCGGTGGAAGGGGGTCCAGGTCACAGGAATGGGACAGAAAGAGCCTTCAAGAACGGCAGGACATCTCCGCACGCGGCGCCAACTGGATTTGCCAACACAGAGGAACCGTCTCGGGTGCATCGCAAGCGCCGTCCACAGCTCTGTTGTCTCTGTTGCCTTCACAAATGAACAGCGGGAGGCTGAAATGTACCCATGCGGCATATTATGTGCCTCCAACTTGTGCCCTCTTAGGTTTCGTCTTCAGCAACACTTGCTCAGGGAGTGAGCCAAAAACAATGGAATCCTAAGCACCAAAAATAACTCATTGCTTTTATGGTCACCCTTTTGTATCCATGGATTGTGTATCCATGGGTCCCATCATCCACGGCTTGAAAATATTTGTATAATTCCCAAAACAAACCTTGGTTTTGCCATCTATCTATATAAAAATGCTCTGTGCATAATGAGTACCTTAAAAACAAAAGAACCAATGAACGAAATCACACCAAATTTGGCAACAAAACGTCTCACAACACAAGGAGTGACCATCACTCAAAAAATTATGATTTTGTCATTTGGGAGTTGTAGTTGCTGGGATTTATAGTTCACCTACAATCAAAGAGCATTCTGAACTCCAAACAATGGAATTGAACCAAACTTGGCACACAGAACGCCCATGACCAACAGAAAATACTGAGAAGGGTCTGGTGGGCATTGACCTTGAGTTTGGGAATTGTAGTTCACCTACATCCAGAGAGCACTGTGGACTCAAACAATGATGGATCTGGACCAAACTTGGCACAGGCACTAAATAAGAATACAGATGGGAGTTTGGGGAAATAGACCTTGACATTTGGGAGTTGTAGTCACTGGGAATCACAGTTCACCTACAATCAAAGAGCATTCTGAACCCCACGAATGACAGAATCAGGGGCAAACTTCCCACGAAGAACCTCTGTGACCAATACAAAATACTTAAGGCCATCCAGTCCAACTCCCTTCACCAGGGCAAGAAAACGTAATCAAAGTCCTCGTGACAAAGAGCCATCCAGCCATAGAGATAGATAGATAGATAGATAGATAGATAGATAGATATATGAGAGATTCACACACACAGAGATATAGTATCATAGATTTGAAAGGGCCCTTAAAGAAGGACAATGATATGTTGCATGTTCCAGAGTAGGCAAACCAGACAATCTCCACATCAATACTGACAAAGAAACAGCAAGAAATACTGTTTACCCACAAGCATAAGAAATTATATATATTAGAAACCAACACTTTCTCATTACTTTATTTTCCAGATCAACAGACTTGGCCACAGCAACGTGTGGCAGGAGACAGCTAATTGTATATAAAGGGGATTGAGCAACCATGTAATTTGGCATCCAGAAGGGACCCTGGAATCAAATGCCAGTGGATACCAAGGGCTCATTGTATGTATTTGTCTTTAGCAGGACTTTGGGGAAATAACTTTTTCTGAGCTACATTGCCCAGAAACCTTTAGCTCTGGACTGGATTTATCACGTCTTTATAGTTTTCAGGGATGATAAAACATAAAAGAAACCATCCTGGCGTCCCCTGGGCAATGTCTTAGCAGACAGCCAATTCTCTCACACCAGAAGCAACTTGCAGTTTCTCAAGTCACTCCTGACATGACAACCCCCCCCCCCCAAAAGGGGACACAGTGCTGCAAGTGACATCTCCAGACCACCCCGTTCGGATATCAGACAGCATCCAACACCTTAAATCAAGAAGTAGTTTTCTAACATCTACAGAGATACTCTCAGGAAAACCTCAGCAAGCGAGAGTCCAAAAGTGGCAGGCTCAAACCCAGAACCTCAATGCATGTCTGATACTAGATAATAAACTCCCTCCTGGGCACACAGAAGACTAGGCGACTTGGAAGGCGCTGAACAGACTGCTCTCTAACACCACGAGATGCAGAGCCAACCTTAAGAAATGGGGCCACAAAGTGGAGTCCGCGACATGCGTGTGTGGAGAAGAGCAAACCACAGACCACCTACTACAATGCAACCTGAGCCCTGCCACATGCACAGTGGAGGACCTTCTCACAGAGGCACTTCAAGTGGCCAGGTTCTGGTCAAAGGACATTTAGTATCATGCCAAGCTTTGAAACTTCGTTTGTGTTTTCAGATACATTACAACTGTACCCTTGGTTCACTTCTGATATGATAAATAGGGACACAATTCTGTGGGTCTTGACACTGATACTTTTCTGACACCATATATATGGCAGCATCTGTCATAATGCGGAATAGGGTAGGAGGAATATTGAAAAATATTCAAAAAATGTTAGAGAAGGGTGCATTGCAGAAAGAGACATGCTGAATGCTGTCCAACCTTCAATTCTCCTACAGTAGAGTCTTGCTTATCCAATAGGCATGAGCAATCCATGGTTCTAAATGGTTCCAAAGTATTTACAAAACTAGGGGGCGCTGGTGCTTTGCTTCTAAAGTGTTTCTAAAGTTGGTGCTTTATTTCTAAAGTATTGCTAAAACTGATGCTTTGCTTCTAAAGTGCTTCTAAAGCTGGTGCTTTGCTTCTAAAGGGTTTCTAACGCTGATGCTTTGCTTCTAAAGTGCTTCTAAAGCTGGTGCTTTGCTTCTAAAGTGTTGCTAAAGTTGGTGCTTTGCTTCTCAAGTGTTTCTAAAGCTGATGCTTTGTTTCTAAAGTGTTTCTAAAACTGGTTCTTTGCTTCTAAAGTGTTTCTAAGTTGGTGATTTGTTTCTAAAGTGTTTCTAAAGTTGGTGATTTGTTTCTAAAGTGTTTCTAAAGCTGGTGCTTTGCTTCTAAAGGGTTTCTAAAGCTGGTGCTTTGCATTCCCTCATTCTCTCTGAAAATCCTATCCTACCTTGTTCACAACAGCACTATTTTTAATTTTAATCTATCACATTTGGCCTGGCCATTGGTTTTAAATGTTTATATGTTTTGTTGATTGCTTATTGTCTATTTTGTTTATATGATTTATGATTTATATTGTATTGATTGTTTATTGATGTTTTATTTTATTGATGTTTTGTTTATTGATGTATTGCGGTCTTGGCCTCATGTAAGTCGCACTGAGTCCCTTGGAGAGATGGTAGCGGGGTACAAATAAAGTGTTGTTGTTGTTGTTATTATTATTATTATTATTATTATTATTATTATTATAATATTCTAAAGTGTTTCTAAAGCTGGTGCTTGGCTTCTAAAGTGTTTCTAAAGTTCTGGTGGTGAAAATTTCAGAACGCTAACAAAAATCTTCAAAATTTCATTATTATTTCATTACTGGCTATGTTTATGACAGAACCGGAGCCCCTGGTGGCGCAGTGGGTTAAACCCCTGTGCTGGCAGGACTGAAGACTGACAGGTCACAGGTTCGAATCCGGGGAGAGACGGATGAGGTCCCTCTGTCAGCTCCAGCTCCTCATGCGGGGACATGAGAGAGGCCTCCCACAAGGATGATAAAAAATCAATTCATCCGGGCATCCCCTGGGCAACGTCCTTGCAGACGGCTAATTCTCTCACAGCAGAAGCGACTTGCAGTTTCTCAAGTCGCTCCTGACATGACCAAAAATATATATGACAGAACAAATCAGGAACAGCCATTTATAACAAAATTCTGAAAGTTTTGTTAGAGTTCTGAAATTTTCACCACCAGAACTTTAGAAACACTTTAGAGGCAAAGCACCATTGCCCCCTAGCTTTGTAAGTACTTTAGAACCATGGATCGCACATGCCTATTATCCAACATAAATGGGCCAACAGAACGCTAGATAAGCGAAAATGTTGGATAATGAAGAGGGATTAAGGAAAAGCCTATTAAACATCAAATTATATTATAATTTTAAAAATTAAGCACCAAAACATCCTGTTTTACAACAAATTGACAGAAAAAGCAGTTCAATACACAGCAAAGTTATGTAGTAATTACTATATTTACGAATTTAGCATCAAAACATCGCAATGTATTGAAACAACTGTGGATCCGGGCGGGAAGCAGACTGCGTTGGATAATACAGAATGTTGGATGAGCGAAGGTTGGATAAGCAAGATTCTACTGTATTTCCTTTGGTCTATTTAAGGTCCCCTTTCCTTTGGATTCCCAAACTGAGCTTCCAAATGCTCAAGGACAATTCATGGAAGGTGAGAGATGCTTTCATTCATCCCCATCCTGTAAACTCTACCTTAGAGGGTCTACTTTGACAAAGCCACCGCTTTGTGTCCTTTCCCAGCAAAAGACACAAACCTGAGCTGTTCCTGGCAATGAATGGGTTGCTGCTGCCTGGGACTTGGGAGCCTGTAATTAGTCTGTCAGTCACAGCTCTTTCCCTGGCACCCGTCCCTGGGGTTTATGTAACAGGTATAATTGTTTAATACTTGCTTGAGAACAAACAGAAGCACACACACACACACACACACACACACAAATTCCTCTTTCCTTGTCAACAGCTCCCCGAGGAACATATCAGGGCGGAACTGTCCCCGCGTGAATCACGGCGTGAGGCAGCTGTCTCAGCACATGGGAAGGGTGTGTGCAGAGGCTGGAGAAGTTGCTTCTCTGAATCTCCCGTTCCCGGAATCTCTCCATTTGAGTGCCTGCATTTTTTTTGAGCATTGTGTGTCCTGTTTGGTGCATCGGCCTAGAACTTTGACTTCTTTATCTGGCAAAGAAAGGGCAACACTGGCAGTTCTATGACAGAATAGCATAATGCATTTTGCTCCAGTCTCAAAGGAAATGGGCAACATAACCTCGCCCATTCTTTCTCCATCCCAACTGCCACTGCATTTGGGCCAGAGGGAAAGGAGAAGCGGACACAGCTCCATCATGCCAGGGCCTAGAAGCAAATGCAAGGCCATCCTTCAATCCCAGCTGCCAATGCCCTGGTATCAGGGAGAGAAAAGATGAGGCAGACACAGCTCCATCAGGCCCAGAAGCAGATGAAAGTCCCTTTCTCCATTCCAATTGCCACTGTCCTTGCCATGCAGGGAAAAAAAAGAAGAGGCAGGTACATCTCCATCATGCCTATGCAGAGGGGGAAATGAAAGGACATTCTTTCATCCCAACTGCCATTGCCCTGGGTATGGAAGAGAAGAAAATGGGAGTAGACACAGGTCCATTAAGCCCAGAAGCAGATGAAAATATCTCTCTCCATTCCAACTGCCACTGTCCTTGCTATGGAGGGAGGGAAGAAGAAGGAGGCACAGTTCCATCATGCCTATGCAGAGTGGGAAATGAAAAGCCATTGCCCTGTGTACGGGAGGGAAGAAAATGGGGGTAGACACAGGTCCATTAGGGCCAGAAGCAGATGAAAATCTCTCTCTCTCCTTTCCAACTACCACTGTACTTGCCATGGAGGGAGAGAAGAAGAGGCAGGGAAGAAAATGGGAGTAGACACAGGTCCATTAGGCCCAGAAGCAGATGAAAATCTTTCTCTCCATTCCAACTGCCACTGCCCTTGCCATGGAGGGGAAATAAGAAGAGACAAGACACATCTCCATTATGCAGAGAGGGAATTGAAAGGCCATCCCTCCATCCAAGCCATAGCCCTGGGTATGGAAGAGAAGAAAACGGGGATAGACAAAGGTCCATCAGGCCCAGTCCCAGAAGCAAATGAAAGTCCCTCTCTCCATTCCAACTGCCACTGCCCTTGCCATGGAGGGAAAATAAGAAGAGACAGACACATCCCCATCATGCCTATGCAGAGAGGGAAATGAAAGGCTATTCCTCCATCCCAACTGCTATTGCCCTGGATATGGAATAGAAGCAAAACAGGTGGACAGAGGTCTATCAGGCCCAGGTGCAGATGGGAGTCCCTCTCTCCCTTCCAACTGCCACTGCCCTTGCCATGGAGGGAGAGAAGAAGAGGCAGGCACAGCTCCATCATGCCTAGGCAGGGAGGGAAATGAAAGGCTATTCCTATGTCCCAACTGCAACTGTCTTAACCTTGGACAGAGCAGAGAAAAAGATGTCACAGCTTTATCATACCCATGTCCAGAAACAGATCCCAACTTCCACTGCTATGGAAGAGGAGGAAAAGGGGCAGGCCGAGCTTCATCATATCTAGGCCTAGAAGCACATGAAAGGTCCTTCCCTCCATTTCAACTGCCACACCTAGACCAAGAAGCAGATGAAAGGAAACCCCTCTGTTCCAACTGCCACTGCCCTGATTTTGGAGGGAGAGAAGAAAAGGGGGGCAGGCTTCAGCACAGCAGGTTAACCACCTGCTGCAGTAAATGTTGCCAATTGAAAAGTTAACAGTTCAAAGCTCAGGTCAAGGTGAACTCCTGACCTTTAGCCCAGCTTCTGCCTACCTAGCAGTTTGAAAACAAATGTGAGTAGATAAATAGGTACCGCTTTAAACCGGGGAGGTATTTAAGGCACCCATAAGGAAATGCCAGAAAAATGCTGCCAATTTGATCAAGGAGGAAGCTTATGAACAAAGCAGGGAACGTGGACCGACAGCAACCCCACCCCCCATAGCCAGGACAAGCCTCCAAGATGCCGAAGATGGGAAAGCCTATATATATCTCTATCTATGTATAATTGTCTGCCTTGTCATTGTATAACGGCATTGAATGTTTGCCGTATATGTGTTCTGTGATCCGCTCTGGGTCCCCTTTGGGGTGAGAAGGGCAGAATATAAATACTATAAGCAAACAAACAAATAAAAGGAGGCCATAACTCCCCTATACTAAAACACAAAAGTAGATGAAAGACTCTTTTTCCGTCCCAACTGCCACTGCCTTGGCCTTGGAGGGAGAAGAGGCCATATTTTCAGGAGTTAAGTCCCTTCCAAGCTGCCATCTCCTTTGTATGATTTAGACAAGAAACTGTTTTGTTGTACACCATCCATAGTGTTGTTGCTATATGAATAAAAGATGATGATGATGACAATAGTAATAATAATAATAATAATAATAATAATAATAATAATAATAATAATGTTATTATAAAATAAAGAGTTTTGGAGCACAATACTCCTGACCTCATGATCATGTTAAAAATCAAAGTAGAGATTCTCAATGTTACAATCCCAGGTTACAGCAGGATTGAAGAGAAACAACTGGAAAAGCTGACACGATATGAGGATTTAAAGATGAAACTGCACTTAAACACAATTGGTGCTGACAAAATTACCATCTGCCAGCTGCAAAAGGCCACCCTGCACTTAAACACAATAGCGCTGACAAAATTACCATCTGCCAGCTGCAAAGGCCACCTACTGGGATCTGCACACATTATTTGCATACATCACACAGTCCTAGACACTTGGGAAGTGTCCGGCATGTGATCCAATACAATAGTCAGCAGAGTGTCTGCTGTGGACTCATCTTGTGGTGTTTCAAATCATCATCATCATCATCATCATTATCATCATAATCTACAAACAGAGGCACAACTCTGTGGCCCAAATGATTCATTGCAACTTATGTCACAAGGATCACCTGACAGTAGTAAATAACTAGTAAAAGGATCATCAACCTGCAAAAGAAGTGGAAAATGAACACGCAAAAATACTGTGGGACTTTCGAATCCAGATTGACAAAGTTTTGGAACACAATACACCAGACATCACGATTGTGGAAAAGAAAAAAGTTTGGATTATTGATGTCACCATACCAGGTGACAGTCGCATTGAGTAAAAACTCAGCCATTATCAGGACCTCAAAAGCAAACTGCAAAGGCTCTGGCATAAACCAGTCCAGGTGGTCTCAGTGGTCATCGGCACACTGGGTGCCATGCCAAAAGACCTCATCTGGCATTTGGAAACAATAAACATCGACAAAATCACGATCTGTCAACTGCAAAAGGCCACCTGACTTGGATCTGCGCGCATCATTCGAAAATACATCACACAGTCCTAGACGCTTGGGAAGTGTTCAACTTGTGATTTTGTGATACGACATCCAGCAGAGAGACCTTGTTTGCTGTGTCATACTGGGTTTTTGTGTTAGTATAATAATAGTAGTAGTCTCCAAAGCAAAGGGAGTGCCTTACCGTAGGCTCCGTGTCCAGGAAATCAGTCCGGCTGTCTGTCCGATCCCACTGCTGGACGGAGGAGCGGCTGGTGGGCCTCAGAGTCGGGGTGATCACTTCTACGGAAGAGCCATAGACACTGGAGGCTGGGGAGCGCCCACCTTTCCGGCTGTAATTTTCCAGGTAATCCTTGACGTAATCCGAATGCCGCGTGGACTGGTAGTACCCTTGCAGGGCGGACAGCTCCTGGCGAGTTTGGGCAAGGAAGGGACCGTTGCGGGAGGAGGTCGCGAAGGTCTCGGTTCGGTACGGAGTGGAGGATATGTGCAGCCCAGACATGTCCCGAGCCAAGTCCGAATGGCTGCTGGATTTTTTCCGGACCAAAGTGCTGGGGTAGCCAGTGCCAAAGGAGTAACCGGTGGCCCCACCGTTGAGCCCTCCACTACCAGGGGGCCGGACCGGGGCTCTAAGGTAACTGGGGCTCAGCCGGGTGCCAGAATCAGGGCGTTGGAGGAACCTCCCGCCCCCGTCATAGTTCAACGAAGAGGAAGAGGAGGTGGACCCCGATGTCCGCAGGTGCGTGGAAGCCAGGTAGGTGGAGGGCGAGGTGGACTTGTAGCCGACTTTTTCCCTATCTGTATACAAGGTGGAGAGGTTGGAGGAATAGGGATAGGTGCCATAACTGGGAGAGGTCCGGCTGTATGTCGAAGGTGAGTCGGCGTAGCGCTTCAAGGTGGAGGAGATCTGGGACATGCTGAGGGATGGGATGGCTCTGGGGCCGGTGCTGGTGACATTGACTGTAGGGGAAGAAGAACAGGAAATGCAAATAAATGTCAGATAGAGATGTTGGGGTTTGTAAACAATCTACAGGTGGAGCATCTCTTATCCAGAAATCCGAGGTGCTCCAAAATCCATGGGTGGGATAGTAACACCTTTGCTTTCATAAACATTGTTTCATGCACAAAATAATGAACAGTATCATGTATGAAATTGCCACCCTGCCTATGTGCATAATGTATATATGAAAGATAAATGAATCTTGAGTTGTGACTTCGGTTCCATCTCCAAGGAATCTCATTATGCACAGTTGGCTCTCCATATTTGTGGATATTTGGGAATATTATTATTCATGAATGGCATAAATAGGGTCTCTATGGTCAATGTCTGCCAAACATTGACCACAGCTTTGTGCAGGAGAACATCTAAAAATGCTTAAAAACAGAACCTCAACAGTGGATTGCTGTGAGTTTTTTGGGCTGTCTGGCTATGCTCCAGAAGCATTCCCACATCTATGGCAGGCAACCTCAGAAGTTGTGAGGTTTGTTGGAAACTACGCAAGTAAAGTTTATATATTTGTGGAATAATGTCCAGGGTGGGAGAAAGAACTCTTGTCTGCTGGAGGCAGGTGTGAATGTTGCCATTGGCCACCTTGATTAGCATTGAATGGCCTTGTAACTTCAAAGCCTGGCTGCTTCTTGTCTGGGGGAATCATTTGTGGGGAGGTGTTGTTGTTTATTCGTTCAGTTGCTTCTGACTATTCGTGACCTCTTGGACCAGCCCACATCAGAGCTCCCTGGGGAAGTGTTAGCTGGACCTTATTGTTTCTTGTCTGGAATTCCCCTGTTGTTTGCATGTTCCTCCTTATTTACTGTCCTGATTTTGGAGTTTTTTAGTATTGGCAACCAGGTTTTGTTCATTTTCATGGTTTCCTCCTTTCTGTTGAAATTGTCCACATGCTTGTGGATTTCAATGGCTTCTCTGTGTAGTCTGACATGGTGGTTGTGAGAGTGGTCCAGCATTTCTGTGTTCTCAAATAATATGCTGTGTTCCAGGTTGGTTCATCAGGTGCTCTGCTATGGCTGACTTCTCTGGTTGAATCACGTCTGCAGTGCCTTTCGTGATCCTTGATTCGTGCCTGGGCAATGCTACTGCATTTGGGGGTTCCTATGTACTTGTCCGCAGCTTCGTGGTGTCTACAAGTCTACAAAGGGACCATCAAACGCAGCATTGCCCAAACACAAATCAAGGAACATGAAAAGCAACTGCAGACTACTTCAACCAGAGAAGTCAGCCATAGCAGAGCACTTGATGGACCAACCTGGACACAACAGATTATTGGAGAACACAGAAATGCTGGACCACTCTCACAACCACCAAGTCAGACTACAAAGAGAAGCCATTGAAATCCACAAGAATCATTATTATTTTATTATTTCGAACACTTTTACCCCGCCTTTCTCAATCCCTAGGGGGACTCAGGGCGGCGTCCAACTGGCAACAATTCGATGCCGCATAATAAAATACAAAACAGCAATTATAACAGTTAAAAGCATAGACATTAAGACATTAAAATTAAAACAATATACTTACAGTCCACTGAGCTATTACCAGGCTGATGGTTATTTATCTAGCTATATACTATGATTGAGTACGCCGTTTAACTTATCCATAATCCACTTCCAAGCCATAGTCAACATTGTCAATTGTCCGTTCAATCTAATTGCCCGAAGGCCTGGTCCCACATTGACTTTTTTCCTTCTTTCTAAAGGTGAGGAGGGATGATGATGACCTAATTTCCCTGGGAAGTGAATTCCACAGGTGGGGTGCCACCACCGAGAAGGCCCTGTCCTTCGTCCCCGCCAAACGTGTTTGAGAAAGAGGCAGGGCCGAGAGCAGGGCCTCCCCAGAAGATCTTAAACTCCGAGGTGGGACGTAGAAGGAAATACGTTCGGACAGGTACGCTGGACCGGAGCCATATGTGGTCAGAGAAGCATGTGGTCAATTTCAACAGAAAGGAGGAAACCATGAAAATGAACAATACCAGGCTACCAGTATTAAAAAACTCTAAAATCAGGACACATGTACCAGCTTCTGGAACATGGCCATACACCCCAGAAAACTCACAGCAACCCCTGATTCTGGTCATGAAAGCCTTCACAACACATAGAACCTCAACATCTTGAGAAGTTTACCAGAACTACAACCGATGGTGAAGGATGCCTCCTGCTGGCCAAAAGAGGAACGTAAACAGAGATTGAAAAGTGCTCTATGAAAAAGGCTCTGTATGCCAAGTTCAGGGTCCTCTATAGGGTGAAATTAGGTTTGGGTTAGTCTGATTTAGAGTGAATCTACACTGGAGAATGACACCCTTTTAATTGCTATGGCTCAGTGCTATGGTATCATCAGAGTTGTGATTTTAAAGGATCTTTAGCCTTCTCTGCCAAACCATAACTCTCATGTGCAACCCATCAGATTTCAGACTTGTCTGGTTTCAGGAAGTCCAGGCTATGGGTCCACCTATACCATAGCTTTAACGCAGTTTAATCCCACTTTAAGTGAAATAGCTCACTGCTATGGAAACCTGGGATTTGTAGTTTGTTGAGGCATCAATATTGTTTGGCAGGGAAAACTATAGACTTTGTTGTACTACAAGTCCTGAGTTTTCATAACATTGAGCCATGACGGCATTCATTCTACAGTGTAGATCAGTGTTTCTCAACCTTCCTAATGTTGTGACCCCTTAATACAATTCCTCATGTTGTGGTGACCCCCAACCATAACACTGTTTTCATTGCTACTTCACAATTGTAATTTTGCTACTGTTATGAATCGTAATGTAAATATCTCATCTGCAGGATGTATTTTCATTCATTGGACCAAAATTGGCACAAATTCCCAATATGTTCAAATTTGAATACTGGTGGGGTTGGGGGGATTGATTTTGTCATTTAGGAGTTGTAGTTGCTGGGATTTATAGTTCACCTACAATCAAAGAGCATTCTGAACTCCACCAATGATGGAATTGAACCAAACTTGGCACACAGAACTCCCATGACCAACAGAAAATACTGCAAGGGTTGGGTGGGCATTGGCCTTGAGTTTTGGAGTTGTAGTTCATCTACACCCAGAGAGCATCCAAACAATGATGGATCTGGACCAAACTTGGCATGGATACACAATATGCCCAAATGTGAAGACTGGTGGAGTTTGGGGGAATATAGACCTTTGTGTTTGGGAATTGTAGTTGCGGGGATTTATAGTTCACCTACAATCAAAGAACATTCTGAACCCCACCAATTATGGAATTGAACCAAAATTGGCACAAAGAACTCCTATGATCAAGAGAAAATACTGGAAGGGTTTAGTGGGCATTGACCTTGAGTTTTGGAGTTGTAGTTCATCTACACCCAGAGAGCACTGTGGACTCAAACAATGATGGATCTGGACCAAACTTGGCATTGATACACAATATGGCCAAATGTGAACACTGGTGGAGTTTGGGGAAAATAGACCTTTGTGTTTGGGAATTGTAGTTGCTGGGATTTATAGTTCACCTTCTATCAAAGTTCTCTCTGAACCCGACCAGTAATAGAATTGGGCCAAACTTCCCACACAGAACCCTCATGCCTTGAAGGGACTTGCTGGTGCAAAGCCCTCTCCAGCCTTGCACGCTCTCCCTCACCTGCACATGCGCACCACGCTGCCATGTGCTGAGCACACCTGCTCTCCCCTCCCCACTTGGAGTCTTAGAAACAGCCCTTCCCTTGGCTGACAGGTTGGGCAAACATCGTGGAGGATTAAGTTCTTGTGGGTTTTTTCGGGCTATATGGCCATGTTCTAGAGGCATTTCTCCTGACGTTTCGCCTGCATCTATGGCAAGCATGAGATGCAGGCGAAACGTCAGGAGAAATGCCTCTAGAACATGGCCATATAGCCCGAAAAAAACCACAAGAACTTAGTGATTCCAGCCATGAAAGCCTTCGACACTACATAGTGGAGGATGTCTTTTTGTGGGAGGATTTGCTGTCTGTTTCCAAAAAGAAAGAGAAAGACAGGAGGAGAGATGTTCAGCCTTTTCCGTGTTTTCCGATGGTCTTTGGCGACCCCTCTGAAACCCCCTTGTGACCCTCCCAGGGGTCCTGACCCCCACATTGAGAAATACCGGTGTAGATACACCCTATTAACTCCCCTTACAGCGTGACTGTAGAGTCCAAAACAAACATTTGTCAATATAATAAACATGGACACATTGAGAAGTACACTAAACAAAGCTGAGTTCCCGGTGAGACAAAAAGAATTCATGGGCTCAGGAGGTGTACCATGTGAGTCCCATGAGAGATTGTCACAACACAAGGTGTGCCATGACTACAGCCACAAGCAGACAAAAGTCTCATTCAAGGCCTATGGGAGGACTGGCCTATTTTCTCATGCGCAGAGTTGAACGCTTGCCCCCTAGCGACACTTTGGTTACATTCGGATTTGCCTTTGTTGTTTTAATTGGAGGCTTAGTCAATTCCAGGAGTCATAGTTTCCCTTTCCTGCCTCCCCCCCCCCCCCGTGTTTTCCCCCCATTGCTTCTTTTATATTTTCCCCTAATATTATAAAGCATCAACTGGGTAAAGAATGTATATAACAATGTTTCTCAACCTAGGAAGGGGTGTGAGAGGGGGTTTCAGAGGGGTCACCAAAGACCATCAGAAGACACATATTTCTGATGTTCTTAGGAACCCCTTTGGCAGAGAAGGGTGAAGATCCCTCCCTCTGTCCTTCTCTTCCTTTTTGGAAAGAGACAATGACTCCTCCCACTAAAAGCCTTCCTCCTGCTGTGATTGTAGGTGAACTATAAATCCCAGCAACTACAACTCCCAAATGTCAAGGTCTATTTTCCCCAAACTACACTAGTGTTCACATTTGGGCATATCGAGTATACGTGCCAAGTTTGGTCCAGATCCATCATTGTTTGAGTCCACTGTGCTCTCTGGATGTCGGTGAACTACAACTCCAAAACTCAAGGTCAATGCCCACCAAACCCTTCCAGTATTTTCGGCTGGGTCATGGGAGTTCTGTGTGCCAAGTTTGGTTCAATTCTATCGTTGGTGGAGTTCAAAATGCTCTTTGATTGTAGGTGAACTATAAATCCCAGCAACTACAACTCCCAACTTTACATTCTAGTTCTGCTTGTATGTTTTCCACAAACGCCACTACCACCTTTTCGCCCATGCTCCAGCATTATTTTCAATTTTAATTTTACATTTGGCCTTCCCACAGTTTTAATTGTGTGTTGTCTTATTGTTAATGTTGCATATCTTATTGTCCATGTTTTTATTTTAATTGCTTGTATTGTTGTTATTATTGTGTATTGTTGTATTTGGGCTCGGCCTCATGTAAGCCGCACCGAGTCCCTTGGGGAGATGGTAGCGGGGTACAAATAAAGTGTTATTATTATTATTATTATAATATTATTATTAAATGACAAAAACCAACCCCACCAGTATTCAAATTAGGGCGTATCGGGTATTTGTGAGAAGTGTGAATGCTGCAATTGGCCACCTTGATTAGCAATTGGCCAGGTAACAACTCTAGAATCAGGACAGTAAATAAAGAACAACACTCTGAAAACAGAGGAATTCCAGATAAGCATCAATCAGGGCCAGCTAACACCTCCCAACAAAGGATTCCCCTAGGCAGGAAGCAGCCAGGCTTTGAAGCTGCAAGGCCATTCAATGCTAATCAGGGTGGCCAATTGCAACATTCACACTTGCCTCAAACAGACAAGAGTTTTTTCTCCCACCCTGGACTTTATTCCACAGGTATATAAACCGCACTTGCCTAGTTTCCAACCTTTGAGGATGCCTGCCATAGATGTGGGTGAAACGTCAGGAGAGAATGCTTCTGGAACATGGCCAGATAGCCCAGAAAACTCGCTTTTGTGCCTTCAAGTCATTTCCGAATGATAGCAACCCTAAGTAGTAGCCTATCATTTGGCTTTCTAGGTAGATTTTGTTCAGAGGCAGTTTGCTATTCCCTTCCTCCGAGTCTGAGAGAGTGTGACATCCAAGTGTGTGTCAATGACTGTGTGAGGATTGAAACCCTATCATTATAGTCCAGTGCTGAAATGACGATACCATGTTCAGCTTCATACTCGGTGTGCATAAGCAATATGAAATAATGTAAAACTTTGGCTGAGTTTAAGCATCCAATGGAAAGAAGCAGGGAGAGTGATCAAGGGAATGCAAACACAGCAAAAAGAAGAGTTTTAGGTATGAACAATCTTCTAGATCTCATTCTTTGCAATGCTAGAGATTTGGGGACTGAAGGAGATGGTCAAATTATTACATCCTTGTCAAGTGTAAAACATATGGAAGACATCATGGATGATTGCCCAAATAGCTGCCGAAATCCTCATCTTGAGACCTAGTGATGTCACAGATGGTCAGCCCAGGTGATTTTACTAGAATGATGCCACTATAGGTCACTCCCAGTGATGTCAGAGAGCATGCTGCATTAGGCATCGATGACAGCTTATAATAGTATGCAATTCAATGAAATGTACAAATATAAACATTTTAAGGCAGCACTCTCACCCTGAGATTCCTCCCTTTTGGAGAAGATGGGCCAAACCCTAAAGCTGTCACAACTCTACCAACAACAGGTTCATTTTTCCATTTCAGAGAGATGTGCATGTGCATTTAGGTGCCAATGTATCCAATGGATGTTTTACTCATGGTTTGACTCCTACCTTTGGAGCCACACAAGGTGCTTGCCCTGGGCAACCATCTCATTCCTTCATGGGATTTTTCTCCTCCGACTTCTGCCAGCGCATAGTTTGGATCACTTGATGGAGTCATCTGGAGTACTTTTGCAAAGTGAGCATCTTTTCTCCTAAATACATTTGTTGTGGCACAGAATGCTCTGACTCATTGAGGTTTCCATGTTTCTGACGTCAGTGTTGACGGCGCAGCCAGAATGACACCACAAAGGGTGTCATATGATCAGTGTAGACTTACATAATGCGGTTTAATGACAATTAAATGCAGTTTTATGACACAGAGAGTAGACTAGTCTACACTGACTATGCGTGCCCTTGGTGATGCAATGGGTTACACCGCTGAGCTGCTGAACTTGCTGACTGAAAGGTTGCGGGTTCGAATCCAGGGAGCGGCATGAGCTCCCACGGTTAGCCCCAGCTTCTGCCAACATAGAAGTTCAAAAACATGCAAATGTGAGTAGATTAATAGGTACCAGTTCTGCAGGAAGGTTAACGGCGCACCATGCAGTCATGTGGCAACATGACCTTGGAGTTGTCTATGGACAATGCCGGCTCTTCGGCTCAGAAATGGAGATGAGCACCACCCCACAGAGTTGGACACAACTAGACTTAATGTTGAGGGAAAACCTTTACCTTAATACTAATATTACTACTACTAATAATGATAATAAGGTTTCACGTTGAAACCAAGCATAAATGTCCATGGGGCAGGGAGGAGGTCATGTACAAATGAATGCAAAAGATATGGTCAGGCTTTTCCAAGAATTTACCAATTTACCTTGCCTCTTATAGGTAAGCACACACACTATATTTAATTGCCATATTGGGGAAATAGTAGGAAATAAATTGAACACATAGGGAAACAGATCTGGCCACCCAGAAGTCCTAAATCCGTCCTGCAGCACATTTCAGCGCAGATGACCCGGACCTAGGGAAGTAATGCTACCCCTCTATTCTGCATTGACCACACCTGGAATATTGTGTCCAATTCTGGGCACCACAATTGAAGAGAGATATTGACAATCTGGAATGTGTCCAGGAGGGCGACTAAAATGATCAAGGGTCTGGAGAACAAGCCCTATGAGGAGCGGCTTAAAGAGCTGGGCATGTTTAGCCTGAAGAAGAGAAGGCTGAGAGGAGATATGATAGCCATGTATAAATATGTGAGAGGAAGCCACAGGGAGGAGGGAGCAAGCTTGTTTTCTGCTTCCTTGGAGACTAGGACGCGGAAAAATGGCTTCAAACTACAAGAGAGGAGATTCCATCTGAACATGAGGAAGAACTTCCTGACTGTGAGAGCCGTTCAGCAGTGGAACTCTCTGCCCCGGAGTGTGGTGGAGGCTCCTTCTTTGGAAGCTTTTAAACAGAGGCTGGATGGCCATCTGTCAGGGGTGCTTTGAATGCAATATTCCTGCTTCTTGGCAGGCGGTTGGACTGGATGGCCCATGAGGTCTCTTCCAACTTTAGGATTCTATGATTCTGCCAAACTAGCAGTTTGCAAATATGAGTAGATCAATAGATACCGCTTCTGCGGGAAGGCTTGCCCAAGGTCACTCAGTGGGTTGCCTTGACTGAGTGTAATTTAAACCCTAGCAAATCATATATTTTTTACTTTTTATACTATGTACATTTTATAACTATAGCCCCTGGTTGCACAGTGGGTTAAACCACTGAGCTGCTGAACTTGGTTACCAAAATGTTGGCAGTTTGAATGCAGGGAATGGGGTGCGCTCCTGCTGTTAGCCCCGGATTCTGCCAACCTAGCAGTATTATTATATTTATTTATTTATTTAAAACTTTTATATCCCCATCTTCTCAACCTCCGTAGAGGGACTCAGACCGGCTTACAGCAAGGATCCAATGCTAACAGTACAATCTAAAAACATCATATAATAATGAGTTAAAATACATATCGATAAAAATTACAAATAAGCCAAATTGCCAAGATAAAACCATGTCCAACTCAGTCCGTATGTGTGGTTGATAACTTTGTTCTGTAGCTCGTTTCAACCATTACTCTCTGGGAATGCTTCCTTCCATAGCGAGGATTTCATCAGCCTCCTGAAGGACAGGAAGGAGGGGGCAGGTCTGATCTCAATTGGGAGAGAGTTCCATAGCAGAGGGGCCGCCACAGAAAAGGCCCTGCCTCTCATTCCCACCAGACGCGATTGCAAAAGTGGTGGGACCAAGAGCAGGGCCCCACCAGAAGATCTTAATTGTCTTGGTGGTGGGAAGGTAACGGCACTCCATGTAGTCGTGCTGGCCACATGAACTTGGAGGTGTCTATGGACAACGCCGGCTCTTCGGCTTAGAAATGGAGATGAACACCAACCCCCAGAGTCAGACACGACTGGACTTAATGTCAGGGGAAAACCTTTTACCTTACCTACACTGACTGTATAATGCAGTTTCAAATATTATACTCTCTGGATTTGGCAGGAACGATCCCAACTAACTCTTTGCCTTCTCCTTTCTCATGGCTCCAAAAAGCTTTTGATAGAACGGGGACAGATGTCCCTTGCTATGAATGCACCAGTGCGCAGTGCTGCATGCAAACTGTAAATTCAGCTACCAAAGTACGACTCCTTCCTCCCCTGTGGGACTTGACCCTTTTAAAGAGTTAGAGGAACCTCTAAGCAGCCCTTTCTCCGCTGCTCTGCTCAGCCGACACCAAACCAAGCATTTGCAGTGACTCCATCAATAATTCAGACCTACAAGTTGACTCCAGGTTGATGCAAATGAGAAAAGGCGCTTGGTTGCTGTGGGCAGAAATGAGGCCAAGGAACGTTCTTGGAGCGTGAGAGAGTTACAGCTCCCAGTATCCTCCAACAGACGTGACCCCTGGATTCTGGGAGTTGTCATCACACCAACACGTAAGATTTCACATCCTTTCCAATATTTCACAAATTGAAAACAAACAGACCTTTGTGTGGCCAACCAATACCAAAACATGGCCAAAATGATTATAAGGCTATAGGATAAGCTGCAGCAGTTTGCTGTCACCTGGACCAACTGGGAACGATAAGATTTTCTCCATCAACTTCTCTTCTTCCCTCTAATGTGAGTGTTTCTCAACCTGGGGGTCGGGACCCCTGGAGGGGTCGCGAGGGGGTGTCAGAGGGGTCACTAAAGACCATCAGAAAACACAGTATTTTCTGTTGGCTATGGAGGTTCTATGTGGGAAGTTTGGCCCAATTCAATCATTGGTAGGGTTCAGAATGCTCTTTGATTGTAGGTGAACTATAAATCCCAGCAACTACAACTCCCAAATGTCAAGGTCTATTTCCCCCAAACTCCATCTCTGTTTACATTTGGGCAGATTGAGTATCCATGCCAAATTTGGTACAGATCCTCCATTGTTTGAGTCCACAATGCTCTCTGGATGAAGGTGAACTACAACTTCAAAACTCAAGGTCAATGACCACCAAACCCTTCCAGTATTTTTTATTGGCCATGGGAGTTCTGTGTGCCAAGTTTGGTTGAATACCATCACTGGTGAAGTTCCGAATGCTCTTTGATTGTAGGTGAACTATAAATCCCAGCAACTACAACTCCCAAATGTCAAGGTCTGGTTTGGTCAATAACTGTTCTGTAGCCGGTTTCAACCATTACTCTGGGAATGCTTCCTTCCATAGCCAGGATTTCACCAGCCTCCTGAAGGACAGGAGGGAGGGGGCAGATCTGATCTCAATCGGGAGAGAGTTCCATAGCCGAGGGGCCACCACAAAAAAGGCCCTGTCTCTCATTCCCGCCAGACGTGATTGCGAAGGTGGCGGGACTGAGAGCAGTGCCCCACCAGAAGATCTTAACTGTCTTTATGGTGGGAAGGTAACGGCGCTCCATGCAGTTGTGCCGGCCACATGACCTTGGAGGTGTCTATGGACAACGCCGGCTCTTCGGCTCAGAAATGGAGATGAGCACCAACCTCCAGAGTCGGACATGACTGGACTTAATGTCAGGGGAAAACCTTATACCTTACTGGTTGGTTGCTGTGGCCGCTTGGTTGCTGTGGCCAGAAATGAGGCCAAGGAACGTTCTTGGAGTGTGAGAGAGTTACAGCTCCCAGTATCCTCCAACGGATGTGCCCCCTGGATTCTGGGAGTTGTCATAACACCAACATGTAAGATTTCACATCCTCTCCAATATTTCACAAATTGAAAACAAACAGACCTTTGTGTGGCCAACCAATACCAAAACATGGCCAAAATTGTTTATAAGGCTATAGGATAAGCTGCAGCAGTTTGCTGTCATGTGGACCAACTGGGAACTATAAGATTTTCTCCATCAACTTCTCTTCTTCCCTCTAATGCCAGTGCTTCTCAACCTGGGGGTCGGGCCCCCTAGAGTGGTCGCGAGAGGGTGTCAGAGGGGTCACCAAAGACCATCAGAAAACACAGTATTTTCTGTTGGCTATGGAGGTTCTATGTGGGAAGTTTGGCCCAATTCAATCATTGGTAGGGTTCAGAATGCTCTTTGATTGTAGGTGAACTATAAATCCCACCAACTACAACTCCCAAATGTCAAGGTCTATTTTCCCCAAACTCCATCTGTGTTCATATTTGGGCATATTGAGTATTATGCCAAGTTTGGTACAGATCCTCCATTGTTTGAGTCCACAATGCTCTCTGGATGAAGGTGAACTACAACTTCAAAACTCAAGGTCAATGGCCACCAAACCCTTCCAGTATTTTCTATTGGCCATGGGAGTTCTGTGTGCCAAGTTTGGTTGAATACCATCACTGGTGAAGTTCCGAATGCTCTTTGATTGTAGGTGAACTATAAATCCCAGCAACTACAACTCCCAAATGTCAAGGTCTATTTCCCCCAAACTCCAACAGTGTTCACATTTGGGCAGATTGAGTATCCATGCCAAGTTTGGTACAGATCCTCCATTGTTTGAGTCCACAATGCTCTCTGGATGAAGGTGAACTACAACTTCAAAACTCAAGGTCAATGGCCACCAAACCCTTCCAGTATTTTCTATTGGCCATGGGAGTTCTGTGTGCCAAGTTTGGTTGAATACCATCACTGGTGAAGTTCCGAATGCTCTTTGATTGTAGGTGAACTATAAATCCCAGCAACTACAACTCCCAAATGTCAAGGTCTATTTCCCCCAAACTCCACCAGTGTTCATATTTGGGCATATTGAGAATTCATGCCAAGTTTGGTCCAGGTCTATCATTGTTTGAGTCCACAGTGCTCTGTGGATGTAGGTGAACTACAACTCCCAAAACTCAAGGTCAAACCCTTCCAGTATTTTCTGTTGGTCATGGGAGTTCTGTGTGCCAAGTTTGATTCGGTTCCATCGTTGGTGGAGTTCAGAATGCTCTTTGATTGTAGGTAAACTATAAATCCCAGCAACTACAACTCCCACATGACAAAATTAATGCCCTCCAATCCCACCAGTATTCAAATTTGAGTATATTGGGTATTTGTGCCAAATGTGATCCAGTGAATGAAAATTCATCCTGCATATCAGATATTTACATTACTATTCATAACAACAGCAAAATGACAGTTATGAAGTAGCATAAGTTGCTACTTCAAATTCTCTGGAGTAGAATTCCTCAAGAAAACCCTAGAACAGTGGTTCTCAACCTTCCTAATATTGCAATCCCTTAATCCAGTTCCTCATATTGGGGTGACCCCATCCATACCATTATTGTATGGTTGGGGGTCACCCCAAATAAATAACATTATTTTCGTTGCTACTTCACAAGTAATGTTGCTATTGTTATGAATCGTAATGTAGTCTGATATGCAGGATGCATTTTCATTCACTGGAGCAAAATTGGCACAAATTCCCAATACGTCCAAATTTGAATACTGGTGGGGTGGGGGGGCTGATTTTGTCATTTGGGAGTTGTAGTTTCTGGGATTTAGAGTTCGCCTACAATCAAAGAGCATTCTGAACTCCACCAACGATGGAGTTGGACCAAAATTAGCTCAGAGACCTCCCATGATCAAGAGAAAATACTCCCATGATCAAGAGAAAAAGGGTTTGGTGGGCATTGACCTTGAGTTTGGGAGTTGTAGTTCACCTATATTCAAAGGGTGCTATGGACTGGGAGTTGTAGTTGCTGGGATTTAGAGTTCGCCTACAATCAAAGAACATTCTGAACTCCACCAACGATGGAGTTGGATCAAAATTGGCTCAGAGACCTCCCATGATCAAGAGAAAATGCTCCCATGATCAAGAGGAAAAGGGTTTGGTGGGCATTGACCTTGAGTTTGGGAGTTGTAGTTCACCTATATTCAAAGGGCGCCATGGAATCAAAAAATGATGGATCTGGATCAAACTTGGTACAAATACTCAATATGCCGATTTGTGAACACTGGTGGAGTTTGGGGAAAATTGACCTTGACATTTGGGAGTTGTAGTTGGTGGGATTTATAGTTCACCTACAATCAAAGAGCATTCTGAACTTCACCAAGGAGAGAATTGGGCCAAACCTCCCACACTGAACCCCCATGACCAACAGAAAATACTTTGTTTTCTGGTGGTCTTCAGCGACTCCTCTGACACCCCTCATGACCCCCTGAGATGTCCCGACCCCTAGGTTGAGAAACACTGATATAGGACAAGCTGCAGCAGTTTGCTGTGGCCTGAACCTACTGGGAAGGGTACAATTTTCACCACCAACTTCTCCTCTTCCCTCTAATGAGTTAAATTCAGAGCAAACTACTTGTGCATTCTGAGCTCAGTTTGTAGCCACTGGAGTCAGTTAAGGACAAAGGGGGAAAGTGGGAGGAGAGAGACGCAGAGAGGTTTTAAAAGCAGTGGAATTATTAGGATCTTCCCTGTCAATTAAGGATCATTGGAGCCTCGGCATAAAGCAATTTTTGAGAATCAAAGACTGACATGAACCGAAAAAAAGAGTATCAGTTAAAAAATATAGGAGGCCTCAACAAATCCAGCATTTATCCAAGAGTTTAAAGAAAATGGACTTTTGGGGCAGTAACTCTCGGTCAAGTGAGTAGCCATGCTGCCTGGGATTTGGGGGGTTCTAGTCCAATAGGATGCAGAAGCTGTCCCAAGCACTCCCAGCCAAGTTACTTGGGATTTGGGGAGTTCTAGTCCAAAAGGATGCCGAAGTTGTCCCAAGCACTCCCATCAAAGTTACTTGGAGTTTGGGGAGTTCTAGTCCAAAAGGATTCAGAAGTTATCTCAAGCACTCACAGCCAAGTTACTTGGGATTTGGGGAGTTCTAGTCCAAAGGGATGCAGAAGCTTTCCCAAGCACTCCCAGCCAAGTTACTTGGGATCTGGGGAGTTTTAGTCCAAAAGGATGCAGAAGCTGTCTCAAGCACTCCCAGCCAGGATACTTGGGATCTGAGGAGTTCTAGTTCAAAGGGATGCAGGAGCTTTCCCAAGCATTCCCAGCCAGGTTACTTGGGATTTGGAGAGTTTCTGTCCAAAAGGATGCAAAAGCTGTCCAAAACACTCCCAGTCAAGTTACTTGGGATTTGGGGAGTTCTAGTCCAAAAGGATGCAGAAGTTGTCCCAAGCACTCACAGCCAAGTTACTTGGGGTTTGGGGAGTTCTAGTCCAAAAGGATGCAGAAGCAGTTCCAAGCACTCTCAGCCAAGTTACTAGGGATTTGGGGAGTTCTAGTCCAAAAGGACACAGAAGCTGTCCCAAGCACTCCCAGCCAAGTTACTTGGGGTTTGGAGAGTTCTAGTCCAAAAGGATGCAGAAGCTGTCCCAAGCACTCCCAGCCAAGTTACTTGGGGTTTGGAGAGTTCTAGTTCAAAAGGATGCAGAAGCTGTCCCAAGCACTCCCAGCCAAGTTACTTGGGGTTTGGAGAGTTCTAGTCCAAAAGGATGCAGAAGCTGTCCCAAGCACTCCCAGTTACTTGGGATTTGGGGAGTTCTAGTTCAAAAGGATGCAGAAGCTGTCCCAACCAAGTTACTTGGGATTTAGGGAGTTCTAGTTCAAAAGGATGCAGAAACTGTCCCAAGCACTCCCAGCCAAGTTACTTGGAGTTTGGGGAGTTCTAGTCCAAAAGGATGCAGAAGCTGTTCCAAGCACTCTCAGCCAAGTTACTAGGGATTTGGGGAGTTCTAGTCCAAAAGGACACAGAAGCTGTCCCAAGCACTCCCAGCCAAGTTACTTGGGATTTAGGGAGTTGTAGTCCAAAGAAGCTGCCCCAAACACTCCCAGCCAAGTTACTTGGGATTTGGGGAGTTCTAGTGCAAAAAAAGGGCAGAAACTTTCCCAAGTTCAAAGTCCACTATGCATAATCTCAACCTAGCGTAAAATGGAGAAGGAGGGGAAACATTCCAAGACAAACCTACCTTAGCCTGGCTCAGTTTCCCAGTGACGAAGCTGCTTCACCAAACAGAAGCACTTTGGAAAAAGAGTCTCCAATTGGCTCAGAGGTGTGCAGTGTCCAAAAAAGCCCACCAATAACAAAGGCTGGGCACTCTCAAAGACATGTATTATTTTTTTGCTATGGGGTTCCACCACAGCAGGCCGGCCAATCTGCCTTCCTCTCCTTTTAGTTTCAGGTCGGCTTACATGGCCAGGAGACAGAAAGAGTCTCTGGTTGCTGGGGGAACGGCCCTTTTCCAGTGTCCGTTCAGGATGGCCGGCCGAGGCTCTGGGCCTGGCTGGCTGCCCTGGCTGTGCTCCAGCTGGCCTCCGGCATGCGCCGAAGGAACAAAGAGGTGCAGGCATAAGTATGCCGCTGGCATGAGTGTACCACACTGGTTTGCAAACATCCAGAAGTCTCAGGATGAGGGTAGTCTTGTACGCTCATCTTATTGGACCATTTGTATTGGATTATGTTGTGGCTTGAGCCTTAGATTATGACTCTGGAAATCAGGGTTCGAATCTCCACTCAGCTATGGAAACCATTGACCAAGTCACACACTCTCAATTGAAAACAAATGGCTTCTAATGAAATTTTTCCAAGGAGAAAACTAGATAGGGTCACCCACTTACAAAGTGGACTTGAAGGCACAAAATGACAACAAGCCATTGTATTGGGTAGGGCTCTTGGATGTATGGAGACCAGGGTTGGAATATTCATTACTTTGCCATGGAAACTCTAAGCAAGTCACAATTTCTCAACCGTAAAGGAATGTCTTGCAAATTCTCTGGAAAAGAATTCCTCAAGAAAACTCTAGGACATTGTTTCTCAACCTTCCTAATGCCGCGACCCCGTAATACAGTTCCTCATGTTGTGGTGACCCTCAACCATACAATTATTTTCGTTGCTACACAACTGTAATTTTACTACTGTTATTAATTATGATGTAAATATCTGATATGCAGGACTGATTTTCATTAACTAGACCAAAATTGGCACAAATACCAAATACACTCCAATTTGAGTACTGTAGGGGTGGGGTATTGATTTTATCATTTGGGAGTTGTAGTTGCTGGGATTTATAGTTCACCTACAATCAAATAGCATTCTGAACTCTACCAACATTGGAATTGAACCTAACTTGGCACACAGAACTCCCATGACCAACAGAAAATACTGGAAGAGTTTGGTGGGCATTGACCTTGAGTTTTGGAGTTATAGTTCACCTACCTCCAGAGAGCACTGTGGACTCAAAAAATGATGAATCTCGACCGAACTTGGCACGAATCCTCAATATGCCCAAATGTAAACACTGGCGGGGTTTGGGGAAAAATAGACCTTGACATTTGGGAGTTGTAGTCGCTGAGATTTATAGTTCATCCACAATCAAAGAGCATTCTGAACCCCACCAGCGATAGAATGGGGCCAAACTTCCCACACAGAACCCACATGACCAACAGAAAATACTGTGTTTTTGGATTGTCTTTAGCGATGCCTCTGACACCCCCCCCCCCTTGTGCCTTCCCCCAGGAGGTCCCGACCTTCAAGTTGAGAAATGCTGCCCTAGAACACGGTTACTATAAGTTGGAGTAAAGCTGCAGGTGCATTAGAAAAAAGTAGCAACAACCACATTATAAGACATCATTTTAAGAGAAGATAATGCATACTGCTCTCCTTTCCCCTATAGCTATGAATAACCATAACTCTGTCCAACACATTCCTAGGTCAACCTTTGCTGCACAATGTGTGGTGTTTTCTCTTGTCAAAGAACATCCTAGCACTAATGATTTCTGTGGTTTCAGTGTACAAGGAGGGAACCCCTAGTGGAGCAGTGGGTTAAACCCCTGTGCTGGCAGGACTGAAGACCGACAGGTCGCAGGTTCGAATCCGGGGAGAGGCGGATGAGTTCCCTCTATCAGTTCCAGCTCCTCATGCGGGGACATGAGAGAAGCCTCCCACAAGGATGATAAAAACATCAAAATCATCCAGGCGTCCCCTGGGCAACGTCCTTGCAGACGGCCAATTCTCTCACACCAGAAGCGACTTGCAGTTTCTCAAGTCGCTCCTGACACGACAAAAAAAAATGTCCAAGGACTGTGCTAACCAAGGCAACCTTCAATGTGCTAACTACCATGCAACCTTCAATGTGCTAACTACCATGCTACTTTTGTCACGAGGCTCAACCTGTGGATGCTCTGCCAAAAGGTTTTGGCTTCCATGTCAGTGGGGCAATGAATCCACTCTGGATCTGAATTTATATTTTTCAGGAGCTATCCAAGGTTCTGAAGCCAACCTTCTCAATAGGCCCAGCCCTTTGGACATCTCCTTTAAAGTCTGGACTAAAACCTGGGGTGGGTGCAATACCTCAGTGTCATGGGGTGCACATCTACACTGTAGAACCGATGAAGTTTAGCTGTACTTTAACTTCCATGGCTCAGTGCTGTGGAATTATGGGAGTTGTCTCTGTACAAGATCATCAACCTTCTCTACCAAAGAACACTGGTGCCTCACCAACTAGAGATCCCAGTATTTGATAGTACTGAAGCATGGCAATTGAAGTGGTGTCAAACTACATTCATTCTACAATGTAGATGTAGCTATGGAAGCCATCAGACAACAGCGGCTCTTACAGATGTTTTCTACAACACCCAAAAAACTAATAGAAGGAGAAGAAAGGAACATATTTCTATATCAGAATCAGAACTTTTGACTTTTGGAGACCTTTCATATCAGAGAATACTGGGAGTCAGAGTTGGAAAAAAACGTTTTCTGAGATCCCAAAAAGAATAGTCACCAGATTGGATCCATACGTTCTCCAGAAAGTCCCAAACACTGCAGTGTCTCCAAAACACATACATGCACCATGTAGCACAAAAGGACCTGCTATGACAACCTTTCTGACCTCTAGAATGCCTCTTTCTTGGCTCTCCAATGAGTCCAAAGAATATGACCTAAACCACCATGACCCTCCTCCATTCTATAGGAAAGCTCTGCCTCAAAGGCAGAGACGGAGCTCATTCAGGTACCTGTTTCATCCCAGGGAAACACCTCTTCCATGCTGGCTCTAGGAGGTGGCTGCTTCTAGGCTGGAACACGCTCCGGCCGACTGATGGCGGGAGGACAGGTTTTGCCAGGAGAATTGGGCAGGATATAATTAAGCAAGATGGAATTTGGCACGAGCAGCACAGGTGACACCTCAGAGCCAAATGCCGCTGTGTCATTGGATAAGTAATCCAAGCAATATGTTTCTTTTTGATGTTGGGATCCCAGAAGTGTGCGAGGATTTGTGTTTGTGGGGTGGGGCACATACACGGCAACACCTTTTTGACAGCAGTGCCCCAAAATGGGTAGAATAGGTAAAGTGGGGTATAAATCCACCCCTGATTCCAAAGGCAACTCCAACATATAGAATATAAGTGGAACGTGCACAAAGGGAAGAGGACACTTATAGGGTATTGATTTAATGCAGTTTGAGAACAATTTAACTGCTATGGCTCAATGCTATGGATTCATGGGAGTTGTAGTTTGACAAGGTCTTTAGTCATCCCTGCCAGGCAAGGAAACACAACAAAAACACTCCTGAAAGATGCCCAACCAGTATCTGTATGCGTGTATGTGTATGTGTGTGTGTGTATCTATATAAATAAAAATGTTATGTTCGTTTGTGGGATTAACATAAATCAAAAACCACTGGACCAATTGACACCAAATTTGGACACAATAAACCTATCAGGTCAATGAGTGACCTTCACTCATAAAAACACTGAAAAACACAGCAGAAGGGGCTTAAAAAGCCAAAAAACCCTAAAAATTACATTACAACACATGCAGAAAATCACATATATATGCACACATATACACAAGTATACACACACACATATATACACACAAAACACATATACACAAACTGGGCCACAGCAACGTGTGGCAGGGGACGGCTAGTGTGTGTGTGTGTGTATATATATATATATCTCCAAGAGGGATACATCTCCACTGAAAATTGAATGCAGTTTAATAATAATAATAATAATAATAATAATAATAATAATAATAATAATGTTTATTTATACCCCGCCACCATCTCCTCAAAGGGGACTTGGGGTGGCTAACATGAGGCCAAGCCCGAAGATACAAAATGAAATACAAAATAGCAACAATTATATCACAAAAGAATACATAAATTAACAAAATAAGAGAAACAGTGCAAAATAACATAAAATAACATAATAAAAGTAGAAATTCAGTTTGACACCCATTCCACTGCTATGGCTCTGTACTATGGAATCCTGGGAGTTGTAGTTTCACAAGGTCTTTTGCCTTCCCTGTCAGGCAAGGAGAGACAACAAAAGCACTCCTGAAAAATGCCCACACAGTGTTGGTATGTGTGCGCGCGCGTGTGTGTATATGTGTATATGTGTGTGTATATGTATGTGTGTGTGTGGGTGGGTATACACACACACACACACACACACACACACATTCTCCAAGAGGGATGCATCTTCACTGAAAAATGAATGCAGTTTGACACCACTTCCACTGCCATGACTCAGTGATATGGAATCCTGAGAGTTGTAGTTTCCCAAGGTCTTTTGCCTTCCCTGTCAGGCAAGGAAACATAACAAAAGCACTCCTGAAAAATGCCCACCCTGTCTCTCTTTCTCTCTCTGTGTGTGTGTTTATGTGTATATATATATATATATGTGTGTGTGTGTGTATTCTCCAAGAGGGATGCATCTTCACTGAAAAATGAATGCAGTTTGACACCACTTCCACTGCCATGACTCAGTGATATGGAATCCTGAGAGTTGTAGTTTCCCAAGGTCTTTTGCCTTCTTTCCCCAAGAATGCTGGTACTTGCCCAAACTACAACTCCCAGGAAGAATATTACAACCCACTATCTGGGCTGCCACAACATACAAGGCAGCTTCCTTCAGTTTTAAGCAGAGCTTGGGGGACGTTGGCTTTGATGGACTACAGCTCCCAACAAAATATCAACTGAGGGATTCTGGGTGCTGCCATCCAAGGAAATCCTTGGTTCATAGCCCCCAAGAATGACGTTTTCCAAACTATGTTTTCCTATACTCCTATGATGTTGACGGGATCTCTCATAGCAACAACAAAACAACAAAGAATGCACCGCAATGATACAACACCTGGTAGGGATGTGGCTACAAGAGCGGGACAAAGCGAGGGCGTTGCCCACCCTCATCAAAATTCAGATCCTCCCATGAAATTCCCCTTCACACCCAAATTTGTAGCATTGCAGTGACTTAAAATGTGAAACGAGTGTTTTGAAATGGGAATTTAGGCACTCAAAGAACAAAGTGACCCAGGGAATTCGAACACAAGGAAATACAAGCGTTCCAGAAGTTTTCAGCATCTCACTCCCATAAATGTTTGAAATTTGGAAAATCTGGAGGGCTGAATATGTATTTTAGAGGAAAATGTTTGCATTTTGCCCTTCCATATAACGCAATACTGATTTCCAGGATTTGTTCCTCAGTTTGTGTCCTCTGTTAACTGATGGAAACGACGTGAATTTTGTAATGATTTCTTAAGCAAGGGATAATCAGAAGTGGTTTAGGGTGGCAACCTGTGCTGGATGGGGTTGCACTCCCCCTGAAGCCACAGGCCCATAGCTTGGGTGTCCTCCTAGATTCATCGCTAATGCTTGACCTCTCATCGGCCTTCGATACTGTCGACCACGGTATCCTTCTGGGATGCCTCGTGGGAATGGGCCTCGGAGTTACTGCCGTGCAGTGGCTCCAGTCATTCCTCAAGGGTCATTTCCAGAAGGTGTTATTAGGGGACTCCTGCTCGACTCCATGGCCATTGTACTGTGGGGTCCCGCAGGGTTCAGTACTGTCCCCTATGTTATTCAACATATACATGAAGCCATTGGGAGAGATCATCCGGAGTTTTGGGGTGCAGTGTCATCTGTATGCAGATGATGTCCAACTCTGTCACTCCTTCCCAGCTGCTACTAAGGACGGTTTGGGACCAGCTTACCTGCGTGACCGCATTTCCATCTACGAACCAACACGCTCACTTCGGTCATCTGGAGAGGCCCTGCTCGTGATCCCACCTGCGCCGCAAGCGCGCTTGGTGGGGACGCGGGTCAGGGCCTTTTCCGTGGTGGCCCCCAGACTCTGGAACACCCTCCCCAAAGACCTTAGACAGGCCCCACACTGGCAGTCTTCAGAAAGAACTTGAAGACTTGGCTTTTCCGATGCGCCTTCCCAGATTAGGAAATCTCCACTACCAAGTCCCATAAGCACCTTATCAGAACCAATGACTGCTGCACATCGCACTTGCCCTAGAAGCCTCATATACACCTCCTGTCACATCAGCACTTTTAATTCTTGTACCCATTACTTTGGCCTGGCCCAGTTTTTATTGTGTTTTAGTGTATTGCTTTTGCCTGTTGTTTATTTGCTTTATCCTGTTTTTAATTGTTTGATTTGCCTAGTTTGTATTGCTATGTTGTGTGTTGAGGCCTCGGCCTGTGTAAGCCGCATCGAATCCTTCGGGAGATGCTAGCGGGGTACAAATAAAGTTTAATAATAATAATAATAATAATAATAATAATAATAATAATAAGGAGCTACTAATTCAAGTCCTGAACTGGTGCTTGGCTGCTGTAATGGACTGGGTGAGGGCGAACAAATTGAAACTAAATCCAGACAAGACAAAGGTCCTCCTGGTCAGTCGAAAGGCCGTACAGGGCATAGGGTTACAGCCTGTGCTTGATGAGTTTATAATCCCCCCTGAAGGCACAGGTTTTCAGCTTGGGGGTGATCCTGGACTCATTGCTGAGCCTGGAACCCCAGGTCTCGGCGGTGGTCAGGGGAGTTTGTGCACAATTAAAACTTGTACGCCAGCTGTGCCCGTTCCTTGAGAAGTCTAACTTGGCCACAGTGGCCCACGCTCTGGTTACATCCCGTATAGACTACTGCAATGCTCTCTATGTGGGATTGCCTCTGAAGACTGCCCGGACCCCCAGGTTGAGAAACACTGCTTTAGGATGTTTACCCACCAAAAAAGGTCTGAAATATCCCCCTCGAAATGCACATCACTTGCTTACCGTCTGTGACTGCCACCTCGACGAGAGAGCTTCGTTCCCGGGGGTGTTAGGAGCAACGTGGCATCATACCATTCTGGCTGTTCCTGGGGCTGCGGGAGGAAAGAGAGAAGCGGGTGGCCGAGTGGCACTAAGACATAGCATAATAAACCATGGCAAAAGAGAGAGCAGACCAAGGAGCCAAAAGCCCAGAAGGTGATTCCCTGCCACTTCCTTGGTGTGGCTTCCCACTCGCCGCCTTTCTCTCAGAGTTCCAGCAAGCAACGCCTGCTTGCATTTTTGCAACACCTCGCCTCGCAGCTTCAAAGGCCCTTCCGCAGGCATTGGGTTTGGTGCGTGCCACCCAGGTGGAGCAACCCTCGCTCCCATTGCACAGGTGGGAACATTGAGGCATGTTGTTAGTTTGTGGAGAGGAGGAGGAGGAGGAAAGGACAAGAACTGTGGAACCAAGCTATATCTTTAGAATGGAGCCCAACTGTCATGAAGAAGACCACAGCAAGAGGCAATGAGAAGTGTAGATTAGTGGTATGCTTGAGTTAGAAAGAAAGAAAAATATGCAGAACAGAGTATGGGGAACATTTTGATTGAGGGGACACTGGGAGTTATAGTCCTCGAAAGCAATGTTTCCATGCTCTACCAGGGTGCATCTACTCTGTGGAATGAAAGCAGTTTGATAACAGTTTAACGACTATGCCTCAGGAAGAAGAATATTTATTTATTTACTTATTATTTATTTACAGCTTTTATATTCTGCCCTTCTCACCCCGCAGGGGATTCAGGGCGGATTACAGTGTACACTAGGCTTGGGCGGTTTCGTTCGTTAATTTCGTAATTCGTTATTAATTCGTATTTAAATTAGCTTACAATCCAATATTGAGCCATGCAGGAATAGTGTGAGGAGTAATTAAGATTCGAAACAATTTTTTCAATTTATTTCATAATTATTTCGAACTTATTTCGAACTTATTTTGTAATTATTTCGTAATTATTTCGTAATTATTTTCGCATGTCTGGTGCAAATTTATAGTTGTTTGTTTTATCACACCAACAGTCAACAACAGAGGGAGAGGGAAGCTTCAGAAGTTCCTCCTGGAGGTTTGGAGGTTTTTTTAGCATATTGCGCAATCTCGTCCGCCATTAACGAATCGATTCGTAATTTTACGAAATTTCATAAATTTTGAAATTTTTTAAAGGAAAATTTCAGAATTATTAAAAAAAATGAAACGCAAGGCCCCCCTAAAAACAAAACGAGTTTAGAACCAATTTTTTCTGTGGTTACCCAAGCCTAGTGTACACATATATGGCAAACATTCAATACCAATTTAACATACAACATATACAGACATACACAGAGGCTATTTAACTTTTTCTGGCTGCCAGGGGAGCTGTCGCTTTTCATCGTCCATCTGCGACATTGATGAAGTACTTCCGCATTCCCCGCATGCTTTGCTGGAGTCTTTTTTATGGCCTCATAAACTAGTTAATTTAACCTCCCCACACTTTAAGGTGGTACCTAATTTTCCTACTTGACAGATGCAACTGTCTTTCGGGTTGGAAAGGCGACAACAGGCTACACAATTGGTTGGAAACCCACTCCAACCCGGGCTGGCTTCGAACTCATGACCTTTGGGTCAGAGTGATCTTAATGCAGCTGACACTCAGTCAGCTGCACCGCAATCCCAGTGCTCTTAGTAGCAGATAAGAACCTCTTAGCAGCAGATAGGAAGGATGGGATGGGAAACACAGAGAAAAAGAGTTTATGCAACTGTTCTGGAAACTGTTGCGCAGCTGTGGCGCATCTGGCTGGGAGTTAGCTGCATTAAGATCACTACTGACCAAAAGGTCATGAGTTCGAAGCCAGCCCGGGTCGGACTGAGCTTCTGACCAATTTGTGTAGCTTGCTGTCGACCTTTGCAGCCCGAAAAACAGTTGCATCTGTCAAGTAGGACATCTAGGTACCGCTTATGCAGGGAGGCTAATTTATGACGCCATAAAAATCTCCAGCAAGCATGCAAAGAATGAGGAAGTACTTCATCAGTGTCACAAATGGGCAGTGAAGTGACAGCTCTCCTGGTGGCCAGAATACCCTCATGAAAAAGCTGGAATGTTAAATAGTCTCTATGTGCCTGTCTATATATGTTGTGTGTCTATGGCATTGAAGTTTGCCATGTATATGTACATTGTAATCTGTCCAGGTGAGGAGGGCTGAATATAAATACTGTAAATAAATAAATAAATAAATAAAATATGCTTCAGAGGTAAAAGGAAAGGTACCAGAAAGGGAACAAAGGCCCCTTCTACATTGCACTATACTCTAGGATCTGATCCCAGGTTGACTGCTTCAAACTGGATTATATGAGTCCCCAACTGCCAGATAATCTGGGATAAGCAGATAATTTGGGATCAGATCCTGGGATATAGGGGCCGTGTAGAAGGGGGCCAAAGAAGGTGTCATTGTGATCGAAAAGTTCCCAGTTTTGTTCCTGTTATTTTGGAGAGATCTCCTGAATAAAATCAGAAAGAACATCTTTACATCTTGAATCTTTTCAATCAATCTGGTGCGCTCTGGCACCACGGGATGCAGAGCCAATCTTGAGAAATGTTATTTATTTATCGTGTCAGGAGCAAACCAACAGTTGTATTGAATTTTTAACAAACAAACAAAACACAAAGTTTGTAAGCTTGGTAGTTGATTAAATGTCCTTTGACCAGTATCTGGCCACTTGGAGTGCCTCTGGTGTTGCCGCAAGGAGGTCCTCCCTTGTGCATGTGGCAGGGCTCAGGTTGCATTGCAGCAGGTGGTCAGTGGTCTGCTCTCCTCCACACTCGCATGTTGTGGATTCCACTTTGTGGCCCCATTTCTTGAGGTTGGCTCTGCATCTTGTGTTATCAGAGCACAGTCTGTTCAGCACCTTCCAAGTCGCCCAGTTTTCTGTGTGCCCAGGGGGGAGTCTCTCATTTGGTATCAGCCATTGATTGAGGTTCAGGGTTTTAGCCTGCCACTTTTGGACTCTCGCTTGCTGAGGTGTTCCAGTGAGAAATGGGGCTACAAAGTGGAGTCTATGGCATGTGAGTGTGGAGAAGAACAAACCACTGACCACTTACTACAATGCGGCCTGAGCCCTGCAACGTGCACAATGGAGGACCTTCTCACAGAAACACCAAAGTCACTCCAAATGGCTAGCTTCTGGTCAAAGGACATTTAGCATCATGCCAAGTTTGTAACTGTGTTTGTGTTTTTAAATACATTACAACTGTACCCTCAATTCATTTCTGACATAATAAAGCAACAAACATCAATCTGGATGAGTCCAAGGATGCATCTACACCAGTGGTTCTCAACCTTCCTAATGCCGTGACCCCTTAATACAGTCCCTCATGTTGTGGTGACCCCCAACCATAACATTGTTTTTGTTGCTACATCATAACAGTCATTTTACTACTGTTATAAATCATAATGTAAATATCAGATATGCAAGATGTATTTTCATTCACTGGACCAAACTGGGCACAAATACCCAATGCACCCACATGTAAATGTTAGCGGGGTTGGGGGAGGATTGATTTTGTAATTTGGGAGTTGTAACTGCTGGGATTTATAGTTCACCTATAATCAAAGAGCATTCTGAACTGTACCAGCAATGGATTTGAACCTAATTTGCCATACAGAACTTCTATGACCAACGGAAAACACTGGAAGGGTTTGGTGAGTATTGACCTTGAGTTTGGGAGTTGTAGTTCACCTATATCCAGAGAGCACTGTGGACTCATGCAATGGTGGATCTGGACCAAACTTGGCAGAAATACTCAATATGCACAAATGTGAACACTGGTGGAGCCTGGGGAAAATAGACCTTTACTTTTGGGTGTTGTAGTTGCTGGGATTTATTGTTCATTACAATCAAAGAACATTCTGAACTCCACCAACGATAGAATTGGCTCAAACTTCCCACATGGAATCCCCATGACCATCAGAAAATACTGTGTTTTCTGATGGTCTTGGGCGACCCCTCTGACACCCCTTCATGACCCCCTCAGGGGTCCCGATCCCCAGGTTGAGAAACACTGATCTACACTGTAGAATTAATGCAGTTTGGTACCACTTTAACTGCCACGACTCCATATTATGGCATCCTGGGATTTGTAGTTTGGTGAGGCATCGGCACGCTTGGGCAGAGAAGGCTCAAGACCTTGTGATACGACATCTCCCAGGATTCCATAGCATTGAGCCATGGCAGTTCAAGTGATGTCAAAGTGCATTAATTCTACCCGTGGCGGTAGTTTCTCTTTCCTAACTCCAAGCATCCTTTCATTGCATCATGGCAAGTCTTTCTCCCTTTGCATCAGCCAATAAACTGACTCACGTTTCCTACCTGGGACAAGCCTTTATACAGAGCGGGGGGGGGGGGGGCATCAAAAGGCCTGGGTTCCAACACTCTTTGCCCCTGTTTTAAGAGTTTGACTTTTCCAAGAGCCCCGTGGCTCTGTTCAGACAAGCTCTGGAGGCCATTCCCCTCTGCTTGAGAAACCCAGAGAGCAAACGTTGCAAATATAGGGAATTGTGTTCCCCTCCCATCACCGCCCGGTGTGACTTGCTCATATTATTGGAATGTAGGAAAACAAGGTTGGACTCAGAACAACAGATCCCGCAATGTAAAGCAGAGCGAGCAAAGGACAGCACTGGATTTCTTATGCACGTCCCTCCATACCAGTGGTTCTCAACCTTCCTAATGCCATGACCTCTTAATACAGTTCCTAATGTTATGGTAACCCGCCCCCCCCCCCCCATGAATCGTAATGTAAATAATAATAATAATAATAATAATAATAATAATAATAATAATCTATATAAATAAAATGTAATGTTCATTTGTGGTATTCACAGAACTCAAAAACCACTAGGGGAATTGACACCCAATCTGGACACAATACAACCGACAACCCAATGTATGTCCTTCACTCAAAAATTGATTTTGTCATTTGGGAGTTGTAGTTGCTGGGATTTCTAGTTCACCTGCAATCAAAGGGCATTCTGAACTCCATTAATGATGGAACTGAACCAAACTTGGCACACAGAACTCTCAGGACCAACAGAAAATACTGGAAAGGGTTGAAGCAAACTTGGCACACAGAACTCTCATGACTAACAGAAAATATTAGAAGGGTTTGGTGGGCAGTGTCCTTTGGTTTTGGAGTTGTAGTTCACCTACATCCAGAGATCACTGTGGACTCAAACAATGATGGATCTGGACCAAACTCTACACAAATACTCAATATGCCCAAATGTGAACACTGGTGGAGTCTGGGGAAAATAGATCTTGACATTTGGGAGTTGTAGTTGCTGGGATTTATAGTTCACCCACATCAAAGGGCATTCTAAATTCCATCAATAATGGAACTGAACCAAACTTGGCACACACAAATCTAATGGCCGACAGAAAATACTGGAAAGGGTTTGGAGGGCATTGGCCTTGAGTTTTGAAGTTGTAGTTCACCTCCATCCAGAGAACACGGTGGACTCAAACAATGATGAATCTGAGCCTACAATCAAAGAGCATTCTGAACTCCACCAATGATGAAATTGAACCAAACTTGGCACACAGAACTCCCATGAACAGCAGAAAATACTGGAAGGGTTTGGAGGGCATTGACCTTGAGTTTTGGAATTGTAGTTCACCTACACCCAGAAAGCACTGTGGACTCAAATGATGATGGCTCTGGACCAAACTTGGCACAAATATTCATTATGCCCAAATGTGAACACTGTTGGAGTTTGGAAAAACAGATCTTGACATTTGGGAGTTGCAGTTGCTGGGATTTATAGTTCACCTACGATCACAGCAGTAGGAGGGCTTTTGGTGGGAGGATTCACCATCTGTTTCCAAAAATGACAGGCAGAGAGATCTTCAGCTTCCTCTATGAAAGGGGTTCCTAAGACTATCAGAAATATGTGTTTTCTGATGGTTTTTGGGGACCCCTTTGAAAACCCCCTTGTGACCTCCCCAGGGGTCCCGACTCCCAGGCTGAGAAGCACTGATCTATACTGTAGAAGGAATGCAATTTTGGATCAGTTTAACTACCGTGACTCAATGCCATGGAATCATGAAAGTTGTGGTTTCATGAGAAGCCAGCACTCTTTGATTGAGAAGGCAAACTATAATTCCCATGACTTCACAGCAATGATAATTAGCAGTTAAAGTGGTGCCAAACTGCATTCACTCTACTGGTATTTTCAGTCCTCTTTTTTCCTTTGCTTGGAGCGAGCCGTGTTTGTGTGTTTCTCTCCAAATCTGGATATCCTCCAGCCATCTCAAACTACTCTGCTCACATCCTCAGCGCTTTCGCAATCTCTGTCACGATGTTTTGGCTCAGCCTGTTGTTCTGAACCAGATATCCGGGGTCAGGCGATGCAAGGAGAGAGAGATCCATGGTGGGATCTCCTGGAGTGGATCTATTTTTAGTGGAATAACAGCTGCGGTGGAGTGGTTACATAGGAATGGGGCAAAGGGTTAGGTAACTCTTTCCCCTCCAGAGTGATTTCCATGAATTGGGAGACATTCCCACTACAAGTAGAACCTCCCTTATCCAGAAATCTGACATGTTTCACAATTGTCCACATAGCTGAGAATGTGAACTCCTTTGCTTTCTGATGGTTCAATGTACACAAACGTGGGTTGTTGTAGACTTTTCGGGCTATATGGCCATGTTCTAGAAGCATTCTCTCCTGTCGTTTTGCCTGCATCTATGGCAAGCATCCTTATAGGTTGTGAGGCATCCTCAGAGGTTGTGAGACCTCACAACCTCTGAGGATGCTTGCCATAGATGCAGGCGAAATGTCAGGAGAGAATGCTTCTAGAACATGGCCATATAATCTGAAAAACCTACAACAACCCAGTGATTCCAGCCATGAAAGCCTTCGACTATACATTACATTGTGAGTACATCTATCTGTCTATCTATCTATCTATCTATCTATCTATCTATCTATCTATCTATCTAAAAGTTTTAGGTCTATTTAAAACATAAATGGGTTTCGTGTAGAACAGTACAGCATGCCAGCAATGAATTTTGGGATATGCTTGAAGGAACTGTCTTACCTCTCATCCCCATTCTCCCAAGGCAACTGGAAACTGTTGCTTCAGGTTAGTGTGTGTGTATGTGTGTGTGTTGGGTTCTGATTCTGTAATGGAACCCTTTGTAATTCCCACAATCCTCTGGGAGAAGCCATGACAGTTTTTTTTCTATGTCAGGAGCTACTTGAGAAAGTCACTTCTGGTGTGAGAGAATTGGCCGTCTGCAAGGACTTTGCCCAGGGGATGCCTGGATGTTTTGATGTTTCACCATCCTGTATTATATGAGTCCCCACTGCCAGATAATCTGGGATTTTTTTCCATGTCAGGAGCAACTTGAGAAACTGCAAGTCGCTTCTGGTGTAAGAGAATTGGCTGTCTGCAAGGACTTTGCCCAGGGGATGCCTGGATGTTTTGATGTTTCACCATCCTGTATTATATGAGTCCCCACTGCCAGATAATCAGGGATTTTTTTTCCATGTCAGGAGCAACTTGAGAAACTCCAAGCAACTTCTGGTGTGAGAGAATTGGCCGTCTGCAAGGACGTTACCTAGGGGATGCCTGGATGTTTTGATGTTTCACCATCCTGGATTATATAAATCCCCACTGCCAGATAATCTGGGATTTTTTTTTCCATGTCAGGAGCAACTTGAGAAACTCCAAGCAACTTGTGAGAGAATTGGCCGTCTGCAAGGACGTTACCTAGGGGATGCCTGGATGTTTTGATGTTTCACCATCCTGTATTATATGAGTCCCCACTGCCAGATAATCTGGGATTTTTTTCCATGTCAGGAGCAACTTGAGAAACTGCAAGTCGCTTCTGGTGTGAGAGAATTGGCCGTCTCCAAGGACGGTGCCCAGGGGACACCTGCATGTTTTGATGTCTTACCATCCTTGTGGGAGGCTTCTCTCATGTCCCTGCATAGGGAACTGGAGCTGACAGAGGGAGCTCACCCGTGCTCTCCCCAAATTCAAATCTGCGACCTGTTGGTCTTCAGTCTTGCTGGCACAAAGGTTTAACCCATTGCACCACTGGGGGCTCCTGCCATGACAGTTACAGAGACTAGAGGCAGGTATTATTATTATTATTATTATTATTATTATTATTATTACTATTATTATTATTATTATTATTACTATTACAGATATGTAACAGATTAGAGAGATGATTGGGCAAAACTAGCAAAATGAAGTTCAGCAGGGACAAATGAAAGATACTCCACTTAGGCACCAAAAAAATGAAATGCAAAGATATGGAATGGGGAACAGTGCCTGGCTCGATAGCAGTACGTGTGGAAAAGATCTTGGAGTCCTCATGGACAACAAGTTAAGCATGAGTCAACAATGTCATGTGGCGGCTAAAAAAGCCAATGGGATTTTGGCCTGTATCAGTAGGAGCCTAGTGCCAAATTCCAAGGAAGTTATGCTACCCATGCTCTATTCTGCCTTGGTCAGACCACACCTGGAATCACACTGTGTCCAATTCTGGGCACCACCATTGAAGGGAAAAGTTGACTCTAAGCTGGAATGTGTCCAGAGGAGGGTGACTAAATGATCAAGGGTCTGGAGAACAAGCCCTATGAGGAGCGGCTTAAGAGCTGGGCATGTTTAGCCTGCAGAAGAGAAGGCTGAGAGGAGACATGATGAGGGCCAAGATGTGAGGGGAAGTCATAGGGAGGAGGGAGCAAGCTTCCTTTCTGCTGCCCTCGAGACTAGGATGCAATGGAACAATGGCTTCAAATTACAGGAAAGAGAGAGGATTCCATCTGAACATGAGTGTGAGAGGTGTTCAGCAGTGGAACTCTCTGCCTACGAATATGTTGGAGGCTTTTAAGCAGAGGCTGGGTGGCCATCTGTTGGGGTGCTTTGATTGCAATTTTCCTACTTCTTGGCGGAATGGGGTTGGACTAGATGGCCCATAAAGTCTCTTCCAACTCTATGATTCTATTATTATTATTATTATTATTATTATTATTATTATTATTATTAGAAACACAACAAGATGAGTCCACAGCAAACAAGATTACTCTGCTGACTGTTGTATTGAATCACACATCGACACTTCCCAAGTTTGTAGGACTGTGTGATGTATCGGCGAATAATGCATGCAGATCCCAGTAAGGTGGCTTTTGCAGCTGGCAGATGGTAATTTTGTCAGCACTGATTGTGTTTAAGTGCAGGCCAAGGTCTTAAGGCACTGCACCCAGTGTGCCGATCACCATTGGGACCACCTTTACTGGCTTATGCCACAGTCTTTGCAGTTCAATCTTTAAATCCTCAAATGTTGTTGTTGTTGTTGTTGTTGTTTTTATTATTATTATTTTACTGACACCACAGTATGTCACAGCAAATGAGATCTATACGCTGGATTTCGTATCACAAAATCTTAAGTCGAACACTTCCCAAGCTTCTAGGACTGTGTGATGTTTTATTATTATTATTATTATTATTATTATTATTATTATTATTATTAAATATAATCCCATTGAGGATGGAGATGAAACTTCAGACTGGCCTAAAACCACCTTTGCCTCCATCCCAAAAATACTTGTGGATGGATGGCCACATTGGATGAGCATTTGGCACATGCTCAGAGGGATGACCACACTTATCTTTGTTACTTCCCTTGGGATTCTGGGAGTTGTTTCATACCATCTTTAGCCTTCTCCACCAAAGAGGGTTGGTGGTTCTCTAAACTACATCTCCTAGTATCCCATTGCAGTTAAAATGGTATCAAACTGCACTAATTTGACAGTGTAGACAAGCTCTGGATGGACCCTACAGCCTCAGTGTTGATGGTACCCACCTGTGTGCCGAACGACAGGCCCAGGGAGGAATCGTGGCATATGGATGGCGCTCCGGATCAACGGCAGGTGCTCCGTTCGGTCTCAGCAAGCGGCTTTTTCTATTAGGAAAATAGAAATGATTCACAAGAGCCCAAAAGGACTCACTTGTTTGCAGACTCAGAGGATTCTCCTCTCCCTCGCAGGGCAATGACTGCGGCACAGAATGAACTCCCAAGGCATGTGTCAGCAGCATAGGCAGAAATTCACAGCTCAGGTTACAAGCCAGATAAATATAGTGTCTTATCTGACCTCACGGGGGAATGGATGGGGCTCTCTCACATTCCAGCATCGGGGTGGCTTAAAGGGGAAGCGGAGTCAGAGGCCTAACCAGGCATGTTTATGGTTTTGTGCGGAGTGGGTCAGGAGAAACCACCCACATTGGAGAGAATTTGGAAAAGTTCGCTCTTCTTTTTCGGCAATGGCTTGACGAAATTATGCTGTTGCGTGCCTTCAAGTTGTTCGGACTTAAGGCAACCCTAAAGCGATCCCATCACAGGGTTTCCTTGGTGAGACATATCCAGAGAGTGTGACTCACCAAGTCTATGTAGATGATCGTGCCATTACTGCTCAAGCAGGGAGCTTTGAGATGGCTGAACAGAAGCTCTCCGAAGCTCTATGTGCTCTTACTGCCTATTACCGGGAAAACCAGCTGATCCCTAATCCATCTAAAACACAGACATGTGCTTTTCATCTCAAGAACAGACAAGCATCCTGAGCTCTGAGGATCATCTGGGAAGGAATCCCACTGGAGCATTGCAGCGCACCCAAATACCTGGGAGTCACTCTGGACCATGCTCTGACCTACAAGAAGCACTGCTTGAACATCAAGCAAAAAGTAGGTGCTGGAAACAATATCATACGCAAGCTGACTGGCACAACCTGGGGATCACAGCCAGACACAGTGAAAACATCTGCCCTTGCGCTATGCTACTCTGCTGCTGAGTACGCATGCCCAGTGTGGAACACATCTCACCATGCTAAAACAGTAGACGTGGCTCTTAATGAGACATGCCGCATTATCACGGGGTGTCTGTGCCCTACACCACTGGAGAAATTACACTGCTTAGCCGATACTGCACCACCTGACATCCACCGGGAAGTAGCAGCCAATAGTGAAAGGACCAAGACAGAGACATCTCCAGCTCATCCCTTGTTTGAGTATCAGCCAGCACGTCAATGACTTAAATTTAGAAATAGTTTTCTAAGATCTACAGAGACACTCGCTGGAACACCTCAGCAAGCAAGAGTCCAAAAGTGGCAGGCTCAAACCTGGAACCTCAACCAATGGCTGATACCAAATGAGAGACTCCCCCCTGGGCACACAGAGGACTGGACGACTTGGAAGGCGCTGAACAGACTGCGCTCTGGCACCACGAGATGCAGAGCCAACCTTCAGAAATGGGGCCACAAAGTGGAATCCACGACATGCGAGTGTGGAGAAGAGCAAACCACTGACCACCTGCTGCAATGCAACCTGAGCCCTGCCACATGCACGATGGAGGACCTCCTTGTGGCAACACCAGAGGCACTCCAAGTGGCCAGATACTGGTCAAAGGACATTTAATCAACTACCAAACTTGCAGATTTTGTTCTTTGTCTGTTTGCTTGTTTTGTTCTATAAGAAATGTAATATAATTGACTGGTTGCCCTGACATGACAAATAAATAAATAAATCATTCCACAGATAAATAAACCTCACTTGCCTAGTTTCCAACTGACCTCACAACCGCTGAGGATGCATGCAATAGATGGGCGTGAAATGTCAGGAGAGAATGCTTCTGGAACATGGTGAGACAGTCCAGAAAACTCACAGCAACCCAACAATCCCTTTAATAAATAAACCAAGTAGGTTTCCACAGCAGAGCATGAATTTGAAGCCTGGCCTCCAGAATCACAACCAACTAAAAAAAATTCCTCTGTTGACTTATGGTGGATTTATGAATTTCATAGGATTTTCTTAGGAAAAGAATACTTGGACTATTTATTTATCGTGCCGGGAGTGAACCAAACAGTTGTATTGCATTAAAAACAAACAAACAAACAAACAAAACACAAAGTTTGCACGCTTGGTAGTTGATTAAATGTCTTTTGACTTGGACTATATACCCCAGAAGCCAGCATAGACATTATGAGTCCAATAAAAGGAACTTCCAGTACTCCAAAAAAGTAACTTTTTCAAACATGGGGGTATTTAAGATGGGCACTGTCAGAGACTCCTATCCATCTGTGCACACATTAGTACAAACCACATGGCAATGGCATTTGACACAGTTTCTAACAGAGGCGTGTCTTCATGGTAGAATTAATGCTTTTTGATACAACTGTAACTGCCATAGCTCAGTGTTATGGAAACCTGAGATTTGTAGTTTGGTGAGGGATTGACATGCTTGGGTAGAGATGGATAAAGACCACGCCAAACTCCAATTCCCAGCGTCCCAAAGCATTGAGCCATGACAGTTCAAGTGGTGTCAAACTGCATCAATTCAACAATGTAGATCAGGTATAGGTAAATCCAGGCCCAAGGGACAGATGCGGCCCCTTGGGCTCTTTTCTCAGGCCCTCCTCTCTTTCACCATCCTATCCTTCCTTCTCTCTTCCCTTCCTCCTTCCCTCCCTCTTTCTCCTTCCCTTTCACCATTTCGCCCTCTTTCCTCCCTCCCTTCCCTCTTTCTCCCTCCTTCTATTTCCTTCCACCCTTTCATGCTTCCATCCTTTTCTCTTTCCTTCCCTTCCTTCCATCCTTCCCTTTCACATTTTTGTCCTTCCTTTCTTTCCTCTTCCCTCCCTCTCTCCTTCTTTCTCCTTCTTTCCTTCCCCTTTGTATTCCCTTCTTACTCTCTATCCTTTATCCTTCCCTCCCTCCCTTCTGTCCGTCCATCCATCCTTCCATCCATCCATCCATCCATCCTTCTTCTTTTTCCTTCTTCCTTCCCTTTTATCTTTCCTTCCTTCTTTCCTCCCTCTTTTCTTTCCCTCTCTCCTTTTCTCCTTCCACCTTTCCTTCCTTCTTTCCTCCCTCTCCCCTTCTTTCTCCTTCCTTCCCTTTTGTCTTTCCTTTCTTTCTTCCCCTTCCTTCTCCTCCTTCCTTCCACCCTTTCATCCTTCTCTCTTTCCTTCCTTCCTTCCTTCTATCCATCCCTTTCCCTTTCTTTTCTCTTCTTTCTTCCCTCTCTCTTCCTCTCCCTCTTTCTCCTTCTTTCCTTCTTCTTTGTCTTTCCTTCTTTCCTTTTACTTTCCCTTTCCTTCCTTCTTTCCTCCCTCTTTCCCTCTCTCCTTTTCTCCTTCCCCCCCCTCCTCTTTCTTCTTTTCTTTCCTTTCTTTTTTCTTTCCTTTCTTTCTTTCTTTCTCTTTCTTTCTTTCTTTCTTTCTTTCTTCCCTTTCTCCTTCTCTTCCTTCCTTCCATCACCAGGCACCAGGCATCCTAGCAAGGAGTACTAACATGTGGCCCCCATGTTAGAAAGTTTGTCCATGTCTGCTGTAGATGCACCCTGACTTTTGAAACTAAGATGATTAATAAGGACTAGAAACTTTAGGGAGGGAAGTAAAAGCAGATTTCTAAAGAACGGTGAATACTAACTTTTCAGCTGGCTTTCATCTTTGACACCTGATACCATCTTGTTTGTTTTTAACAAGCACTTACAAGGCAATGACACCAATTATTATTATTATCTTCCGTGCACTAAATGCTCGTGTTTGCACGGAGCGGATGAGGAAGCACGAAATTGAAGTTTGCTCGACCTTGATTGGATCGCATGGCCTTTAAGTGTTCATCATATCTCTTTTGGCCATCTGCAAAAATGGAAGCATCCGCAACCTGGCTATGTTGTTGTGATGACAAAGGGGAATGAAGGAAACTGGGTCACCCACCTGGACTTTGGGTTAGACGCAAAGCCCAAATTGAAATGAAAAACATCCCTTGCAATTAGGAATACCAGCAACCAAAGGTGTCAGAGAAACACTCAAGACACAAAGCCACTGAAATCCACATGTGGACAATTTCAACAGAAAGGAGGAAACAATGCACATAAACAATATCTGGCTACTAGTATTAAAAAACTCTAAAATCGGGTCAGTAAATAAAAAGCAACACTTAGAAAACAGGGGAATTCCAGTCAGGAAGCAATCAGGACCAGCTAACACCTCCCAACAATGGATCCCTCAGGCAGCAGCCAGCCAAGCTTTGAAGATGCAAAACCATTCAATGCTAATCAAGGTGGCCAATTGCAACATTCACACTTGCCTCAAGCAGACAAGAGTTCTTTCTTCCACCCTGGACATTATTCCACAGATATATAAACCTCACTTGCCTAGTTTCCAATTAACCTCACAACCATGAGGATGTCTGCAATAGATGGGAGTGAAACGTCAGGACAGAATGCTTCTGGAACATGGCGAGACAGTCCAGAAAACTTACAGCAACCCAACAATCCCTTTAATTCGCCTTTAAAGCTACGGATGTAGTTCGGTGAGGAACCCAAACCTTTCGGCACAGAATTATGTGGCGCTCATGCTGCAAATCCCAGGATTCTAGGGAATCGAGCTGTCGCATTACAAGTCTATAACTGTGCCGTGTGAAAGAGACATTATATTGACAGTTCAGATGGGATGGGTAATTTTTTGGATAATATAGATTATTACATTATGTAACAGAAATCAAAAGATATTCTGTTCCTTGTATGGAGGTGTTATTTCTTGTTTAATTGTGCAGTACTTACTGGGAAGTGTCCGATCAAATACAAAAATACTAATCTTGCTATGTATCAACAACAACAATAACAACAACAACAACAACAACAACAACAACAACATTTAAGGCAAGGTGTTATTGAAGGCTGTCACGGGCAGAATCACTGGGTTGCTGTGAGTTTTTCTGGCTGTATGGCCATGTTCCAGCAGCATTCTTTCCTGATGTTTTGCCTGCATCTGTAACAAGCAGCCTCAGAGGTTTGCTCAGAGATCTTTTGGAAATGAGTCAAGTGGCCTGTCCATGGTGGGATAAAAAACTCTTGTCTGTTTAGCCCCTGCCACACAGCTGTATCAAATCCACACTGAACTGGATTATATGGCAGTGTGGACTTCAATAACCCAGTTCAAAGCAGATATTGTGGACTATCTGCCATGATATTCTGGGGTATGTGTGGAAGGGTCCTTTGAATCAAGTGTAAATGTTGTAATTGGCAAGCTTGATTAGCATCGAGTAGTCTTGTAGCTGCAAAGTCAATCAGTGAGGGTATCTACATAGATCTGTTGGAAATGAGGGAAGTGGAGTGTGTGTATACCTGTGGAATAATGTCCATGGTGGGAGAAAGACCCTTGTCTGTTTGATGCAAGTGTAAATGTTGCAATTGGCAAGCTTGGTTAGCGTTGAGTAGCCTTGCAGCTGCAAAGTCAATCAGTGAGGGCATCTGCATAGAGGTCTGTTGGAAATGAGGGAAGTGGAGTGTGTGTATACCTGTGGAATAATGTCCATGGTGGGAGAAAGACCCTTGTCTGTTTGATGCAAGTGTAAATGCTGCAATTGGCAAGCTTGGTTAGCGTTGTGTAGCCTTGCAGCTGCAAAGTCAATCAGTGAGGGCATCTGCATAGAGGTCTGTTGGAAATGAGGCAAGTGGAGTGTGTGTATACGTGTGGAATTATGTCCATGGTGGGAGAAAGATCCTTGTCTGTTTGATGCAAGTGTAAATGTTGCAATTGGCAAGCTTGGTTAGCGTTGAGTAGCCTTGCAGCTGCAAAGTCAATCAGTGAGGGTATCTACATAGAGGTCTGTTGGAAATGAGGGAAGTGGAGTGTGTGTATACCTGTGGAATAATGTCCATGGTGGGAGAAAGACCCTTGTCTGTTTGATGCAAGTGTAAATGTTGCAATTGGCAAGCTTGGTTAGCGTTGAGTAGCCTTGCAGCTGCAAAGTCAATCAGTGAGGGCATCTGCATAGAGGTCTGTTGGAAATGAGGGAAGTGGGGTATATGTATACCTGTGGAATAATGTCCACAGTGGGAGAAAGAACCCTTGTCTGTTTGATGCAAGTGTAAATGTTGCAATTGGCAAGCTTGGTTAGCGTTGAGTAGCCTTGCAACTGCAAAGTCAATCAGTGAGGGTATTTGCATAGAGGTCTGTTGGAAATGAGGCAAGTGAAGTGTATGTATACATGTGGAATAATGGCTAGGGTGGGAGAAAGACCCTTGTCTGTTTGATGCAAGTGTAAATGTTGCAATTGGCAAGCTTGGTTAGCATTGAGTAGCCTTGCCGCTGTAAAGTCAATCAGTGAGGGTATTTGCATAGAGGTCTGTTGGAAATGAGGCAACTTGTGGAATAATTTCCATGGTGGGAGAAAGACCCTTGTCTGTTTGATACAAGTGGAAATGTTGCAATTGGCAAGCTTAATCAGCATTGAGTAGCCTTGCTGCTGCAAAGTCAATCAGTGAGGGTATCTGCATAGAGGTCTGTTGGAAATGAGGCAAGTGGAGTGTATGTATACCTGTGGAATAATGTCCATGGTGGGAGAAAGAACCCTTGTCTGTTTGATACAAGTGTAAATGTTGCAATTGACAAGATTGGTTAGCGCTGAATAGCCTTGCAGCTCCAAAGTCAATCTGTGTTGTTGTCTGGAGGCATCCTTTGTTTGGGAGGTGTTAACTGGCACTTGATTGTTTGCTGTCTGGAATTCCCCCATTACCGAGTGGCAAGCTTCTGCAGAGGATTGCTGTAAGTTTTTCAAGGTGTATAGCCATGTTCCAGAAGCATTTCCTCCTGATGTTTCACCTGTATCTATGCCAGCCATCCTCAGAGGTTGTGAGGTCTCTGCAATGTTGGAACTCCAGTTCCATCTCCATTGTAGAAAGAATGCAGTTTGACACCACCTTAACTGCCACAGGGCTCAAATCTGTGGGATCCTTGGAGTTATAGTTTCCCAAGGTCTGCCAGGGAGTGCTGGAGCTTCACCAAACTACAACTCACAGGGTCTTCTCCAGTCTGCCTGGACTCATAGGATTCCATCACATTGCGCCATGGTGGTAGTACTAGTTGTAAGAGGGGCCCAACTGCATTCATTCTGCCCTGGAGAGGCCGCTGTGGGGCACAGAGATCTGTAGTTTGTTTGGCAAGGCCCCAGGACCTTTGGGTAGAGGAGGTTTGGAAAACTACAACTTCTAGGACTTCAGAGCCTCGAGTAGTTGGAGTGAGATAAGAGGTTGAAGTCTCCAGTGGAGATGCGCCCTAGGACGCACGACCCAGACGCCTGCTTTCTTCTCCCATATCTCTCGGTCCTTGGGCCACTCTACCCCGGGACTGTGGCGTGGGTGGCCCCCCGGACCCACCCTCCCCCGTGGGGCCAGGGAGGGGGCTCTCAGCCGCACTCACCTGCTTCTTTCTCGGGGGACGGGACCAAGCCCGCCGCCTCCTTGGAGCCGCTTCTCCCCGAGCCTTGAGGTCACAATCTCCACGCCGGTGACGCGCAGCCCGAGGAAAGAGGCCGAGGAAAAGCGTCCTGTTGCGGGATCGTTTCGCCTTATTACCAGCAGATGCAAGAGAAGCAGCCAAGGGAGGCTGTGGGCTTCTTTAATTATCAGGATTTTCTTCTCCTGTTCTCAAAGGAGGGCTTCCAAAACTGTTGGATGGATGCAGTTTGGCACCGCTTTGCCCTGCTGCCATGGCTCAAGTTGCAGCCTTAACCAGGTTTGCTCAACTGGAGACTCTTCCAACTAGAGTTGGAAGAAACTCGTAGAATCAGCCAGTCCTTCCCAACAGATGGCCATCTAGCCTCTGCTGGAAAAGCCTCCAGAGAAGGAGAGACTCCACTGGACTCTCCAGGCAACATATTCCATTGCCAAAACAGCTCTTATCCCCAGGAAGTTCTTCCTCATAGAATCATAGACTTGGACACCCTATAGGATATGCCAGGCAGGAAAAGCAACTCTGTTTAAAAGCTTCCAAGGAAGGAGCTTCTACCAGACTCTGAGGCAGAGAGTTCCGCTGCTGAACAGCTCCCACACCAAGGAAGTTCACAGAATCATAGAGTTAGAAGAGACCTCATGGGCCATCCAGTCCAACCTCATTCTGCCAAGAAGCAGGAAAATTGCATTCAAAGCACCCCTGACAGATGGCCATCCAGCCTCTGTTTAAAAGCTTCCAAGGAAGGAGCTTCTACCAGACTCTGAGGCAGAGAGTTCCGCTGCTGAACAGCTCTCACACTCAGGAAGTTCATAGAATCAGAGTTGGAAGAGATCTCATGGGCCCTCCAGTCCAACCCCATTCTGCCAAGAAGCAGGAAAATTGCATTTAAAGCACCCCCGACAGATGGCCATCCAGCCTCTGTTTAAAAGCCTCCAAGGAAGGAGTTTTTACCAGACTCCGTGGCAGAGAGTTCCACTGCTGAACAGCTCTCACAGTAAGTAAGTTCATAGAATCAGAGTTGGAAGAGACCTCATGGGCCATCCAGTCCAACCCCATTCTGCCAAGAAGCAGGAAAATTGCATTCAAAGCACCCCCGACAGATGGCCATCCAGCCTCTGCTTAAAAGCTTCCAAAGAAGGAGCCTCCACCACACTCCAGGGCAGGGAGTTCCACTGCTGAACGGCTCTCACAGTCAGGAAGTTCTTCCTCATGTTCAGATGGAATCTCCTTTCTTGTAGTTTGAAGCCATTGTTCCATTGTGTCCTAGTCTCCAGGGCAGCAGAAAACAAGCTTGCTCCCTCCTCCCTGTGACTTCCTCTCACATATTTTTATACATAGTTCTTCTTCATGTTCAGGTAGAATCTCCTTTCCTGTAATTTGAACCCATTGCTCCGAGGACTAGTTTTCAAGGGAGCAGAAAACAAGGTTCCTCCCTTTTCCTTATGGCATCATTCACATATTTATACACTAGCTTGGGTCCCTTGCTACTTCACAACTGTAATTTTGCTACTGCTATGAATCTTAATGCAAATATCTGATATATGGGATGTATTTTCATTCACTGGACCAAATTGGGCACAAATACCCGATACACCCAAATTTGAATACTAGTAGGATTGGGGGGGGGGGGGGGGGGGGGGGGGGGGGGGGGGGGGGGGGGGGGGGAGAGCACTGTGGATTTATTTTGTCATTTGGGAGTTGTTGTTGCTAGGATTTATAGTTCACCTACAGTCAAGGAGCATTCTGAACTCCACCAATGATGGAATTGAACCAAACTTGGCACACAGAACTCCCAACAGAAAATCCTGGAAGGGTTTGGTGGGCATTGACCTTGAGTTTTGGAGTTGTAGTTCACCTACATCCAGAGAGTATTGTGGACTCAAACAATGGAGGATCTGGACCAAACTTGGCACGGATACCCAATCTGCCCAAATGGGAACACAGATGGAGTTTGGGGAAAATAGACCTTGACTTTTGGGAGTTGTAGTTGCTGGGATTTATAGTTCACCTACAATCAAAGAGCATTCTGAACTCCAACAGATGGAATTGAACCAAACTTGGCACACAGAACTCCCATGACCAACAGAAAATACTGGAAGGGTTTGGTGGGCATTGACCTTGAGTTTTGAAGTTGTAGTTCACCTACATCCAGAGAGCACTGTGGACTCAAACAATGATGGATCTGGACCAAACATGGCATGGATACTCAATCTGCCCAAATGTACACACAAATGGAGTTTGGGGGAAATAGGCCTTGACATTTGAGAGTTGTTGCTGCTGGGATTTATAATTCACCTACAATCAAAGAGCATTTGGAATCCCACCCAATGAGAGAACTGGGCCAAACTTCCCACAGAGAAAATACTGTGTTTTCTGATGGTCTTTGGCGACCCCTCTGATACCCCCTCACGTCCCCCCAGATGCCCCAACCTGCAGGTTGGGAAACACCGATTTAAAGTAATGCCAAATACTGATGTGATGGAGAAGAGATATGGCCTTCTAGTTTGGAACTGTGAAGACCCATATAATGCAGATCAGTGCAGTTAAATTGCCTTATATGGGCTCTTATTGATGAGACAATTCACTTTCAAAGTGCATTATATGGCAGTGCAGAACCAGCTTATAAAAAAGGGCTGATTCAGTCCCCAAACTGGAGAAGAGTTCCTCCCTGTGGACCCCATGGATCTGCTTCTTTTTCCTACAGATAAAGGATTCCTTTCTATCAATATGGGGATAAACACAATCCGATCCATTACAGTGTCTGTGTGTTTTCCCCTCAAAACCCTGTTTGGAAAACCCAGCTGTAAAAAATAACCACACACATACGAAGCGTCATTTGAATCATTTCCCTCAGTCAAATCTCTAATCCAGCAACTTGAATAACTTTGGAAGACAAAACAGAATAAAGACAAGCGACACCCAGCAAAATGGCTTCTGTTTCCCAGCAGTAGGGCAGGCAGGTGAATGAGCTAAAGGGACAAACAGATGGAGATATGCATATTTATATATGTGCGTATATATATATAAAAGAGTGTGGAATGGGAAAGCGGGATCACCGGGAGACGCTGTTGTGCTTGCAACGGATCTCAGGTCAGGCAGAACTGGTCACTCCACTAGATATGCGGCTATATATAGTGAGAGATAGGTATCTATATATAGAGATAGATTTATATATATGGAGAGAAAGAGGGAATATTGAGAGGTACAATCTGGGTTCAGGCGCCAAACCGTCATCCTCCATGGCAGCCTCTTTCCAAAACAAAACAGTGAAAATAATACTCGTAATAAAATGGCTCCATCCCATGGATAGGTTCAGGTCCATTTGTAGCTTGGTCCTTCCTTCCTTCCTTCCTTCCTTCCTTCCTTCCTTCCTTCCTTCCTTCCTTCCTTCCTTCCTTCCTTCCTTTCACAGAGACACAAAATCAATGGCTTGCAGGAGAGGCAATGAAAGGAGGAGCAACAGCAACCAGGAGGTGTTTTGGATCAAGACGCTGATGCCGGCACATTTCTCCAGCCGATCTACGAAACAAACAAACATGTAAACAAGCAAACAAACAGGCGAGAGAAGGATATAATAGAGAAAAAACCCTGAGCTGGGATTGGAGCAAGGTCTACTTTCAGGAATGTCCATCCTTTGTCTATCTGTCTGTCTGTCTGTCTATCTCTTCTCTATCCATCCATCCATCCATCCAAACAGTGACCTAGCCTGGCTGGCATCCAATAGGTACCGCTATCTGTCCGTCCGTCCGTCCGTCCATCCATCCATCCATCCATCCATCCATCCATCCATCCATCCATCTATCTATCTATCTATCTATCCAAACAGTGACCTAGCCTGGCTGGCATCCAATAGGTACCGCTATCTGTCCGTCCGTCCGTCCGTCCGTCCATCCATCCATCCATCCATCCATCCATCCATCCATCCATCTATCTATCCATCCAAACAGTGACCTAGCCTGGCTGGCATCCAATAGGTACCGCTATCTGTCTGTCCGTCCGTCTGTCCGTCCGTCTGTCCATCCATCCAACCATCCATCCATCCATCCATCCATCCATCCATCCATCCATCCATCCATCCATCCATCCATCCTTCCTTCCTTCCATCCATCCATCCATCCATCCATCCATCCATCCATCCATCCATCCATCTATCTATCTATCTATCTATCTATTTATCCATCCAAACAGTGACCTAGCCTGGCTGGCATCCAATAGGTACCGCTATCTATCTGTCCGTCCGTCCGTCCGTCCGTCCGTCCATCCATCCATCCATCCATCTATCTATCTATCTATCTATCTATCTATCTATCTATCTATCTATCTATCCAAACAGTGACCTAGCCTGGCTAGGCATCCAATAGGTACCGCTATCTGTCTGTCTTTCTGTCTGTCTGTCTATCCATCCAAACACCCATTCTATCTATCTATCTGTCTYTCTATCTATCTATCTATCTATCTATCTATCTATCTATCTATCTATCTATCCATTCCARCCCCTTGACCTAGCCTGGCTAGGCATTCAATAGGTACCGCTATCTGTCTGTCTGTCTGTCTGTCTGTCTGTCTATCTGATTATATTTTAATGAGACCAATCTACATCACACAGGATATAAGAAATGAAGTGGAAAAAAGGAGAACATAAATAAGAGGAGAATATTAGTACAAGTTGAGCATCATAGAATCATCGACTAGAATAATAGAATCATAGAGTTGGAAGAGACCTCATGGGCCATCCAGTCCAACCCCATTCTGCCAAGAAGCAGGAAAATTGCATTCAAAGCACCCCCAACAGATGGCCATCCAGCCTCTGCTTCAAAGCCTCCAAAGAAGGAGCCTCCACCACACTCCGGGACAGAGAGTTCCACTGCTGAACAGCTCTCTCACAGAAAGATCTTCCTCATGTTCAAGTGGAACCTCCTTTCCTGTAGTTTGAAGTCATTGTTTCGTGTCCTAGTCTCCAGGGCAGCAGAAATCAAGCGTCCCTTCTCTGCAATTCCCAAATACAGAAAACTCAGAAATCTGGAATGATTCCCATGGGCTCCAGAATAAGTGATGCCTTTGCTTTCTGAGGATTCAAGGTACACAGACTTTGCTTCAAGTATATCAGGGGTTCTCAACCTTCCTAATAGCACAACCCCTTAATACACTTCCTCATGTTGTGGTGACCCCCAACCATCAAATTAATTTCATTGCTACTTCATAACTGTAATTTTGCTACTGTTGTGAATCATAATGTAAATATCTGATATGTAGGATGCATTTCCATTCACTGGACCAAACTTGGCACAAATACCCAATATGCCCAAATTTGAATACTGGTGGGGTTGGGGAGGATTGATTTTGTCATTTGGGAGTTGTAGTTGCTGGGATTTATAGTTCACATACAATCAAAGAGCATTCTGAACTCCACCAATGATGGAATTGAACCAAACTTGGCACACAGATCTCCCATAACCAACAGAAAATACTGGAAAGTTTCCGTGAGCATTGACATTGAGTTTTGGAGTTGTTGTTCACCTACATCCAGAGAGCACTGTGGAATCAAACAATAATAGATCTGGACCAAACTTGGGACAAATAGTCAATATGCCCAAATATGGACACTGGTGGGGTTTGGGGAAAATAGACCTTAACATTTGGGAGTTGTAGTTGCTGGAATGTATAGTTCATCTACAATCAAAAAGGGCCCCACCAACAATAGAATTTGGCCAAACTTCCCACACAGATCTGCCATGACCAACAGAAAATACTGTGTTTTCTGAGGGTCTTTGGCAACCCCTCTGATACCCCCTCATGACCCCCTGGGGGTCCCGACCCCCAGGTTGAGAAACATTGATGTGGACAATTATGAAACATATTGCACAACGTTAACCTTCAGGTGATTAGTCCCAAGATTACGTACCAATGGGTAGATGCAGGTAATCCAGAAACCTTCTGGAACCAAGCATTTTGGATAAGGAATACTCAACACACACATATAAACTGGAATTAAATCTAAGCAAGTAAATTGTGTAGGGGACCCTTGCAATGTATTTAGCAGGAAATGTAATAACTTTCAGCTATCCCTATTTGGCAGAAGCAATCCCAACTAATCTTCTGTCATCCCATTTTTCAGCTACTTCTAAAATGTCGCAGTTGGACTATGATTCTGAAGACCAGAGTTCGAATACATGCTCTGCTATGGAAACATCTTGTGTGACTTCAGGCAAGTCACATATTCCAGGAACATGAGGTGCAAGCTCTTTGGGAGTACATCTCAAACCTTAGCAGAGCATGGAATAATTATTTTTTGGGATGATACAATTTGAGAGAATCTGGGGTTTGTACACAGAGAGAGGGATGTTCTCTCATCCTCGGAGGAAGGCAGATCTGAGCAAACCTTGCCAAGAAAGTCCTGTGGTGGTCACCCAAAGTCAAAATCACCTTGAAGGCACCCAACAACAACAGATGATCCCCTCACCTTTGATCACAGTGATGTTCTGTGCCTGGGGCCCATAGTCATTGGTGATCTTCAGCTTGCAAATATAGACTCCTTCGTCGGCGGTGGTGAAGCCATGGAGGTAGAGGCAGACCAGGTTATCAGAGGCAGTGATGTTGGCGCGGCTCTTGTAGATGCTGCTGGCCGTGTTCCAGTTGCCAGCCACAACTGCCCCTTCTGTGTTGTCCTTGCTCAGGCGGATCTCATAAGTCAAGGCATTCTTGGTCTTCCGCTCGTAGCGGCAGTCGATGCGGAGGCTCTGCTTGTCCAAGCAAGCTGTCAACGTTTTGATCCTCTGGCAGCAGGCAAATTCCAGCACTGTGGGGAGCAAAGAGGTTCTCAGGGTGCGTCAACACAAGTGGAATCAAGGCAGTCTGGCATCATTTTGATTGCCACGACTCAAAATGCCCATTTTGATTGCCACGGGACTGTGGCGCAGCTGGCTGGGAGTCAGCTGCATTAAGATCACTACTGACCAAAAGGTCATGAGTTCAAAGCCAGCCTTGGTCAGAGTGAGCTTCCGACCAATTTGTGTAGCTTCCTGTTGACCGTTGCAGCCTGAAAGACAGTTGCATCTGTCAAGTAGGAAATTTAGGTACCGCTTGTGCAGGGAGGCTAATTTACGACGCCATAAAAATCTCCAGCAAGCATGCAAAGAATAAGGAAGTACCTCATCAGTGTCACAAATGGGTGGTGAAGCAACAGCTCCCCTGGTGGCCAGAATACCCTCATGAAAAAGCTGGCATGTTAAATATTTATTTATTTATTTATTTCGGTTGCTTCTACCCCACCCTTCTCACCCCGGGGGGGGGACGGGACGGGGGACGGGACGGGACTCAGGGCGGCTTACAAAAGCGAGGCACAATTCGATGCTCGCATCACATAATAGCAAAAGACAATAACATCAGTTAACGAAGACAGCAATTCTAGTAATAACAACAATTAACAGAGACAATAATTATTATAGGCAAAAACAACCATAAAATCAATAAAAGCAATAAAACCAATACAAACCTCATTGACGGTCAGCGTTTCACAGTCTCATAGTTTAAATTCTAATTCCACAGTTGTCAGTCCTTTCAGTCCTATCCATCTGGTTTCCATATCTAATTGTCCCACAACCACATCTTTACCTTCCTCCTGAAGGCGAGGAGGGATGTTGATGCTCTGATTTCCCCCGGGAGTGAGTTCKACAGGTGGGGGGCCACCACTGAGAAGGCCCTGCTCCTCGTCCCCACTAGCCTCACTTGTGATAGCAGTGGGATCGAGAGCAGGGCCTCCTCAGATGATCTCAAATTCCAGGGTGGGACGTAGAATAGCCTCTGTGTGTCTATCTATATGTGTTGTGTGTCTATGGCATTGAATGTTTGCCATGTATATGTACATTGTAATCCACCCTGAGTCCCATGCAGGGTGAGAAGGGTGGGATATAAATACTGTAAATAAATAAATAAATAAATAAGATGGAATCCTAAGAGCCGTAGTTTGGGGAATCACCAGCACTCTCTTGCAGAGAAGGTTAAAGATTTTGGCTGGGTCCAGACTGTCCTATAAATGCAGTTTTCAAGGTGCATTATATGGTCAGCATAGARCAGGGTCCTCAAACATTTTAAGCAGAGGGCCAGTTCARGATCCTTCAAACAGTTGTGGGGCTGGARTATAGTCTGAAATTCCTGCACACAGTGCACATYTCATATTTGTAGTGCAGCCCCCTCCCCCCAAATCTATATCAATAAAAATGTAAGGTTKGTTTGTGGGATTAACATAACTCAAAAACCACAGAGCGGATTGACACGAAATTTGGACACAAGACACCTATTGGGCCAACGAGTGACCATCACTCATATCCCCTCCCAAAAAACAGTGGAAAGGACTTAAAAAAKCCCCAAAAGTTAAATGATGAAACGCTAATGTTTTTTGTCGTGTCAGGAGCYACTTGAGAAACTGCAAGTCGCTTCTGGTGTGAGAGAATAGGCTGTCTGCAAGGACATTGCCCAGGGGATGCCCGGATGTTTTGATGTTTTATCATCCTTGTGGGAAGCTTCTATCATGTCCCCACATAAGGAGCTGGAGCTGACAGAGGGAGCTCATCCAATCTCTCACTGGATTTGAACCTGTGACCTGTCGGTCTTCAGTCCTGCCAGCACAGGGGTTTAACCCACTGCGCCACCGGGGCTTCAAAAGCTAAATGACAAATCAGAAAAAAAGGAAGGAATAGAGAGGGAATGAAGAGGGAGGGAAGGAAAGGAAGAAAGGAAGGAAGGAAGGAAGAAGAGGGAAAGAAAGAAGGAAAAAGAGAAGGATGCATGGAAGCAAAGAGCGAAGGAAGGAAGGAATGAGGTAGAGAAAGAAGAAAGGAGAAGGAGGAAAAGAAAAAGTGGAAGAGGAAGGAAAGAGGTAGAGAAGGAAGGAAGGAAGGAGAGAAGGAAAGAAGGAAAAGTATGCCCTCAGCTTACTTCAAATGCTGCAAACTGAGATTGGAATAAAAAAAGCAATTGGAACTCATCAGGCAGAAAGGAGATTGGGGACAAAACATGTACCTACTGTGTAGAATTCACATGGCTTGACACCACGGATATTGCTCAATGCTATAGACCTCTGGGAGTTGCAGTTTGACAAGGTCTTTGACCTTCTCTGGAACCCCCAGTAGTGCAGTGGGTTAAAGTGCTGACTTGCTGAACTTGCTGACCGAAAAGTTGCAGGTTCGAATCCGTGGAGTGGTGTGAGCTCCCACTGTTAGCCCTAGCTTCTGCCAACCTGGCAATTCGACAACATGCAAATGTGAGTAGATCAATAGGTACCACTCTGGCAGGAAGGTAACAGCACTCCATGCAGTCATGCTGGCCACATGTCCCTGGAGGTGTCTATGGACAACGCTGGCTCTTCTGCTTAGAAATGGAGATGAGCACCAACCCACAGAGTTGGACACGGCTGGACTTAATGTCAGGGCAAAACCTTAACTTTAACCTTCTCTGACAAGTAGTGTTGGTGCCAGGATTCTATAGCATTGAGTAGTGACAGTTCAAGTGATGTGAAACTGCATTAATTCTAGAGTCTTGCCCTTCCCTGTAGACTTAGGCAAATCAAACTGCTGTCTCCTCTCCTAGCTTGTCTGTGATTCCTCATTAATTATTCTGGCCCTCTTAACCAGAACTTTTTCTCCTGTGAAATATATGGTGTTTGACTGAGAGTACAAAATTCAACCTGGCCTCCCTTACCGGGTTGTTGTGAGTCTAAAGGATGGGGGAAGAACCCAATACATGACCTTATTGGAGCAAAGGCAGATCATAAAGACAAACAAAAAACAGTAATTTCCTTGTATTGTCGAAGGCTTTCATGGCCATGGTCTCAAGGCATTCTCTCCTGACGTTTCGCCTGCATCTATGGCAAGCATCATCGGAGGTAGTGAGGTCTGTTGGAACTAGGAAAAAGGGTTTATATATCTGTGGAATGACCAGGGTGAGACAAAGGAGTCTTGTCTGCTGGAGCTAGGTGTGAATGTTTCAACTGACTACCTTGATTAGCATATAATGGCTTGACAGTGCCTAGAGCAAACTTTTGTTGAGAGGTGATTTGCCCAAACATGAATCAAGGAACATGAAAGGCACTACAGATTACTTCAACCAGAGAAATCAACCATAGCAGAGCACCTGATGAACCAACTTGGACACAGCATGTTATTTGAGAACACAGAAATGCTGGACCACTCTCACAACCACCATGTCAGACTACACAGAGAAGCCATTGAAATCCAAAAGTGTGTGGACAATTTCAACAGAAAGGAGGAAACCATGAAAATGAACAAAATCTGGCTACCAGTATTAAAAAACTCTAAAATTACAGCAGCAAAACAACAGAGAGGAAACAATCAGGCACATCTAATCACCTCTCAACAAAAGATTGCCCCAGGCACTGCCAGGCCATCAAATGCTAATCAAGGTGGTCAGTTGAAACATTCACACCTAGCTCCAGCAGACAAGAGTCCATTGTCCCACCCTATATATACAAACCTTTTTTTCCTAGTTCCAACAGACCTCACTACCTCTGAGGATGCTTGCCATAGATGCAGGCGAAATGTCAGGAGAGAATGCCTCTAGAACATGGCCATATAGCCCGAAAAAAACCTACAACCCAGTAATTTCCTTCCCTACAAAATTTGATGTAGTTTTCTGGTTTCATCCAGTTCACTTTCCATACCACTAGATGGAAGCATGAGGCTACCCAACAACATTGCATGTATTACTGTAGTTGACTTATTTTTGTTTATCCTTCTGCTTTCCCAATATGGGGACTCCAGGCATTGCTTTACCTGTCAGAAGGACTGCGATACCAATGGTGGATTTCATTTTCCCCTTTGAGTCTGTCTTCTGGGACACGGTTTACGTCTGGCAGGAATCTGGGGAGAGAAGAAACCTCTGGTTAATAGAGGAGGAGACTGGGGCGAAAAAGGACCAGCGGATCCAAATCAGGCCATTGCAGATGGGCTCAAATGTTTGCAGAGAGAAGCAGACATGCAAGAATGCATGGCATATTTGTTAAAAAGGGCAAAGGCACATATGATTTTCCATGTGTTAAATAAGATCAGCATGCTTTAATAGGTCCATATAGGTCAGGCATGGGCAAACCTAGGCTCTCCAAGTGTTTTGGACTTCAACTCCCACAATTCCTGCCCTCAGGCCCTTTCCTTTTGCCCCTCAGCTGCTTAAGCACTACATGCAATTGCTGCCTGAGGCAATGGTTTCACTCTTATTTATTATTACTTATTTACTACATGTATATTTATTTATTTCAAATATTTGTACCCCGCCCTTCTCTACCCCCGAAGGGGGACTCAGCATGGCTTACAGCTGGCAACAATTCGATGCTTCCCATACACACACAGATAAAACAGCAATTACAAAATAAAGAAAACATTAATATAAATTAAAAACCATTTAAAATAGTGCAAATTCAATTAGTTCCCATGGAGCAAAGCATAGCGGGTGGAACAGACTCCTCAGGTCTGCCACACTTTGAGAACTATTAGATTGAGTCTTTTATAGACATATTCTGCTGATGTCATTCCAAAGTTGTAAATTAGTGATAGATGTCTTCCATTCTGGTTCCATCACAGTTTCCTGGTCAGATGTTGATCTTCTTGATTGGTGTTGTTCTTATGTTGACTTCCTTCTTAACATTGTAAACATTTCTGTTATCACTGTCCCAGTTCTCATCAGAGTTTACTTTTCAGTTCTTATTAGCAACTTTGAATTACAGTCCAGCAAGCAGGCAGTTAGTCATTGCAGGCCTTAATATTTTACTGGTGTCTCCAAAATTATTAACTCCATCCATACATCCTTCCATTCATTCCCACACATATATTAAATCCACATTTATCAAATCTACACGTTAAATTTTTGTGACACCTGTGAGAGAGAAGCCTCGTGCCCCCTGCCCCCCGCTTTCAAACAAAAACACATAACCTATCCCTCTCACCCCAAAAGGGACTCAGGGTGGCACATAGCAAAGGCACAATTTGATGTTTGAATACATACAAAAATGTACTTTAAAATCACATAATTTAAAAACATCACTTATAATAATTAAATACACACAGTCTAAAAGCATATTCCAGCAGCCATTCCAATTATCATTGTTCATTATTACATGGATCATTATTGCAAGGAGCCCCCGGTGCGCAGTGGGTTAAACCCCTGTGCTGGCAGGACTGACAGGTCGCAGGTTCGAATCCGGGGAGAGGCGGATGAGCTCCCTCTATCAGCTTCAGCTCCTCATGTGGGGACATGAGAGAAGCCTCCCACAAGGATGATAAAAACATCAAATCATCCGGGCATCTCTTGGGCAACATCCTTGCAGATGGCCAATTCTCTCACACCAGAAGCAACTTGCAGTTTCTCAAGTCGCTCCTGACACGACCAAAAATTGCATGGATAAATCATTGTTGCATTGGGAATCATTCTACAAACACTTGGTCCCACAACCAGGATTTAACTTTTTTTTCCTGAAGGTCAGGAGGGAGCTGATCTAATTTCCCTGGGGTTGGAGTTCCATAACCAAGGGGCCACCACAGAGAAGCCCTGTCTCTCATCCCCACCAGTTGCACCTGTGAAGGGGGTGGGATCGAGAGCTGGGCCTCCCTGGATGATTTTAACCTCTGAAATGGTTCATAGGGGGAGATACGTTTGGACAGGTAAGATGGGCCGGAACCATTTAGGGCTTTATAAGCTAAAGGCAACACTTTCAATTGTACTTGGTAGCAGACTGGCAGCCCAGTGGAGCAGGCACAATAGGGGGGTTGTATGCTCCCTGTACCCTGCTCCGGTGATCGACCTAGCTGCCACCTGTTGGACTACTTGAAGCTTCTAAACAGTCTTCAAAGGCAACCCCACATAGAGTGTGTTGCAGTAGTCTATTAAGGATGTAACAAGACCGGGATGCTTTAATATGTGTCCATATAGGTCCTTCTCCTTGAATACTTGGATCACTGTGGCCAAGTCTTGCTTCCCAAGGTATGGGCACAACTGGCGCACAAGTTCTCATCGTGCAAAAAGCTCCCCTGACCACTACCAAGACCCGAGGTTCCAGGCTCAGCAATGAATCGAGGAGAATTCCCGATCCAACACAGGCTGTAACCCTATACCCTGTTCATTCTTCCCAATGGCAGAGCCGGTCCTGAGGAGTGGATATAGATCCTGGCTCTGCAAGGTGAATTTAGCATTGGATGACTCATCCTGCCGCAGTGAGGGAATGAGGCCAAGAACACAGCTGAGAAGGAGGACAGTGAGGCAGATGCTGTCGGAGGCGTTGGCTTTATTTATTTCTTTTTGAGGGCTGAAAAAAGGAACATGGAATATATCAGAGCCTTTTCAAGACAGGACCAAGGTGGTTGCGAAGGGAGAGCAAGCCTAAAAAACAGACACCATTTCCCAGCTTGACTATCTTTTGCATCTTTACACAGAACTTAGTCTTGCTAGGGTCAATGGGACTTGTATCCTGTTGCAGAAAGCCACCTCAGTGTCACATTTTCAGGGCAGAAATGGGGAAAGAGACTTTTGGGAGGCTACAGCTCTCAGAATTCACTACTAGTTTAGCCATCAGAGATCAAAAACAATTTCCATCCTCTATGAAACTCTTCCAAAACTGAGAGATCCATGAATTCAGAGCAATTGCAAGTAGGTTTGCAGTTATTCTCATTTTTCACCCAGATGCTAAAGGTCTTAAATGGGTTCAGCAGCTTGGACAGCTCATTGAAAGCTCGCTAAAACCTACAATGGAGCCATGACCCAGTAATCCACTCACCAGTTCCAATCTCAAAGAATTCACACCGGGTTTCAACCCAAACTTGACAGGAGCTCTCTAAGGTGCCAAATCCTACTGCCAAACTGTTTCAGGACCTTGGATAACTCATTGGAAGCTGACTAAAACCTGCATGGATTCACCATAGAATCATAGAATCAAAGAGTTGGAAGAGACCTCATGGGCCATCCAGTCCAACCCCCTGCCAAGAAGCATGAATATTGCATTCAAATCACCCCTGACAGATGGCCATCCAGCCTCCCAGGGACCATATCCACCTCTGGAAAGCCCTTTCTTTGCCTTTCTGCTCTGGCCTCCTCTTATTTTGTATTCTTATTCTCCTCTTATTCCCAAATTTTTTTTGACCAGCAACCATTTTGACCAGGGACCACTCTCAGGGACCAACATTAGTACCAAAAGGGTTACAAATCAGCTTTTGGTCAGCTTTAGATTTGGTTTGGTTATTTGGGGTGCTGATTCAGAACATTGCATTGGATAGACCACATCAGCTCTAGTTTCTGATACAGAACATATGTTATCCAGTAGTTGCCATCTGCTTGCCCACAGAAACCATATTTTATACTCTAAAGCTGATGTGGTAGTAGTAATCTTTCATGGGTAGTCAGCCTCTCCCCTCTTGACATCCCCGTTGCGTCATCACTATAAGAAGTTTTCGTGAGATCAGTCGCTCTTGTTGCTGTGTGGTTTTGAGGCAATGGTGTAGTAATTGTGAGGCCATGGACCATATTTTTGTTCTTGGGGACCACTGGTGGTCCACAGGTTGGGAGCCACTGTTGTAAAATAATGGATCTCATTATTGCAAGACTCAATGTTTTAACAAAAAAAGTTTGAAATACAACTCCCAGAATCTTTCAGTTTTCGTGTTGGATAGGGACTTCTGGGAGCTGCAGTCCCAATTAATAATAATACTAATACTAATAATAATAATACTTTATTTATACCGCACCACCATCTCCCCAAGGGCACTCAGGACGGCTTACATGAGGCCACATCCATCAATACAGAAAACACAATATAATTCAAAAACACAACAGAAAATCATAAAATAAAATAACATAAAATACAAAGCCAGTGTAAACAGGCAACACAACAATATAAAATCAAAACATTAAAACACTAAAAATGATCACAGTTAGAAAAGAAGAGACTTTTCTAACAAGCCCAGTGACATACAATGGTCTTGTAAAATGGCGTGCCTTCTAGAAAATGATAAAATCAAGGTTTGCTTTTGGATTTTTTAAAAATACTTTCAAGCTGGGGATGGCTGAATCCATGAATGCGGAAACCTTGGATCCAGATGCTGTTGTCTTGTTTAAGAGAGGAGAGTGAGGAATGATTATATGATAATAATAATAATACAAAAATGATCATCCTTTCTCTCTTGCCCCCACCTTTAACGTAGCCAAACCTTATTCCTATGGTAATACCAGAAAACAGGTCTAATCTAAGGTACCACTTTCAGCTCTACTAGACTACAATACCCACAATGCAGGGAAAGTTGCCTTAAGGTTTACAAACTCTTCTCATATCAGGAAGTTCTCAGTGAGCAAAACTAAAATGTGTATGTGAAACTGGTTTGGGTTAACATTCAAACTTTAAACCTGAATTGTTTCAATATTAATGATGTTCAATGCTGTGTTAATATTTGCATATTTGTACATTTTAAGTTGTATTGTAATGCTTTTAGTTGTGAGCCACTTTGAGTTTTCGTATGGAGAAAACAGTGGGATATTATTATTATTATTATTATTATTATTATTATTATTATTCCCACTTTGGAAGCATTGTCCAAGGTGCTGAACCTATTCTATCAGTAGGAAAAGGTCCCCACATCTTGGAGAGCATTATTATTATTATTATTATTATTATTATTATTATTATTATTATTATTATTATTGTATTGTTGAAGGCTTTCATGGCCGGAATCACTGGGTTGTTGTAGGTTTTTCCGGGTTATATGGCCATGTTCTAGAGGTATTTTCTCCTGACATTTTGCCTGCATCTATGGCAAGCATCCTCAAAGGTAGTGATGTCTGTTGGAAGTAGGAAAATGGGTTTATACAGTTGAAACATTCACACCTAGCTCCAGCAGACAAGAGTCCTTTGCCCCACCCTGGTCATTCCACAGATATATAAACCCATTTTCCTACTTCCAACAGATCTCACGACCTCTGAGGATGCTTGCCATAGATGCAGGCGAAACGTCAGGAGAAAATGCCTCTAGAATATCGCCATATAACCCGGAAAAACCTACAACAACCCAATTATTGTTGTTGTTATTATTATTATTGTGTTGTCAAAGGCTATTATGGTCAGGATCACTGGATTGCTGTGAGTTTTCCAGGCTGCATGGCCATGTTCCACAGGCATTCCCTCCTGACGTTTCGCCCACATCTATGGAAGGCATCCTCAGAGGTTGTAAGTTCTATTGGCAATATCAGGAGAGAATGCTTCTGGAACATGACCATACAGCTTCGAAAAATCACAGCAACTCAGTGATTCTGGCCATGAAAGCCTTCAACAACACAACAACAATGATAATGTTCTTCAAGGTGTAGGGCTCTTTTCCTACTAATAGGTTCAGCACCTTGGACAGTGCTTCCAAAGTGGGAAGGAAAATGTGGCATGGGTTCACGATGGCATTGACATGGAAGCTGCCATCCACTACCATTCTTGAGCTAAATTGGATAATTATCATGATGGCTGTTTTAATCTAAGAAAGAGCGGAAAGAATACCAGGAGTGCTTATTTGTGGTCTTCCATAATTTATTGATAAATTAATGATCTAAAGTGGCAAGACCCAAGCAGAAAGGTTCGAGAAAGCTCCCAAGTGGCTGTTTTCTTCTAATAGAGAAGAAAACAGAGGACAAAGGAATGAGAGAAGGAATGCAATTCTGCCTCACATCCTCCTCCCTTGCCCACAAATCACCTCCATATGTTGGGAAGGAGATGGAAGAGACAAACAGGAACAAAGGCAAATGCCTGAGAATTGTCAGGGGGAAATGTGGCCAGATTTCTACATGGCTGAGCCATGATCCAAAGGGTAGTTGAAAGCAGAACGGAAATGGGAAAGACTCACAGTTCGGGAGATCGGGGAACCACAAAGCTACATTCCCTCCAGGGCTGATTTTGTTAAACAGAAAGAGAGAAAGGGAAACAGAAAAGGCATGCCAGCAAAGGGAATACATGGCTACATTTTGCAGAGACGTCTTCTGCAATGTGAGATTTTCACTCTGCTGCATGCTGCTGGAAGCTCTTTCACAACACAGATTGGTAGACTGCAAGCTCCATCATTTCTAGGCCCCAGGAATCCTGGCTGGGGCTAATGAGAGTTGCAACCCAATAGGAAGAGTTTTGTAGGGCCCAAAGGCTTTGATTTGGGGTGTTGTGTGGTTTCCAGGCTGTATGGCCATGTTCCAGAAGCATTCCCTCCTGATGTTTCGCTTGCATCTATGGCAGGCAACCTCTGAGGAGAGGCCCTGCTCTCAGCCCTACCTCTTTTGCAGGTGTGGTTGGTGGGAATGAGAGACAGGGCCTTCTCAGGGGTGACCCCTCGGATGTGGAACTCCTTTCCTAATGAAATCAGATCAGCCTCCTCCCTCCTGAACTTCAGGAAAAGTGGGATCAAGGGATCAGTTAGTAACCTACTAAAGCAGTGTTTCTCAAGCTTCCTAACGCATTGACCTCTTAATAATAATAATAATAATAATAATAATAATAATACTTTATTTATATACCGCTCCATCTCCCCAAGGGGACTCAGAGCGGTTCCCAAGTAATATCACAAAACATACAGAGTAAAAACAACATAACCATAAGATTAACAAACAAAATATAAACATAAAAATTGTCAACATAACACACATGTATTAAAAGTAATCCTGTCTGTTCCTCATGTTGTGGTGACCCCCAACTATAAAATTATTTTAGTTGCTACTTCATAACTATAATTTTGCTCCGAGGTTGACTACCATAGATGCAGGTGAAACGTCAGGAGAGAATGCTTCTGGAACATGGCCATACAGCCCAGAAAACACACAACAACCCAATGATTCCAGCCATGAAAGCTTTCAACAACTCTCATCAGCCTCTGCCAGGATTCCTGGGACCTCGAGATGATGGAGCTTGCAGTCTACCAGTCTGTATTGGGAAAGAGCTTCCAGCAGAATGCAGCAGAGTGAAAGTCTCACGTTGCAGAAGACGTCTTTGCAAAACATAGTCATGTATTCCTTTTGCTGGAATGCCTTTGCTTTCATTTTATGAAAGGTTTAAACATGCAATATGAATCCTGCCACCCTGCAGATGTAATTGGACTGCAGCTCCCAGCATCCCCGCAGGGCAAGGCATTGCCATCCAACATCAGAAGGAAATCACAATTCCCACTTCAGGCTATACATGTCCCTTATCCAATGACGTTTCCTTCACCCCTCAAATGTCTATCATTCCAGAGAGACATAGACAATCACACCTCGAACTCTTCTAGTTGGTGTGCTCCCCTTACTTTGGGTGCTTACTTACTTAGACGATCTCTTGTTGTCTGAGTAGAATAGTCTTCCAAGATCGGTGTATTGATGGGTTCGTAGATGACTGTGGTGCCCTATTCTTGATCTGCATCTTCTCCCACAGTGAGGGCATTGGTTTCTAGTGGAAAGTGGTCTCAGTTGGGGTTGGCTTGACGCGCCTTCCTCTTGGTACATTTCCCTCTTTTGCCCTCCATTCGTGCCTCTTCAAATTCTACAGCACTGCTGGTCACAGCTAACCTCCAGCTGGAGTGCTCAAGGGCCAGGGCTTCCCAGTTCTCAGTGTCTATGCCAGAGTTTTTAAGGTTGGCTTTGAGCTCATCTTTAAATCTCTTTTCCTGTTCTCCAACATTTTGTTTTCCGTTCTTGAGTTCGGAGTAGAGCAACTGCTTTGGGAGACGGTGGTCGGGCATCCGGACAAGGTGGCTGGTCCAGTGGAGTTGATGGCGGAGGAGCATCGCTTCAGTGCTGGTGGTCTTTGCTTCTTCCAGCACTCTGACATTTGTCCACTTGTGTTCCCAAGAAATCTGCATGATTTTCTGGAGGCAGCGCTGATGGAATTGTTCCAGGAGTTGCACATGATGTCTGTAGACAGTCCACATCTCGCAGGCGTATAGCAGGGTTGGGAGGACAATAGCTTTATAAACAAGCTCTTTGGTCTCCCTATGGATGTCCCGGTCCTCAAACACTCTCTGCTTCATTTGGAAGAATGCTGCACTCGCAGAGCTCAAATGGTGTTGTATTTCAGTGTCAACGTTGACTTTTGTGGAGAGGTGGCTGCCAAGGGAGCAGAAATGGTCAACATTGTCTAATGTTACACCATTAAGCTGTATTTCCGGCATTGGAGAGGGATTGGCTGGTGACTGCTGGATGTTCAATGACAGGCCGAGCTTCTTGTATGCTTCTGCGAAAGTGTTTAGAGTGGCTTGTAGGTCTTCTTCTGAATGCGCACAGACAACATCGTCATCAGCATACTGGAGTTCTATAACAGATGTTGTTGAAACCTTGGCATTGCCATCCAACATCAGAAGAAATTCACAATTCCTACGTCTGGCTATATATGTCCCTTATCCAATAACGTTTCCTTCACTCCTCAAATGTCTATCATTTCAGAGAGACAGAAAATCACACCTCGAACTCTTCTATTTGGTGTGCTCCCTTCGCTTTGGGTGTGTCTGCATTATAGAATTGATGCAGTTTCATACCACTTTCACTGCCATGGGTCAATGCTATGGGGTCATTGGGACTGTAGTTTCACAAGGCCTTTAGCCTTCTCTGGCAAAGAGTGTGGGCGCCTCACCAAACTACAAATCCCAGCATTCCATAGCATTGATCCATGGCAGTGAGAGTAGTGTAGATCAGGGATGGGTAAATTTGGGCCCTCCAGGTCTTTTGGACTCCAACTCCCACCATTCCTAACAGCCTCAGGCCCCTTCCTTTTCCCCCTCAGCCGCTTAAGCGGCTGAGGGGGAAAAGGAAGGGGCCTGAGGCTGTTAGGAATGGTGGGAGTTGGAGTCCAAAACACCTGGAGGGCCCAAGTTTGCCTATGCCTGGTGTAGATGTATCTTTTGTCTGCCTCTCTTCTTTGAACTCTCCCTTTTTGGGTCCCTGCAATTGCCATGGAAAGGCTGTGAGCAAACTTTGGCATTTCCAACCCTCTCCAAAGTGGGGAAATGGAATCATTATGCGTCATAGCCTCCAAGGAAATGGAATGCAGGAAGAACTAGGATCCCCCCACCATCACATTGGTGTGTTTGTGTGGGTTGAAAGTGCAAAAAATCTGGGAGGATAGAGAAATGGTCCCTTCCTGCCTTGGAAGAAGCTATGAGATTTGTAGGGAAAAGGGAGAACAAAGGTGGGCGGCAGGATTTGCATCAGAAACAGCAGAGTTAGAAAGAGAGGGAGGAAAGATTGAAACCCCCCTTGCTGAAAATGTGTCCCCCAGTATTCAAAAGAGACCTGTTCATAGGATAGTTTATGCAAGGGAAGTCGTCTAAGAGATGCAAAATGGAGAGAGAAGAGAAATGGGATGCGTACATTCTGCACTGTGGAATCTCCTTTCTTGTAGTTTGAAGCCATTGTTCTGCATTCTAGTCTCCAGAGAAGCAGAAAACAAGCTTGCTCCCTCCTCCCTGTGACTTCCTCTCACATATTTAGACATGGCTATCATATCTCCTCTCAGCCTTCTCTTCTTCATGCTAAACATGCCCAGCTCTTTAAGCCGCTCTTCATAGGGCTTGTTCTCCAGACCCTTGATCATTTTAGTTGCCCTCCTCTGGACATATTCCAGCTTGTCAATATCTTTCTTCAATTGTTGTGCCCAGAACATGGCCATACAGCCCAAAAAACCTACAACAACCCACTGCTTGGAAGTTTCCAATCGTTCAATGGCTGGTAGCCAGATTTCTCATCACAGCAGCATACAACTCGTTTGCTATGTCAGCTCTACTGGCTGCCAGTTTGCTACCATGCACAATTCAAAGTGCTGGCTTTTGACTATAATGCCCTATATGGTTCCGGTCCAGTTTACCTATCTGAATGTATCTCCTTCTATGAGCCAGCTAGAAGGTTAAGATAGTCTGGGGAGACCCTGCTCTTGGTCCCACCTCCATCACAGGTGTGGTTGGTGGGAATGAGAGACAGGGCCTTCTCAGGGGCGGCCCTGAGCATTCTCTCCTGACATTTTGCCTGCATCTATGGCATGCAACCTCTGAGGGGAGGCCCTGCTCTCAGTCCCACCTTCTTCACAAGTGTGGTTGGTGGGAATGAGAGACAGTGCCTTCTCAGGGGTGGCCCCTCAGCTGTAGAACTCCCTCCCTAATGAAATCAGGTCAGCCTCCTCCCTCCTGAACTTCATGAAAAAGCTATAAAGATGTGGATGTGGGACGAAGGGTTCGGTTAGTAACCCACTAAAGCAGTGTTTCTCAACCTTCCTAATGCCTTGACCCCTTAATACAGTCCCATGTTGTGGTGACCCCTAACTATAACATTTTTTGTTGCTACTTCATAACTACAGTTATGAATTGCAATGTAAACATCTGATATGCAGGATGTAGTTTCATTCATTGGATCAAATTGGTCACAAATACCCAATAAGCTAACATTTGAATACTGGTGGGGTTGTGGGGAACGACTAATTTTGTCATTTGGGAGTTGTAGTTGCTGGAATTTATAGTTCACCTACAATCAAAGAGGGGTCGGGACTCTACCAATTTTAAACTCCACCAATTCCATCATTGGTGGAGTTCAGAATGCTCTTTGATTGTAGGTGAACTATAAATCCCAGCAACTACAACTCCCAAATTGGTGGAGTTTAGAATTGGTGGAGTCCCGACCCCGAGGTTCAGAAACGCTGCACTTAAGAATGATTGAATAGTGTAATAACAGCCATGGATTATTAATTTGGATAACATGATTTTAATAAGTGTCTTAATGGTGTGATAAGTTTTTAATGACATTTAATATGCATATTTATTTTATTTACATGTATATTTACAAGGCATCGGATTGTTGCGTATACATGTACGCTGCTTTGAGTCCCCTACGGGGTTGAGAAAGGCAGGGCATACATAGGGGAAATAAATAAATAAGTAGGTGAATGAGAAATATCTTGGTCATCAAGCATGCGAGCATGGGTACAGCCCTAAAATATTTGCACTTCTCCCAGTAAAATATGGCCACATTTTGCACTAGCTAAAGGTTGTCTAGATGATATTGAGGGCCCTTGCCAACCTTATGTTCCTTTGTGACTGACCCCCAAAAATGGAAAAATGGCACAAAGAGGACATTATTATTATTATTATTATTATTGATACAAAAGCACAGTATGTCACAGCAAACTATTATTATTATTATTATTATTATTATTATTATTAGTAACACAACAAAATGAGTCCACAGCAGACACTCGGCTGGCTGTTGAATTGGATCACATGTTGGACACTTCCCAAGTGTCTAGGACTGTGTGATGTATGGGCGAATAATGTGTGCAGATCCCAGTAAGGTGGCCTGCAGATGGCAGGTGGTAATTTTGTCAGCGCCGATTGTGTTTAAGTGCAGGCCAAGGTCTTGAGGCACTGCACCCAGTGTGCTGATCACCACAGGGACCACCTTAACTGGCTTGTGCCAGTCTTTGCAGTTCGATCTTTAAATCCTCATATCGTGTCATCTTTTCCAGTTGTTTCTCTGCAATCCTGCTGTCACCTGGGATTGCAATATTGACGATCCATTATTATTATTATTATTATTTACTTATTATTATGGAGCCCCCAGTGGCGCAGTGTGTTAAACCCCTGTGCCAGCAGGACTGAAGACCGACAGGTCGCAGGTTCGAATCCGGGGAGAGGTGGATGAGCTCCCTCTATCAGCTCCAGCTCCTCATGCGGGGACATGAGAGAAGCCTCCCACAAGGATGATAAAAAACATCAAAAATCATCCGGGCGTCCCCTGGGCAACGTCCTTGCAGACGGCCAATTCTCTCACAACAGGACGCTCCTGACACGACCAAAAAAACCAACTTATTATTATGTTTATTTATACCCTGCTTTTTCTCTCCATAAGCACCATGTTGGTGCCATTGAAGGAGTTTTGTTGGTGCAAGGGTCCTCTGATGCCAAAGAGAAATAGAAGCTATTAATTATTATCTCTTAGCTCTGAATGGTGGCTCTCTCTCTAAAACACCCTGCCTCTTGCCATCCTTCCTTGTTGCCTCATCTTCCTCTATTAATGCTGAAGATCTACATCTTAGGGCATACCTACATAGCAAAAAAATCCCAATGACACTTGGCAAACATTGGATGCAGAAAAGGAGCCAGTGGCAAAGGTGTCAACTCTTGCAAAAGGGAACTAGAAATATATATATATAAAAGGAGCAGAGCTGATAGCAAGCAAAGCACATTGCCGCTGCCTGCTGGGTGAGTGCAAATGCTGCAAAGACTGCAGCATTCGTGGCAGATGTGCCCTGGCATTTGGACACAGCAGAGAAGGCGAATGAGCGGATCAGGTTACTGCTTCCCCAGCACTCGTTTCTCCCTATGGCAGTACTGCGACAAATTCCTCAAAGCCCGTGGGGATGGGCACAGTATTCCAAGCCTAATACAGGTGTCCTTGTGCATGTTCCTTCAAGCCGTCTTCTGACACATGTTAACCCACAATTGAATCCTGTGTTCCCTTTTCTGAAATAGCGCCAACCCCACCTGGGATGCATTGGCAGCCTCCCACCCAATGACTAACCAGGTCTGGCCCAGCATGGCTTCCAAGAGCAGACACGCAGAATTGGCTCCCCTTGAGTGATGACTGGATCCAAACAGAATCTGCGCCATTCCGCCTCCGCTTTCCAGGTGGTTGGTGCATTGTTTGCATGTGTGTACAGGCATGGCTACACAGAGAGGAGGAAGGAGATGGGAGAAGCAGGGAAGGGCCCAGGAGTCCTTCAAGGAGAGTCCTTCCTTGTATTGAAAAGCAGAGCCCAGTCTCCTTCTTCCTTGAAAGCAGCACAAGGCGGAACTCCAAGTGGGTCAAGGAAGAGGGAGAAGCGAGTCAACTTTTGCCCCTTGGCAGAAGGAAGATGCCCAAAGCTCCCTTTTGGGGGGCAAGGTCGATCTGGGATTGGGCTTTCGCCATTCTTTCCCTTTCTCCTTGCATGGTTTTGACCTCTTCCCCATCTCTCCTTTCTACTCATCTGGCTCTCTTTGCCTTCCCCATCCCTTTCCCTTTTCCCATTCAACCCTGCCATCCTTGACACTTTGGCATCCAAGGCCACATCCTATGCAAGCTCAACACACCATGTTTATAAGACTGCAGACCCTTTAATACAACCCCCTTCTCTTGTTTTCTTGCCTTTCCCTGCAGCTGCCCTTCTCCTCCACCACCTTTGGTAGGAGGGATGCCATCATGTATTAGAACATCCCTTCTTCTTCCCCACCTCCTTTCCTCCCTGAACTGCTCTATTCATGCCCCTTCCTTCCTTCCTTCCTTCCTTCCTTCCTTCCTTCCTTCTCTCTTTCCCTCTCATCCATCTCTCCTTCCCTTCTCTACTCTTTCCTCCTTCCCAACATCCCTCTTCTTTTGGCACTGTCCTTCCCTTCTTTCTTTCTCCCCATCCCTCGCTTCTATCTTACCTTTCCCTCCTCCATCCGTTCCTCCTCCTCAACATCCCTCCTTCTTCCTCATCTCATTTTCCTGCACCTCTCTATCCATGCCTCTTTCCCCATCTCTTTTCCTGTCTTCCACCATCCCCGTCCCTCCTCTATCCTTCCCTCCTTCCTCTCCTCCATCTTACCCTTCCCTCCTCCATCCTTTCCTCCTACCCAACATCCCTCCTTCTTCCCCATCTCCTTTCCTCCCTGAACCACTCTATCCATGCCCCTTCCTTCTCTCTCTCTTTTCCTCTTATCCACCTTCCCCTTCCCTTCTCCATCCTTCCCTCCTTCCCAACATCCCTTTTCTTTTGGCACTGTCCTTCCCTTCTTTCTTCATCCCCTTTCCTCTCTTCCATGTTACCCTTCCACCCTTTCCTCCTGCTCAACATCCCTCCTTCTTCCCCATCTCATTTTCCTGCACTTCTCTATCCATGCTTCTTTTTCCCTCTTCCTCTCTTCCACCTTCCCCTTCCCTCCTCAATCCTTCCCTCCTTTCCAACACCCCTTCTTTTGCCATCCCTCCTTCCTCTCCTCCATCTTACCCTTCCCTTCTCCATCCTTTCCTCCTGTGCAACATCCCCCCTACTTCCCCATCACCTTCCTCTTACCTTCTTCATCCTTCCCCACATCCCTCTTCTTTTGCCACCATCCTTCTCTCCTTTCTTTCTATTTCATCTCTTCCATCCTTTCCTCCTGCCCAACATCCCTCCTTCTTCCCCATCTCCTTTCATCCCTGAACCACTCTATTCATGCCTCTCTTCCTTCCTTCTCACTCTTTTCCTCTCTGCGTCCACCTTCCCCTTCCCTCCTCCATTCTTCCCTCCTTTCTAAAATCCCCCTTCTTTTACTATCCCTCCTTCCTTTCCTCCACCTTACCCTTCCCTTCTCCATCCTTTCCTCCTGACCAACATCCCTCCTTCCCCATTACCTTTCCTCCTTGTATCATTCTATCCATGCCTCTCTTGCTTCTCTCTTTCTTTTTCCTCTCATCCACCTTCCTCTTCCCTCCTCCATCCCATCCTCTCCTCCTTCCCAACATCCCTCTTCTTTTGCCACCATCCTTCTCTCCTTTCTTTCTCTCTTTTCCTCTCATCTCTCTTACCCTTCTCTCCTCCATCCTTTCCTCCTGGTCAACATCCCTCCTTTTCCCCATCTTTGCACCAATCTATCCATGCGTCTCTTCCTTCTCTCTTTCTTTTCCTCTCATCCATCTTCTCTTTCCCTTCTCAATCATTCCCTCCATCCCAACATCCCTCTTCTTTTGCCACTGTCATTCCTTCCTTCCTTCCTTCCTCTCTTTTTCTATCCATCACTGCACCCTTCCCTTTTCCATCTTTTGCCATATTTCCCACTTGTGTCATCCTTCCTTCCTTTTTCTCTTTTTTCCTATCCTTCCCTTCCCCTTCTTCACAACATCCCCCTTCTTTTGTCATCCTTCCCTCCTTCCTTTCTCTTTCCCCATCCTTTCCTAAATCTCACTCTTTTTGCTACCTTTCCCTCTCTCCTTCCTTTCTCTCTTTCCCCCTCCTTCCCAACATCCCTCTTCTTGTGTCACCTTCCTCTCTCTCCTTTCTATCTCTCTTTCCTGCTCCTTCCCATCTCCAGCCTTCCCCCACTCCCTATTTCCCCTCCATTCCCACCTCTCCCCACTTCACCCCTCTTTCCATGCCCCTCTCCCAGCCAGACCACCCTTTCGCCCTCCTGAAAGCCCCCATTATTATTTTACTATTATCCCCCTTTCTTTACCTGGCTCCAGGAGTGGCTGCGTCTTCCCTGCAGATTGAGGCAGGAAAGGGGAGGGGGGAGTAAGATGAGCAGAGAGGGCGGGGCCAAGCTCACGCCCCGCCCCCAGGCCCCGCCCCTTCCCTGCAGTACATTCTCTGCAGGGTGCAGGGATGGGCTTTGCAGGATGTGGAAGGCGTTTTTGTAGTTTTCCAAAATCTTTCAGCCTTCTCTGCTGGTGAAGGCTGATGCCTCACCAAACTACATGCTCCATGATCCCATAGCATTCAGGTGGGACCAAAGTATGTTAATTCAACGGTGTAGATGCATTTCAGGTTTTAGCCTGAAGCATGCAAGGCATCCATGGTGCTGAACCTATTTTGGAGATGGATCTCAGCACCTTGGACAGCTTTTTAAAAGCAGTAGAGGCTGAAGCGTTAATATATTCATTGGATGTAATGTTTTATGTTGTGCCCACAAGAAATAAAACTATAATAATAATCTATATAAATAAAAATATAATGTTTGTTCGTGGGATTAACAGAACTCAAAAACCACAGGACGAATTGACACCAAATTTGGACACAATACACCTCTCAGGCCAACCAGTGACCATTACTCCATATGAACACTGCTGGAGTTTGGGGAATTGTAGTTGCTGGGATTTATAGTTCACCTACAATCAAAGAGCATTCTGAACTCCACCAATGATGGAATTGACCAAACTTGCCACACAGGACTTCCAAGACCAAGAGAAAACAGTAAAAGTGTTTTGTAGGCATTGACCTTGAGTTTTAGAGTTATAGTTTACCTTCAACCAGAGAGCACGGTGGACTCAAACAATGATGAATCTGGACCAAACTTGGCACAAATATTCCATATGCCCAAATATGAACACAGATGGAGTTGGGGAAATAGACATTGACATTTGGGAGTTGTAGTCGCTGGGATTTATAGTTCACCTACAATCAAAGAGCATTCTGAACTCCACCAATGATAGAATTGAACCAAACTTTCCACACACAACCCCATGACCAACAGAATATACTGTGTTTTCTGATGGTTTTGATGACCCCTCTGACACCCCTTTATGACCTCCGCAGGGGTCCCAACCCCCAGGTTGAGAAATGCTGCCTTAAGGCCATCCAGTCCAACTCCCTTCACCAGGGCAAGAAAACATAACCAAAGCCCTCCTGACAAAGAGCCATCCAGCCATAGATATAGATAGATAGATAGCTATAGATATAGATAGACATATATGATTCACACACATATGTATATGACAGATATAGTATCATAGATTTGAAAGGGACCCCTAAAGCACACACACATACACACACACATACAGCAATGCATGGAAGGGGATGGCTAATAATAATAATAATAATAATAATAATAATAATAATAATAATGTACAATTTCAAACTGCATTATATATGCATATACACAAGTATATACACATATACACATATACACAATATACATATATACATATAAACACAGAAATACACAAATATATACACACATATACACACACATATATATACACATATACACAAATACACACACATATATACACACACACAACACATATACACAGACTGGGCCACAGCAACACGTGGCAGGGGACAGTTAATAATAATAATAATATAGTGCAATTTCAAACTGCATTATATAGTGTAGATGGGGCCATTGTTTAAAAGTTTCCCATGGTATTAGCTTTCCATGGACTTTGTTTGATGCATCTAATTAATTAAAATGTATGCCATCCCTGCTAATGGGGCATCAGTCCTCAAGGGTTTTCCTAATTGCTTTTGAGGGGCAAAAAGATAGAAAGCAATGTATTGTCAAAGGCTTTCATGGCCAGAATCACTGGGTTGTTGTAGGTTTTTCGGGCTGTATGGCCATGTTCCAGAAGCATTCTCTCCTGACGTTTTGCCTGCATCTGTGGCAGGCATCCTCAGAGGTTGTGAGTTCCTGTACATTTGCCTTCTATTTCATATAGTTCATATAATAATAATAAATATAAAAATATGGATGATAGTTTATGTGGTGTTTTTGGTATAGGCTTTTAGATCAGTGTTTCTCAACCTTCCTAATGCCGCGACCCCTTAATACAGTTCCTCATGTTGTGGCGACCGCCATAAAATTATTTTTGATGTTATTTCATAACTGTAATTTTGCTACCGTTATTAATTGTAATGTAAATATCAGATATCCAGGATGTATTTTTATTCACTGGACCAAATTAGGAACAAATACCCAATACGCCCAAATTGGAATACTGGTGGGGTTTGGGGAGGGGTTGATTTTGTCATTTGGGAGCTCCACCAATGATGGAACTGAACCATACTTGGCACACAGAACTTCCATGACCAACAGAAATTACTGAAAGGGTTTGTTGGGCATTGTCCGTAAGTTTGGGAGTTGTAGTTCTACATCCAGAGAGCACCGTGGACTAAAACAATTACAGATCTGGACCAAACTTGGCATGAATACTCAATATGCCCAAATGTGAACACTGGTGGAGTTTGGGGAAAATAGACTTTGACATTTGGGAGTTGTAGCTGCTGGGATTTATAGTTTATCTACAATCAAAGAGCATTCTGAACCCCACCAATGATAGAATTGAGCCAAACTTCCCACACAGAACCCCCATGACAACAGAAAATACTGTATTTTCTGATGGCCTTCGGCGACCCCTCTGACACCCCCTCGCGACCCCCATAGGGGTCCCGACCCCCAGGTTGAGAAACACTGTTTTAGAGGGAAAGAGGGCCGATGTTGAGTATGAGGTAGGAAAGGTTATTTGCCTTATCGGTTTCAATTTGTCCCCTTCTCTCACTTGCATATTCGCATAGGAAAAAGGACGGTGGCCATTGCCATTCATTTGGCCCTCCGTCCTGGGAAACTATAACTTCCTGGAGATGGAACGATGTCTCCTTTTTATGTGGGGTGGGGTTGGGGGTCTTTGATAACACCAGATAGAGTTTTTTCCCAGCAAAATCTGCACTTTCCCACTGACCTCATTGTTGAAGGCATTTGTCCAAAAGTCCTTTCAAATAATTGGCTGTGTTTACAAGATCTGGCAGGCAACCAAGTTGAACTACAGTACAAACCCTTCCTTTGCACTCTGCATTATCTTCTTCCTTCAAAAAGGCCCTTTAAAAGGGACCCCCCCCCCCAAATATTTTTGAGACCATCTTCCTGCCCCCATGACCTTTTGCACAAGGGAAAGATGATTGATTTCTCCCCTCTTTCTGCTGCCATTTTATGCCAAATATGGGTCCCTTTCTGATCCATCTTTCCACCCCTGATCTAACACTTTCAGAGAGAGATTTGGCAAAAATATACATTTCCTTTTGGAAGGAAAAGCATCCGCATCTTCTGGGAAGGAGCAGGAATCTTGAGGAGGAACCACAGAGTTGGAAACATGTTGTGAGCCTTGTGGGAAGTTTTGGTGCCTCACCTACAACTCCCAGGATTATTATTATTATTTTTAATTTTCAGCTTTGGCCTTGGAAATCCAGGTTTGCTATATTTAGTGTTTTTAGGGTGTCCACCAGTACCACTAAAAACTATTGCAGATCTTATTGAAAAATTGCAGGAAAAAATATAGTTTCAGGAGTCCTCTGGATGACATTCATATTGTAATGCTTGTTTTTTTTTTTTGCTGTGTTAGAAAGAAACATTTTGCTGATATATATTTTTGCCAGCTGTTTTAGGCAGGTGGGCTTTGTTTACTTATGTAGCTCTGAAGGAAAAAAGAAAAGAAAAAATATTATATAAAAATATTATATATGTAAACAAGGACATCTAATCACCTCTCAACAAAAGTTTGCTCGAGGCACTGTCAGGCCATTATATGCTAATCAAGGTGGTCAGTTGAAACATTCACACCTAGCTCCAGCAGACAAGAGTCCTCTGTCCCACCCTGGTCATTCCACAGATATATAAACCCTTTTCCTAGTTCCAACAGACCTCACTACCTCTGAGGATGCTTGCCATAGATGCAGGCGAAACGTCAGGAGAGAATGCCTCTAGTACATGGCCATACAGCCCGAAAAAAACCTACAACAACCCAGTGATCTTGGCCATGAAAGCCTTCGACAAAATATTATATATATATTAGCTGTACCTGCCACACATTGCTGTAGCCAACCTTCCCTCCTTCTTTCTCTCCTTTCTTTCTCTCCTTCCTTCCTTCCCTCCCTCTTTACTTCCTTACCTCTTTTTCTTTCCTTTCTTCTTTCTTCCTTCTCTGTTTCTTTTCTCGCTTCCTTTGCTCTTTGGTTCCATCCTTCCTTGTCTCTTTCTTTCCTTCATTCCCTCCCTCTTTCTCTCTTTCGTTCCTTCTCTCCTTCCTTCCTTCTCTACTTTCTTTCTTTCCTTCTCTCCTCCCTCCTTCCTTTCCTCTTTTCTCCTTCCTTCCTTCTCTACCTTTCTTTCTTTCCTTCTCTCCCTCCCTCCTTTTTCCCCTCTTTCTTTCCCTCCTTATCTCCTTCCTTCCTTCTCTACCTTTCTTTCTTTCCTTCTCTCTCTCCCTCCTTTTCCCCCTCTTTCTTCCCTTTCTCTCTTCCTCCCTCTCCTCTCCTTCCTTCCTTCCTTCCTTCCTTCCTTCCTTCCTTCCTTCCTTCCTTCCTTCCTTCCTTCCTTCCTTCCTTCCTTCCCCCTTTCTGTGTATGTGTTTTGTGTGTGCATATATGTGTGTGCATATTTCTCTATATGTTTGTATATATGTTATATGTGTGTTTGTGTACATATGTGGTTTGTCAACCAGGGCGCATTTACACTGTAGGTTTAATTTGGTTTGACATCCCTTTAACTACCATGGCTCAATGTTAACAAATTGCAGGAGGGGTAGTTTTACAATGTCTTTAGCCTTCTCTGCCAGAGTGGGCTGGTGCTGCACCAAACTACAATACTCAGGATTCCATAGCTCAACGTTATGGAATCCTGAGAATTGTAGTTTTTCAAGGTCTGTGGAATTTCAAATGATTTGTTTAGCAGAATATCATTGTTTTCTCTCCTCTAAAGTCAACCAGGGTGCATTTACACTGTAGGTTTAATTTGGTTTGACATCCCTCTAACTCTTATGGCTCAATGCTAAGGAATTGCGGGAGGTGTAGTTTTACAAGGTCTTTAGCCTTCTCTGCGAGAGAGGCCGGTGCTGCATCAAACTACAATACCCAGGATTCCATAGCTCAACGTTATGGAATCCCGGGAGTTGTAGTTTTTCAAGGTCTGTGGAAGTTCAAATAATTTTTTTTTTTAGCAGAATATCGTTGTTTTCTCTCTTCTAAAGTCAACCAGGGTGCAATTACACTGTAGGTTTAATTTGGTTTGGCATTCCTTTAACTGCCATGGCTCAAAGTTATGGAATCCTGGGAGTTGTAGTTTTTCAAGGTCTGTGGAAGTTCAAATAATTTTTTTTAGCAGAATATCGTTGTTTTCTCTCCTCTAAAGTCAACCAGGGTGCATTTACAATGTAGGTTTAATTTGGTTTGACATCCCTTTAACTGCTATGGCTCAATGCTCAAAGTTATGGTATCCTGGGAGTTGTAGTTTTTCAAGGTCTGCGGAAGTTCAAATGATTTTTTAGAAGATTATCGTTGTTTTCTCTATTCTAAAGTCAACCAGGGTGCATTTACAATGTAGGTTTAATTTGGTTTGACATCCCTTTAACTGCTATGGCTCAATGTTCAAAGTTATGGTATCCTGGGAGTTGTAGTTTTTCAAGGTCTGCGGAAGTTCAAATGATTTTTTAGAAGATTATCATTGTTTTCTCTCCTCTAAAGTCAACCAGGGTGCATTTACACTGTAGGTTTAATTTGGTTTGACATCCATTTAACTGCCATGGCTCAATGCTAAGGAATTGCGGGAGATGTAGTTTTACAAGGTCTGCAGCACCACCCAGAGAGGGCTGGTGCGGCAGCAAACTACAACTCCCAGGATTCCATAACATTGAACTATGGCAGTTAAAGTGGTGCCAAACTGCATTAATTCCACAGTGTAGATGCACCCTGTGCTCCCCTTAATGAGAATGGATGTACCCCTGCTGATTAAGATGGAGCAAATGTTGCTTCCCTGGCAATCCTTTTGACTTCTTAAAAGCTGTCATGCTGAGTCTTCCAGGAGCAGATGGAGGAGCCTTACGAAGTGCAATGGTGCCTGGCGTTCTTCCCAGTTGCACTTCTTTTTCTTGGACGGGAAGAGAGACAAAAGATGGAAGAGTGCAAGCAAAGATGATGGGTTGGGTATTAGTCTTGCAGCCTGGTGGGAAAATGGTACAGTAAGCAGATGATTTGTGCTCAAACTTCCTCCTCCGGTTGGATTTGCGGCCAAGAATGAAGCTTCTCCAGGAATTAATTAACATTTAATACAATGTCTAGCCCTTCCTGGATGTGCCGGATGATTTTTGCAGCTCTGCAGTAGTCATAAAGCAATTGTTTCCCATTCTGTGATTCCACCAGCAGAGGAGAGTCAAAGCCTTGTGAAACTACAACTTCCAGGATCCCATAGCACTGAGCCAAGGCAGTTAAATTAGTATCAAACTGCATTAGTTCTACAGTGTGGGTCCAAAACAGATCCTAGATCAGATTGACAGAGGCTGATGAGCGATAGTGTCCCATTTTAAGTGATTAATTAAGGAATTAATGACTTAATTCAGACTAGACTTCCTCCTTGCCTTCTTGTATTTGTGCTTAAGTCACTTTTAACACTGTCTTCAGAAGTCTGGGCAATAAACCCATTTTCCTAGTTCCAACAGAACTCACTATCTCTGAGAGTGCTTGTCATAGATGCAGGCGAAACGTCAGGAGAGAATGCCTCTAGAACATGGCCATATAGCCCGAAAAAACCTACAACAACCCAGTCTGGGCAATGCTAGTCCATTGTTTCACCAATCTTAGTCTAGAATAGGAATGGGCAAACCTGGGCCTCCAGGTGTTTTGGACTCCAACCCCCACCATTCCTAACAGCCTCAGGTCGCTTTCTTTTCCCCCTCAGCCGCTTAAGTGGCTGAGGGGAAAAAGGAAGGGACCTGAGGCTGTTAGGAATGGTGGGAGTTGGAGTCCAAAACACCTAGAGGGCCCAAGGTTGCCCATGCCTGGTCTAGACTCATATAATGGTCAGTATAGACTTATACAACTGCATTATATGAGTCTATACTGACCATCTAATGCAGTTCCAAACTGCATTAGATGTCACTGTTGAAGTTCAATGCTGCAAGCACTACAACATATTGGGAATTGGTTTTGGACTACAGCTCCCAAAATTCCCCCTGTCAGCATTGGGATTAAAGCTTGCCCATGTCTGTTCTAGAACAAGAGGTTCTCAAAGAAGAACCATTTTAACCAACATAAACTAATCAGTATCTGAATGGAAGATCCCAGGGGCAATTCAATCCAACCTGCTTTTGCCATGCAGGAAAAGCACAATCAAAGCACTCCTGACAGATGGCCATCCAGCCTCTGTCTTATAATGATGATGATGATGATAGCAACCCCAGGGGCCATCTAGTCCAACTTGCTTCTGCCAAGCAGGAAAAGCACAATCAAACCACCCCCGGTAGATAGCCATCTAGACCAATAATAATAATAATAATAATAATAATAATAATAATAATAATAATCCCAAGTACAAGCCATTAGAACAAATGCCATCCAAGCCAGAATTGAAAAGCCAGTGACAGATCCCAAATGTAGACTCTGCAAGGAAGCAGATTTATTTATTTCTCGTGTCAGGGTAGCCAGTCAATTATATTACATTTCTAACAGAACAAAGCAAACAAACAGAGAAAATACAAAATGTGTGAGTTTGGTAGTTGATTAAATGTCCTTTGACCAGTATCTGGCCACTTGGAGTGCCTCTGGTGTTGCCGCAAGAAGGTCCTCCATTGTGCATGTGGCAGGGCTCAGGTTGCATTGCAGCAGGTAGTCAGTGGTTTGCTCTTCTCCACACTCGCATGTCGAGGATTCCACTTTGTAGCCACATTTCTGAAGGTTTCTGATGAACAACTGCACTGCATCCTGTCAGATCCCCAAAATCTGGAGGAAAACAAGAGTCATCGCCATCTTGAAGCCAGGCAAAGACCGTAATGACCCAAAAAGCTACAGACCAATTTCCCTGTTGTGCCACCTCTACAAAGTTCTGGAGAGACTTATTTTGCATAGAATTACGGAAAAAATAGACCCATGTCTGATCCCACAGCAAGCTGGCTTCAGAAAGGCAAAAGCTGCACATCGCAAGTGCTGAACCTGACTCAGCACATAGAAGATGGCTTTGAAAGGCAGCAGATCACAGGAGCTGTCTTCATAGACCTGTCAGCAGCTTATGATACTGTGAACCACCGCCTCCTCCTGAGAAAAATGTATAATATCACAAAGGACTACCACCTCACCCGCCTCATAGGAAACCTGCTACAAAACAGTAGCTTTTTTGTTGAGTTCCAGGGCCAGAGAAGCAGATGGCGGAAACAGAAGAACGGCCTGCCTCAGGGGAGCGTGCTTGCTCCATCCATGATCAACATCTACACAAATGACCAGCCACTGCCAGAAGGGACAGAGAGTTTCATCTATGCTGATGATCGTGCCATCACTGCTCAAGCAGGGAGCTTTGAGATGGTTGAACAGAAGCTCTCCGAAGCTCTAGGTGCTCTTACTGCCTATTACAGGGAAAACCAGCTGATCCCTAATTCATCTAAAACACAGACATGTGCCTTTCATCTCAAGAACAGAAGCATCCCAAGCTCTGAAGATCACCTGGGAAGGAATCCCACTGGAGCATTGCAGCGCACCCAAATACCTGGGAGTCACTCTGGACCATGCTCTTGCCTACAAGGAAGCAGATGAAACAATGGATCACATCCTCAGCTGCTGCTGCTGGGTGCAGTGCCTAAAGACCTTGGCCTGCACTTAAACACAATTGGCGCTGACAAAATTACCATCTGCCAGCTGCAAAAGGCCACCCTACTGGGATCTGCACACATTATTCGCCGATACATCACACAGTCCTAGACACTTGGGAAGTGTCAGACATGTGATCCAATACAACAGTCAGCAGAGTGGTTTTGTTACTGTGGACTCATCTTGTTGTGTTTCAAATAATAATCATAATAATCATAATAATAATAATAGAAACCCCAGAAATACTTGGCTGAGTGGCTGGGGCATGGGGGTCAGGTAAATCACCTTGGTGGGACAAAAATGTCCCGCAGGCCATACTTTGGGAACCATTGGTGTAGAGAGACGGGGTCAAGGAGGAAGAGGAAATGTAGGCTACTCAGACCCCTTCCGCGCAGCTGTATAAAAACCACATTGAACTGGATTATATGGCAGTGTAGACTCGGATAACCCAGTTCAAAGCAGATATTGTGGATTGTCTGTCTTGTTATTCTGGGTCATATGGCTGTGTGGAAGGGCCCTTAGCAAAGTGGGAACTGCAAAAACAAGTGGATTACAGCATTGTTCAAAACATAGCCCAACTGTTGTAGTGCAAGCCTGGCATCTAGTGGTCAGATCATAGAAGTGCATGGGGTATTTTTTTTGTTTGGGGTTTGCAGGTTTAATTTCTGCAGGTTTGATTTTATGTAAGGACTTGATCAAGATGTTATCTTTTAGGAATCTCTAAGTCCTCCAGCAAGACTCTAGAGTAAAATATCTTTGGAAATTCCTATAGAAAATACTTCTCTAGGCATTTAGAAGACCCCTAGTGCAATACTATGAAAGAAGAAATGCAAAAATAGAGAAGGAATGATGCCTGGCTCGACAGCAATACATGTGAAAAAGATCTTGGGGTTCATGGACAACAAGTTGAGCAAGAGCCAACAGTGTGATGCAGCAGCTTAAAAAGTAAATGGGATTTTGGGCTGCATCAGAAAGAGTCTAGTGTCCAAATCGAGGGAAGTCATGGTGCCTTTGTATTCTGCTTCGGTTAGACCTTCTCACCTGGAATCATACTGTGTCCATTTCTGAGCCCACAATTCAGAAGAGATATCGACAAGCTGGAAGATGTCCAGAAGGCAACTACAATGATCAAAGGTCTAGAGAACACGAATAATCCCTATGAGGAGCGCCTTAAAGAACTGTGCATGGTTGGCCTGCAGAAGAGGTTGAGAGGAGACATGAGCAGACATGAGAAACGGTGTCATAAGGAAGAAGAAGCCTTGTTTTCTGCTGCCTTGGAAACTAGGACTCAGAGCAATGGGTTCAAATTACCGGAGAAGGGATTCCACCTGAACTTTAGGAAGAACTTCCTGACTGTAAGAGCTGTGCAGCAGTGGAACTCTCTGCCTTGGAGTCTGGTGGAAGCTCCTTCCTTGGAAACTTTTAAACAGAGGCTGGATGGGCATCTGTCAGGGATGCTTTGATTGTGCTTTTCCTGCATGGCAGGGGGTTGAACTAGATGGCCCATGAGTTCTCTTCCAAATCTATGATTCTAAGATGCCCACAGAATTCTACTGGAGGAACTGAACATTCCTAAAGATATTTTTTTCACCCCTGAAGTTAAAAACAAAACAAAACATTTTTAACATTTTGGGGTTTTTAAAGAGAAACTGGATGGGCCTCTTTCGAGACTTCTTTAGTTGGGTTTCTCTGCATGACTGGGAATGAAAATAGATGGCTTTTGTGTTCCCTTCCAACTTTAATATGCTATGGGATTCTGCAAATATTAATCTCAATGCTGTTGGGGGGAATTTTGGGAGCTGTAGTTCAAAACCAAATCCCAATATGGTGTAGAGTTTACAGCATTGGACTTTGACATTAGAGAATGTGTCCAAAGGAGGGCAACCAAAATGATCAAGTGTCTGGAGAACCAGCCCTATGAGGAGCGGCTTAAAGAACTGGGCATGATTCGCCTGCAGAAGAGAAGGCTGAGAGGAGACATGATGAGGCCCATGGATCAAGAGGTGAGGGGAAGTCATAAGGAGGAGGGGGCAAGCTTGTTTTCTGCTGCTCTGGAGACTACGACGCAATGGAACAATGGCTTCAAACGACAGGAAAGGGGATTCCAACTGAACATCAGGAAGAACTTCCTGATTGTGAGAGCTGTTCAGCAGTGGAACTCTCTGCCGCAGAGTGTGGTGGAGGCTCCTTCTTTGGATGCTTTGAAATACAGGCTGGATGGCCATCTGTCAGGGGTGCTTTGAATGTGATTTTCCTGCTTCTTGGCAGAATGGGGTTGGACTGGATGGCCCATGAGGTCTCTTCTAACTCCAAGATTCTATGATCATATGAATCTATGAACAGAGCCCCATCTACAGTGCTATATATGATACAATGCATTTTGGAACTGCATTCAGTGGTCAGTACAGACTCATATAATGCAGTTGTATGCATCTATGCTGATGGTTATATGAGTCTACACTCTTTGTCTTTTGCATTTTAAGCAGTTTACTACTATTGACTTCCCTCAATGTTGGTTCTTGACTGCCTATATTATTATTACTATTACTATTATTATTATAATTATTGGGCAAGTTGGCCATCTGCTGGGAGTGCTTTGATTGTGCTTTTCCTGCTTGGTAGGTTGGACTGGATGGCCCATGGGGTTGATCTGATCATCATCATCATCATCATCATCATCATCATCATCATCATCATATTACAAAGGCTGGATTGCTATCTGTCAGGGGTGTTTTGATTGTGCATTTCCTGCACAACAGAAGTGGGTTGGACTGGATGGCCCCTGGGATCTTCGATCAAGGTACTGGTCAATTTATATGGGTTAAAATGGTTCTTCTTTGAGGACCCCTCGTTCTAGAACAGGCATGGGAAAACTTTAATCCCAATACTAACAGGGGGAATTTTGGGAGCTGTAGTCCAAAACCAATTCCCAATTTGGTGTAGTGCTTGCAGCATTGAACTTCGACAGTGACATATAATGCAGTCTGGAACTGCATTAGATGGTCAGTATAGACTCATATAATGCAGTTGTATAAGTCTATGCTGACCATTATATGAGTCTAGGTCAGGCAAGGGCAAACTTGGGCCCTCCAAGTGAAGTCGATAGGAACTTTAGAAGGGTCTATCCCAGGAGGAGAGACCCTGCGGCCTCACCAAAGAGGGATCGCTACATTGGTGAGCAAAGAGAAGCCTAATTTTAAGCAATTTATTTTCCATAAGTTCCCAAAAAGAATCTCACCAAAGTTGAAGAAAGTGCCACCGAGGTTTATTAGTGATTCAGTTGAAAAAGGATGCAAAGTGGCAATTATTCGCCAAGCTAAGCATGTGGTTACAGAAATAAATGCCATTTTTATAGAGAATACAGAGTTGTGAGTTTCAAAATTCCTGCTCTCCGCCCCTCGCCCGGCTCGATGGTGATTGGCTGGCGTGCTAACAGCTGGGAGGAGGCTTGGCTGTCCTCCATGCGCCTGGGCCAATCACAGGGCTTCCATGGCGCACCTGAGCCAATCAGGAGGCCCCTGCTGCCTCGACGCTCCAGAAAATCAGCAGGGAGGGAGGCGGGATGAAGGGAGACAATGCATTCTTGAGTGGATTATGGAGTTTAATGTCCTGGAGGCTTATCGAGTCCGGAACCGGCCTGCCAGAGAAGCCAACTTTATTGTCTTGAGATGGGTCTGCGATAAGCACTGATCACTTAATCGGGTTTTCCTCTTGCGGTCAGGCAGGGGCCCAATGGTGGTGATTTTGGTTGAATGTCTTTAATGGAAAGACTTGAAAGAAAACGGGTTGGGGGAAGAGGACTTCCCGAAGGTCCTTGTTTCCCCCCATTGTAATGTGATTAAAAAGTCTGCCAAGTGAATATCCTCTTGATGGCCTGACTCCGAAGTCAAGAAAGATATTCCTTTGTTATTTTCCATGCAAGAAATGTCCTAAGATAAGGGTTTTTCACGATCGCTAATTGCTTTTTTTCAGAGGCAGGGCAACCTCCTTATACATTTTCCTCAAGGAGAAGGGAAGGGGGCAAAAGGGTCAGGGCAAGGTCATATATGAAGGGAAATATAGAAATACAGGAGAAAATATGAAAATATAGAAATCATAATACAGAGAGTAAACCCAACTACCCTCCCCCAGTGTCCATAGTTCATATTATTCATAGGAAGGTCCATAAAGAGAAATATATCCATGAGGGGGAAAGAGAGTCCCTTGTTTGTGAGATGGGGGACCATCAGGAGCCCAGGTGTGTCTCAGATGGAAAAATCAAATACTGTTGTGGCATGATTTTCAGTAATAAATTGGTTACCTTCTGCTATAAACATATGAAAATAGGGCACAAAGCCTTGATTAAATGATACACACCAATTTGACCAAGGCTTAACCCATATTATCCAGTCTGGTGTCCTTGCCCTTAGCAAAACTATAAGTTACTATCTCTTGTGGGGGGGGGGGTCATGTTCGACTTCACAAGTGTTTTGGACTTCAACTCCCACCGTTCCTAACAGCCTCAGGCCCCTTCCTTTGCCCCCTCATCCCTTAAGCGGCTGAGGGGGGAAAGGAAAGGGCCTGAGACTGTTAGGAATGGTGGGAGTTGAAGTCCAAAACACCTGGAGGGCCCAAGTTTGCCCATGCCAGTTCTACTTTGACCACAGGGTTCATCTCAGAGGAAGACAAAGGCAAATTTCCAGGGAAACCCTCTGATAGGTTTGCCTAAGTCAGAAAGGACTTAAAGGCACGCAAAATAAAGTCAACCCAAGCTTTGCTTTGGGGAGAACTTTGGGCGAGGCATAGGCAGTCCAATTACTATAAAACCAATCATAGAAGCAGAGAGAACAGGAGACAATGGAAATGGCTCTTCTATCCCAAGACGTCGGAAATGAATCATGCATCCCACATAAACGAATGCGCAGCACTGTACAAACACAACCGTAACCAGTTCCCTTTTGCTGCAATGTTCATGCATATCATCAAGCAAGGCGGGGGATTTATTGGCAGCCGGGCCTATTAGCAAGACAAACGCAAGCCGTTCTTTTCTCGGAGGTGAAGCGAAGATGCGTAGAGGTTTCTGTGCACATTTGCTTCACTATTCCACATTTATTGCTAGATGGGGAATGAATGTTGGAGCCTCACCAAACTATAACTCCCAGGATTCCATGGCATTCACTCATGGGACTTATTTATTTATTTACTATATTTGTATACTGCTCTTCTCAGCCTGCAGGCAACTCAAGGCAGTTTACAGAGGCAACAATTCAATGCCCAACAACACCATAAAAACATTTTAAACATTTAAAAACATTAACATCTATATCAATAAAAATGTAATGTTCGTTTGTGGGATTAACATAACTCAAAAAGTACTGGACAAATTGACACCAAATTTGGCCACAAGACATCTAATAATGTAAGGAGTGACCATCATTAAAAAAATGATTTTTTTTCATTTGGGAGTTGTAGTTTCTGGGATTTACAATCAAAGAGCATTCTGAACTCTGGCAATGATGGAATTGAACCAAACTTGGCAAACAGGACTCCCGTGTCCATCAGAAAACACTGGAAGAATTTGGTGGGAATTGACCTTAAATTTTGGAGTTGTAGTTCACCTACATCCAGAGAGTGCCTGGACTCAAACAATGATGGATCTGGACCAAACTTGGCACAAATACTCCATATGGCCAAATATGAACAGAGATAGAATTTGGGGAAAATAGGTCTTGACATTTGGGAGTTGTAGTTACTGGGATTTATAGCTCACCTACAGTCAAACCCCTCCAACAATAGAATTGGGTCAAACTTACCACACAGAACCCTATGACCAACAAAAAAAATGATGTTTTCTGGTGGTTTTTCATGACCCTTCTGACACCCCATCATGACCCCCTCCCATCCAGTCCAACCTCCAGGTTGAAAAATGTAGCCTTAAGGCCATCTAGTCCAATTCCCTTCACCAAGAAAACATAATCAAAGCCCTCCTGACAAAGAGCCATCCAGCCATAGATATAGATAGACACATATGATTCACACACACACACACACACGAGAGATATACTTGTAGTATCCTAGATTTGAAAGGTACCCCTAAAGCAGGACAATGATATGTTGCCTGTTCCAGAGTAGGCAAACCAAACAATCTCTACATCAACACTGACAAAGAAACAAGAAATACTGTTTACCCATGAGCATCAAGACATTACATAGATTAGAAACTAAGACTTTCTCATTACTTTATTTTCCAGATCACCAGAATGGGCCACAGCATGCGTGGCAGAGGACAGCTAGTATATTATATAACCATAACAAGATCAATAAGACATAAATTATTTGCATCTCCTCGTTAAAACGTTGTCCAATCTGTAGAACTGCATTAACTCTACAGTGTAGATGCACCTCCAGGTCATTGGGAGGAGAAAATAAATGCATTCTTGCCTTGTATTTGTTGCATAATATACTATTATGGCCTTGCATATTTATGATTAGGCTTGTGCAATTTGGCCAAATGGGCATACCATTTCAGGGTCCATTTTTGGCTAATTCCTCATTCTGTTTGCCAGGAAGTTACTCAAATTGGAAGGAGTGTTGCTGTTTTCATTCGACAAAGATTCGGCCCATTGGCTACAATGGGAAACTTTAAAAGCTCAATCCTCAGCCATTTTAAGGCCTATCTGCATGAAGCCCACCTCATTTAGACCCCATTTTCAACTGCAGGCCTGCCAAGTTTCAGAACAATTCACCAATCTACTGATTTTTTCCCAAATTATTTTAAGTTTTAACCATAACATTTTTTAAAAATTGTTGTGTCTCAGAATAAGATTCACCTTGCTCTCCACAACAAACCAGCCAGAGTTGTGAGMTATATAGTTTATTGTGAGGTTTTCAAACAAAAGGCAGTTCATAAGCAGTGAAAAGATCAATAGTACAGGTTATAATCCAATATAATCCATATTGCCCAAAGCAGGAGACTTGAAGCACAGGTTCAGTGTAAAGTCCATGAAATAGCATGAAATAGCATGAAGCATGAAGCAGCCTTTCCCAAGGCCCGGAGCTGGAGCTAGCCTTAAAACAACGTTGGAACTGACACCCGAAAATCCCCAGAGCAGAGCATATATTCACTAAACATCAAAACAATCAGCTTTCCCACCAAACTGATGATCTCAACACTTGGCCGCAATTCGTGGGCTCCGTCTCAACACCTGGGCACCTTGACCCTGGTTCTCAGCGTCTGCCTTATCAGCCMCATTCCTTTCCTGTGAGAACAGCGGCATCTCTACAGATATAGGCTGCGACTGAGAAAACTGAAAGCCAACATCATCAGCTGCACTCTCACTCTCATCCCCATCATGCTGTTGTTGTTGAACCACAACAAAAATAGGACAAACCTGCTGCTGGGAAAATGAGTTTTCAGCAGGGCCCTGTCTGGAGGAGAAGCCTTGGGAACTTTTCCATTCCTGGGGAAGGAGAAAAGGCATTGCAGGGTCTTCTCCAGTGAAATGGCAGGCATAACGGTTTCAGGAAAGGAGACAAAGAGAGGTCTGAAAATCTCAAAAGCACGGATTTTATTTACCAGCTGGGGCCTGGTGTGGAGTCAACTCCCAAAAAACACCAGAGCGCCCGATCAAGGGCTGACTGCCCTTTTATAGTCTCCAATCGGAGTCAAACAAAGAACATGCTACAACATACAATCATCATCATCCCTACATCATCTGAGCATCATAAGAATATCAGGTTCTAACTTCTACATGCAAAAAAGCATGTCTGTGTCTTGCTGCGGAGCAAGCATCTTACACTCATCCATCAAGGGGCCCTCTCTGAGATGTCAAGAGGCTTCTTAGTACCAGTCCGTTGCTCCTAGTATGGGCTTCTCGGACAGGCTAATCTCTCTTCTGGAATGTCACCCCTCCCTCTTCAGCCCCTTCTGAAGACAAGCAGTTTGCTTGTCCTGTTAGCTTGGGTTTCTTTCTATACACAGAGGGAACTAGAGTTTTCTATATTTCAATGCTTGTAAGGTACATACAATTTATGCATAAATCAATAAATATCTATATTTCCAATATCTCCTCATCACCAGGAGCCCTATAGCAGACCCCTGCCTCAAGTATAATACAGACTTAACTCCTTCCTCTCCAGTAACCAATAAATCCGTCTCTTTTGATCCGTTTTGCCCTGCTTTTCGGTTCCCTCCTCCCCATTTTGTTTTTGGGGGATTCCACGAAATGGACCACTGAATACTACAAATCACTTTTGGTTCAACAGATCCAGGCCCAAACCTAATGCTAATAATTAAAACTTTGGGACTACACCTCACATAATACCTCCAAGGAGGACAGGTCTGTGTCACAGCATGAGAATAATGTGAAAACTTTGCATCTCGATGCTTTCCAAAGGTGCATCTGCACTGTACAATAATTGCAGTTTGATACCATTTTGGCCCCATTGACACTGCCATATAATGCAGTTTCATAACTGCATTATTTGAGTCTATGCTTCATTATGAAACTTTATGATATGGCCATGTCAATGAACCTTTCATCCTCCATGGCTCGATGCTATGGAATCCCGAGAGTTGTAGTTTTGCAAGGTCTTTAGCCTTCTCTGCCAAAGAGTGCAAACTACAACTCCTAGCATTCCATAGCACTGAGCTGTGGCAGTGAAAGTGGTGTCAAAACTGCATCCATTCCACAATGTAGATGCACCCTAGGCAGCGTATCATCTACTATTAGTTACAATGGGAAAAAAAGAATCTCCAATTATTGGGGAAGTGTATTGTCAAAGGCTTTCATGGCCGGAATCATTGGGTTGTTGTGAGTTTTCTGGGCTGTATGGCCATGTTCCAGAAGCATTTTCTCCTGACGTTTTGCCCACATCTATGGCAGGCATCCTCAGAGGTTGTGTGGTCTGTTGGAAACCAGGAAAATGGGGTTTATATATCTGTGGAATGTCCAGGGTGGAAGAAAGAACTCTGTTTGAGGTAGGTGTGACTATTTCAGTGGGCCACCTTGGTTAGCATTTAATGGCCTAGCTGTTTCAAGGTCTGGCTTCTTACTGCCTGGGGGAATCCTTTGTTGTTGAGGTGATTAGCTGGCCCTGATTGTTTCTTGCTTGGAATTCCCCTGTTTGTGGAATGGGGGAAGTCTTTCTCTCTGAGCAAGAAAAGAGGAGAATTGACTTTTTACTGTAGCGAGAAATTGATTCAATGTAAGTGTATTGATGAATCTCTCTTTTGTGGGGGAAATTATCATTGTCTTGTTTTACAAGTTCGGACTAGAACCCATAGCAGACTGAAATGGGATATACTTCCCCTTGTTGGAAATAGGTTAGAGAAAACATGCACTTCAGTGATAAGATACCAATATCTCACTTCCTAGTGATTTTTTTCCTCTCTACATGAACGGCACTCAACTTGTGTAACTAGTTAGCAACTCTTTTGTGCCGTCGCGCCTGGGGGCTATAACTCTTAGTGAAAGAGGCATGGACGTGACATCTTTCCCCCAGGGGATTGCTTCTTGCCCTCCTTTAGGAAAACTGGAACTCCCAAGGACCAAAACACTGTAGATAACTCAAAATAGGTTTTATTGTTCACAAAGAGTTATCCCTTTAAAGCAATAAGCTGGAAGTTTCAAAAGTGTAAAGGAAAATATACATTACAGTTTCTGGTTGTCTTGGGTCCAAGGAGTTTTGCAACTGAGAAGCTTTTCCAGGTCCCTCTTTCTCAATGGCTGTGAATATTGGAATAATCACAACCCCAATTCCAATGGTCTATATTTTGAAGGCACAAAGCCTCCCTCTGGTGCCAAAGAACTGGTTTGAAGGCGCCTGAGACTTCTCAACGTTGTCCAGGTTGATCTGAACATGAAGCATAAGTCTCAATGGTAAGAAACCTTAGAATTGGTGCTGAGAGGTAACTTAATCAAGGGCTTCAGAGCCAAGTCTCTCTCTCACGTCCACCTGATAGAAAGTTTGATGGTGGAATGGAAAAGGAAACACTGGTGGGGTCAAACAATTGAGCAGGAGGAGCAATTCAACTGGTGCAAACAACATTGATTGACAGCTATAAATAACCAATCAATCCAACTATACATTTACAGGGTAAAAAGGCAAAATCAGGCATGATACAACAGTTCAAATACTGCAACTTACAGTTTTACATATAGGTGGCGCCACTTGCGGTGTCACATCTTTTCTCTTTTGTGTGGTTTGGAGGACAACACAAAGCCTGTTGCCACAATTCTGTGATTTAAGAGGAACCAACAACCGCCTTGGAGGAGAAATGTGACTCAAGCAGGGCCCTGGTATCCCGAATCCAACTTAATGAAAAGAAGATTTATTCAATATTTGAGGCAATGCAATCTGCCTCTTGCGGCAATAATATTTAACAAACGGAGCGACGGACCATTTAAATGCAACGATTCCCTTCCGTCGGTGCTACATTTGCAAAAATACAGTTGAGATAAATCAAGGAAAGAGGCATTAGAAGGCACCCAAAGATCTGTAAACAGGAATTAAATCAAGGGCGAGGATGTCATAAACGTGTCAAGCCTCCCCCAAATGTCCCTATTGCCATCTCAGAGTCGGGGGAGCCGAATGGCCTTTTGCATAAAAATGTTTTAATTGCTCTTCCCGGAAAAAGCATAAACGGAGAAAGATGGGAAAGAGGAGGCCGCATCACCCGGCTCCAAGGCTTGAGATGTAAATGGTGACGATTTGATAAGCAGATCTGCTGCGCTTGGCAAAATGGAATGGGATCAAATGGCAGACACACATTCTCTTGGAAAAGAGCAAAATAACTTCAGTGGTTGCAGTTTAGTAAGATATTGGGTGCATCTACACCAGCATTTCTCAACCTTTCTAATGCTGCGACCTCTTAATACAATTCCTCATGTTGTGGTGACCCCCAACCATAACATTATTTTTGTTGCTACTTCATAACTGCAATTTTGCTCCTGTTATGAATTGCAATGTAAATATCTGATATGCAGGATGTATTTTCATTCACTGGACCAAATTTGGCACAAATACCCTATACACCCAAATTTGAATACTGATGGCGTTGGGGGGATTGATTTTATCATTTGGGAGTTGTAGTTGCTGGGATTTATAGTTCACCTACAATGAAAGAGTATTTGGAACTCCACCAACAATGGAATTGAACCAAACTTGGCACACAGAACTCCCACGACCAACAGAAAATACTGGAAGTGTTTGGTGAGCACTGACCTTGAGTTTTGGAGTTGTAGTTCACCTACATCCAGAGAGCACTGTGGACTCAACAATAATGGATCTGGACTTGGCACGGATACCCAATATGCCCAAATGTGAACACTGGTAGAGTTTGGGGAAAATAGATCTTGGCATTTGGGAGTTGTGGTTGCTGGGATTTATAGTTCATTTACAATCCAAGAGCATTCAGAACTCCACCAATGATGAAATTGAACTAAACATGGCACACAGAACTCTCATGACCAATAGAAAATACTGGAAGGGTTTGGTGGACATTGGCCTTGAATTTTGGAGTTGTAGTTCACTTACATCCAGAGAGCACCGTGGACTCAAACAATGATAGATCTGGACCAAACTTGGCATGAATACTCAATATGCTCAAATGTGAACACTGGTGGAGTTTGGGGAAAATAGGCCTTGACATTTGGGGGTTGTTGTTGCTGAGATTTATAGTTCATTTACAATCAAAGAGCATTCCGGACTCCACCAATGATAGAATTGAACCAAACTTGGCACACAGAACTCCCATGACCAACAGAAAATACTGGAAGGGTTTGGTGGGCAAAAATACAGTTGAGATAAATCAAGGAAAGAGGTATTAGAAGGCACCCAAAGATCTGAAAACAGGAGTTTTGGAGTTGTAGTTCACCTACATCCAGAGAGCATTGTGGACTCAACAATGATGGATCTGGACCAAACTTGACACGGATATTTAATATGCCCAAATGTGAACACTGGTGGAGTTCGTGGAAAATAAACCTTGACATTTGGGAGTTGTAGTTGCTGGGATTTATAGTTCACCTACAATCAAAGAGCATTCTGAACTCCACCAATGATGGAACTGAACTAAAAGTGACACACAGGACTCCCATGATCAACAGAAAATACTGGGTTGTTGTAGGTTTTTCGGGCTATATGGTCATGTTCTAGAAGCATTCTCTCCTGATGTTTCGCCTGCATCTATGGCAGGCATCCTCAGAGGTTGTGAGTCTGTTGGAACTGTGGTCTGAGAAAACATCAGGAGAGAATGCTTCTAGAACACGCCCATATAGCCCAAAAAACCTACAACAAACTAGTAAATCTGGCCTTGAAAGTCTTCGACAATACAGAAAATACTGTGTTTTCTTGTGGAATTTGGTGACCCCTCTGACCACCCCTCATGATCCCCCCCAGGGGTCCTGATCTCCAGGTTGAGAAATACTGCATTAAATGCAATGGTATATTTAATTGCTCAAGTCCCGTTGTATTTAATGGCTCAAGTCCCATTAAATGCAATTTAAAATGACAAAATCAAGGTTTGCTTTGGTGACTTTTTAAAAAATATTCCAAAGCCATGGTGAGTTGATTCTGTGGATACAGAATCCGTGGATACGGAGAGACAACTTTTGTATTGGCTGTGTCCTTATTTCCTGGGATACTTTGCCCATCACTTTCCTTTGGGTCACATCAGGCCAAGAATCCACATTGAGGTATGTGCTTCTGAGTGATGAGTATTTCTGGCAAGGAGGGGTCGGATTGGGACAACCAACACTGGACATCTTGAGGTGTGAAACATTTCTGACAGAGATGCATGCCTCTTCCAGAAATTTGTGGTTTTTTGAGCCAGCAACCAGCAGAGGACACTGTTGGCCTTTGCTAATGTGTTCCTACTCAAACATTTGTTGTTGTCTGCTTTCAAGTCATGTTTTGCTTATGGAGGCCCAATCAAGAGGTTTTCTTGGCTAGATGTGTTCAGAGGAGGTTTGCATTTGCCTTCCTCCAAGGTTGAGAGAGTGTGGTCCAGACTCATAGTTCATGTCCAGACTCATAGTTCATGTCCAGACTCATAGTTCGATGCTCAAGCCATTATAAGGTCCAGATAATGGTCTGGGAAAAGAGGAAGACTATTGGGAATTTGGGAACAGGGCAATAATGCTTTAGCATCCGATCTGCATCTCTACTTGAGGCTTCAAAAAGAGGCAATAATAAGGGGGCATAATAAAAGAAACCCTTTAGATCAGGCATGGGCAAACTTTGGCCCTCCAGGTGTTTTGGACTCCAACTCCCACAATTCCTAACAGCCGATAGGCTGTTAGGAATTGTGGGAGTTGAAGTCCAAAACACCTGGAGGGCCAAAGTTTGCCCGTGCCTGATTTACACTGTAGAATTAACAGTTTGACATCACTCCATGGCAACTGTAGTTTGGGGAGGCTCCAAACTTCGATGGAGAATGCTAAGGACCTTGGAAAGCTACAATTCCCCATATTTGATAGCATTGAGTCATGGCAGTTAAAGTGGGGCCAAACTGCATTCATCCTACCGTGTAGATCAGTATGGTTAAACTTTGGCCCTCCAGGTGTTTTGGACTACAACTCTCACAACTCCAGTCTCAGCAGACTCCAGAAAGTCTTAGGGGCAAAAAGTTTTCTCCTTGAACCACAGCCATCATTCAGCCCCATAGTTTGATAGCATTCCCATACTATGTGCTTTCCATTGCTGTGATGGTCTAAGTGTGTGTTTTGGGTGCATTTTTCATGGACAAAACAAATATTCTCTGAGTATGTGCCTAACAACCTTAGATATGCAGATGATACCACTTTGATGGCCAAAAGTGAGGAGAAGCTGAGAAGCCTTGTAACCAAGGTGAAAGAAGAAAGTGCAAAAGCTGGGTTGCAGTTAAACATAAAAAACCCCAATATTTTGGCAACCGGACTGATTGATAACTGGCAAATAGAGGGAGAAAAGGTGGAGGCTGTGACAGACTTTGTATTTCTAGGTGCAAAGATGACTGCAGACACAGATTGCAGCCCGGAAATCAGAAGACGTTTCCTTCTTAGAAGGAGAACAATGACCAATATCAATTAGAGACATCACTCTGACAATGGAAATCCGCATAATTAAAGCAATGGTATTCCTAATAGTAACCTATGGATGTGAGAGCTAGACCATAAGGAGAGCTGAGCAAAGGAAGAGAGATGCTTTTGAACTGTGGTGTTGGAGGAAAATCCGGAGAGTGCCTTGGACCGTGAGAAGATCCAACCAGTCTATCCTCCAGGAAATAAAGCCTGATTGGTCACTGGAGGGAAGGATACTAGAGGCAAAGATGAAGTCCTTGGCCACATAATGAGAAGACAGGAAAGCTTAGAGAAGACAATGATGCTGGGGAAAATGGAAGGAAAAAGGGGCAGACCTAGGGAAAGATGGATCGATGGTATCCTTGAAGGGACTGGTTTGGCTCTGAAGGAGCTGGGGGTGCTGATGGCCAACAGGGAGCTCTGGCGTGAGCTGGTCCAGGAGGTCACGAAGAGTCAGAAGTGACTGAATGAATAAACAACAACATGTGCATTCCAGGGGCCTGTTCATGGTGACCTCATGAATTCAACTGAGTTTTCTTAGGCAAGGAATCATAGAGATGCTTTTGGCAGTTCCTTCCTCTGAAATATAGCCTACAGTGAATGTTATCCAGTGGCACACTCCCATCTAAGTACTAAATGGCCTTGCTTGGATTTCAGGATCAGCTAGGACCTGACAACAACAACAACAACGACAGTAGAAGTAGAAGTAGTATTAAGGTCAAGGTTTTCCCCTGACATAAAGTCCAGTCGTGTCCAACTGGGGTGTGGTGCTCATCTCCATTTCCAAGCCAAAGAGCCGGCATTGTACATAGACGTCTCCAAGGTCATGTGGCTGACATGACTGCATGGAGCGCCGTTACCTTCCCGCCAGAGCGGTACCTATTGATCTACTCAAATGTGCATGTTTTCGAACTACTAGGTTGGCAGAAGCTGGGGCTGACAGCAGAAGCTCATGCTGCTCATAGAATCATAGAATCAAAGAGTTGGAAGAGACCTCATGGGCCATCCAGTCCAACCCCCTGCCAAGAAGCAGGAATATGGCATTCAAAGCACCCCTGACAGATGGCCATCCAGCCTCTGTTTAAATGCTTCCAAAGAAGGAGCCTCCACCACACCCCGGGGCAGAGAGTTCCACTGCTGAACAGCTCTCACAGTCAGGAAGTTCTTCCTCATGTTCAGATGGAATCTCCTTTCTTGTAGTTTGAAGCCATTGTTCCGCGTCCTAGTCTCCAGGGAAGCAGAAAACAAGCTTGCTCCCTCCTCCCTGTGACTTCCTCTCACATATTTATACATGGCTATCATATCTCCTCTCAGCCTTCTCTTCTTCAGGCTAAACATGCCCAGCTCCTTAAGCCGCTCCTCATAGGGCTTGTTCTCCAGACCCTTGATCATTTTAGTCGCCCTCCTCTGGACACATTCCAGCTTGTCAATATCTCTCTTGAATTGTGGTGCCCAGAATTGGACACAATATTCCAGGTGTGGTCTAACCAAAGCAGAATAGAGGGGTAGCATTACTTCCCTAGATCTAGACACTGTGCTCCTATTGATGCAGGCCAAAATCCCATTGGCTTTTTTTGCCGCCACATCACATTGTTGGCTCATGTTTAACTTGTTGTCCATGAGGACTCCAAGGTCTTTTTCACACGTACTGCTCCCCGGATTCGAACCTGTGACTTTTCAGTCAACAAGCTCAGCAACTCAATGCCCACCAGGGGTCCCATAGAAGTAGTATTAGACTTCAATAGATATTCATGTTATGTACCCCATGTGTGTATATGGTATTTATTTGGCTAAGGCCTTCCCTCCCTCTCTCCAAACACCTTATTGTTTTTTCCATTGGCATTAGTGCTGCTTTGTGTTGCATTTCTCCCCTTTGCTAGATCTCCAGTCCAAAGGGAAGCCTGTTCCAGGATTCTGCGGAGGAGGCGTTAATCAGGCCGACTCATTTGTGACTGCGATGAACTCTCTCGTTTCATGGCCTGCATCCTAAAACCTGCGTTCTAATTCCCCACCGGAGCAAGATTTACACTTTCAATTTTATGTCTAGTTGGTTAATGGGCCATTACTGTCGGAAGGATCAGTAGCTAGGAGTTAAATCTTGCTAGATTTATGATAAGGAGGGAGCCAAAGATGCTGGCGGGAAACAAGGAGTGCCCAAGGTAACCTATGGGATCAGCCTTTTTCGGGGAAAGAGGCCTCTTTGAGATTTGGCAAAGAAGGATAGCTGGGAGGAAAGGCACGCACCAAGCTCAAGGGGCAAATCTGTGTCCTGGTTTGTGTGCCTTATGTGACTATGACTCTGGAGAACTGGATTTGAATATCCATTCTGCCATGGAAGGGTGGCCTTGGGTGGGTCACACTCTCTCAGCCTCCAAGGTGAGTCTCTTCTGAACAAAGCTTTCCAAGAAATGCTAATGAAGGTGGTCAGATGAAACATTCACACCTAGCTCCAGCAGAGAAGAGCTCTCTGCCCCACCCCAGTCATTCCACAGATATATAAACCCATTTTCCTAATTCCAACAGACCTCACTACCTCTGAGGATGCTTGCCATAGATGCAGGCGAAATGTCAGGAGAAAATGCCTCTAGAACATGGCCACATAGCCCAAAAAAACCCCATAAGAACCTAGTAATTCCAGCCATGAAAGCCTTCGACAATACACTTTCCAAGAAAACCTTGGGGTTGCCATAGGACGGAAGGCACATATCAGCCTCAAGATCTTCAAGGCAAGCAGCAAGTTTGCAAGAATGATGCTCCGACCTGAGCAAGAGTTACTTCCCCTTCATTTCAAAAATAATTCAACCAGAGGAAACCTGGTGTGCGTGTGTCATGAGTCATAGGACTGGTTGCCTTATTCGTTCCTTAGCAGAGGTGACAGCCTTCCCTTATCAGTGATGCTACCAAGCCATTTTGGGTTTTTGTTGAAAGTTTAAAGGAACTTTCCAATCTATTATGATGGTTCACAAACTTTGGTCTTCTATATGGAGGGTGATTACAATGATCAGGGTCTGCAGAACAAGCCCTATGAGGAGCGGTTTAAAGAGTTGGGCATGTTTAGCCTGAGGAAGAGAAGGCTGAGAGGAGACATGATGGCCATGTATAAATATGTGAGGGAAAGTCATAGGGAGGAGAAAGCAAGCTTGTTTTCTGCTGCCCTGGAGACTAGGATGCAGTGGAACAACGGCTTCAAACTACAAGAAAGAAGATTCCATCTCAACATTAGGAAGGACTTCCTCACTGTGAGAGCCATTCAACAGTGGAACTCTCTGCCCCCGATTGTGGTGGAGGCTCCTTCTTTGGAGGCTTTCAAACAGAGGCTGGATGGCCTCTGTTGGGGGTGCTTTGAATGTGATTTTCTGAGGAAGCTTGCCATAGATGCAGGCGAAACGTCAGGAGAAATGCCTCTAGAACATGGCTCTATAGCCCGAAAAAACCCACAAGAACCTAGTGATTTTCCTGTTTCTTGGCAGGGGATTGTATTGGATGGCCCATGAGTTCTCTTCCAATTCTAAGGATTATTTCTGTGTTTGATTTATTAAAATATTTCCAGCCAAACCCAAGGTGGAGGCATTAATTTTCATTCAACGCTTGTAGTTACTCCCACTGTCAGGGGCCCTTTTCCTTTTTGAGCTCAAGTGCTAAGCCTGCCTTTGCGGAAAGGTCTGGCGGAGGAGGAGGGTTTATCACTGGGTCATAAACATGCTCTGTGGCCTTCGCAGCACGTTAAGTGAGTCCCCAGACAAGTCCTGGAGATGGAGGTTTGTTATTTATTTTACAAACAACAGAGCCATTCATTTTGGGTGGCTGTCACTGTTGGAAACAAGAGCTGCAAATAAGGGCATTTGGCAAGGGAGGCAGCCGAGTCTCCGAAGGATGGAGCAAGTTCATGGTCAGTGCCTTCCGACACTTGAAAAAGGGGAGAATTTTGGCCCATGCAGGGTCTCACTGCAAAGAATACCTCAAGCATAAAGATAACATGATCATAATAATTTAACATTTCTGAATGGCTGCTTTTTAAAATCCCACTTAATTAAAGAAAGGGGACTTCTGGTGACCCTAATGTGAGCCTTTCTTGGGTTTTTGGGAAGCTGAGAATGGCTTCCATATCAGTAAGGCAATGGTTTCACTCTGAGTTTTAGTTAAAACCTTGAAGGATCTATCCAAGGCGTGTTTGTTGTTGTGTGCCTTCAAGTTGGTTCTGACTTATGGTGATCCAACAAGGGGTTTCAAGGAAAGATTTGTTCAAAGGGCTTTCATCCGCACCATCACCATTCTCTGAAGTTGAGAAAGTGTGACTTGCTCAAGGTCACACATGGCCAAGTGGGGATTCAAACCCTGGTTTCCAGAGCCTTAGTTCAATGATTTCATCATTAGCTTTAATAAATAAATACAAATAATAATAATAATAATAATAATAATAATAATAATAATACTTTATTTATACCCCGCTACCATCTCCCCGGAGCGCCCTGTGGCGCAGTGGGTTAAAGCACTGAGCTGCTGAGCTTTTTGATCGAAAGGTCGCAGGTTCGATTCTGGGGAGCGGCGTGAGCTTCCGCTGTCAGCCCTAGCTTCTGCCAACCTAGCAGTTCGAAAACATGCAAATGTGAGTAGATCAATAGGTACCGCTCCGGCGGGAAGGTAACAGCGCTCCATGCAGTCATGCCGGCCACATGACCTTGGAGGTGTCTACGGACAACGCTGGCTCTTCGGCTTAGAAATGGAGATGAGCACCACACCCCAGAGTCAGACATGACTGGACTTAATGTCAGGGGACTACCTTTACCTTTTTTACCATCTCCCCAGGGGACTTGGTGTGGCTTACATGAGGCTGAGCCCAAAATACAACAATATAAGCAATAACAATAATAATACAAGCAATTTAAAAACAACAAAATAATAAAACAATAACATAAGCATTATCAATAGGACAACACACTTTAAAACCTATGGGTAGGCCAAATGTAATTAAAATTTAAAAGATTAAAAATATGCTGGACATGGGCGAAAATGATGGGCCGGTTTATGGGAACATACCAGCAGACCTAAAACAATATAAAGTGCTTTGGAGGATGAAGTGCTATGGGATCATTATTCTGGGAAGGCACACTGGAACAACCACGTCTTCAAGTTCCTCTTAAAGACTGCCAAAGTTGGGGCATGCCTGATGTCCTTAGGGAGTGAGTTCCAGAGTCGAGGGGCCACCACCGAAAAAGCCCTCTCTCTCGTTTCCACCAATTGCACTTGCGATGCAGGTGGAAGAGTGAGCAGAGCCTCTCCAGATGATCGAAGAGATCGTGTGGGTTCATATACAGAGATGCGGTCACAAAGGTAGGCGGGTCCCAAACCGTTCAAGGCTTTGTAGGTAAGAACCTGCACCTTGAATTGGGTCCGGAAAATGAATGGCAGCCAGGGGAGCTCCTTGAACAGGAGGGTTGACCGCTCCCTGTAAGGTGCCGCTCGTTGGACCATCTGGAATTTCCGAGCCGTTTTCAAGGGCAGCCCCACGTAGAGCGCATTACAGTAGTCCAATCTGGAGGTGACTAAAGCATGGACCACCCTGGCCAGATCCGCCTTCATGAGGTATGGTCGCAGTTGGCGCACAAGTCTTAATTGTGCAAAGGCCCTCCTGGCCACCGTCAACGCGTGAGCCTCAAGTGTCAGTGATGAGTCCAGGAGGACACCCAGACTGCGGACCTGTGACTTCAGGGGGAGTGCAACTCCGTCCAACACAGGTTGCCACCCTATACCCCGATCCGGTTTATGATCTACCAGGAGGACCTCTGTCTTGTCGGGATTGATCTTCAGCTTGTTCGTCCTCATCCAGACAGCCACAGCAGTCAGGCACTCGTCCAGCAAATAAACAAAACTTTATTTATATACCGCTCTATCTCCCTGAGGGGACTCAGAGCGGTTTCCAAGTAACATCATCAATACATACAAAGTAAACAACATAAACATAACATTAACAAGACAATATAAGCATAAAAAATCACAATAGCACATATATATTTAAAATAATCCTGCCTGTTCAAGGCAATTTAAAAGGCAGGGCCAAGGCTAGTGCAATCTGTAGAGGGCCCAGGAAATTAGGCTCAATGCTATAGCAGGCAACAACAATAATAGGTACAGTCTATGGCTGTTCATTTCCAGGGCCAAATAGGAAGTGACCTGGGTAATTGGTAGAAAAAGATATGGCTATATTCAGTGGGTTGTTGTAGATTTTTCCGGGCTATATGGCCATGTTCTGGAGGCAATGTTTCTCCTGACGTTTCACCTGCATCTGTGGCAAGCATCCTCAGAGGTAGTGAGGTCTGTTGGAAATAGGAAAAATGGGTTTATATATCTGTGGAATGACCAGGGTGAGACAAAGGACTTTTTGTCTGCTGGGGCTAGGTGTGAATGTTTCAGCTGATCACCTTGATTAGCATCCAATGGCTTGGAAGTGCCTGGGGGAAATCTTTTGTTGAGAGTGATTTTATGTGCCTGTTTGTTTCCCCTCTGTTGTTTTGCTGTTGTAATTTTTGAGTTTTTTTTAATACTGGTAGCCAGATTTTGTTCATTTTCATGGTTTCTTCCTTTCTGTTGAAATTGTCCCCATGCTTGTGGATTTCAATGGCTTCTCTGTGTAGTCTGACATGGTGGTTGTGAGAGTGGTCCAGCACTTCTGTGTTCTCAAATAATGTGCTGTGTCCAGGTTGGTTCATCAGGTGCTCTGCTATGGCTGACTTCTCTGGTTGAAGTAGTTGGAGTATATTCAACAGTATCTGGGGCTGAGCGAGAACTAGTCATTCTCAAAGGCTTGTTTAAACCACCAGGTCTTCAAGCTCTTATGAAAGGAGGGGAGGGATGGGGCCTGTCTTATTTCCCTTGGAAGGGTGTTCCAGAGGCAGGGAGCCACCACCGAGAAGGCCCTCTCTCTTGTCCCTACCAACCATGCGTGTGATGGTGGTGGGAGCGAAAGGAGGGCCTCCTTGGAAGACCTTAAAGTTCTCGCCGGTTCATAGAGGGAGATGCGATTGCGAAGATAGGTCTGGCCCAAACCATTTTGATTTGCTCCTGAAGATTTAGTGGTAAAAATGGCACATTCCTCATGGCTATGGTTCTCTGATTCTTAAGGGTTTGGGATCAGATTGCTCAATCTATATGGCTTTACAGCTTTGGTTTTTTTTTTACTCCTTAGGAACGTGTTTGTGTGTCCATATGGAACATTCAATAAATCTTTGTGTCTCTGATTGGTTCCTGAAACAATCTATAATTTGTTACTGGAACTTTACAGCAGTAGGCGATAAATTAAGTCTTGGCATTGTAGCCTCATCTGCTTCAGGCACAGCTTAGAAATTTTTGCCACAATTATAAAAAACATTGTTGGAGAAGCAACTTTCTTAACAAAAAGTGTTTAATTGTTGGGAATTAGAGCTGTTAAGCTCAAAAATAACCCTCACTTGGGGTGATTCCACAAAAATATATAGCAGAGTGCCAGATGCATAGTTCATAACCAGTAGAAACTTACATGTGGTGAGTCAGGAATAGCTTTCATTCAAGAGGATTGCAGGAGTCACAACTTTAGATTCCAAAAATATATGTTTATTTGAAGTAAAGAAGAAATCCATTCTAGATAGAAAAGGGTCTTGGAGCTAACTAGCTTACTAAGCCATCTTCTAAGGAAGGAAAAAGATAAAATATCAAAAATATCCATGCAGCTACATTTTGCCTGGAGAATGACAAAATGCGTCCTCACTGGAAGGAAGACAAAGGCAGAAGAGAAAGGGCCAGAATGGAGAATGACCACATGGCCAACAAGCCAGGACAATAAAAATGCCTTTAAAGAGGAAGTTATCTCATCCCTCACAGAGATTACATTGCTACATTTTAAAAAGGGGAGAGGAGATGGTGGCAAGAGAAGGAGAGTAAAGACAGAGCACCTTCTGAGAGAAGCATGCATAGGAATGTAGGGAAGGAATCCCTCACTCTAATCCTATCTAGTCTAACTACTCATTGAGGACTGAAGACTTGTGCAGTCAGGAATGAAACCCAACATTAATGTAGAGCAAGATCCCTATAATCACAGAATCCACAATTTCATGTATCTGCTTCAGGGGAAAACTAACCTCTCTAAAAATGTACAGTATGTGTTCTCCAAATGATTCCATGATATGCTTTGCTTTGATGTTGCCATAAAATCATATTAGAGGACCCAGTCGTTTGCTTGGTCCTCCAACACAGTTCCAATGCAATCCCATATAGTTGAATTAGAGGAATTAGAGGAGATTTCTAGAGACATTCCAATGTAGAATGTCCTTTAGTCTAACTCAATGGGATGCTAGGATCAGAAGGACCTGGTTGTGGCACATCTGGTTGGGAGTCAGCTACATTAAAGTCACTACTGACTGAAAGTTCATAAGTTCGAAGCCAGCCCTGGTCGGAGTAAGCTCCCGACCATTTGTCCAGCTTGCTGTCGAACTTTGCAGCCTGAAAGACAGTTGTATCTGTTAAGTAGGAAATTTAGGTACCACTTAAGAAGGGAGGCTAATTTAACTAATTTATGACACCATAAATATCTCCAACAGTGTGCAAAAGAATGAGGAAGTACTCCATTGGTGTCACAAGTGTACTGTGAAGCAACAGCTCCCCTGGTGGCCGTAATTTGAACATACCCTCATGAAGCTTGAAAGTTAAATAGCCTCTGTGTGTCTGTCGATATATGTTGTATGTCTATGACATTGAATGTTTGCCATGTATATGTGCATTGTGATCCACCCTGAGTCCCCTGCTGGGTGAGAAGGGCGGAATATAAGTACTGTAAATAAATAAATAAATCAAATAATTTAGCGGCGTTCAGTCATATCCACGATTTAAGGTGAGTATGTGTCGGAACCCAGATGCCTTAAAGAGCCAGACACAGTAAAGTGATCAAAACAACAGTTTATTCGTTCAAAGAAAACAAGACTCAGAGACACTTAATTCAGTGTCTCTGGCAAAACTCAAAGTTTGCAGCAATTTGTAGCTCAAAAAACGAACTTAGGAAATAAACCGGATTAAACTGGCAAAAAATCCGAAATAAACAAGAGTTCAAGCAAAATGCGCCAAAACACACAGTTTAAATTCAAAGCCCAAACAAAACATTGTGAAGAGAAGTCGTCCAAAAGCAGTCCAAAGTCGAAGAAGTCCCAGTTGAAGATAAAAAAGTCCAGAAAGCAGCGTCGTCATCAGAAACAGTCCGTGGTCAAGGAGAGAGGAAATCCACACTTACGAGAATCCAAGCACACGAAGAGCACAGCAACTTGCAGTTCCATGACCCAAGCCCAACAAGAGAAGCGGCAGCGACAGAACCCAAGGCACGTAACCAACACTTTGCCTATTGCAAAGTTCCAGTCTTTCAGTGCCTTCATTTATGCTACAACTCATCATCCGTTGATGAGCTGCCCTCCGCTCTTTCCTCATAGCTGTCAGCTGTCTTACCCATTACAGCTGAGCGCCAACACCCATCTTTCCAACTCTTCCACCTCTTGTCAAGACCTAGGTCTCCCCACGATTCCCTGGTATTACCAGACTGCCAATCCCCAGAAAATCCTTCAAAAATATCGCTGGATGTGGGTTGCATGCACACATTCCTGACTTCTTGTACCTGGGTCCAATCCAATGAGTCCCCTTCCTCCTCGCTACTCCCAGACCCATTACTTCCAGTAAAACCCATGAAATCCTCTTCTTCAGTGGGAGCACTAAGTATGTCCTGAATCCTCTTTCTTTGATGCTCCTCGTCTGACTCCTGCTCTCGAGTAATCAGTTTGACACCTCTGCTCCCTCCTCCTCACACATTTCACTCTCTGAGAAACTTTCGAAGGAGTCTTCATCTGTAGGTGACATAAATATCTCCCGGATTCTCTTCCTTTGTTGTTCTTCTTCTAATACCTGAGCCCCTCGTTTCCCTCCTCTGCTACTCCCACTAGTACGAGCAACGTTGCATCAGACTCTACTACAACAGTATGACCGATCTTATTATACTATGGTGGTGGAGAGGAGATCGATCATTTAGGGAAACATTTTTGCTCGAATGATGGTGATGATAATAATGATAACGATGCTCCTAATTTTGCCCCACTCCTTTTCTTTGGTTTCTATGATCATCGACGTCTCCGTCATGAGAAGAAGCAGTGCCATGTATCTTGCATAGCACTGTATGGCAATTCCCCAAATGGAACAGACGAAACTGGCAAATGGGCAGCCGCGATTTCGTCACAGCTGCTGCTGCTGTTTTGCAATGGTCTCGACAAGACGAATCGGCACAAATATGATGTTGTGTCAGAAAGATGGATGGGCTCGGCTGGGATAAACATGTTACAGTGGGTGACAAACAGCTTGGTGGGGTGGCAGGTGCTATATTTATCCTATGCAAATGAGGTCTGGCCCGGTGCTAATTTATTTAATTATGCGATGGAGAGGGAAGGCCACAAGGGGATGCTGCAGAGCTTGGAGAGAGAAGGAAAGGCATATAGTCCTTGTGTTAAGGCCCTAAAGCCGGCATGGGCAAACTTCGGCCCTACTCTTGTCTAAGTCATCTATGGTCATTATTTTTCTTTCCTTAAGATTCAACTGCGAATCTGCCTTTACATTTCCTTCCTTGACTTTCGTCAATCATCGTTCCAAGTCTTTCATTTCTTTTCCTGTGAGTAGGATAGTATTGTCTGCGTATCTTGAATTGTTGATGTTTCTTCTCCAACTTCATGGCTTTTTCCTCCAGATCAAATTCTGCTTTATGTACGATGTGTTCCTACATCACTGGGCACCGCAAGTACCTGGTTGTGACCCCCAGGTTGTGCCAGTCAGCTTTCGTATGATATTGTTTCTAGCACCCATTTTTTGCTTGATGTTCAGGCAGTGCTTCTTGTAGGTCAGAGCACAGTCCAGGGTAATTCCCAGGTATTTGGGTGTGCTGCAATGCTCCAGTGGGATTTCTTCCCAGGTCATCCCCAGACACAAATGGGTTGAAGGCAAAATCAGAGGTTTCTTCTCAATGGTCAGAGAGGATGTCTGTGGAGAAAGCACTCCAAAAAACCTGACATATTGCAATTGCAAATAAAGAGCGTATTTATTACCAGAGCTCGAGGTGCTTGTCTGTTCTTAAGTTGAAAAGCACATGCCTACATTTTAGATGGATTAGGAATCAGCTGGTTTTCCCTGTAAGTAGATCAAGAGGTACCACTTTGGCGCTCCATGCAATCATGCTGGCCACATGACCTTGGATGCATCTATGGACAACGCCGGCTCTTCGACTTAGAAATGGAGATGAGCACCAACCTCCAGAGTCGGACTCGACTAGACTTAATGTCAAGGGGAAACCTTTAGCTTTACCTACTTTGAAAGTCGTTGTTCTACTCCAGAAACCACATTTTGTGGTTGCCGCAAACTATGTTGAATTGGTTGAGACTCGATGAGATATTCATTGAAAAATGATAGCTAAATGTACTACAGGATGTCCTGCAAAAACAAATAATAAATCCCTTTCCATGTTTTTATGATAGAACCAATTAAAAAAGGACATTTATCACTTGGGAACGGAAATGGTGTTACATATAGTAATCTATAAAACCCAGGCTGATATTCTTCTGATAAGACTGGTCTACTGTAACACTTTTTGGAACGGGGCTTTCCCAGGAGATCTTTTTGGAAATATCCGGTGCTGCCTTACCATATTTGAATCAAATCTTGGATTTGTGTGTCACTTTTTTCATAGTCTCCATCAAGACAAATTTGATTCTGATTATTATTTATTGGTTCTGTGTTGTTTTTTTTAAGTGCTGTTTTTAGCATTGAGATATGCATGTAGTCTATTCAATAATTTAAAGGATTTTTTAAAAAAACTTTTGTGGCTTAAAAAAAAATCTCATTAGCGGAAGCTCTAAGTGCTTCTCCTCCTTTGGAGGAGAAAAGCAGCCAAGAGAGAATAAACAAAATAAAGGCTAAATATATAATAGGACTTAAAACCCAGGGCTGCGAGCGGAGCGTTGTCTGTGAACAAGGGTTTTTGATGAAGCGACCAGCTGGCAATGCAGCTGACAGAGTCAATGTTGTGGAAAAAATGGCAAAGGAGTGGCGTCTTCCCTTTCAAATGAGACACAGGCTTCTGGGTTGCATAAAACTCACTACTGCGTTTGGATTGGAGAGAAGAAGTCTTACTTATGTAGATGACGTATTGGTTGAGGGCTTTCCTAGTAGTGGATTGGTGATTCTGTTCCAGACTCTAGTCTGAACTTTAAGGACTTATGGAAGGATAGGGTGCAAACCCTTGGAATCTTCTTTAAAGTTCAGACTAAAACCCATAGTGTGAACTTTGGGGCACCTGGTGGCACAGCGGATTAAACTGCTGAGCTGCTGAACTTGCTGACCCAAAGGTTGGCAATTTTGAATCCAGGGTGAGCTCCTGTTGTTAGCCCCAACTTCTGCCAACCTAGCAGTTCGAAAACATGCAAGCGTGAGCAGATCAATAGGTACCACTTCAGCGGGAAGATAACAGCGCTCCATACAGTCATTCTGGCCACATGACCTTGGAGGTGTCTATGGACAACGCCAGCTCTTTGGCTTATTTATTTATTTATTTATTTATTTATTTCAGATAATTGTACCCCGCCCTTCTCGACTCAGGGCGGCTTCCAGCCAGCAACAATTCGATGCCTCCAATGTACACATAATAAAATAGATAATAAAATCCAATAATTACATACATTTAAAACATTAAATCACATTGATTAATTAAAATCTGTTTTTGTTTCAATAACAGCCTGGTGGCCTTAAAGGTAGGTAGTCCCCTGACATTAAGTCCAGTCATGTCTGACTCTGGGGTGTGGTGCTCATCTCCATTTCTAAGCCGAAGAGCCAGCATTGTCCGTAGACACCTCCAAGGTCATGTGGCCAGCATGACTGCATGGAGCGCCGTTACCTTCACACCGGAGCGGTACCTATTGATCTACTCACATTTGCATGTTTTCAAACTGCTAGGTTGGCAGAAGCTAGGGCTGACAGCGGAAGCTCACGCCGCTCCCCGGAATCGTACCTGCGACCTTTCAATCAACAAGCTCAGCAGCTCAGTGCTTTAACCCACTGCGCCATCATTGTCACTTTCATTGTCAGCAAGATTTCCCAAAGGCCTGCTCCCACATCCACATTTTTAACTTCTTTCTAAAGGAAAGGAGGGACATTGATAATCTAATTTCACTGGGTATGAATTCCACAGGCTGGGGGCCACCACCGAGAATGCCCTGTCCCTTGTCCCCACCAAGCTCGTTTGCGACATCGGGGCCGAGAGCAGGGCCTCCCCAGAAGATCTTAAACACTGAGGTGGAACGTAGAAGGAGATACGTTTGGACAGGTACGCTGGGCCAGAACCATATACGGTTTCATAGGTCAAGACCAGTGCTTTGAATAGTGCTCGGAACTGGACCAGCAGCCAGTGGAGATGACATAATGGAGATGAGTACCAACACCCAGAGTTGGACATGACTGGACTTAATGTCAGGGAAAACCTTCACCTTTACCTTCTCTGACAAGTAGTGGTGGTGCTAGGATTCTATAGCATTGAGCAATGACAGTTCAAGTGGTGTGAAACTGAATTAATTCTACAGCATAGATGCACCTAGAGTCTTGCTCTTCCCTATAGACTTAGGCAAATCAAACTGCTGTCTCCTCTCCTAGCTTGTCTGTGATTCCTCATTAATGATTCTTTAGCTAAACCCATAATGGACCTGCTGCCCCAACGGTATGAATGCCTTGATTGTAGCCTCCAAAAAGAATGTTTTCCATTGTGACAAAGGCTGTTAAGGTGAACATGTCTGTTGTCAACAGCCAACCTGCATCATAGCCATTTGAAAGCCATTTCTCTGTGTCCTGCTGGCATTTTTTCATTGAGTGGCTGAACATGAGAACAGGTGTCACTTGGGCAAAGTGCATGATGTGCAGGAAAAGAAAGGAATGGCGTTCATGCACCAGTATAATCGCTATTTTGCTCGTGTCGTGTATCCCCAAAATAACATAGAGGTGGTAGGGAAGATGCGGCATGTATAGCTAACCAACGACAGATGGCTGAAATCAGACGTCCACAATTAGATTTTCCATTCTGGTGAAAGAGCGTAGCAATCGCTCATCACTCATCAAGTGACAGAGGCATCACACCTTCTGAATCCTCCCTGGAAATTCTATATATAATATATTTGTGTGTGTATATGAGTCTTCAAGCCACCTATAGACTTGTGATGACCCCATGGATGTTGTAGGGTTTTCTTAGAGGAGGAATCATCAAAAGTGATTTGGCTAGGCTTTTCCTCTAAAATAGAGCCTGGTATTAATGGGCGGTCTCTCATCCAAGTCCTAACCAAGGTCGACCCTACTTAGCTTCTACTATCAGATGGAATCTGGTGCCTTTAAGCAGTGTTTCTCAGCTTGGGGGTCGGGACCCCTGGGGGGCTGCAGGGGGGTGTCAGAGGGGTCACCACAGATCATCAGAAAACACAGTATTTTCTGTTGGTCATGGGGGTTCTGTGTGGGAAGTTTGCCCCAATTCTATCATGGGTGGGATTCAGAATTCTCTTTGATTGTAGATGTACTATAAATCCCAGCAACAACAACTCCCAAATGTCAAGGTCTATTTTCCCCCAAATGCACCAGTGTAGGGGAATATTGAGGGAGGGCTGTTTCTGAGACTCCAAGCAGGGAGGGGAGAGTAGCTGTGTTRAGCGCATGGTGCATGTGCAGGCAAGGGAGGTGCGCATGTGTGGGCGAGGGAGAGTGTGTGAGGGTGGAGGGAGGCTCGCGCCAGCGTGTCCCTTCAAAGCATGGGGGTTCAGTGTGGGAAGTTTGGCTCAGTTCTATCATTGGTGGTGTTCATTGATTGTAYGTGAACTATAAATCCCAGCAACTACAACTCCCAAATGTCAAAATCTATTTCCCCCCAAACTCCACCAGTGTTCACATTTGGGCATATTGAGTATTCATGCCAAGTTTGGTCCAGATCCATCATTGCATGAGTCCACAGTGCTCTCTGGATGTAGGTGAACTACAACTCCCAAACTCAAGGTCAATGCATACCAAACCCTTCCAGTATTTTCTGTTGGTCATGGGAGTTCTGTGTGCCAAGTTTGGTTCAATTCCATTCTTGGTGGAGTTGAMAATGCTCTTTGATTGTAGGTGAACTATAAATCCCAGTAACTACAAATCCCAAATGACAAAATCAATCCCCCCCCCCCAACCCTACTAGTATTCAAATTTGGGTGTATCAGGTGTTTGTGCCCAATTTGGTATTTAAATTCGGGCATATCAGGTATTTGTGCCAAATTTGATGCAGTGAATGAAAATACATCCTGCATATCAGATATTTCCAGTTTGATTTCTAACATATGTAGTAGTTCATACTTCATATGAAGTAGCAATGAAAATAATTTCATAGTTGGGGGTCAGCACAACATAAGGAACTGTATTAAGGGGTTGCGACATTCGGAAGGTTGAGAAGAACCACTGCTTTAAGGTCTTTAGACACCTGAAGACCTATCTACTGGAATTGATATTCCCAAGTGGTTTGGATAGGCCAAAGTGTACTATCACACACTCTGATCAGACTCAATCGGTTCTGGTTCTGAATGCTAAGAAGGGTTAACCCTGGTAAGTCCTTGGATGGGAGACCAACAGAGTATCCCAGGGATTTCCAAGTGATGCTTTCTGAATACTTGAACAAGTATTAGTGTCAGTCAGAGCTGAGAATATGAGGCTGGTATTTTCCTAATGTTATCTTTTTAAATACACATTGAACATACCTATATTTAATGTATGGGATTGGGAGGGTTCCCCCCCAAATATGCCAAGGACTGGCACCATATTTATGCCCAATGACTACAATGATTTTCTTCTTTTCAGGATATTCATTCTGGATTGGCAGCTCCCAGACCAGCGCCAGCCCACTGAGAGGACCCACAAATCCCTTCCTCTCGTTTGTGTTGTTGTTTCCTTCTCCAGCCTCGGCTGGATGGGCTTAGGTTTTTATTTTGCTCTCTTGCGCTTTAATGGAAACTGAGAGCGGTGCTGCAATTAATTAATTTGCTGCTCCTTGCCATTTGCGGGCCCATCTTTTATTCATGCCTGCGTGGCACAGGCGCGAATTGCTGCCATAACAGAATGCGGCATTAATATACAATCCGCCGATCTGCCCGGACAAAACAACAAGAGTACAACAGGGAGTAGAACGGTTGCAGTGGGTTGGATGTCAACATCTAGACCTCTCTGCTGTGGTCATTTCTTTAATGGAAATGGACATGGCCTTGTTTACACCCTCCATCCCTAGTAAGGCACGTTAGTTCTCCTTTTAGCATTAGGTTCTGGGAGTTGTAGTCCAAAAAAAGAAGTCTTCCAAGCCAAAAGACAGGATGAAAGCTGATGGGAATTAGAGCTGTTAGGCTCAAAAATAACCTTCACTTGGGATGATTCTACAAAATATAGCAGAGTTCCAGAAGCACAGTTCATAACCAGCAGAAGTTTACGTGAAGTGAGCAAGGACTGTCTCCATTCAACAGGTACTTGGAGCTAACTAGTTTACTAAGCTATTTTCTAAGATAGCCTAGTAAGGACAGGGTTGTGGCGTAACTGGTTGGGAGTATTGACATCACTTCTGACTGAAAGGTCATGAGTTTGAAGCCAGCCTGGGTTGGAGTAAGCTCCCAACCATTTGTCTAGTTTGCTGTTGTCATTTGCAGCCTGAAAGACAGTTGCAACAGGTTTTTGGTGGGGATTTAGAGTAGATTAGGGGATAAAAGTGCCAAGTATAGAATCTGTGGTCAGACGAAGCAACGTTGGAACTGGATCAAGATGTAGTGGCGAACCTTGCAGTCTTGCCTTGGAAAGATTCAAGTTATACCTTGTTTGATTACATGATTTGGAGTTTTACCTTGGAAGTTTCTGTGTGGGTTTTTCATGTACTTTGATGAATTATTATTTGTTCCTGTTTATCTTTCTACCTATTTGGATTTACCTGTTTCTTTTGAGCGTTTTTACTGCTAATGCTCTTTTCTAAATTACCTACAATAAACTGCTTGCATTTTCACTCAGCTGTGTGGTATTTTTAAGTCAGAGGGCTTCTTCCTGTCCTGAAGTGCAACAGTCCATCTATATATGTTGTGTGTCTATGGAATTGAATGTTTGCCATGTATATGTGCATCATGATCTGGCCTGAGTCCCCTGCAGGGTGAGAAGGGCAGAATATAAATACTCTAAAGAAATAATAATAAATAAGAAAGGTAAAAGAGGATCAAAATAAGAAAATATCCATGCAGCTACATCTTGCCCGGAGAAAGGCAAGATGCATCCTTACTCAAAGGAAACAAAGGACGACAGTGGCCAAAATGAAGAATGACCACATGGCTAAAACAGGGCAATTAAGCCAGGGCAATCAAAATATCTTTAAAGAGGAAGTAACTTCACCCATCACAGATATCACATTGCTAGATATTCAAAGGGCAAGGAGGATGGGTGAGATAAAACCCCTTCAAAATCCCTTCCGACATAGGCAGGCATAGGAATTTGGGGAAGGAATCCCTCACTCTAATTCTATCTAGGCTAACTACTCATTGAGGGCTAGAGACTTGTGCAGTCAGGGATGACACCCAACAAAAGCCAAAGAAAATGGATAGTTCACCAGACTTGGCAAAGTAGATATGCTCCTAGGTTTTACAAAAACATTGAGACCAGATGGAAAGAAGGCTACTAGGAATTGTGGGAGTTGAAGTCCAAACCACCTGGAGCACCCAAGTTTGCCCATGCCTGCTTTAGATGCCTTCCATTAGCATGAATCCAGCTGATATGGAAGTTGTGACTCAAAAGCATGAGCAGTGTTTGGTCACCTTTGGGAACAACAGTCAGGTCACAGGGATTCCTGGCTTGCAGTGCGACCCTTAACCCCTGTTGTAAAGCCATCCAGGGAGCGCTGACATTCCTTTCATCCCTGCTTTGTCAACACGAAGCAGGCATCCCTAGAGAGCAATTGCAGGTAGACCAAGTCGCAGCCCGCCTGAGGGATTCTTAAGCAGTCGGGTGACCTTTGTCTGCTTCGCCTTTACAAATGTTGCTCCCAGTTTTCTAACCTTCTTTTAATATAATGCGTGCTGGAAAGAAACCTGCTTTGGGTTCTAGGCTTTGTGCACACCAAAATGATGAGAATGAAGTGTAGATATAATGTTGTGCTGAAGCCAGATTTTTAAAAATTAATTTCTTGGATTATTATTATTATTATTATAACTTTATTTGTACCCCGCTAGCATCTCCCAAGGGATTCGATGCGGCTTACACAGGCCGAAGCCCAAAACACAATACAACAATACAATACCTAAAGCAAATTAAAAACAGTTAAGCAGGAAAACAATAACAGTAACAATACAACAAGACACTATTAAAACTGGGCCAGCCAGAGTAGGGGTACAGGATTAAAAGTGCTGATGTGGCGGGAGGAATGTAGGATTATAATATAAGTGCGGTGTGCAGTGTGCAGTGATCTTGGTTCTACTAAGGTGCTTCTAGGATTTGGTGCTGGGGTTCCTAATCTGAAAAGGCACATCGGAACAGCCAAGTTTTCAATTCCTTCCTGAAGACTGCCAATGTAGGGGCTTGTCTGAGATCTTTCGGGAGGGTGTTCCAGAGTCGGGGGGCCACCACAGAAAAGGCCCTGTCTCGCGTCCCCACCAAGCGCGCTTGCGACGCGGGCGGGATCACGAGCAGGGCCTCTCCAGATGACCGGAGTGAGCGTGTGGGTTCGTAGACAGCGATACGGTCACGCAGGTAGGGTGGTCCCAAACCGTTCAGGGCTTTGTAGGTAAGCACCTGCACCTTAAATTGGGCTCGGAAAATAAACGGCAGCCAGTGGAGCTCCTTAAACAGGAGGGTTGACCTCTCTCTTTAAGGACCCAGTTAACATCCTGGCTGCTGCCCGTTGGACCAGTTGGAATTTCCGAGCCGTTTTCAAGGGCAGCCCCACGTAGAGCGCGTTGCAGTAATCCAGTCTAGAGGATGTCAAGTCTAAGAATTTCTTGGCTGCTATTTCTTGTTTTGAGAGTCATAGTTCCAAAATTTTAAGTGGGACTCTATCAGGGAAAGATCTTTTAAGGCCCTAGATTTGTTTCCATTGAGGGTCCACCTGGTGGTGCAGTGGGTTAAACTGCTGAGCTGCTGAACTTGCTGACCGAAAGGTCAGTAGTTCAAATCCAGGGAGTGGGGTGAGCTCCCACTGTTAGACCCAGCTCCTGCCAACCTAGCAGTTTGAAAACATGCAAATGTGAGTGGATCAATAGGTACTGCTTCTGTGGGAAGATACCAGTTTACCTGTCCGAACGGATTCTCCCCTGTGAACCATCAAGGTTGTTAAGATCTTCTGGAGGGGCCCTGCTCTCTGTCCCACCACCCTCACAACTGCGTCTGGTGGGGACAAGAGACAGGACCTTCTCGGTGGTGGCCCCTCGGCTCTGGAACTCTCTCACACTGGAGATTAGAACTGCCCCTCCTGACTTTTAGAAAGCTGGTGAAAACTTGGCTCTGGAATTTAGCATTTGATGAGTGAGTCAATAAGTCTTGACCACACGGACGGATGGTGATGAATTGTAATTTCGTTTTGACGACTTGGCCTTATGTAATTATATGATTGCTTTTAATGTATTTTATGTATTACTGTAATATGGGATGTGATGTTTTTAAACTATTGTTTATGAATCTTTGTTGTAAACCGGCCTGAGACCCTCTCTGGAGGTCGAGAAGACCAGTATATAAAAGTTCTAAATAAATAAATAAATAAATAAATAATGGTACTCCATTCAGTCATGCTGGCCACATGGCCTTGGAGGTGTCTATGGACAACGCTGGTTCTTTGACCTGGAAATGGAGATGAGCACCAGACTAGACTAGACTTAATGTCAGGAAAATCTCTACCTTTACCTTACCATCTCCATTGAGTGCATCTATGATGTAGAATGAATGCAGTTTGACACCACTTTGACTGCCATGGTTCGATGCTATGGAATCCTGAGAGTTGTAGTTTTACATGGTCTTTAGCCTTCTTTGTCAAAGGATACCAGTGCCTCACTAAACTACAGATCCCAGGATTCCATAGCATTGAGTTACAGCAGTTAAAGTGGTATCAAACTGCATTAATTCTATCATATAGATGTACCTATCTTTATTAGCAACAGTGAAAAGTCAGGTGAAATACTTTCTCCTTCCTGCAGGCATTTGGAACTCCATGATTTTTTATTTCAGCTCTGACTGTTCAAGTTTCATGGACAGCATTTATTTTTCTCTTATCCTTTATTTAACATTTTACTACCATTTGGGCTGATTGATTTGTTTTGGTTGCACATTCTGTGGTTTTATTGTTTGCTTGCTTGGGTTTTTTTTGTTGCATCTTACTAACAGGTTGAGCGTCACCTGTGCTGCTTCGGCTAAAGGCCTTGGGGAACTTTGGGTCGATGCCACTCGTTTGCTCCGTGAACAGATGTGTCGCTGAACCGCACTGAAAGATGAATCTACGGTGAAAGGTACAAGTTAGATCCAAGAGTGAATGGCAAGGCTTCAATATGGCTGTGTGTCTTGCAGAAGATAGTCTCCTGTTTGAAAAGCTGTCTAGTTTCACGATAAGAAACAGTGGCACCTGATATTCTCCATATCCTTGTGGTGGTGCATTTTAGCCTGGACTTGACAGGAGCTAACTAGGAATGCATCTACACTGTAGAATTAATGCACTTTGATACCACTCTGAATGCCATGGCTTAATACTATGGAATCCTGGGAGTTGTAGTTTTACAAGGGCTTCAGCTTTCTCTGCCAAAGAGTGCTGGCACCTAACCAAACACTCAAAAGGAAGGGAAAGATTTGTGTTTTACCATATTACCCAAACATATCCAATTTCAGAAGCTCTGCAGACTAGAGGTGCATCTACACTGTGGAATTAGTGCCATGACTTAGTGCTATGGAATCCCGGGAGTTGTAATATTTCAAGGTATTCATCCTTCTAGGGAAGTAATGCTACCCATCTAATTCTGCCTTGGTTAGACCACACCTGGAATATTGTGTCCAATTCTGGGCACCACAATTCAAGAGAGATATTGACAAGCTGAAATGTGTCCAGAGGAGGGAGACTAAAATGATCAAGGGTCTGGAGAACAAGCCCTATGAGGAGTGGCTTAAGGAGCTGGGCATGTTTAGCCTGAAGAAGAGAAGGCTGAGAGGAGATATGATAGCCATGTGTAAATATGTGAGAGGAAGCCACAGGGAGGAGGAAGCAAGCTTGTTTTCTGCTTCCCTGGAGACTAGGACGCAATGGAACAATGGCTTCAAACTACAAGAAAGGAGATTCCATCTGAACATGAGGAAGAACTTCCTGACTGTGGTGGAGGCTCCTTCTTTGGAGGCTTTTAAACAGAGGCTGGAAGGCCATCTGTTGGGGGTGATTTGAATGCAATATTCCTGCTTCTTGGCAAGGGGTTGGATTGGATGGCCCATGAGGTCTCTTCCAACTCTTTGATTCTATAATTCTATGACTCTATGATTCTCTGCCAACAAGTGCTGCCGCCTCACCAAACATCCAAAAGGAGGTGAAATATTTGTGTTTTACCATATTACCCAAACATATCCAATTTCACAAGCTCAGCAGACTAGAGGTGCATCTACACTATGGAATTAGTGCAGTTTGACGCCGCTTTAACTGCTAGGGGTCAATGCTACAGCATAATGGAAGTTTAACTTGGTACTCTTTGACGACCTTATGAAACTGCAACTCCCATGATTTCATGGCACTGAACTGACACTCCTTAAATTGGTTCAGGACCTTGGACAGCTTCTTCAAATACACCTGAAACTAATTCACTCTCCCACTTTTAGGCAGAAAAAATGAAACACAAAGATACAGAATGGGGGACGCCTGGCTCGAGAGCAGGACATGTGAAAAAGATCTTGGATCCTCGTGGACAACAAGTTAAACATGAGCCAACAATGTGATGCAGCGGCAAAAAAAGCCAATGGGATTTTGGCCTGAATCAATAGGAGTCTAGTGTCTAGATCCAGGGAAGTCATGCTACCCATGCTTTATTCTGCTTTGGTAAGACCACATCTGAAATACTGTGTCCAATTCTGGGCACCACAATTGAAGTCATCTATGGTCATTATTCTAAATTGGGCAATAAGAAGTTCGTGATCTGAGCTCAGATCACGAACTTCTTATTGCCCAATTTAGAATAAAACTAAAGAGATCAGGGAAAATACACAGACCAGTTAGATATGATCTCACTAACATTCCTAGCGAATATACAGTGGAAGTGAAGAACAGATTTGAAGGGCTAGATTTAGTAAACAGAGTCCCAGAAGAACTATGGACAGAAGTCCGAGACATTGTTCAGGAGGCGGCAACAAAGTACGTCCCAAAGAAAAAGAAAGCCAAGAAGGCAAAATGGTTGTCTGCTGAGACACTGGAAGTAGCCCAAGAAAGGAGGAAAGCAAAAGGAAACAGGGATAAGGGGAGATATGCCCAGTTAAATGCGCAATTCCAGAGGTTAGCCAGAAGAGATAAGGAACTATTTTTAAATAAGCAATGCATGGAAGTTGAAGAAGACAACAGAATAGGAAGGACAAGAGACCTCTTCCAGAAAAGTAGAAACATTGGAGGTAAATTTCAGGCAAAAATTGGTATGATAAGAAACAAAGATGGCAGGGACCTAACAGAAGCTGAAGAGATCAAGAGAAGGTGGCGAGACTATACAGAAGATCTGTATAGGAAGGATAATAATATTGAGGATAGTTTTGACGGTGTGGTGAATGAATTAGAACCAGACATCCTGAGGAGTGAGGTTGAATGGGCCTTAAGAAGCATTGCTAACAACAAGGCAGCAGGAGATGACGGGATCCAAGCTGAACTGTTTAAAATCTTAAAAGATGATGCTGTCAAGGTGATGCATGCCATTTGCCAGCAAATATGGAAAACACAAGAATGGCCATCAGACTGGAAAAAATCAACTTATATCCCCATACCAAAAAAGGGAAATGCGAAAGACTCCAACTTCCGTACAGTGGCCCTTATTTCTCATGCCAGTAAGGTAATGCTCAAGATCCTGCAAGGAAGACTCCAGCAATACATGGAGCGAGAGTTGCCAGATGTTCAAGCTGGGTTTAGAAAAGGTAGAGGAACGAGAAACCAAATTGCCAATATCTGCTGGATAATGGAGAAAGGCAGGGAGTTTCAGAAAAACATCTACTTCTGCTTCATTGACTATTCTAAAGCCTTTGACTGTGTGGATCATAATAAATTGTGGAAAGTCCGCTGGATAATGGAGAGAGGCAGGGAGTTTCAGAAAAACATCTACTTCTGCTTCATTGACTATTCTAAAGCCTTTGACTGTGTGGATCATAATAAATTGTGGCAAGTTCTTGGTGGGATGGGCATCCCAAGCCACCTTCTCTCTCCTGAGGAATCTGTACAAGGACCAAGTAGCAACAGTCAGAACTGACCACGGAACAACAGAGTGGTTCAAGATTGGGAAAGGCGTACGGCAAGGCTGCATCCTCTCACCCAACCTTTTTAACTTGTATGCAGAACACATCATGCGATGTGCGGGGCTGGATGAATGCAAAGCTGGGGTGAAAATTGCTGGAAGAAACATTAACAACCTCAGATATGCAGATGACACCACTCTGATGGCTGAAAGCGAGGAGGAGCTGAGGAGCCTTCTAATCAAGGTGAAAGAAGAAAGCGCAAAAGCCGGGTTGCAGCTAAACGTCAAAAAAACCAAGATTATGGCAACAAGAATGATTGACAACTGGAAAATAGAGGGAGAAACCGTGGAGGCCGTGACAGACTTTGTATTTCTAGGTGCAAAGATTACTGCAGATGCAGACTGTAGCCAGGAAATCAGAAGACGCCTTACTTCTTGGGAGGAGAGCAATGTCCAATCTCGATAAAATAGTAAAGAGTAGAGACATCAGAACTGGCAACAAAGATCCGCCTAGTCAAAGCCATGGTATTCCCTGTAGTAACATACGGATGTGAGAGCTGGACCTTAGGGAAGGCTGAGCGAAGGAAGATCGATGCTTTTGAGCTGTGGTGTTGGAGGAAAGTTCTGAGAGTGCCTTGGACTGCGAGAACATCCAACCAGTCCATCCTCCAGGAAATAAAGCCCGACTGCTCACTGGAGGGAAGGATACTAGAGACAAAGTTGAAGTACTTTTGCCACATCATGAGGAGACAGCAAAGCCTAGAGAAGACAATTATGCTGGGGAAAGTAGAAGGTAAAAGGAAGAGGGGCCGACCAAGGGCAAGATGGATGGATGGCATCCTTGAAGTGACTGGACTGACCTTGAGGGAGCTGGGGGTGGTAACGGCCGACAGGGAGCTCTGGCGTGGGATGGTCCATGAGGTCACGAAGAGTCGGAGACGACTGAACGAATGAACAACAACGTCATTATGTTTCTTTTCTTAAGATTCAACTGCAAATCAGTGTTTATATTTCCTTCTTTGACTTCCTTAAATCATCGTTCCAAGTCTTTCCTTTTATTTTCCTGTGAGTAGGACAGTATCATCTGCATATCTTGAATTGTTGATATTTCTTCTCCAACTTCATGGCTTTTTCCTCCAGATCAAATTCTGCTTTCTGTATGATGTGTTCATACATCACTGGGTGCTGCAAGTGAAGAGAGATATTGACAAGCTGGAATGTGTCCAGAGGAGGGCGACTAAAATAATCAAGGGTCTGGAGAACAAGTCCTATGAGGAGCGGCTTAAAGAGCTGGGCATGTTTAGCCTGTAGAAGAGAAGGTTGAGAGGAGCCATGATGAGGGCCATGTATAAATATGTGAGTGGAAGTCATAGCTTGTTTTCTGCTGCCCTGGAGACTAGGAGTCAATGGAAAATGGCTTCAAACTACAAGAAAGGAGATTCCATCTGAACATGAGGAAGAACTTCCTGACTGTGAGAGCTGTTCAGCAGCGGAACTCTCTGCCTTGGAGTGTGGTGGAGGCTCCTTCTTTGGGAACCTATGGGATCAGCCTTTTTCGGGGAAAGAGGCCTCTTTGAGATTTGGCAAAGAAGGATAGCTGGGAGGAAAGGCACGCACCAAGCTCAAGGGGCAAATCTGTGTCCTGGTTTGTGTGCCTTATGTGACTATGACTCTGGAGAACTGGATTTGAATATCCATTCTGCCATGGAAGGGTGGCCTTGGGTGGGTCACACTCTCTCAGCCTCCAAGGTGAGTCTCTTCTGAACAAAGCTTTCCAAGAAATGCTAATGAAGGTGGTCAGATGACGGAAGGCACATATCAGCCTCAAGATCTTCAAGGCAAGCAGCAAGTTTGCAAGAATGATGCTCCGACCTGAGCAAGAGTTACTTCCCCTTCATTTCAAAAATAATTCAACCAGAGGAAACCTGGTGTGCGTGTGTCATGAGTCATAGGACTGGTTGCCTTATTCGTTCCTTAGCAGAGGTGACAGCCTTCCCTTATCAGTGATGCTACCAAGCCATTTTGGGTTTTTGTTGAAAGTTTAAAGGAACTTTCCAATCTATTATGATGGTTCACAAACTTTGGTCTTCTATATGGAGGGTGATTACAATGATCAGGGTCTGCAGAACAAGCCCTATGAGGAGCGGTTTAAAGAGCTGGGCATGTTTAGCCTGAAGAAGAGAAGGCTGAGAGGAGACATGATGGCCATGTATAAATATGTGAGGGGAAGTCATAGGGAGGAGGGAGCAAGCTTGTTTTCTGCTGCCCTGGAGACTAGGACATGGAACAATGGCTTCAAACTACAAGAAAGGAGATTCCATCTGAACATTAGGAAGAACTTCTTGACTGTGAGAGCTGTTCAGCAGTGGAACTCTCTGTCCTGGAGTGTGGTGGAGGCTCCTTCTTTGGAGGCTTTTGAACAGAGGTTGGATGGCCATCTGTCGGGGGTGCTTTGAATGCAATTTCCCTGCTTTTTAGCAGGAGGTTGGACTGGATGACCTACAAGGTCTCTTCCAACTCTATTGAGCAATTAATATTTTCATATAGCAATTTATAGGATGATGATTATTAAATTATTTGTATTTTACATGGTGACCGAGGTGCAAAGCAGCTAACAAATCCATTCGATCCAAGTGATTCTAAGTTATTTCACCTGAAAGTTCTAGGCAAAGACAAAGGAAAGGGGTAAACTGGTAAGAAACACAGTGCTCTTGTACTACATATATATATATATATATATATATATATATATATATATATAGTAAACTGGTGTCGGCAGGGAATTGAACATGTTGTGGGTTGTCGTGGTGTGTAAATGCCAAATTCAGATTTTATGTGGAATAGTAGGAGAAGGAGAAGGAGGAGGAGGAGGGAAGCCTTAATGAATGTGGCTGCCGTTTCCGGACTGTGGAGGCTGCCATCAGCAGAATTTCCCTGCAGCCTCTTTAGATATGTCTAAATTAAATGTCAGATTTGCATATCTTTTTTTTTTTTACATTTTTGGAGGTCTATTACGCGGCAACAAAAGAACCCAACAAGGAAGAACCAAATAGGAAGAAATCTCTGCGGATGAGAGATTTTGGAGTCGGTCCAGGAGACAACAGTCTGGTGGCGTGGTTTGCAAGGACAGGATCCTGCTGGTGTGTCAATTAATAGTTCTACCCTTGTTTCAGTGAAATGGGAATAAAAAATATCCTTTCCCCAAACTAGAATCTGCCTTTTAGCAGTGCGCAAATGCCCTGGCACTGTCTCTATTACGATACTTTAAACCAGTGGTTCTCAACCTGGGGGTCGGGACCCCTGGGGGAGGGGAGTCATGAGGGGAGTGTCAGAGGGGTCACCAAAGACCATCAGAAAGCACAGTGTTTTCTGTTGGTCATGGAGGTTATGCATGGGAAGTTTGGGCCAATTCTATCATTGGGATTCAGAATGCTCTTTGATTGTAGGTGAACTACAAATCCCAGCAACTACAACTCCAAACTGTCAATGTCTATTTTCCCCAAATGCCACATGCTACATAGGTGTATGTAGCATTTTAGAGGGACATTGACTTGAACGGCGATTCGACATACGAGACTCTTCTATTGTTTTAATGCTCTTCCGGAGAGACCCTTCTCTTGCTCCCGCCCACATCGCAAGTGCGATTTGTGGGGACGAGAGAGAGGGCCTTCTCTGTAGTGACCCCCCGGCTCTGGAATTCACTCCCCAGAGATATTAGGCAAGGCCCAATGCTGGCAATCTTCAGGAGGAACCTGAAAGCCTGGTTATTCCAATGTGCCTTAAATGATTGAATGTAAGACACTCCCTGACCAAATTTTGCACAAAATGACCTCAGGAGCTCTTTATTTTATGGTCCATGCAATTAAATCCTTCCTCATCCCCGGATCCCCCTCCCTGACAATTTACATTGCCCTATCTCCCAGTGTTTTAAAATTTTTCCTTTGAATTTGGCCCTGCCCAGTGTGATTCTTTTGTGTTTTAATGTTTGATTTTATATTGCTGTGTCATCTATTATATTGGTTTTGCATTTTATGTATTTTATTTTCTGGTTTTGTTATGCTTCTGTGTATTATTGTGTTTATTGTACTGATTGGTGTGGCCTCATGTAAGCTGCCTCGAGTTCCTCTGAGGGAGATGGAGTGGGGTATACATTATTATTATTATTATTATTATTATTATTATTATTATTATTATTATTATTATTATTATGTTGATGTATTGTTTTAATTATGATTAATCTTTCATTGTGGTTTTACTATTGTAATTGTTTGGCATCGTATCTGTTCCCAATGTAAGACATTGTATTTTGCCATTATTTATGTGTAAACCGCTTTGAGTCCCCCCAGGGGTGAGAAAGGTGGTATATAAATACGGTAAATAAATAAATAGCCTTAGTGACTGAGGAAGTTTTGAGCCTACAGTACCCAAAACTGGTCCAATGGCCCTAAAGATCTGAAATGCCATTTATTCTTGGAAGCTGAGCAATGTTTAGCACATGATTTAGTAGTTTAGTACAGTAGAATGGTTAGTACTTGGATTTTTTTTTTCATGTCAGGAGTGACTTGAGAAACTGCAAGTTGCTTCTGGTGTGAGAGAATTGGCTGTCTGCAAGGACGTTGCCCAGGGGAATGGTCGGATGTTTTTACCATCCTTGTGGGAGGCTTCTCGCATGTCCCTTCACGGGGGGCTGGAGCTGACAGGGGGAGCTCAACCCGCTCTCCTCGGATTCAAACCTCTGACCTGTTGGTCAGCAGTCCTGCTAACACAAGGGTTTAGCCAGGGAAACCATTAATGAACATCTGGTTCAGAAGAAGGAACTGGCAAAACCACTCCTGAGTATTCCCTGCCATGTTGGCCCAATGGGTTAAACAGTTGAACTGTTGAATCTGCTGACGTAAAGTCTGGCAGTTTGAAGCCACAGGTCGGGATGAGCTTTGGCTGTTAGCCCTAGCTCTTGCCTACCTAGCAGTTCAAAAACATGCAAATATGAGTAGATCAATAGGTACTGCCTTGGCAAGAAGGTAATAAAGGCGCCTCTGCAGCCATGCCGGCAACATGACTAGGAGGTGTCTACGGACAACAGGCTCCTTGGCTTGGAAATGGAACAAGAGCTCCTCCCCATGGTCAGAGTTGAGCACTGCCTCCAGAAAGCCAGAAATGAAAGGGGAAGCCTTTACCTTAGTTCTGTGTATTTGTATATCATTGTTATTCCACTGTATTAAAGTCACTGAATGTTTGCCTATCTGCTCTGTCTTCCCAGGGAGATAGAGAGGAATATAAATAAAGAGTTGTTGTTGTTGTTGTTGTTGTTGTTATTATTATTACTATTACTATTATTAGGAACACCCTAAGAAATGCAAAGAGTCACCATAAGTCAACAGATGACTTTGAGGCATATATACATGTAGGATCCAAAGCATAACATTCTCAGGATCAGAATCTACAGAAATTGGAACTGGAAGAACCAAAAAATATATATTTATGTGCTTTGATCTTCCTTCTTAGAACACTAACAATTAAAAAAAGAGGGAAAAATTGCAAGGGATTCATCGTCTGAACCTCTCCAACTCTGGTAACTTTTAAGTTCCCCTGCTGCATTTCTCCTCCTAATGACTAAAGCATGACTCGAAAAGAATTGATGCAATTACTTGTTGAACGAGTTCCTCATTACGGCAAGATCCGAGTGGGATTAGAGTTGTGCTGTTTTGCCCCTTGCCAATTTAAAGCCTGCATTCGGATGAGAAAGGGAGAGGAAGAGACGGCACAAACGGCAAATGCAATGTGTCTCCATCTGGGAGGTTGGGAGTGACAGTCCGAGCTCTTAACTTGTCACCATAAAGCATGCGTTGGCTTAACCTGTGACATTGCATGCAAAGAGAGAGCTGCAGAGGGGAGCAATGTTTATTTAAGGCACTGTGTCCATTGGAAGAAGTGCTAGAGGAAATGGTGGAATGGACCAAATGCAATAGATAATCGCAGGTCAGGGTGAGCTCCCGCCGCTAGCCCTAGCTTCTACTTACCTAGCAGTTTGAAAACAATAATGTGAGTAGATCAATAGGTACTGCTTTGGTGGAGAGGTAAAAGGCATCCATGCAGACCTGCCGGCAATTACAGACAACAGTGTCCTTGACATGGAACATGAGCACCTCCCCATGGTTAGAGTTGACTGCTGTCTCCAATGCCAGAGCTGGAAAGGGGGAAGCCTTTGCCTGTGTACTGTTTGTCTTTGTTGTTAATTGTATAATGCCATTGAATGTTTGCCATATATGTATTCTGTAATCCGCTCTGAGTCCCCTTGGGAAGATAGAGTGAAATATAAAGTTTATTATTATTATTATGCATTCTGATATGCCCTGTGTATAAGTTAAGGGAAAAATTGGGGTTCTGCTGGGGGCTCTTTGGATACATTATGTAAAACGGCAAAAGTGCCAATGCTACCTCAGAGGGCAAGCTGCCCTGGGCTGCCACCATTTTTCAGGAAAACGATGGCAGTGATGGATCTTCAGTGTTATATTGCCTTGGCAGGAAAAACAGAGTACGTACTTCTTTTATGGTAGACTTGTCCTGGATAGATTCTTTGCAGCATGAAACCCTTGGTGGTCTTCAGGTGATCCTCTTGTAAAACTCCAAATCATGAAATCAAACAAGGTATAACTTGAATCTTTCCAAGGCAAGACTGCAAGGTTCGCCACTAAGTCTTAATCCAGTTCCAACGTTGCATCGTCTGACCACAGATTCTGTACTTGGCACTTTTATCCCCTAATCTACTCTAAATCCCCACCAAAAACTTGTTTCTATTCAGCCTAGACTCTGTTATCAGTTTCTCTCTCAACCTGACACAGCGCCAGAGAGATTGTTGAACTATTCTGTTCTGTCTGAAAACATGCCTTCTATCCTCTGACTCATTGATTTCTGCAGCTGGGCCAGGCTCAAAGGCCTGGGAATTCTCTGGTAGCAATTCAGGCTCTCTTCCAGAGACCATCTAATCATCCCCCAATTTTTCAGGAACATTCTCATCAGCAAAGTAATCTCATTGTCATTCTATGCATCTAAAGCATCATTAGAAACAGCATTGTCATTGCCATTGTCCTGGAACCAGTATTGACTATTTGTTCCCCTTTTCACTCAACCGGCCTTCCTACCTTGCCAGCTGGTTGGTCCAAAAGTGGAATCTGCCTCAGCTGTGGTCCTCTCTGGATCTCTCTGTTGTATCTGGAAATGTTTCTCTTCTTTTGCTGACTTTTTCTATCTCTTATTTGCCACTTGCTAAGAATGCCAATTCATTTGCAACCAGTTCATACACTGTAGTGGGGAAAAAGAGAAGAGCGCCAGAATCCTGCCCTTCCCTGTAGGCTTAGGCAAAAGCAACCCATTGTAGTCTCCTGTAGCCTGTGTGTCCTTCCTCATTAATAACTTTTACCATCTTGGTCACCCTTTGATATTGCACAGGCAGACCTTGTTCCAATGAATTGGTGGATAATGGTAGACAATTCAAATGCAGCAGTTGCAGCTGGAAGAAGAAAATGGGACTATTCACAAAGAGTGACAACATATTGAGCCAACCCTGGTTCCCACCTCCATCAAACACTTCTAATATAAACCTACAGATAGCTGGTTTCATAGCCTGGGGATTCCATTTTGGTTGGGTGAAGTGGCCCCATCAAGGGCCACTGGAAGCCAGGGTTCTGGGACCTGCATGCTGCAGGAAAGCAAACTCTTAAACGAAAGGCAACTGGGGTTTTCTGCAGCAATAGCGAAAACGTGTCCAAGGCAGGTTCATCCGAGGTACCTTTCCTCCTTGAGAAATTGTCGGTGTCAAGTTTCTCCGAAGGCCTTTTCCCGCTTGATGTCAAAGCAAGCGTCCTTGTTGTTAGCAGGTTGCTGAAGGAAGGGGCCACCAGCCGGCCTCCTTGACTTCTCTCCGAGGGGGCTGTTGCTTTCTTAGAGCTCCGTGTCTAATAAGAGGAGACAAGATCCTTTTTGGCCGACACGAAGGAGGTGGCAGTGGAGTGAAGCTTGTGGTAAAATGTTCAAGGCTATTTCGAGGCCTGCCAATCCCTTTGCCTGGCCTTGGAGTGGAGATCAGCTGCTCAGAAGAGCTGTTTCTTGGAAAGTTTGCGCTCGATGGCTTTTCAACTTCATTTTGTTCTGTTTTATAACCTGGGTTTCGTTGTCATCGTTGTTCCAAGCAGATATTTTGGTTGAAGTGGCCAGATCTACAGACGTAGGCTGAAATCTCCAGGAATGGCCCCAATGCTCAGCACTCTAATGCTTGCATTTGGAGGGATGCGTTTGTCCGGATTGCTAAATTAATGTGGGTTTCAAAGAATAAGACAAATTAAAATGTTTTTTTTTTGGAAGGGTTTGAATCTATTTGTGGAAATTTTTTTAGCAATAAGACATCAAATGATATACTAATCTATGCGTATGTTTATTGGTAATTTTAGTAGGATTCTTTAGCTTGATCTGTAATAGTAAAATAATAGTCCTACTATGCTTTATTTGTAGATCTTTTCCCATTTACCCCCCTCTGTCTGTTGCCATTTTGAAAGTGACTGCAGAGGAAAATGGAGCTTTGGCAGTTTGCAGTGAAAAGAGGGGTGGTCTATGGGGGAAATTGGTCCCTGGAACAGTTATCCATCCATGAGTTAGATGGATAAATGGCTTAGATCAGTGTTTCTCAACCTGGGGGTGAGTCAGTTTATGTGCTGATGCAAAGGGAGAAAGACTTGTCATGATGCAATGAAAGGATGCTTGGACTTAGGAAAGAGAAACTACTGCCACGGGTAGAATTAACGCACTTTGACATCACTTGAATTGCCATGGCTCAACACTATGGAATCCTGGGAGATGTCGTTTCACAAGGCCTTGAGCCTTCTCTGCCCAAGGGTGCCGATGCCTCACCAAACTACAAATCCCAGGATGCCATAACATTGAGTCATGGCAGTTAAAGTTATACCAAACTGCATAAATAACAGTGGAGATCAGTGTTTCTCAACCTGGGGGTCGGGATTCCTGAGGGGGTCGCGAAGGGGTGTCAGAGGGGTCGCCAAAGACCATAAGAAAACACAGTATTTTCTGATGGTCATGGGGATTCCATGTGGGAAGTTTGAGCCAATTCTATCGTTGGTGGCAGTTCAGAATGTTCTTTGATTGTAATGAACTATAAATCCCAGCAACTACAACTCCCAAATGTCAAGATCTATTTTCCCCAGACTCCACCAGTGTTCACATTTGGGCATATTGAGTATTTGTGCCAAGTTTGGTCCAGATCCACCATTGCATGAGTCCACAGTGCTCTCTGGATATAGGTGAACTACAACTCCCAAACTCAAGGTCAATGCCCATCAAACCCTTCCAGTGTTTTCCATTGGTCATGGGAGCCAAGTTTGGTTCAAATCCATCGCTGGTGGAGTTCAGAATGCTCTTTGATTATAAGTGAACTATAAATCCCAGCAACTACAACTCCCAAATTACAAAATCAATCCTCCCCAACCCCACTAGCATTCACATTTGGGTGTATTGGGTATTTGTGCCCAGTTTGGTCCAGTGAATGAAAATGCATCCTGCATATCAGATATTTACATTATGATTTATAACAGTAGTAAAATGACTGTTATGAAGTAGCAATGAAAACAATATTATGGTTGGTGGTCACCACAACATGAGGGACTGTATTAAGGGGTCACGGCATTAGGAAGTTTGAGAACCACTGGCTTAGATGGCTTAGGCTAGGGACTTTATTGCACAAGGGAGACAAGCAGGCATTGAAGTAAAACCATCAATTTTGGTGATGTCCCTATTACATGGCATTGTGTGCATCCCATTGCTGGCCCTCCACTTCCCTGCAACTTACCCATCTCCCATGACTACTAGGTCAAACCCATCAACTGCTTCCAGCCCAGCAACATTCCCATCACCTACCTTGTATGACGGGACTTTTAAGCTTCTGTGCTGGCTTACTAGCACTGTAGTGGCATCAGGGGATGGGATTTCCCTCTTGCTATTCCAGAGCTGGGATTATAAGGGTAAGTATGGCTGCAGGACCAATGAATTGGTCCTAATACATGAATGGAGAAACTTGAGATCATATAGGTTCATGGCAGCATGTATCTGTTATGGGATAAATATCACATACTTTCATGCGATAGAGCCCTAACACAACACGTTGCATTCTCTAGTTCAGTGATGGGCAACCTTTTGAGCTTGGTGTATCAAAATTTGCCAAAAACCTGCGCATATCTTGGGTGGGGTGTCAATTTTGAGAAAAAACCCCATAATTTTGCAATATTTATAGTTTAAATAAGAAAAATGTATATTCCATGCTGAGTTATGGAGCGAACAATGCTCAAACGTGCAGATGTTAAATTTGTAGAGCCTTTTACAAATTTAAGGATGGAATTAGATTGGCTCTTATAAGGTGTACTTCTCTGTATGCGGCCGCATGTGGCCGCGTGTCATCAAAAATAGCCATGCGTGTCAGTGCTGACACGTGTGCCATAGGTTCACCATCATGGTTCTAGTTAGTCTAATGCCACTGTGAGGCTGTTGGAGTTTGCAGGAAGCTAATACTAGGGCACCTGCACCAGTGTTCAGTCATGTGCCTCTAAATCAGCATTCTGTAGGTCATGATGTAGAGCGACTTCTATTTTGGGTAGGTGTTCAATCTGCTCTGAAGTCAAAGGAGCTCTCCAAGGTGCTGACCCTATTTAGAGACTAGATTTCAGCACGCCGGAGAGCTCTTTTCAGGGCTGGAGTGAAAGCTGGTGCAGATGCCCCTGTATGAGCTTCCTGTGTGGCCCACCATTTTCTTCATGGGGATTGCGTGTGATCAAGGCTCACACTTACCCACCCTCCTTTGGCACAAGAGATGATAACCGTCAGCATTTTGCCTTGATCGGACTGTGTGATGGCTGCACATCTGGCAAGCTTGTCATATCTGTAATGGGCCAGATGACACCAAACAGTCAAATGCGGAATATCCTTAACAAGGTCGGAGAGAGCTGGCAGGAAGGGCTCCGGGCTAATTCGGTGATGACACTGATGTGACAGAGCCTCAGAGACAGAAGGGGCCCGCCAGGCACTGGTCGGGGAGGGGGTGACGGGGAGGAAGGAAAGAGAGGATGGTGGAGACATACAGTTTGTTCCTGGAAAAGGCTGCATTTTGCCAGCTTTGTTCTGGTGCAGAGCTTTTGGGGCAATGGAGATGTAAAAGGGGAGCAATGTAGGGCATCAAGGTTGTCTTTCTGGCTCCATGTAATGTTGGTGTAGCTTTGCATGGGCAAAACCTATTCCAATCCTTGTGTAGACATGTATGTGCCTTATGCCACATGTCAGTTTTTTGTGACCTCACACATTTCATAGGGTTTTTTCTTAGGCAAAGACAAAATAGGAACAGGCATTAATAAAAAAAATCACACAAACTAGAAGATGCTGCAGTCGTTTCCTTTTCTCCGATCCTACTGGGAAGGGCAAGGTTTGTCCCCACCACTACTTTGATGCATTAATTTATTGAAAGTAGCTTTGAAGCCTGGGACAAAGGGAGGAGGAAAACGGAACCAGGACATTTTAAAAGCAGGTGAAAAAGTGGGATGGCAGAGGATTAATCTGGATTTTTTCTGCCAAATTGGGACAGTTGGTTATTCATTCGTTCAGTCGTTTCCGACTCTTCGTGACCTTATGGACCAGCCCACACCAGAGCTCCCTGTCGGCCGTCACCACCCCCAGCTCCTTCAAGGTCAGTCCAGTCACTTCAAGGATGCCATCCATCCATCTTGCCCTTGGTCGGCCCCTCTTCCTTTTGCCTTCCACTTTCCCCAGCATAATTGTCTTCTCTAGGCTTTGCTGTCTCCTCATGATGTGGCCAAAGTACTTCAACTTTGTCTCTAGTATCCTTCTCTCCAATGAGCAGTCAGGCTTTATTTCCTGGAGGATGGACTGGTTGGATCTTCTCGCAGTCCAAGGCACTCTCAGAACTTTCCTCCAGTTGGAGGATATGGTAAAAAGAATCCTGTGTTTGTTTCCTCAATTGTACAGTTACATGGTTGGTTTGTGGGTGATTTTTAGATGCAGGAAAAGGCTGGGAAGAAGGCAATGTTGCCAAGAAGGAGAGCAAGAGGTTAGCAGTCTCTGGAGGAGATGACAAAATGGGAGCCAAATTCCCTGGTCCATCATGTGCCAGGCCTGCTGAACGGTTCATGGTCAATGGCTGTTTCCATTCAGGCCGCAGAAGGGGCTGAGCTCCCCGCATCCATCTTCCTGTCAGAAAATCCTTAGCCCCTGAATAGATTTATTCTCTGATCTGTAAGCTATTTAGCACAAAGCCCGGCTAATAAAAAGCGAGGCAAATGAGTCCGGCGAGTTTATCGGCAGGACTGTGGAGTCCAATCGCCTCTCATCGACTGGGCTATTTTTATACTGAGATTAGCAGGGAGGGTGGGATGGATGAGCCGTATCGCTCTCCCGAAAGCATTGGACAAGTAGGCAACTAGGACGGAAAACTAGAGAGTGGAGAGAAAGGGGGGGGGGGTACAGACTGTGGCCCCTTGAAACTGAAACGAAAGATGGGATCGGTTGCCAACTTGGCTTTCCTTTTTAGTTTTCAAATCCGGAGCTTGCAGGCAGGAGATGGGAATGGGCAGATGAGGGCTCTGTGCATACAAAGAGTGCATTTCCTTCACCCATAGGATCAAAGCCAGCTTTGAGGTTCCACAAACTGCTGAAGAACACTAGAAATCACAAAATGGGATGCTGGATCATTGGGCCTGGGGGTGGCGTTAGGAACGGAAGGAATGAGATCTAAAATCAAGTTTGCATGGTGCAAATTGATACCTAAAATGTTGTGCTACATCTCCTTTCTTCTGCTTACTGATGTTGTGTGGTAGACTACAGCTCTCTCAATATGTTTGCTTCTTCTTGCTTTATGAAACAAAGCATAGGGAACACCCATTTTGAACAACCCCAAATGGCATACCTTTCAAATTTCACAGATGAAAGCCAATTCGTATGTGTCCAAGCATCATCATCACGTGATCAGGTTGTCAAAAGTTATTAATGAGGAAGAGCAGACAAGTGAGAAGATACAGCAGTTTGCTTTTGCCTGAGCCTTCTGCAAAGGGAAAAACCCTCGTCTGCTGCTCTCCTTCCTGTTTGGAGTCAAAATGCACCTGTATTTTGAACCCAGCTTGCAGCAAATGAAGCTGAGAACAAAATGAGGGAGGAGAACAAAATGGGGACATTATAAAAGCATTTGCAAAAGTAAAATAGCAGAGGATTAACTGGGATGGTCCATGTCAAATTGGGGCAGCTGGAGGGGGCACTGAAAGCAAAGGGCTATGTATGTACCATTTAGGAATGCACTCCATAAAATCTTCTATATAAATAAAAATGTAATGTTTGTTTGTCAGATCAAGATAACTTAAAAACCACTGGCCGAATTGACACCAAATATGGACACAATACACCTATCAGGCCAATAAGTGACCATCACTCATAAAAACACTGAAAAACACAGCAGAAGAGGCTTTAAAAGCCAAAAATAAATTACAACATCTGCAAATAAGCACATAAATACACATATACACAAATATATACACACATATATACACATATATACACACACACCACATATACACAGACTAGGCCACAGCAATGCATGGCAGGGGACAATTAGTGGAAAATAAGGCTATACTGTTCTTGCACATGGAGGGTCAATAGAAAGACCTTGAAAATGTTACTTTGGGGTTGGAATTAGTTCAACTCATTTTGGTGACCCTAAGGTGAAACTATCACAGGGTTGTCTTTGTAAGATTTGTTTATCTTTGCCTCCATTTGAGGCTGAGAGAGTTTGACTTGAGTAAGGTCAGTCAATAGGTTTCCATGTCTGAGTCAGAATTTGAACCCTGATCTTCCGATGTCCCAACCCAACATCTAAACCACTTCACGATGCTGGAATATATGGAGATATATAAAGCCCCACTGCAAAGCAGTGGATACATAAGGGTGGAGCCCCATTCTAGGAGGGAATTCTGGGAGCTGGAGTCCCACCAAGAAAGATAATTTCCCCAAGCTCTGATTCTTGACTAAGAGCCCTCAATGAACCACTCTGGAACAAAGTGTGTTCGCCTCCCTGAAACACAGGAGAGCGTTTAAAGATTTTCCTTGGAACAAAGCAGCCTTGTCTTGCTGGAGAGATTGGCTTATGCGCTCGCCTTGGAAACAAGGTAATGAAAAAGAAAGAATTGGGTCAAGGAAGATAGAAGCATTAAATTGTACAGCTCTCCATCTCTGGTACATCGGATGCTCGCAAGGTACTGGAGAGATAATAAGAAGCAGCAAAGCATTGCGCGAGCAGGGCTAAATTCAGAAAGCACTTTACTTAAGAATCAATTCAGATCAAATTCAGTGGCATAACCGATGGAACAGAAGGGCTGTTATCTGTCTATCTAATGTCCGGCCTCTCATTACACCTGGGATTGGGTTGACATTTTGCCCCAGAATAGTCATAATCGAGATAACGTCTTCATCCTTATCTGCTGTGATAGCGCTGATTCTCATTTAACCACCAGCTGCAGTAAATCTTGCCAATCGAAAGGTTGACAGTTTGAAGCCCAGGTCAAGGTGAGCTTCTGGCCTTTATACCAGCTTCTGCCTACCTAGCAGTTTGAAAACAAAATGTAAGTAGATAAATAGGTACCGCTTAAAAGTGGGGAGGTATTTAAAGCATCCATAAGGAAATGCCGGTGAATCAATCACAACACAACTCCCATGTTACACCAGCTCCACTGGCTGCCTGTTTGCTACTGGGCACAATTGAAAGTGCTGGCTTTGGCCTATAAAGCCCTAAACTGCCCCAGCCTAGTTTACCTATCCAAATGCATCTCCCTTTATGAACCACTGTGGAAACTAAGATCTTCTGGGGAGGCCCTGCTCTCAGTCCCACCACAATCAGAGGCATGTTTGGTGGGGATGAGAGACAGGGTCTTCTCAGTGATTGCCCCCTGGCTATAGAACTGCCTTCCTGGCAATATTAGATCAGCCCCCTCCCTCCTTTCCTTCAAAAGGATGGTGAACACCTGGCTTTGGGCAGTGCAATGAGGCAAAATGGTGTCCTGAGATGGTTTTAAAGCAACTTTTAATGTGGATATAATTTATTTTAATGTTTGCTGTTTATGTCCCGGCATTGAATGTTTGCCGTATATATGTTGTGTTCCACCCTGAGTCCCGTGTGGGATGAGAAAGGTGGAATATAAATGTTTTAAATAAATAAATAATAAATTATCTAGGAATGGAGGTCTCATATCAGCTCCGTACGGACTGGACTTGAATTGCCCTGGCGCTTAACTAGTACATCTGATTGAAATGCAATGGAGAGGAGTGCAAATTCTTCTGAGAATGTTGGCTGACCTGATTTTAATCTTGTGCAGCTCTTTGCAAAATTCTTTTGCATGTGCTGCTTGGGCAAGAATCTTCCAACCATGCAAGAAATTAGAGCAGCTGGCAACATTTATTGAGAAACATTAGACAGGTTGTCTATGGTACCTATCCGAATGGCCCTTTCCAGTCCATTTCCCCTTTCCTAGGCATGAAGTAACCCTTTCTCCCTTCCTTTTCCGTGCTTTCCTTTGTAATGAGATGCCACTTCCTCTGTCTCTGCCTCTCTCCCTTCTTAAGTTTCTTGGCCTCCTTCCTTCTCATTCAGGGGCTGCTCTGCTAGGATTGCCAAAAAGGACAGCTGCCATTCCCAAAGCTAGTTTTGCAAGACCAGAATTCCAACCAACCTTGACTTTCTATGAATCTTTCCTTTGGACGTTTGGAGATGCTTTTCTGCTCGACTCCCAATCTGCTGTTTCACAAGCACTTGAACAACACCTTGCTGATGTTAGATGTATTAGGAAGACCTTTCCGGTTCACAAACAGTAAACCAGTGGCTCCCATGTCTGTGGGACAGTAAATCTGCGCTGGAGTTTAGTCCGAACTTCCTCTTCCTTCACTTATCTGCTTTCATCTCTTGACTGAGATATGTAGTGGCTCACACCATTTTAAAAAAACAATTTAAAATCCACAGTTTAAAATAGAATTAAGTGTACAAATCAATTAAAATCACTAAAAGCAATTAGAAACCATTAAAATAATCAAAATACCATTCAGCACCTTCTTGGATCTTTCTTAAGAACCTTCTTCTTTAAAGGAGCTATCCAAGGTGCTGAAGCTAGTTTTGGAGTTGGGGTTCAGCACATGGGTTGTTGTTGTTCATTTGTTCAGTCGTTTCCGACTCTTCATGACTTCATGGACCAGTCCACGCCAGAGTTCCCTGTCAGTCGTCACCACCCCCAGCTCCTTCAAGGTCAATCCAGTCACTTCAAGGATACTAGGCCTGGGTAACAACGGAAAAATTTGTTTCTAAAATCGATTTGCATCTGGGGTTTTTTTTTGTTTCGATATTTAAAATAATTACAAAATTTTCCCTTAAAAAAGTTCGGTATTTACGAAATTTCGTTAATATTTACAAAACATTTTGTAAAGATGGCGCCCTTTTTTTTCCAATATTTTTTCAATATTTTTTAATTTAATTATTAATTTTTAATCTGGGATAAACTGAACACCTGGGATCAGATCCTGGGATATAAGTTCTGCCTGGAAGGGCCCTGTGATAATCCAATCAACTCTGGGGTTTTTTTTTGTTTTTGTACATCCCCCTGCCATTGGTATTCTGGATCATGTAGTTGTGCAGTGCAGATTGCCCTAAACCTCCCTCTGCACTGCCATATACTCACGGCGAGTGGGTGGCTGGGAGTGGAGTGAGGAGGAGGTCGGCGGGAGAGGTCGCCCCCGGCTGCTCTTGCCCCGCCCCCATGGATGCCCCTTCCTGCCGCCGCTGCCCAGTCACTCCAAGCTTGAGATGGAGCCGGGGGCAGGGACAGCTCAGCTGGCCACCACCCCACCAGTCTCCCTGATAACCGGGCCTGCTGCTCCTCCTCCTCTTCCTCCCCCTCGCCCTCGGCATCTCCGAGCGGCGCGGCCTGAGGAGGAGGAGGAGGAAGAGAAAGGGTCGGAGGATTGGGGGGGGGAGGAACGGAAGGCCCCATGACCAGGGAGACTGGCGGGGTGGTGGCCAGCTGAGCTGTCCCCACCCCTGGCTCCCTGTCAAGCCTGGAGTGACAGGGCGTGCCGGCAGTGGAAGGGCCATCCACAGGGGCGGGGCAAGAGCAGCCAGGGCAAGGGCAGCAGGCTGCGCCGCTCGGTGGGGGCGGGGAGGAAGAGGGACCCTACTGCTGCTGCTGCTGGAGGCAGAGAAGGAGGAGGATGGGAGGAGGAGGAGCAGCAGGCTTCGACGATACCACCAGCAGCAGGGTCCCTCTGGCCTCTGATAGCTTCCCGCGTCCCTCGCTCTCGGCGCCCCTGGCAAAATAAAGTGTTCCGCAACGGCTTACTTGATTGGCTCCCGGAGCTCCCAGCAAGCATCTAGCCAGTAGCCATCTTACGTATTTCCGAAATGGACGGAAATACAAAAATATTTGGCGCATGCCGTTTCGATATTTAAAAACACTTCCGGGTTTAAAAATAAGTTTTGTAATCGTTTTGTAATTGCTAAAATTAACGAATATTTAACGAATTACAAAATTAACGAACGAAACCGCTCAGGCCTAAAGGATACCATCCATTCATCTTGCCCTTGGTCGCATGAACCAGGCAGACACACAGAGGCTATTTAACGTTCCACCTTTTTTTTCATGAGGGTATTCTGGCCACTAGGGGAGCTGTTGTTTCACTGTCCATTTGTGACACTGATGAAGTACTTCCTCATTCTTTGTGTGCTTGCTGGAGATTTTTATAGTGTCGTAAATTTAGTTAAATTAGCCTCCCCACTTAATTGGTACCTAAATTTCCTACTTGACAGATGCAACTGTCTTTCGGGTTGCAAAGGTTGACAACAAGCTACACAAATTGGTCAGAAGCTCACTCCGACCCGGGCTGGCTTTGAACTCATGACTTTTTGGTCAGTAGTGATCTTAATGCAACTAGAATAATAGAATCATAGAGTTGGAAGAGACCTCATGGGCCATCCAGTCCAACCCCCTGCCAAGAAGCAGGAATATTGCATTCAAAGCACCCTCGACAGATGGCCATCCAGCCTCTGTTTAAAAACTTCCAAAGAAGGAGCCTCCACCACACTCTGGGGCAGAGAGTTCCACTGCTGAACAGCTCTCACAGTCAGGAAGTTCTTCCTCATGTTCAGATGAAATCTCCTTTCTTGTAATTTGAAGCCATTGCTCCATTGCGTCCTAGTCTCCAGGGAAGCAGTAAACAAGCTTGCTCCCTCCTCCCTGTGACTTCCTCTCACATATTTATACATGGCTATCATATCTCTTCTCAGCCTTCTCTTCTTCAGGCTAAAAATGCCCAGCTCTTTAAGCCACTCCTCATAGGGCTTGTTCTCCAGTCCCTTGATAATTTTAGTCGCCCTCCTCTGGACACATTCCAGCTTGTCAATCTCTCTTCAATTGTGGTGCCCAGAATTGGACACAGTATTCCAGGTTTGGTTACTCAACTAAACACAAATCCACCTCACAGTAGTATTATCCATTCCACATTTTAGTAGCATGTATGCAAGAAGATCCTGAGAGACCTTGTCAAAGGCCTTACTGGAATCAAGATCCTCCTCTCAGCCTTCTCTTCTTCAGGCTAAACATGCCCATCTCTTTAAGCTGCTCCTCATGGGGTTTGTTCTCCAAACCCTTGATAATTTTAGTCGGCCTCCTCTGGACACTTTCCAGCTTGTTAATATCTCTCTTCAATTGTGGTGCCCAGCCAGCTGTGCCACAGTCCTGGTGCTTTGGACTTCAACTCCCACCATTCCTAACAGCCTCAGTCTCTTCCGCTTAAGTTTGCCTGGTGTAGATGCAGCATTGGATAAATCCGGATTGATTGAAAAGACTGAAGAGATGTCCTAGAAGTTGTTCCTCTACTTCTGATTTAATTTTGGAGATCTGTCAGAAAGAACAGGAACTAAACTGGGGACTTTTCAATCACAGTCTCACTTTCCTCATTCCCTTTCTGGTGCCTTTCCTTTTAGCTCTGGAGCGCATGCCTTTCCGGAACAGTTACATAAACCCTTTCTTTTTCCCTCTCTGTTTCTCATCCCACCCTTTCTACCCGCGACTGAGGCCTCCTTTACCTCCTCCTCTATGTTGTCTCTCCTGATGGCCCCATTGTGCCTATATAGCCGAAGCTGTTAAAAAGGGGGAGCGCGTGAAAGAAAGAAAGAAGGAGGGAGAGAGATGACATCGGTGGGGTGAACCTAGGGACTCCAGCTTGTTATACGCAACATTAAAATTAAAAATAGCCCAGGCTCGCCGGGGCGCTGTCATTAAAACGGCAGGGCTTTATTGCTCATTTTTCATTGCCAGATAAATAATGTTTCAGGTGCGGTGGTTAAATAATTCTTGTGGGGTGGGAAAAAAAGAAGAAATGTATAGATGCAGAGAGCGGAGCTGGGCATTGAGAGAAACTTCATGCTAATAACCCTGCTTAAGTGTTCCATCCATCTCTCTTCCTAGCTCTCCGCCTGACACCAATCCTTTCCCTCCTCCATGAATCTACATTTTGGGACTTAAATCCATGCTTTAAGAGAGTCTATATCTGTTCTGTCGCATGCTGGGCCTGTAAAGAATTTCCTTTAGGACAGGACGTGCAACCTTTGCCCAGCAGGAAGCCAGGGGGCCCAAAGAGAAGTTCTCAGAGGTTTTCCACCACAAATAGTCTTTAGATGGCTTGTGAAGTATAACAAAGTCTTTTATTTATGAACAATCAAACAGAAACTTCTCTTGCCTTCAGAAAGTTAAACAAATGATTCCAGGCTTTTATGCAACTGGTAGCTTCCTAAACTTGCCCACGAAGGACAGGCAACTGTCTTCAATAACTTCTTCTTTACTTTAAAGGAAAGTTCCCTTTTTAACTTCTCCCAGGCTGACTGTAATCTAACCCTTACTGATGTGGGCTCCGCTACCGGGTCGAACTGCTTCTCGAACACCGAGTGGACCTACCAATAAAGGCTTAGATGTTCTCTAAGATGTTCTGGAGTTCTTTGGTCTTTAGGGCTGTTTTTCTGGAAATCTTTGGAGTCTCTTAAGACTGTTTCCCCCCGGAAAGTCCCAAGGGTTGAAGCTTTTGTACAGGGGAAGCCTGCACACGTCCTGTACATTAGTCTTCCTTGCTGAGACCGACTAAAAAATGGCTCCCTTCCCTTCCCAATTGCCCTGAGCATGCCAGCCACATGACGTTGGAGGTGTTTATGGACAACGCCAGCTCTTCGGCTTAGAAATGGAGATGAGCACCACAACCCAGACTCACACACGACTGGACTTAATGTCAGGGGACAACCTTTACCTATAACTATATACAATATATTATATTATATTATATTATATTATATTATATTATATTATTAGTAAAGAAGAGGTGACAAGATGGAACAGTCTTCTGCTGGGGGTGGGGGCTCCCAATCGATGACATAGGAGTCTTGGAGTCTTTGTGGACAACAAGTTAAACATGAACCAACAAAGGGTCCTTCTTTAGAGGCTTTAAACAGAAGCTGGGTGGCCATCTGTCAGGGGTGCTTTGAATGTGATTTTCCTGCTTCTTAGCAGAATGGGGTTGGACTGGGTGGCCCACAAGGTTTCTTCCAACTCTATGATTTTATGATTCTATGTCGTGCAGCAGCTAAAAAAAGCCAATCGGATTTTGGCCTGCATAAATAGGAGTATAGTGTCTGGATCAGTGTTTCTCAACCTGAGGGGTTATGAGGGGGTTTCAGAGGAGTTGCCAATGACCATCAGAAAACATATATTTCTGATGTTCTTAGGAACCCCTTTGACAGAGAAGGCTGAAAATCTCTCCTCCTGTCCTTCTCTTCCTTTTTGGAAACAGACGGCAAATCCTCCCACCAAAAGCCCTCCTCCGCTGCGATTGGCTGGCATCTCAGACTTTTGAGAACTGGCCACCTATAGACTTTTGATGACCCCATGGATGTTGTAGGGTTCTCTTGGAGGAGGAATCCTCGAAAGTGGTTTGGCCAAGCTTTTCCTCTGAAATAGAGCCTGGTATTGATTGACAATCTCCCATCCAAGTCCTAACCAGGGTCACCCCTACTTAGATTCTACTATCAGATGGAATCTGGTGTCTTTAAGGCAGTGCTTCTCAGCCTGGGGGCCAGAACCCCTAGGGGAGTCTGCAAAGGGGTGTCAAAGGAGTCACCACAGACCATCAGAAAACAAAGTATTTTCTAGGTTCTTGTGGGTTTTTTTGGGCTATAGAGCCATGTTCTAGAGGCATTTCTCCTGACGTTTCACCTGCATCTATGGCAAGCATCTTCAGAGGTAGTGAGGTCTGTTGGAATTAGGACAATGGGTTTATATATCTGTGGAATGGCTGGGATTGGGCAAGGAGCTCTTCCCTGCTGCAGTTAGGTGTGAATGTTTCAGCTGATCACCTTCATTAGCATTTGAAGGCCTGCCTGTATTTTCTATTAGTCATGGGGGTTCTGTGTGGGAAGTTTGGCCCAATTCTATCATTGGCGGGATTCAGAATGCTCTTCGATTGTAGGTGAACTATAAATCCCAGCAACAATAACTCCCAAATGTCAAGATCTATTTCCCCCCAAATGTGCCAGTGTTCACATTTGGATATATTGAGTATCCGTGTCAAGTTTGGTCCAGATCCATCATTGTTTGAGTCCACAGTGCTCTCTGGATGTAGGTGAACTACAACTCTCAAACTCAACATCAATGCCCACCAAACCCTTCCAGTATTTTTATAGGTTATGGTAGTCCTGTGTTCTGAGAGTGCCTTGGACAGCGAGAAGATCCAACCAGTCCATCCTCCAGGAAATAAAGCCCGACTGCTCATTGGAGGGAAGGAGACTAGAGACAAAGTTGAAGTCCTTTGGCCACATCATGAGGAGACAGCAAAGCCTAGAGAAGACAATTATGCTGGGGAAAGTGGAAGGTAAAAGGAAGAGGGGCCGACCAAGGGCAAGATGGATGGATGGCATCCTTCAAGTGACTGGACTGACCTTGAAGGAGCTGGGGGTGGTGACGGTCGACAGGGAGCTCTGGCGTGGGCTGGTCCATGAGGTCAAGAAGAGTCGGAGATGACTAAACGAATGAACAACAAGTCCTGTGTGCCAAGTTTGATCCAGTTCCATTGTTGGTGGAGTTCAGAATGCTATTTGATTGTAGGTGAACTATAAATCCCAGCAACTACAACTCCCAAATGTCAAGGTCAATTTTCTCCAAACCCCACCAGTGTTCACATTTGGATATATTATTTGTTCCAAGTTTGGTCCAGCTCCATCATTGTTTGAGTCCACAGTGCTCTCTGGATGTAGGTGAACTACAACTCTCAAACTCAATGTCAATGCCCACGAAACCCTTCCAGTATTTTTTATAGGTCATGGTAGTTCTGTGTGCCAAGTTTTATCCAGTTCCATTGTTGGTGGAGTTCAGAATGCTCTTTGATTGTAGGTGAACTATAAATCCCATCAACTACAACTCCCAAATGACAATATCAATCCCCCCTAACCCCACCAACATTCAAATTTGGGTGTATTGGATAATTTGCTTAATTTGATCCAGTGAATGAAAATACACCTGCATATCAGATATTTACATTATGATTCATAACAGGAGCAAAATTGCAGTTATGAAGTCTCAATGAAAATAATGTTATGGTTGTGGGTCATCACAACAGAAGGAACTGTATTAAGGGGTTGTGGCATCAGGAAGGTTGAGAAACACTGGTGTTGATGCACCCTCCATCTGGTCCAGGGATATACATTCTTGACTTTTTTTCTCCTTGCATGCAAGCAAGTAAAATAACATATAACTTACATAAACAAACATCCCATATTCAAATATCCAGCTGTAACTATTCTGCAGACAAAGAAAACATGTGTTTCCTTGCACAAATGAAGTATGAGCCAGGCCTGCCCTGCAAGCAAACAAGTGCAAACACATCTCTTTCCAATAGTTGCCAGCCAATTAATAAACTTTAAGGTCATCACTCATCTGCTGTTGAAATGAGAAATCAATTCTGTTTCCATTCCTGAGTATATAGGAAAGTATGTTTTCTATGCAGGAAACCAATTTTCCGCAAAGAAACCAGGGGAGGTTTCTGCAATTACATTGCGGAGAAGCAGCACTTGTGGAAAACAAGCCCTTTGCTCTGCAATGTAATTCCCGCACAATGTTTTGCAACGTCTTAATGCCAGGTAAAAATTATGCAAAATTGTCCTTGGTCTATTATCCTTCCCGACTTGGGTTCTCAACTGTTTGGAAGCCCAATCATTGTGAATGTTGTTTCCATCGCTAGTCTGATCTAATTGCTTATTGTGTTTCCTATGCGGACTGACAAACACCGTTCTGAGTGAGGTGTAATGGCAGCTAGGAGATCAACCAATGAAACTATAAAGGAAAGACCTTAGTGCTAGTATGCATAAGGTCAATGAGAGAACAGTCTTCCCAAACATCCATGCTGTTCTGGCTGTTAGGAATTGTGGGAATTGAAGTCTGAAGGGCTCTAGTAGGCCCAGGCCTGCACATATATACAAACAACACACACATGCACACACAAACACACACATATACACTCATATATACTTACAAATATATACACACATACACATACATAACACACAAACACACATATACATATACACATACGTATACACATGCAAACCACACATATGTACATATACACATATGCACATGCACACATACATACATACACACACAAGCAAAAACAAATATGCACATATACACACATATATACACATGCACACACATACATATATACATATACACAAACAAACCACACATATGTACATATACACATATACATATACACATGCATACATATATACACACACACACATATATATACATATGCACAAGCACACTCAAATGTACACCTACACACACATATATACACATGCACACACATACACATATACATATACACATGTAAACCACACATATGTACATATACATATACACATGCATACACACACACATATATACATATGCACAAGCATACACAAATATACACATACACATATATACACATGCACACGCATACACATATACACATACACATACATATACACATGCACACATACATAAATACGCACATATATACTTATATACAAGCACACACAAATATACACATATACACAAACATATATACACATGCACACACATCTACACACATATACACATACATTGTCCACCTTGATAACCTTTAAAAAGCCTTGCAGCTTAAAAGCCTGGCTTCTTCCTGCCTACAGGAAACCTTTGTGGGGAGGTGTTCCCTAGCCCAGATTGTTTCATGTCTGGAATTCCTGTTTTCCGAAGTCCGCAGCAACGTGTGGCCAGAGTAAAGCTAGTGAAACTATAAAGGAAAGGCCTTAGTGCTTGTATGCATAAGATCAATGAGAGCACAGTCTTCCCAAACATCCAAAGTTGTGGAGGTCTGCTTTATATTCTTGCATTCAAGTGAGCAGGGAAGCAGTCAAGTGAGTAATAACTGGACAGAAGCTGCTATCCCATCCAAATCCCTCAGCAGTTTTGGAAGTGGAGTTTCTTTCACTTTGGAGCATGGCAAAACAGTGTTACCGAACCTCTTTCAAAACTCACCTGGCCCTGAAAGCTTATGCATTAAGACCCTGACCTTGGAAAGGTCCAGATGTTTAATGGAGCCTTTCAAACCCCGGGAAAGTTGCAAAGGTCTATTGGAGTTGGCTAGTTTTTTATTTCCTCCCAATGGCTTATTGCTTTTTAATGCCTGCAGGAGCAGCAAAGCACTTAGCTTCGCCTCTTTCGTTATCTATCGACAGAGAGATGCGTCAAATTGGAGCTTCCCTTCCTGGTTCGGATGCAAAGAAGTCAATGCTTCCGGCAATATACTGCTCAGCTGGACTGCCCCGAATCCAAGGGAAGGCTATACCCCTTGGCCTTCATGCCACTAGTTGGAGTCAGGCCTGCCCTGCAAGTAAACAAGTGCAAACACACATCTCTCTTTCGAATAGTTGCCAACCAATGAATAAACTGTGGATGACACCTTCACCATTTGGAGCCATGGAGAAGAAGAACTCAACAGGTTCCTGGACCATCTTAACAGCATCCACCCAAAAATCCAATTCACAATGGAAAAAGAAAATGAAGGAAGACTGCCTTTTCTAGATGTCCTAGTCATCCGCAAACCAGATCAACAATTGGGTCACACCGTCTACAGAAAACCCACACACAGATAGATATCTACATAAAAACTCCAACCATCACCCAAGTCAAAAAAGAAGCACCATTAAAGCCTTGGCAGACCGTGCAAAAAGAATCTGCGAAGCCCACCTCCTCCAAGATGAACTGAACCACCTCAACTGGGCTCTCCAGGCCAATGGAGACTCCACCTCAGACATCAGAAGAGCTGCAAGACCAAGAACAAGCCACGAGAGTCAAGATGAAGATCCACCCAGAGGAAAAGTGTTCCTGCCATACATCAAGGGAACCACTGACCGCATAGGGAAGCTGATGAGGAAACATAACATACAAACAATCTACAAACCCACCAAGAAAATCCAACAAATGCTACGTTCAGCAAAGGACAAGAGGGATCCTCTCACCTCTGCAGGAGTCTACCGTATGCCATGCAGCTGTGGACAAGTCTACATAGGGACCACCAAACGCAGCATTGCCCAAACACGAATCAAGGAACATGAAAGGCACTGCAGACTCCTTCAACCAGAGAAGTCAGCCATAGCAGAGCACCTGATGAACCAGCCTGGACACAGCATATTATTTGAGAACACAGAAATGCTGGACCACTCTCACAACCACCATGTCAGACTACACAGAGAAGCCATTGAAATCCACAAGCATGTGGACAATTTCAACAGAAAGGAGGGAACCATGAAAATGAACAAAATCTGGCTACCAGTATTAAAAAACTCAAAAATTACAACAGCAAAACAGCAGAGAGGAAACAACCAGGCACATCTTAACACCTCTCAACAGAACATTTTCCCAGGCTCAGCCAGGCCTTCAAATGCTAATGAAGGTGGTCAGCTGAAACATTCACACCTAGCTTCAGCAGAGAGCTCTTTGCCCCACCCCAGTCATTCCACAGATATATAAACCCATTTTCCTATTTCCAACAGACCTCACTACCTCTGAGGGTGCTTGCCATAGATGCAGGCGAAACGTCAGGAGAAATGCCTCTAGAACATGGCCCTATAGCCCGAAAAAACCTACAAGAACCTAATGAATAAACTGTAAGGTCACTCATCTGCTGTTGAAATGAGGAATCAATTCTGTTTTCATTCATTTGTGTATAGTTCCCAAATATCTCTGCATGCCATCTTCTCTCCATCTCTACTTTCAAAATACTTATGTGGAATTTTATTATAGGATTTTCTTGGCAAGATATGACTTGGGTCCAAACAAGAAACTACATTTCGCTTTAGGGATGATCTAAAATTTCTCATGGGATCTTAAGTTGAAGTTGGTAAATTGCAGGATGATGATAAGGATGATAACGAGGATGACACTATTAGTAATAATAATAATAATACAACCAGCCTTCCAGATTTTCTGGAATTAGGGCCTCCATGAAAGTGAAAAATGATGAACATAAACATTGTATTGTCAAAGGCTTTCATGGCCGGAATCACTGGGTTGTTGTAGGTTTTTTCGGGCTATATGGCCATGGTCTAGAGGTTCTCTCCTGACGTTTTGCCTGCATCTATGGCAAACATCCTCAGAGGTAGTGAGGTCTGTTGGAAGTAGGAAAAAGTTGAATGACCAGGGTGACAAAGAACTCTTGTTGGAGCTAGGTATGAGAGGAATAAATAACAACAGAGAGGAAACAATCAGGGAGAGCTAATCACCTCTCAACAAAAGATTCCCTCAGGCACTAACAAGTCACACCAAAAAAAACTGCCAAATGCTAATCAAGGTGGTCAGTTGAAACATTCACACCGAGTTACAACAGATAAGATTTCTTTTTCCCACCCTGGTCATTCCACAGATATATAAACCCTTTTCCTAGTTTCAACAGACCTCACTACCTCTGAGGATGCTTGCCATAGATGCAGGCGAAACGTCAGGAGAGAATGCCTCTAGAACATGGCCATATAGCCCGAAAAAAACCTACAACAACCCAATATAAACATTGATATTTATTTGTTGTTGAAGGTTTTTGTTGTTGAAGGCTTCAAACCCTGGATACTTCCTGCCTGGGGGAATTCTTTGTTGGGAGGTGTTAGTTGACCCTGAGTATTTCATGTCTGAAATTCCTCTGTTTTCTGAGGCTTTGAAGCTGCAAGGCCATTCAAGGCTAATCAAGGAGGCCAATTGTAACATTCATACTTGCTTCAAACAGACAAGAGTTCTTTCTCTCACCCTGGACATTCCACAGATATATAAACACCACTTGCCTAGTTTCCAACAGACCTCACAACCTCTGAGGATGCCTGCCATAGATGTGGGTGAAATGTCAGGAGAATGCTTCTGGAACATGGCCATACAGCCTGGAAAACTCACCGCAACCCAGTCAACCCAGTGATATTTATTTTATTTACATGAGAGAACACTTTTCTAAGCATGTTTAGATCCTTTGACATAACTCTATGTCTGAGAGATATGTCGGATATCATCATCATCATCATCAAGGTGATGATGATGCATCTCCAGGTCCTACAGCTAGACTCTATGGCCAACATTCAGCAGAGTTTGACCATAGACTTGCATTGGAGAATCTAAAGCATGGTTTCTCAACCTTCCTAATGCCGCAACCCCTTAATTCAGTTCCTCAAGTTGTGGTGACCCTTAACCATAAAATTATTTTTGTTACTTCTTCATGACTGTAATTTTGCTACGGTTATGAATCATAATGTAAATATCTGAAATGCAGGATGTATTTTCATTCACTGCAACAAATTTGGCACAAATACCCAATACGTCCAAATTTGAATACTGGTGAGGTTGGGGATTGATTTTGTCACTTGATAGTTGTAGTTGCTGGGATTTATAGTTCACTTACAGTCAAAGATAATTCTGAACTCCATCAACGATGGAACTGATCCAATCTTGGCACACAGAACTCCCATTTCCAACAGTAAATACTGGAAGGGTTTGGTGGACATTGACATTGAGTTTTGGAGTTGTAGTTCACCTACATCAGAGAGCACTGTGGACTCAAACAATGATGGATTGGACCAAACTTGGCATCAATACTCAATATGCCCAAATTTGAACTCTAGTGGAGTTTGAGAGAAATAGAAATTGACATTTGGGAGTTGTAGTTGCTGGGCTTTATAGTTCACTTAGCATTCTGAACCTTACCAATGATAGAATTGTGCCAAACTTCCCACACAGAACCCCCATGACCAACAGAAAATACTGTATTTTCTGATGGTCTTTGGCGACCCCTCTGGCACCCCTTGATGACCCCCTTAGGGGTCCTGACCCCTAGGTTGAGAAACACTGATCTAAGGATTCCTTGAGAAAACATTTTAATCGAATCAGTAAATAATCAAACTCACAAAAGTGGAGGTGGACTATAGTTCAAAGGGTATCAAAACAAGTCAAGGACGTTCAGGGTCCAGGAAACAACCCCAGAAATGAGATCCCAACGTCTCTATTTGCTTTGTTTTCTTCTTCGGCAGCCCTGTCCCTATCCTTTGCTTGTTTCCATAGGGAGATGAAGCCGAGAGATGGAGGAATCTTATGAAAACAATATTGAGAGGAAGTCAACACAGCAAGAATAATACACATATATTGAAAAGGGGAGGGAGGCGGTGTTGTTTGGTTTGGGAAAAGAAATCCAGATTCCACGAAGAGCCCCTCCTGATGGGGAGACAATCACTGCTTGAGCGTATCTGTGTTGCAAATGTCATTATTTCTTTGCTCTGTTGCAAGAGTGTTCGAGGGAGCTCCCTACGCAGCCAACCACCTGCTGTCTTCGTGGAAGATATATCCACCTTCTTACTATAGAAGACAAGGCAAAAATGTGAACCGATGTGCCCAGTTGTGGCAGACACACCATTCGTCTAATGGTCCATTGCTTCCAGGTTTGAGCCATGGCTTGTTTTCAAATGAGGATTTGGTGTTTGTGTGTATAATTTGAGAGATGGTTTGCCATTCTTTCTCCATCTCTTTCCCCTTTATTCTCAACCTCTTCCTTCTTCCCAACAATGCGATGATCCCACTATGGCCTCTCTTTGTCCATTGCTTCCATGGATGAACAGCCAACAAGAAACAATGGCTGGAAATGAGGCTGGCCCCCTGGCAACAACAAAGATGCCATTTTGGAGGCAGGTTATCTATACCAGACACATGGCTCCAAGGCGTAACTCTTTGGGCGTACATGGCTGATGCTACAAAAGAGAACAATGGCCTGGGGCATGTACAAAGTGTCCTGAGATGCCATGTCAGCTGTGAAAGGAACGAGTGTAAACCTGTCTTGGTGAAATGTTGCCTGGAGAGGAATTAGATAGGAACAGACCTCCCAACTTCTGAGGATGCCTGCCATAGATGTGGGTGAAATGTCAGGAGAGAATGCTTCTGGAACATGGCCTTACAGCCTGGAAAATTCACAGCAACCCAGTCAACCCAGTGATATTTATTTTATTTGCATGAGAGAACACTTTTCTAAGAATGTATAGATCCTTTGACATAACTCTGTGTCTGAGAGATATGTGGAATATCACCATCATCATCATCATCATCATCATCAAGATGATGATGATGCATCTCCAGGTCCTACAGTATGACTCTATGGCCAAGATTCAGCAGAGTTTGACCATAGACTTGCACTGGAGAATATAAGGCATGGTTTCTCAACCTTCCTAATGCTGCGACCCCTTAATTCAGTTCCTCAAGTTGTGGTGACCCACAACCATAAAATTATTGTTGTTACTACTTCATAACTGTAATTTTGCTAGTGTTATGAATCATAATGTAAATATCTGAAATGCAGGATGTATTTTCATTCACTGCACCATGGAAGCCACATTAAGGCTCAACGCAGTAGAGTGGATTAAGGTCCAAGAATCCAGCTGATTTCCAGAACTTGACTTTCTAGACAATTGAGACCAATTCCAGATCCCATGAACTGGCTTTCAGAATGGCACATTTGGGAAGGGTTGCCTTTTGATTCAAATTTAAAGTTGCCATATGATAAACTGGATTTATTTTATTTATTTATCATGTCAGTATCAACCAGACAATTGTATTACAATTTCAACAAAATTTTAATAAACAGACAAAACAGAGTTTGCAAGCTTGGTAGTTGATTAAATGTCCTTTGACCAGTCTCTGGCCACTTGGAGTGCCTCTGGTGTTGCCGCAAGAAGGTCCTCCATTTTGCATGTCGCAGGGCTCAGGTTGCATTGCAGCAGGTGGTCTGTAGTTTGCTCCTCTCCACACTCGCATGTCATGGATTCCACTTTGTAGCCCTATTTCTTGAGGTTGGCTCTGCATCTCGTGGTGCCAGAGCGCAGTCAGTTCAGCGCCTTCCAAGTCYCTCAGTCTTCTGTGTGCCCAGGGGGGAGTCTCTCATTGGGTATCAGCCATGGATTGAGGTTCTGGGTTTGAGCCTGCCACTTTTAGACTCTCGTTTGCTGAYGTGTTCCAGCGAGTGTCTCTGTKGATCTTAGAAAACTATTTCTTGATTTAAGTCATTGATGTACTGGCTGATATCCAAACAAGGGATGAGCTGGAGATGTCTCTGCCTTGGTCCTTTCACTATTGGCTGCTGCWGAGTATGCATACCCAGTGTGAAACACATCTCACCATGCTAAAACAGTGGATGTGGCTCTTAATGATAAACTGGAGAGGGCTCCTATAGTTTGAATGATGGGATTCCGCTTTAAATCGCCTGAGGGCTGAGAAAAGCAGTATATAAATAAAGTAAACAAAATAAATAAATACATAATTCCAGCCAGTGTTGCTCTTCACATAACTAACAATGCATTCACATGTTTGTTTGCTCAGATATTCTCTTCCATAGTGTTGCCATTTGCGAATGTGGCATGTACTGCCATGTATCTCCATAAGCATAACGTTATGCACTCTCTCCTAGCCTTTGGGTGCATCTGCACTGTAGAATGTATGCAGTTTGACACCACTTTAACTATCGTGACTGAATGCTGTGGAGTCATGGGATTCATAGTTTTTCAAGGTCTTTAGTCATCTCTGTCAAAGAGTTCTGGTGCCAACAACAGCTCCCAGGTTACCATCACCTTGAGCCATAGATGTCAAAGTTGTTTCAAATTCAATTAATTCTACAGTGTAGATGCAGAGCCAGATTTCTGAAGTAGGGAAGTGAAACAGCAATTATTAATGCATGATTTGTGCCTTTTTTTCTCTCTCTCTCTCTTTTGGGGGAAGAAGGGAGAGGGAAGGGAGCTGTACCTGCTCTCTTCTGCAACATAAACGCTGACCTTTCCCAAGGCAGATCTGCACTGCCTAAATGAGCCGCAGCAGCACAGGAGGTTTCGGGCCAGAAAGGCTGAGACGTCATCGTCTGTTGCCTTCGGGCAGATGGGAACGCGGGCACCAGACGGCAAAGAAGGGGCTGGGGAATCTCCCAGGGACGCCACGCTCCATGCTCCCTCCCTCCAGCCCCAGATTCTCAGCCGCAGAGACCTGCCTGCAGCAGATGGTATTTGCTTCCCAACATTTAGCCTCATCTGGAGTTAGCGATGGAGCGATGCACCAGGGAGGGCTGCTTATGGGAGGAAGGGAAAACTGAATGGATTAAGAATGCAGGGCTTGGTGGCTGCCTTTGCTTGAGATCCTGGAAGCCGGGCCTAGTAGTCAGAGCAGGAATCAAGGGGACAAAGAGCTGGTCTTCTGCAGGGAAGGCTTCCATAGACTAAGTCAGACGGAGCATGAGAAATGCGGAAAGTGCAAAGTACTGTCTTATCCTGTTCCCTTCTGTCTTGAGGGATATCCAGCTATCCTTACCTGTCTTTACCTGTCTTTACCCACTGTCAACCATCTTAAGGCTGTTTGGAGTTGGGTAACACATGACTCTGAGGATGGGTGTAGGGCACCGTTTACATAGAGCCCTGCAGAGGCCCACCAGAAGTGCCCTTACTTCATGTGATGGCCTTTGTGGGACACCTGTGAGGCTCTGTTCCCACAGTGCATGAAAACGGAGCCCTACACCATCTGATGAGTTTGAGGGAGGATGTTGAATCTGTCTCTCCAAAGGTATCCGTTTATGCTACTCTGCTGCTGAGTATGCATGCCCAGTGTGGAACACATATCACCACGCTAAAACAGTGGATGTGGCTCTTAATGAGACATGCCGCATTATCACGGGGTGTCTGCGCCCTACACCACTGGAGAAATTACACTGTCTAGCCGGTATTGCACCACCTGACATCCCGGGAAGTAGCAGCCAATAGTGAAAGGACCAAGGCAGAGATATCTCCAGCTCATCCCCTGTTTGGGTATCAGCCAGCACGTCAACGACTTAAATCAAGAAATAGTTTTCTAAGATCTACAGAGGCACTCGCTGGAACACCTCAGCAAGCGAGAGTCCAAAAGTGGCAGGCTCAAACCCAGAACCTCAACCAATGGCTGATACCCAATGAGAGACTCCTCCCTGGGCACACAGAGGACTGGGCGACTTGGAAGGCGCTGAACAGACTGCGCTCTGGCACCACGAGATGCAGAGCCAACCTTAAGAAATGGGGCCACAAAGTGGAATCCATGACATGCGAGTGTGGAGAAGAGCAAACCACTGACCACCTGCTGCAATGCACCCTGAGCCCCACCACATGCACATGGAAGACCTTCTTGCGGCAACACCAGAAGCACTCCAAGTGGCCAGATACTGGTCAAAGGACATTTAATCAACTACCAAGCTTGCAAACTTTGTGTTTTTGTCTGTCTGTTTGTTTTGTTCTGTTAGAAATGTAATACAATGGCCTGGTTGCCCCTGACATGATAAATAAAATAAATAGTTTAATGCAGATGTTCCCAACCTGTGGGTCCCCATATGATTTGGCCTTCAACTCCCAGAAATCCTAACAGCTGGTAAACTGGCTGGGGTTTATGAGAGTTGTAGGCCAAAACTCCTGGGGACCCACAGGTTGAGAACCACTGGTTTAATGTTTCCTGGGTCATATTTTCACTTTGTAGGTTTTAGGAAAGATTTAATCAGGGAGATTTAAAGGTTCTGTGTCACTTTGGGTCTCAATTGAGGGGAAAAAACAAGGTACAAAGATGTAACAATAGCAGCAACAGCAAATGCAGCAACAGTAACAACCATAACAGCAACTGCTCAATTTTGTTTCTCAGGAAAATAGTGCAGAAATGATGAGCATACAAGATATCCAACCTTTCATAAAATAATCCTTGGACCTCCAATTTGATACGAATGCCAAGTTCTATTGGTGCCACTACATGACACGGATAGTGCTGGAGGCCTTTCCCAACTCTGGGGTACTGTTATTTTATGAAACCTGCAATCTATCTGCATTAAGGTTCTCCTCTTATTCCTTCCAGGATTCAGTTTTTGTCTTCTGCAGGCAATCCATCCAAGACCAGCCAATGATGAGCAGATGCAGGATCAGAAAAGCATCTGGTTATGTTTCTGCAGCCAGATGCAAAATGGTAGCATCATTTATGGAGATCTGGTGGGATTCCCTGGAGTGGTCAGGAAACATAGCCAGACAGAGACATAGCCAGATGCTGCTCCAGTGTTTGGCTCCTGCTTTCCAGCAGTCAATGGAAAGCCAAGGTTTTGGAACATTCCTGCCTCTGCAAATACCAAAGTAGACATTCATGCTTTTGCAAATATTGGCTTAAGCTGGATGTATGCTTGCATATGTCTAAGTGCCAGCATAGGATTCCCAATGTTCCCAATTGGGATGAGTGCTAAACCCATTGAAATCTGTGCTCTCGATGGGCCGAAAGAGGCCAGCCCAGAACCGTTAGTTACAGAAAAGCCTGTGTCGTTCTGGACTTGATCCTTCCTCCTCCTCCTTCCACCCGCCTCCCCAACTTTAAATTGCACCTGATGGGATGTGCAGCTGTGGAGGGAGATTGCAATTTCCCTTGGCTTGCCAGCTGTCAATCAGGAGAACAATACCCTTCTAATGAAATGGCAACATTCATGGCTGCCTTGTAATGGGAGATTGTTAGTGGTTTTTCACTGCCCAGAAAGAGAGAGAGGAGGAAGAAAATAGGGAAAGACGCGAAGGAAGGGGGAGGATGAGGATGGTGCTATATTTAGCCCTTTACACATGTTCTACTGACTCATCCGGAGAGCTTTGTTTGAGGTGAAGAAGTCGGGGTTATTTCTTGGGAATGACCGCAGTGCAATGGTTGCAGTGGTGGTGTTTCTGGTGAGACTGAGTGCCTCCCAATGGAGCCAAAACTCATCCATTCTTTAGGGAAATCCCTGAATTGGGGCCTTTAAGCCATACCAATATTGGACCATACAACAAACCAAAGAGAAAGGTATCCCAGTCTCCAACAGTTGTTTTGAACTTCACTCCTTTTCCTGTGGGATTTCCTTATGAGTTATAAACCAGGAGGCTCTGAGTTGAAATCTTACCTCTTGGATCCAATAGGAAAGCCTTGTTTTTCTTGGCCTCATAAATTCTGGTCATAGTAAATACCCGTCAAAAGCAACCACCTGATTGTTATATTCATCCCCACTATTTCTTATCAGTATAGGAATATCAGATTTTTTTATACTCCAGTTTAAGGAGCTCCACTGGCTGTCATTCATTTTCTGGTCCCAATTCAAGGTGCAGGTGCTTACCTATAAAGCTCTGAACAGTTTGGGACCCGCCTACCTGTGTGACCGCATCTCTGTTTACGAACCAACACAATCTCTTCGATCATCTGGAGAGGCCTTGCTCACGATCCTACCTGCATCGCAAGCGCGATTGGTGGGGACGAAGGACAGGGCCTTCTCGGTGGTGGCCCCTCGACTCTGGAACTCTCTCCCTAAGGACATCAGGCATGCCCCAACGTTGGCAATTTTTAGGATGAGCTTGAAAATGTGGCTGTTCCAGTGTGCCTTCCCAGAATAAGGAAACTCCAAGCAATATGTCCCCAAATACAGTTTACTAGAGACCCAGGATTTCTGCATGCCCCATCCCTCTCCAAATACCTACCCTTTTCACCTGGTCATGCCCAGCATATTTTTAATTTTTAACTATTACATTTGGCCCTGCCATGGATTTTAATGCGTCGTGGTGTTTTGTTAATGTTTATTGCTTTGTTTTGAGTTCATTTTGTTGTGTTGTTGTTGTTGTTGTTGTTGTTATTATTGTTGTTGTTGTTGTTGTGTTTTTACTGATGTATTTGGGCTCAGCCTCTTGTAAGCCACACCAAGTCCTCTGGGAGATGGTAGTGGGGTACAAATAAAGGTTTATTATATTATTATTACTGAGACACATCATTAGGATATAAGGAACTAGCTGTACCCACCATGAGTTGCTGTGGCCAACCTTCCCTCCCTATTCCTCTCCTTCATTCATTCATTCATTCTTTCTTTCTTTCTCTCCTTCCTTCCCTCCTTTTTAGTCTTCCTTCTCTCTTTCCTTCTTTCCTTCTTTCTTTCTTTCCTTCCTTCCTTCCTTCCTTCCTTCCTTCCTTCCTTCCTTCCTTCCTTCCTTCCTTCCTTCCTTCTCCCCTTTTTCTTTCTGTTCCTCTTTCTCTCCTTTCCTACTTTTCTACCTATTCTTGGACTGCAACTCTCAGCAGTCCTCCTGATCAATTTATCTACCTATCTATATAGCTCTAGCTAATCTATCTTATCTTGCTGGGAGTTGTAGTTCAAGAATAGGAAATTGGAAATATTCAGGGATTGGGATGCTCTCAAAGAGATCCAAGGAGAAGAAAGCTTGCATCTTGGAAGCAGTGCATTTGGATCATCCTCCTCTCCTAAAGGGCCTGGTCTAGGGGATACTGGGAGTTGTAGTCTGGAAGAGAGTGTGGATATGCTATTGTGTGTTTTGTTTACTGGGGAGTCATTTTTGCACATGTGCTGTAGCATCTTTTGTGTTTTTTTCTTTTTAAGTCACTCCACTGTGTTTTTTAGTGTTTTTATGAGTGATGGTCACTCGTTGGCCTGACAGGTGTATTGTGCACAAATTTGGTGTCAATTCATCCAGTGGTTTTTGAGTTATGTTAATCCCACAAATGAACATTACATTTTTATTTATATTGATGAGGGATAAGGAATAAGGATGTATTTTAGGGTATAAATTGAACTAGCCATGACTAGGGGCTAAAATGCCCAACAAGGTATAGCCCTGTAACATCCAAAGGATTCAAACCTTCATGTTGTTTTTCCTTGTATGGACATTTTGAACTTCTCCTGCTGTACAGGCACTTAAAAACACATTTTCCTTAATGGATTTTTAATGCAAAAACCTGCTTGCGTGCATTTATTGAAATACTTTTTTTCCCTGTGTGATTTGGAGAAAAAAGGAAGGAAGAGTTGGCTGCTCCGAGTTGCTGAGATTGTCAAATTGAAGGATCTTGGCACCTATTTGTTCGCTGTCTTGCAAAGGAAGGCTGCCAATTTCTTTCCCGTCTCTTAATTGCAAAGTTGGGGCATGTGTTTCTGTGCATCTCTGGTAGTCGGTGGTTTCTGTGGCAGTGGAGTAGTGGCCCCATTCCATCTTCTAATCTAATCTTTACAGAAGCTATGTGAGATGTGGAACCCTCCTTTCCAAAAAGGAGCAACTTGGAGAACATTAAAGTTTATTAGGAATGTTTCAGGGCTGGGAATGGTCTTCCTCTTGTGTTTGTGTTAACAGAAAGACAAAAATATATATAGGAAATATGGTCGGCAGGCAGAAAATGCGGAATCCCATGTTATCTTCTTTTGAGACAACAGATCCCATCATCCACAGAAAAAAGAGAGGTCCATATGCCACAGAGAAAGGTTCTTTCCTTCTTGGTGCTCCTAGAAGCTCAGTTGGAAGGAGTATATTGCAAAGCCAGGTGGTCAATGCCATTCTCCTTGGCATGGGACACCTTGATGAAGGAGTGGTTTTGATGGGCATCTTTCAGCTGCAACAGGTAGCGATTGGTGACCTCGGGGGGGGGGGGGGGGGGGGGGGGGGGGGGGGGGGGAGGGGCCCCCATGTGCTGGGAGAGAACTACAAAGTTGATCAAGGGCTCAGGATGGGTGCTGTCCTTGTTCAGCGCTTCTTGGAGCACCCCTTTAGCCTTTTCCCATTTACCCTGGTCCATGTAGCAGGCAGCTTGGTCATGCAACAGCAAAAGGGTGGGTGGCCACTTCTCGAACATCTTCTGGAAGATGTAGTAAGCGTCTGCAGCTTCTCCTCACTGTTGCAACTCAGGGTAGTTTTCACCTTGCTCCCAAACACCACCACACCAAAGCTGTAGATTTTGTAGTTTATTGAAGAAAAGGCAAAGTCAAAACATAGTATAAGAAAAGCAAAGTTCCAAAAAGGCTTAAATGCAAAGACACAGTTCCCAAGATCCAAAGGCAGACACATCAAGCATAATCCTTTAAGCAATGGTCAAACAATAGTCCATGAAAACAGTTGAACACAAAAATCCCAGACTCAGGAAGCCAGAAGCATGCTGCTTAAAGCCAAGGTTAATCCACAGAAGTTTGCATGGAAAGAGCCACATTGAACTGACAATGCCTGTGTGTCAGTGAGAAGACTAAATACCCTTTGTAATCATGAACGCATTGCGATGACCCTTGGCCAACTTGGCCTCTCGCTTACTAGTTAAGTGAGAACTTGTTCATCGTTGGCGGAAATGTATCCAATTGTCTGGTGATTATGTGGAAAAGTGAATAGTGGTGGTTAAAAGCACATTCTAAGGATTATTTCTGCGTTTGATTTATTAAAATATTCCCATCCAAACCCAATTAACGAAGGTGGAGGCATTACTTTTCATTCAGTCCTCGTATCTGTCTGTCTGTCTGTCTGTCTGTCTGTCTATCCATCCAAACAGCCAAGATCCTACATTACCCAACATAGTATAAAAGTCTTGCTTTGGTTGGATAATTCTGCTTTGGTTCCTTGCACTTAACTGTCCATTAAGCAGCTTATGAAGAACAGACTGCTGACATTTCCTGCCTTAAATACACCAGAACCTCAGTGGATGATATCATCAATTTGCATCTAGCTCCAGGGACATAGCCATACATTTGCACAATTACCCACATTTAGGGAGACACTGCAATCAAACATGAATGTTGGAGGGGTTTGTGAGGGGTGGAAGAGGATACAAACCTTCATGACATCAACCAGCAAGAGATACCAAGGTATGGGGTGGGTTTGTGGTCACTGTAAGGATGTGGACTACATGGTGAAAAAGTTGCGCTCCCTCAACCCATGTTTCCATTTTTCTGTCCTTGGCAGAAGAGTGATCTGGTTAAATCAATGGGATGGAAAGGCTCGGCGGTTGCTGACCAGCAGGAGAGCTGTCCAGCAGTATCAGCAGAGTTGTGTCAAAGTAAGTGCTAAGCAGCAGGGGAGCTGTCCAAGATGTATCTAGCACCAGGACCTCCTTCCCAGGGAAGTTGAAGCAATAATTTCCAGGCAGCAGGTGGAACTGTCTTTCATTCTGCAGTCCATTTCTATTGGCTTTGCTCCCTGGTAGTTACAATGCTTTGGACATTAGTTATGGTTGATAAGAGAAAAGGTGTCTGTGTGTGCTTCTTGTATTCACGGTTCCCCATCTCTCATTTTTTGCTGTGTTTTGCAATAATTACTCTAATTGCTGCTCTGATGTTCCAAGTGCTATTTCACCGAATTAATAAAAATATCCCTGTTATTAATCACCACAAATTTTTTATTTCACAAGCCCAACTTGCAAAAATGTATCAATATCAAGGCTAAAACTCTGCTAAATTTGTGAACTTCCTAATGCATATTCTCTCTGATTGGAGCTGTCAGTCTTACCTGACTGCACTGACACCTTGGATTATATGCTTTTGTTTCCATGCACTAACCAGTATGTGCTGCAGTTTCATAGATTGGAAGACATCTCCAGGGCCACTTGGTCCACCTCTGTTCTTCCAGGCAGGAAATCACAATCCAAACCCTCCTAACAGATGGTCATCCAGAGAATCATAGAATCATAGAGTTGGAAGAGACCTCATGGGCTATCCAGTCCAACCCCATTCTGCCAAGAAATAGGAAAATTGCATTCAAACCACCCCTGACAGATGGCCATCCAGCCTCTGTTTAAAACTCTCCAAAGAAGGAGCCCCCACCACACTCTAGGGCAGTGAGTTCCACTGCTGAACAGCTCTCACAGTCAGTAAGTTCTTCCAAATGTTCAGAGAAGGAGACTCTGCTGGACTCCCAGGAAGCATATTCCACCATTACACAGTTCTAACCAACTAGAGGTTCTTCTGAATGTTGACCATCAAGAGGTTCTTCTGAATGTTTGGGTACGATTTCCTTCCCTGTCATTTGAGCCCATTGCTCTGCGTCCTAGATCTGGAGCAGCAGAAAACAAAGGTTTCCCCTCCTCATTGTGACATCTGTTCAAATGTTACATGGCTTTCATGTTCATGCTCAGCCTTCTTGGCTCCAAGCTACTCCTCAGAGGGATTCATGGCTTCCAACCCTTTGAACCTTTTGGTGGCTCTTTTCTGGGCGTTCTCAGAATGGTCCATATCCTTTTTGAATACCCAGAACTAGACATTGAGTTATTATTCTGTGTGATGTGTGATCAAAGCAGAAAAAAATTGGACTATGACTTCCCTTTAACAACCGCTGGATGGCCATCTGTCGGGGATGCTTTGATTGTGCTTTTCCTGCATGCTCTAGACCAGTGATTCTGAACCTGTGGATTGTGGCCCACCAGTGGTCTACAAGAACTAATATATGGTCCGTGGCCTCACCATTACTACACCGTTGCAATGAGAGTGACTGGTCTTGCAAAACTCTCTTATAGTGCCAAAGCTTATTAAATATGGTTTTCTGTGGGTGAGGAGATGGCGACTACTGGGTGGCATATGCTCTGTATCAGAGCCTAGAGCTGCTGTGATCTGTCTAATGCAATTTTCTGAATCAGCACTCCAAATAACCAAACCAAATCTAAAGTTGACCAAAAACTGGTTTGTAACCCTTTTTGGTACTAAAGTTAGAGAGTGGTCCTTTGTCAAAATGGTCCCTGGTCAAGTGGTCCTTTGCCAAGTGGTCTCTGGTCAAAAAAAAAAAAGGTTGGGAACCACTTCTCTAGACACTATACATAATAGTGGGAAGGTGATACTTTTAGTTGTTACATGGGATGACACTAACCCAAAGTGATACCACTATTTGTAGTACTCGGCCAAAAGGGGTATAGGGTGGCAACCTGTGTTCGATGGGGTTACACTCTACCTGAAGACACAGGTCCACAGTCTGGGGGTCCTCCTGGATTCAGTGTTGACGCTTGATGCTCAGGTGCCAGCGGTGGGCGGGAGAGCCTTCGCACAGTTAAAGCTTGTGTGCCAGCTGTGGCTGTACCTCAAGAAGTCTGACTTGACCATGGTGGTCTACGACTTAGTTATCTCAAGATGGGACTACTGTAATGCACTTTATGTAGGACTGCCTTTGAAGATGGTTCAGAAACTACAGTTGGTGCAAAGGTTGACGGCCAGATTGTTAACTGGAGCAAGTTACAGGGAGCTGTCAACCCCCCTGTTTAAACAGCTTTATTGGCTGCCAATAAGTTCCTGGTCCCAATTCAAGGTGCAGGTTATTACCTATAAAACTCTAAATGGTTCAGGACCTGTCTATCCTCATGACCATATCTTCCCCTACGAGCCCACACTGTCTCTAAGATCTTCTGGGGAGGCTCTTCTCTCGCTCCCATCCCCATCTCAAGCGTGGTTGGTGGGGATGAGAGAAAGGGCAATCTCGGTGGTGGCCCCTCTTCTCTGGAATTTCCTCCCTAGGGAGGTCAGGTTAGCATCCTCCCTATTTACATATCATAAAGATCTAAAGATGTGGATGTTCCGTTGTGCATTTGATTGACGATCCCTTTGACAGATGGTCCTTAACCATGGCCTAAAATCAAGTTCCTGTATTTGATTACTGTATTCTTAAGTTAAAATGATCCTATTACAACTGCTCTATTCCTATGCTGCAATATGTCCCATCCATCTTTTGACCAGCCTACTCTCCAGTTTGTTTGTACACCTTCTCCTCCTTCTCTTCCTTTTCCTCCTTCTCTTCCTTCTCCTCCTCCTCCTCCTCCTCCTCCTTGTTCTCCTCCTTCTCCTCCTCCTTCTCCTCCTCCTCCTCCTTCTCCTCCTTCTTCTCCTTCTCTTCCATGTTTAGCCTGAAGAAGAGAAGGCTGAGAGGAGATATGATAGCCATTTATAAATATGTGAGGAAGTCACAGGGAGGAGGGAGAAGCTTGTTTTCTGCTGCTCCTGGAGACTAGGACGCGGAACAATGGCTTCAAACTACAAGAGAGGAGATTCCATCTGAATAGGAAGAACTTCCTGACTGTGATAGCTGTTCAGCAGTGGAACTCTCTGCCCCGGAGTGTGGTGGAGGCTCCTTCTTTGGAAGCTTTTAAACAGAGGCTGGATGGCCATCTGTCAGGGGTGCTTTGAATACAATATTCCTGCTTCTTGGCAGGGGGTTGGACTGGATGGCCCATAAGGTGTCTTCCAACTCTATATTATGATTCTCCTCCTTCTTCTCCTTCTCATTCTTCTCCTTCTTTTTCTTCTTCTGACTTCAACACCTTGCAAGAGAAAATTGCCATCAAGATGGGATGCATTATATCCTAAAGATATGGGAGGAAATGCCCTCAGGAGCAATTAAGAGCTGAGTTTGATTCCTACCTCTGTTATCCTTTCCTGTTTCTGCTCCAGGTAGTTTTCAAAGCAAGATGGGGAAAATATACAATTATGATTCAAAATCATAGGGCGAAGAGACAGGAAAGTAGATAGGAAGAAGTTTGGGCTTTTTAGACTTCTGCTGCCTCCGACTATTTCTGTTCTGCTCCAGTTTCTTTTTCTTATTCTCTTTTTCTATTACCACTCTAATCTGGAAACCAGCTTGCCGGCGATCTATTTCTCTCCTCCGCGGTACCTGCGCATTGGGAAAAACGCATGAGGAATGATCAAGGAACAACCTCTTGCCATTGTTGAAGGGTTTTAAATGCACTTCTGAGAAGGGGAGGGGGGGGGAGGAGAGGAAAGTTTTCCTTTCTCAAACGAAGAAGACGAAGAAAGAAAGAACCTGGAAGAGAAGGTAGTGGAAAAAGCAATTTTCTTTTTTAAACTGCTGGCTGATTCGAAACAGATACATCAGGCAGAGAAGGAAAAATAGAAGGAAACTCTGCAAAACCTTCGGTATATATATATATATATTACAAAAAATATAAAAGCACAGTGAGATGCAATAAAATGGAATCTATTGTGGCTCTATCTGCTTTCATCTCTTGTAAAACAATATTCATCCTATCTTCGGAATGGAGATCTGTAATTTATTGGTGCAGCTGCACCGAGAATTAGAAAAACAGAGGGAAGGAACTCAAAGCAGCTGGTTTAGAGATTGCAAAAGGACTGGGAAAATAGGGTCTGCCTTCTGGCTTTGTCTAAAGCAGTGGTTTCCCAACCTTCCTAATGCCGTGACCTCTTAATACAGTTCCTCATGTTGTGGTGACCCCCAACCAGAACATTATTTTCATTGGGACAGAGGTTTAAACCACTGAGTTGCTGAACTTGCTGACCAAAAGGTCGCCGGTTCAAATCTGGGGAGTGGAGTGAGCTCCCGCTGTTAGCCCCAGCTTCTGCCAACCTAGCAGTTCAAAAACATTCAAATGTGAGTAAATCAATAGGTATCATTCCTATGGAAAGATAACAGTGCTCCATGTAGTCATGCCAGCCACATGACCTTAGAGGTGTCTACGGACAACGCCGGCTCTTTGGCATAGAAATGGAGATGAGCACCAACCCCCAGAATTGGACATGGCTGGACTTAATGTCAGGGGAAAACCTCTACCTACCTATTTCCTAACTCTAATTTTGTTGCTGTTATGAATCATAATGTAAATATCTGATATGCACAATGGATCAAATTTGGCACAGATACCTGATATGCCCAAATTTGAATAGTGGTGGGGCTGGGGGGGGGGGGGAATGGGTTTGTCATTTGGGAGTTGTAGTTGCTAGGATTTATAGTTCACGTACAATCAAAGAGCATTCTGAACTCCACCAACGATGGAATTGAACCAAACTTGGCACACCAAGTCCCATGACCAACAGAAAATACTGGAAGGGTTTGGTGGGCATTGGCCTTGAGTTTTGGAGCACTGTGGACTCTAGCAATGATGGATCTGGCCCAAACTTGTAACGAATACTTAATATGCTCAAATGTGGAAACTGGTGGAGTTTGGCGAAAATAGACCTTGACATTTGGGAGTTGTAGTTGCAGGGATGTATAGTTTGCCTACAATCAGAGCATTTTGAACAGGTGGAGAGATCTTCGGTGTTCTCAACCAAAGGGGTTCCTAAGACCACCAGAAATATATGTTTTCTGATGGTCTTTGGTGACCCCTCTGAAACCCCCCTCGCAACTCCCCCCCCCAGGGGTCCCAACCCCCAGGTTGAGAAATGCTGGTCTAAAGACCATATTTCTCCACTACTTTCAGGTCACATATCAGAAATGCCCAATGAAGCCCACTTTGCACCATTGTTTTATAGGGTAGCTCCTGGGCTGCAAGAATCAGGCCTTCTGTCTCCTTCTTCAGTGTTCCATTCGTGAGCCATAACCAGGTCTTCTCCTTGCCAACTTTTCCTTCAATCTTCTCAAGGAACTGCCCATTTAAGGCTTTGTTGTGCCAGCTGTCAGCTCTGGTTTGGAGTGTGGTTTTCTTGTACTGATTCTTTGTTTGCTATGCTTTGAGAAGTTTCTGATTATTGACTTCAATTAAAGCAGGTTCTTGGCTTTCCTTGACATATTCTGCCAGGCTGTGTTTTTCTTCTTCAACTGCTTGTTTGACTTGTCAAAGTCCTCTGCCCCCAGACTTTCTAGGCAGATAGAGCCAGTCAATATCCCTGCGAGGCTGTAATGAATTATGAATGGTCATGAGTTTTCTTGTTTTCTGTCCAAATTGTCCAGTTCTACCTGTGTCCAGTTCATGATGCCAGCAGTATATCTTATGACAGGTATGGCCCAGGTGTTTATGGCCTTGATGGTATTGCCTCCATTGAGCTTGCTTTTGAGAATATTTCTGATCCTATGAATGTATTCTTTGTTGACTACAGTATTATAGAATCATAGAGAATCATAGAATCAAAGAGTTGGAAGAGACCTCATGGGCCATCCAGTCCAACCCCATTCTGCCAAGAAGCAGGAACACTGCATTCAAATCACCCCTGACAGTTGGCCATCCAGCCTCTGTTTAAAAGCTTCCAAAGAAGGAGCTTCCACCACACTGCGGGGCAGAGAGTTCCACTTCTGAATGGCTCTCACAGTCAGGAAGTTCTCCCTCATGTTCAGATGGACTATCCTTTCTTGTAGTTTGAAGCCATTGTTTCACATCCTAATCTCCATGGAAGCAGTAAACAAGCTTGCTCCCTCCTCCCTGTGGCTTCCTCTCACATATTTATACATGGCTATCACATCTCCTCATGCCCAGTTCCTTAAGCCACTCCTCATAGGGCTTGTTCTCCAGACCCTTGATCATTTTAGTTGGTGCCCAGAATTGGACACAATATTCCAGGTGTGGTCTAACCAAGGTGGAACAGAGCATGGGGAGCATTACTTCCCTAGATCTAGACACTATGCTCCTATTGATGCAGGCCAAAATCCCATTGGCCTTTTTTGCCGCTGCATCACATTGTTGGCTCATGTTTAACTTGTTGTCCATCAGGACTCCAAGCCAGGCATTGTCCCCCATTCTGTATCTTTGCATTTCGTTTTTTCTGCCTAAGTGGAGTATCTTGCATTTGTCCCTGTTGAAGTTCATTTTGTTAGTGTTGGTTCATCTCTCTAATCTGTCAAGATCATTTTGAATTCTGCTCCTGTCCTCTGGAGTATTGGCTATCCCTCCCAATTTGCTGTCATCTGCATTATTATTATTATTATTATTATTATTATTATTATTATTATTATTATTAGGGGCTCACCATAAGGCTGATGTGGCTCTTGATGACAATGAGTTTGACACTCCTCTTCCAAACCACATGTTGGAAATAACCTGAAAGGACAACAACATATGACTGCGGGAGACAACTTTGAAAAGGTCAGTGGGTTCCCCTAACGCGGCTGCATTCCTATGATAAATGCACTAAATTTACCCCAAGGCACTCAGTTTGTAAAGTTCTTGGGGATATTTTCCTGGCTTGAAATGCAACAAGTCAACCTTCCTTGCCAACCATTTAGAATGTGTCAACTTCCAGTTCTGCACGCCAACTTGTACTCACTTTGCTTGGCCTTAGAAGGCATTAGAACTAATGACTCTGACTCCCCGGCTTCCCGCCTCCTCCTGCCTTGTCTGCCTCCAGGGTTTGCAAGGCAGGCATTGCTTCAGCGTGGAAGCAATTAGAAGAGGGATTCCTCCACAGAGAAAGGAGTTGTTTGCCATTAGGCTCAAAGGAGCGAGATCCTCCACCAGCTGTTAGGGAAGGAGCAGCTGGCAGTTGGGGAAGGCGCACAGTCAATGCCTTCTCTTGATTCGCCTCAAGTCTTTCTGATCAGAGCGACTGGGCACCAGCACCTGGGGAAGGTGGGCTTTCCAATTTCCTGCCTAAATTGCTAAGTGAATGCTTGGGGCAATGACACTGCACAGGTATATCTGATCACCTGTATGTGTTGATTGGAAAAAGTTTAACCGCATCTCAAAATGGCAATTTCCTTTGCAGGACTGGGGCAACGTTGCTATTTGGACAGCTTCCGGTAGCCCATCTCAGCACACTTTGGGGGAAAACCTGGAATCTTCTACATTTTTAAATGTTTATTAAATGTGGGTGAGAGAAGGCAAATAAATGGTTGGGAGAACAAGAGAGCAGAGAAAAGGGCCTTGTTTGGATACGTATAAAATTGCAGCCAGGATCCTGTTGGTTAGTCCCAGATGCACTGAAACAAGCCCTATGAGGAGCGGCTTAAGGAGCTGGGCATGTTTAGCCTGAAAAAGAGAAGGATGAGAGGAGATATGATAGCCATGTATAAATATGTGAGAGAAAGCCACAGGGAGGAGGGAGCAAGCTTGTTTACTGCTTCCCTGGAGATTAGGACGCAGAACAATGGCTTCAAACTACAAGAAAGGAGATTCCATCTGAACATGAGGAAGAACTTCCTGACTGTGAGAGCCGTTCAGCAGTGGAACTCTCTGCCCTGGAGTGTGGTGGAGGCTCCTTCTTTGGAAGCTTTTAAACAGAGGCTGGATGGCCATCTGTCAGGGGTGATTTGAATGCAATATTCCTGCTTCTTGGCAGAATGGGGTTGGATGGCCCATGAGGTCTCTTCCAACTCTTTGATTCTATGATTCTATGAAATCCAGTTGATTTAATGCTTCTAAACTCATTGGGACTTAAAAGAAATTTCAATAAAATATTAGCAACTAGTTAGTTAGTTAATGAACTTGCACTTCATGTTCTAGAACAGTGGTTCTCAACCTGGGGTCCCCAGATGTTTTTGGCCTTCAACCCCCAGAAATCCTAACAGTTGGTAAACTGGCTGGGATTTCTGGGAGCTGTAGGCCAAAAACATCTGGGGACCCCTGGTTGAGAACTACTGTTCTAGAATGAAAATATGGCCCGTTTTGGATAGGTTAAGGCAGTGTGTTCTCAACATTCCTAATGCTGTGACTCCTTATTACAGTTCCTCATGTTGTGGTGACCCCCAGCCATAAAATTACTTTTGTTGCTACTTCATCACTTCATCATATTTTTGATATTTTTATGAATTGTCATGTACATATCTGATATGCAGGATGTATTTTTATTCACTGGACCAAATATGGCACAAATACCCAATATGCCCAAATTTGAATACTAGTGGGGTTGGGGTAGGATTGATTTTGTCATTTGGGAGTTGTAGTTGCTGTAATATTCTTCGTGTCACAAACTCACCAGCCAGCAGAGTTCCTGAGGTAACAATGTTTATTCGAGCACGAGTCGGGGTAACAACAACCTTTACTACAGAGAGAGAGAGCTTTTATCACACATCCATTAGTAAAATACATTGCAGGTGTGGCCACCAAAGGCTGTGTCTTAAAGGCACACTATACTATAGTTGCTGGGATTTATAGTTCATCTACAATCAAAGAGCATTCTGAACTCCACCAACAATGGAATTGAACCAAACTTGACACACAGAACTCCCATGACCAACAGAAAGTACTGCAAGGGTTTGGTGAGCATTGACCATGGTTCTGGGATCAGGCCTTCGGACAGTAGATGCATGTAGCATTTTAGAGGGATATTGACTGGAACGGCGATTAAACTGACGAGACTGTTTTATTGTTTTAATGCTTGTTGATGTATTGTTTTAATTATGATTTATGTTTAATTGTAATTTTACTATTGTAATTGTTTGTATTGGCATCGTATCGGTGCCCAAAGTAAGGCATTGAATTTTGCCATTATTTATGTGTAAAATGCTTTGAGTCTCCGCAGGGGTGAGAAAGGCGGTATAAAAAAACTGTAAATAAATAATAAATAAATACATTTTGGAGTTGTAGTTCATCTATATCCAGAAATCACTGTGGACTCAAACGATGATAGATCTGGAGCAAACTTGGCATGAACCCTCAATATGCCCAGATGTGAACACTGGAGGAATTTGGAGAAAATAGACCTTGACATTTGGGAGTTGTAACTGCTGGGATTTAAAGTTCACCTACAATCAATGAGCATTCTAAACTTCTAAATAAATAAACAATTCTGAATCCCAGCAACGATTGAATTGGGCCAAATTTCCCACACAGAACCTCCATGCCTTGAAGGGACTTGCTGGCTTGAGCCTCCCTCCAGCCCTGCACTCTCTCCCTCACCTGCACATGCGCACCATGCTGTCATGCCCTGAGCACTCCTGCTCTCCTCTCCCTGTTTGGAGTCTCAGAAACAGCCCACCCCTTGGCTGGGGGGCTGGCGAATCACAGTGGAGGAGGGCTTTTGGTGGCAGATTCACCATCTATTTCCAAAAAAGGAAGAGAAGGACAGGTGGAGAGATCTTCAGCCTTCTTTGCCAAAGGGGTATGTTTTCTGATGGCCTTTGGTGACCCCTATGAAACGCCCTTGTTAACCCCCAGGCGTTGCGACCCCCCAGGTTGAGAAACACTGGGTTAAGGCCTAGCTATATTAACCCTGCATGGCTGGGGTTTTATACTGAAGGACAGGTTAGGAGTAATGGAACTAAACTGGGAGAACCTCCTGACATTGGTTGACTACAGTGCTCATGATCCACTATCACTGGCCTGATGGGAATCCAAGCACATCTGGAGGATTCCCGGACTCAATTCATCCCCTGAAATAACTTACATGGATAGAGGCCATTTCTGTTTAGTGGAACCGGTTGTCTCAGAGGAGCTTTCAGCAAAAAATACTCTCTAGCAGGAGGTCTTCCTCTACGCTTCAGAATAAAATGAAATTGGTGAACACCAACGTATCTGTTCAGCCACCTCTTTGGAGCTGGAGGGTGAATTGCTAATGCCGTCATTAGTCAAATGCTCCTCTCCTCCTCCTAAGCCTTTGTGTAGGAAAATTAATTATCCTCCAGGAACTTCGGTCTAGCATTGCAGCCTTGAGTGATGGTTAGACTTAATCCCCATCTCCCCCCCAACAGAGTATTTGTTCAGATTCAGGCCTCCAGAGAGGGAAATATTATATTTAAGCCTAGTGTAGAAAGAGCATCCTAGGAATGGAAGGATAGCAAACTAAATGCTTCTAGTTTAGGGCTAGGTATAGAATGATCGCAGTTACTTCGGGTCCTGGATTTTGCCACCAGCCTCCAATGCTTCAATTTTTGAAATATGTCAACACTGGTTTTGGGCAGAACCATAAAGAAAGCTCCCTAAATGCATGAAAAATACTGCTCTTACTCCCCAAATGCATCCTATCAGCCAATACTATCTTCAAAGACCTGCTTCTTCTTTGGAGATTCATCTTGGAGTCCTTGTGGACAACAAGTTAAACATGAGCCAACAGTGTGATGCTGCAGCTAAAAAAGCCAACGGGATTTTGGTCTGCATAAATAGGAATATAAAATCTAGATCCAGGGAAGTCATGCTACCCCTCTCTTCAGCCTTGGTTAGACCACACCTGGAATACTGTGTCCAGTTCTGGGCACCACAATTGAAGAGAGATTTTGACAAGCTGGAATGTGTCCAGAGGAGGGCAACTAAAACAATCAAGGGTCTGGAGAACAAGCCCTATGAGGAGTGGCTTAAAGAGCTGGGCATGTTTAGCCTGCAGAAGAGAAGACTGAGAGGAGACATGGTAGCCATGTGAGGGGAAGTCACAGGGAGGAGGGAGCAAGCTTGTTTTCCACTACCCTGGAGACTAGGACACAATGGGACAATGGCTTCCAACTACAGGAAAGGAGATTCCACCTGAACATGAGGAAGAACTTTCTGACTGTGAGAGCTGTTCAGCAGTGGAACTATCTACCCTGTAGTGTGGTGGAGGCTCCTTCCATGGAGGCTTTTAAACAGAGGCTGGATGGCCATCTGTTGGGGATGCTTTGCGATTTTCCTGCTTCTTGGCAGAATGGGGTTGGACTGGATGGCCCACCAGGTCTCTTCCAACTCTATGATTCTATCTCAAAATGCTGACAGGAACCACTCTGAGAGGCACTGGGTGGGAAATAAGGTCCCATTATCCATAACTGAAGAACACGCAGTAGATGACATCTTATCCTTTGCCCCAGTAAACAAAACTTGACTTGGCCCATGGTATGATGACCAAGAAGGTCCACCTTGTCAAACAGGCACATTAGATTGCCATACTGACTGTTGGGGTCTTGCAATGTTTACATATATAGCTTCATATGAATTAATAAACTTGCCTTATGTATGGTTGGAGTGCAACTCCATCTAGATTGGACAGATATCCTTTGGTATACTTCAGGTCTTCAAGGGCTCCAGTGAAGGGCTTTATTCTTCTTGAAACCCAAGGGCTGCTGAGGAGCCTTGTAGGCACCATGAGGCAAATACTAGTATGGATAAGAACCCCACCTTCTGTTATCTTTGCCTTGCTGGAAAGTAGGATAGAACTCACCCCATAAAGTCAAAATAGGAATAGAGAACTACAAATGATCCAGCATGAACCTTTGCTGTCTTTTCTTCCAAGTGCCACCAGTGAAGATGGCAGAAGGTTGGGGATGAGAAAGAACAGCACCAAGCTCTGAGAGTACCAGGGAAATTAAGAGAAGATAACGGATATCTTTATTAAGGTCTCTTTTCTAGACACCGTCTGCCACACAAGAGCCTGCCAGATACCCATTAAGCTTCATACTATATCCTTAGTTAGAAAGGATGTGTGCCATTCAGATGTTTGGAATGACATAGTGTCACCATTGAGACCAGGTGATCAAACATTGGGTCTCAAGCCACACATCAGAGGATCTGGGAAGGAACTCCTGAGATAAATGTACCAGGATTCTAGATAAAGAACATGATGGAGTCAGGTCAGCATTAACTTGTTGGTTGGAATCCTTATGGTGACATATATATCCAGGATATCAAACAATGGCTGTTTATGTCCTTTTAGGGCTATTACAGATGTAAGTATCCAGATGGCAATATCTCCATCTACAAGAGAAATTGATTTCAGGTGTCACTTGCACCTCAGTCTAATGGTGGGTCACATCAGATAATCAGGGAAGGACCTCTTGAGATAGATATATCAGGCTCTTGGATCAAGGAGGTCATATTTAACTTGTTATGGCTGGAATCCTTACGGTGACATACATATCCAGGATGTCAAACAATGGCTGTTTATGTCCTCTTAGGGCTGTTGCAGATAGAAATATCCAGATGGAGGTATCTCCATCTACAAGAGAAATGGATTTCTGGTGTCACTTGCACCTTGGCCTAATGTTGGGTCACATCAGGGAATCAGGGAAGGACCTCTTGAGACAGATATAGCAGGATCTTGACTGAAGGAGGGCAGATTTAACTTGTTGGCTGGAATCCTTACGATGACATACATATCTAGGATGTCAAACAATGTCCTTTTAGGGCTGTTGCAGATAGAAATATCCAGATGGAGGTATCTCCATCCAGATGGAAGTATCTCTATCTAGATGGAAGTATCTCCATCTACAAGAGAAATTGATTTCAGGGGTCACTTGCAATTTGGCCTAATGTTGAATAACATCAGAGGATCAGGGAAGGACGTCCTGAGATGTATCAGGATCTTGGATCAAGGAGGTCAGATTTAACTTGTTGGCTGGAATCCTTACAGTGATATATGCAGCCAGGATGTATCTCCATTTAAGATTTTTGCAGATGATGGTATCCAGGTGGAGGTATCTCCCTCTACAAGAGAGATGGACATATAGTGTCACTTCCATCTCACCCTAATTTTGGTTGGTCCATATGTCCAGTAATGTGGCAGAAAACTGGCCTTTGGATCCTTCCCCCATTCACCACTAAGGGACTGACTAAAAAAGATGTTGAGGAGCTAGAAGCAGGTCTTTGAGCAGCGGGGGGCAGATCTTTCAACGCCTTGCAGAGCTGTTCCTGGGGATGAGCAGAGTCAGAATAAATTATGCAAAAAAGACCAAACAAGGCCCCGCTGTTTGTATTCTCGTGATGTCAAAGCCTAAGTTTTTCTTCCAGAACTGCCCAGGAACGAGGTGTGTTCCTGAGGCACTGGGGTGGAATAACAAATCTTGTCTCACCAGGGAGAGGAAAAAATGAGAGCATCGACCGACGATCCTGCCTTCGTTAATTAACAAAGGGAATGTGAGGAAGAAAGGTGAGGAGACACGGGTAATTTTATGCACTGCCAGTCAGCCCCATCTATCCATCCAAAGGATGCTCCAATTTCTTTTTGTGCTGTTTTCTTTGTTTTTCCAAGATAGAGTGCCGAAAGTAAGGGAGGGGGGAGAAAAGGGAATCTGATAAAAGATTAGCAACCAAACTGATTGAGAAAAAAGGGGAACAGGGCTGTGTATGCAAGGATCAGCCATTTTTAATATCTCGAGGACACATTTTCTCTTTCTTAATAATTGAAATGCAAAGGTGCCTCTGAATTATTAGATTCTTCTTTGGGAAGCATTTTTGGAGATGACCAGCTGAGTCAAACATGGATGTCAGTGCCTCAGTTTCCCTTTTCATTGCCTTATTTGAGAACTCACAAGTCAATTTTGGAGGAAAAGGAGGAAACCATGAAAATGAACAAAATCTGGCTACCAGTATTAAAAAAACCTCTAAAATTACAGCAGCACAACAACAGAGAGGAAACAAACAAGGACATCTAATCACCTCTCAACAAAAGATTGCTCCAGGCACTGCCAGGCAATCAAATGCTAATCAAGGTGGTCAGTTGAAACATTCACACCTAGCTCCAGCAGACAAGAGTCCTTTGTCCCAGCCTGATCATTCCACAGATATATAAACCCTTTTTCCTGGTTCCAACAGACCTCACTACCTTTGAGGATGCTTGCCATAGATGCAGGTGAAATGTCAGGAGAGAATGCCTCTAGACCATGGCCATTTAGACTGAAAAAACCTACAACAACCCAATTATCAAAAGACCAGAGAAGGAAAGGGGATTCACATCAAGAAACCAGGGCAGCATGCACACTACTCAATAGCAGTATAATTCTATTTTGATTGCCTATGAGTTCCTGGGATTTGCAGTTTGGTGTGGTACTTAGTAACCAGAGCTCTCTGGCTGAGAATTCTCAGTGCCCTTCCCTAAAACACAATCTCCAGGCTTCCGTTGGATGCTTCCAAAGCAGTTAAAGTGGGAATCAGGGAGACCCAGGTCGGAATGAATTCAAGGCAGCAAGGCTAATAAAGCAGAAGAGCTTTCAGATAGAAGCTGAATGCAGAATAGTAGATAAATAGAACATCTGCTTTCATGGCAAAGCTCCTGAGCAGTATTGTGTAATCACCTCGAAAAATACAAGGTTGAGTTGGGGGAGGAAGAAAGATGGATAACATGAGTGGGTGACAGACAGAGCGGAGCATTGTTCTAAATAACAGGAGAGTTTGAAACCGGTGACAGGCAGATGAGCTGACGTTTTACATAGGGATAGAGAGACCGGGTTAAAGACAGGGCAAAGGGCCAGGATACTTTTCCTTTCTTTGCAAAGCCAATTAAAATGCTGGAGGGGAGTGCTTTGATCTCCATATCCCTCACCAAGCTTGACAAGCTCAGCACACAAATCATGTTTAACAATCCCCGCCGCCCGGCCAAAATGATGTTGTACAGTCTTTAACCTGGTTGGATGGGAAGCGTTTTAGCAACAGGGAGGTTTAAGCAAAAGTGTCCAAGTCTGGAGAAGGCTTTGGCTTTCAGAGAGATCGGACTACGACTCCCATAAAGCTGCAGCCAACATGGAGAGTGGAAAGGAGAAGTGGGGATTCTAGTCCAAACCATCAGAGGGTCCAAAAGTTGTCTACCCATTCAACAGTTGGAATATATATTTATCTTAACTTTGCATGAAGTAGGAATCAGAATACTATAGTGCAGTGTTTCTCAGCCTTCCTAATGCTGCAATCCCTTAATATACTTTCTCATGTATTGGTGACCCCCAACCATAACATTATTTTTATTGCTACTTCATAACTGTAATTTTACTACTGTTGTGAATCGTAATATAAATATCTGATATTCAGAATGTGTTTTCATTCACTGGACCAAATGTGTAACAAATGCCCGATACGTCCAAATATGAAAACTGGTGAGGTTGGGGGTTGATTTTGTCATTTGGGAGTTGTAGTTGCTGGGATTTATAGTTCACCTACAATCAAAGAGCATTCTGAACTCCACCAATGATGGAATTGAACCAAACTTGGCACACAGAACTCCCATGACCAACAGAAAATACTGGAAGGGTTTGGTGGGCATTGACCTTGAGTTTTGGAGTTGTAGTTCACCTACATCCAGAAATTACCGTGGACTCAAACAATGATGGATCTGGGCCAAACTTGGCACAAATAATCAATATGCCCAAATGTGAACACTGGTGGAGTTTGGGGAAAATAGATCTTGACATTTGCAAGGGAGTGTCAGAGGGGTCATCACAGACCATCAGAAAACACAGTACTTTCTGTTGGTCGTGGGACTTCTGTGTTCAATTCCATCATTTGTGGAGTTCAGAATGCTCTTTGATATAGGTGAACTATAAATCCCAGCAACTACAACTCCCAAATGACAAAATCAACTCCCCCCAACCCCACCATTTTTCATATTTGAACATATCGGGCATTGGTGGTCTCCCATCCAAGTCCTAACCAGGGTTGACCCTACTTTGCTTCTACTATCAGATGGAATCTGATGCCTTTAGGGCAGTGTTTCTCAGCCTGGGGGTCAGGACCCCTGGGGGGGGGGCTGCAAGGGAGTGTCAGAGGGGTCACCACAGACCATCAGAAAACACAGTACTTTCTGTTGGTCGTGGGACAAGTCCCAAATGACAAAATCAACATTCCCCACCCCAACCCCACCAGTTTTCATATCCATCATTGTTTGTCCACCGTGTTCTCTGGATGGAGGTGAACTACAACTTCAAAACTCAAGAGCAATGCCCTCCAAAACCTTTCCAGTATTTTCTGTTGGTCATTAGATTTGTCTGTGCCAAGTTTGGTTTAGTTCCATCACTGATAGAGTTCAGAATGCCCTTTGATTATAAGTGAACCATAAATCCCAGCAACAACATCTCCCAAATGTCAAGATCTATTTTCCCCAAACTCCACCAGTGTTCACATTTGGGCATATTGATTATTTGTGCCAAGTTTGGCCCAGATCCATCATTGTTTGAGTCCACGGTGATTTCTGGATGTAGGTGAACTACAACTCCAAAACTCAAGGTCAATGCCCACCAAACCTGTATTTTCTGTTGGTCATGGGAGTTTTGTGTGGAAAGTTTGGCTCAATTCCCTCATTGGTGGAGTTCAGAATTCTCTTTGATTGTAGGTGAACTATAAATCCAAGCAACTACAACTCCCAAATTACAAAATCAATCCCACCCCAACCCCAGAAATATTCAAAGTTTGGGCGTATCCAGTATCTGTGCCAGATTTGGTCCAGTGAATGAAAATACATCCTGCATATCAGATATTTACATTATGATACATAACAGGAGCAAAATGACAGTTATGAAGTAGCAATGAAAATAATTGTATGGTTGTGGGTCACCACAACATAAGGAACTGTACTTTATTTACTTACTTACTAAGGTGATCTCTTGTTGTCTGAGTAAGATTGTCCTCCAAGTTCGGTGTCCTGGCGGTGGGTACATAGGTGACTAGGGATCCTGATTCTTGACTTGCATGTTCCCCTGCAGTGAGGGCATCGGTTTCCAGGTGGAAGGCGGTCCCGGTCGGGGTTGGCTTGATGCACCTTCCTCTTGGCATGTTTCTCTCTTTTTCCATCCATTCGTGCCTCTTCAAATTCTACAGCACTGCTGGTCACAGCTGACCTCTAGTTAGAGTGCTGAAGGGCTAGGGCTTCTCAGTTCTTGGTGTCTATACCACAGTTTTTAAGATTGGCTTTGAGCCCATCTTTAAATCTCTTTTCCTGTCCACCAACATTCTTTTTCCATTCTTGATTTTGGAGTAGAGCAACTGCTTTGGGAGATGGTGATGAACACTTTGAAGAACAAGCCCTGGAAACAGCAACCAAAAAGCCCACGATATTGTTCAGATATGTGGATGACACCTTCACCATTTGGAGCCATGGAGAAGAAGAACTCAACAGGTTCCTGGACCATCTTAACAGCATCCACCCAAACATCCAATTCACAATGGAAAAAGAAAATGAAGGAAGACTGCCTTTTCTAGATGTCCTAGTCATCCGCATCCCAGATCAACAATTGGGTCACACCGTCTACAGAAAACCCACACACACAGATAGATATCTACATAAAAACTCCAACCATCACCCAAGTCAAAAAAGAAGCACCATTAAAGCCTTGGCAGACCGTGCAAAAAGAATCTGCGAACCACCTCCTCCAAGATGAACTGAACCACCTCAACTGGGCTCTACAGGCCAATGGATACTCCACATCAGACATCAGAAGAGCTGCAAGACCAAGAACAAGCCACGAGAATAAAGACAAAGATCACCCAGAGGAAAAGTGTTCTTGCCATACATCAAGGGAACCACTGACCGCATAGGGAAGCTGATGAGGAAACACAACATACAAACTATCTACAGACCCACCAAGAAAATCCAACAAATGCTACGTTCAGCAAAGACAAGAGGGATCCTCTCACTTCTGCAGGAGTCTACCATATTCCATGCAGCTGTGGACAAGTCTACATAGGGATCACCAAACACAGCATCATTGCCCGAACACGAATCAAGGAACATGAAAGGCACTGAAGACTGACTCAGCCAGAGAAATCAGCCATAGCAGATAACCTGATGAACCAACCCGGACACAGCATTTTATTTAAGAACACAGAAATGCTGGACCACTCTCACAACCATGTCAGACTACACAGAGAAGCCATTGAAATCCACAAGCATGTGGACAATTTCAACAGAAAGGAAGAAACCATGAAAATGAACAAAATCTGGCTACCAGTATTAAAAACTCTAAAATTACAACAGCAAAACAGCAGAGAGGAAACAATCAAGGACATCTAATCACCTCTCAACAAAAGTTTGCTCCAGGCACAGTCAGGCCACTATATGCTAATCAAGGTGGTCAGTTGAAACATTCACACCTAGCTCCAGCAGACAAGAGTCCTTTGTCCCACCCTGGTCATTCCACAGATATATAAACCCTTTTTCCCTAGTTCCAACAGACCTCACTACCTCTGAGCATGCTTGCCATAGATGCAGGCGAAATGTCAGGAGAAAATGCCTCTAGACCATGGCCATATAGCCCGAAAAAACCTACAACAACCCAACTGCTTTAGAGATCTCATTCAATGATTCTGGGATTGTGGGGACCCTAATGCTGGATCTTAGCTCACAATTTCAAAGCTTGGCTCTTGGGACAGCTTGGGACTCAGCTTCCCAACTGTGCTGGAGTTATTGAAACCGGCCGAGCCGATAATGAGATTTTGGGTTGAGCCAGCTCTTTCGCATGGGAAACCTTTGACCCCGGCTGCATCCTCACTCTGCAGATGGAAAAGGCAAGCAATCAGCCACGGGGCCTGCGCCTGGCTTCATCCGGGGGACAACTTTTCCCCATTGCCACATGCCGCTTCCTCCCTTCTCCTCCCCAAACAGTGAGATTCAATTACATATAATTATTGAACTGTTGCATTCGGCTTCAGGCGGGCTCCCAGAGAGCAGGAGAGTGCAAAAGAGGGAGGCAAAACGCTGGTGGTTTATGAAATTAAAAAGCTAAAAAAAGAAGAAGAAAAGAAATAAAAAAGGGGGGGGGGGAAGAGAAGGGAAAAGGTCCCAACTTCACAAGCCATGGAGGGGGAGACCAAACTCAGCAACATTTTATCGGTGGCTTTGCTGGGGGAGATTTGGACTTGAAAGCATGGCAGCCCACCAATCGCTATCTCAGTTTTGCACCTTTGCGGCTGTTTCCACCCGTGAGGTTTTTTCCCCCCTCGCTTTCCAGTCCCTTTGGTGATATTTTTGAACGGCGAGCGATTTCTGCCTGCGGAGATCTTAAGCAGCGTTTTAGCAGAGTGCACAGAAAGAGGGGTTATGCAGTGCCTCTCCTCTTAGAAGCTGTTTGCAGGGAAAAAACAGAGGAGTGGCTGGTCTTGGCTGGAAGTTGATTTGGGGGCAAATACACAGAATGTGGCTTTTCACCCAATTTGGGATTGTTAAAATTCACAAGTCCTTAAGGATTAGGATTTTGGGTGGGAGAAGCAAAGCAGAGGTCAGAGTAGTACAGACAAAGACCACAATTGCAATTGGTATTTGAATGGCCATCACTCCCTATATCAGTGGTTCTCAACCTTCCTAGTGCCGCGACCACTTAATACACTTCCTCATGTTGTGGTGACCCCCAACCATAACATTATAGTGGGCTGTTGTAGGTTTTTTCAGGCTATATGGCCACGTTCTAGAGGCATGCTCTCCTGACGTTTCATATGCATCTATGGCAAGCATCCTGAGAGGGAGTGAGATCTGTTGGAACTAGGAAAATGTGTTTATATATCTGTGAAAAGACCAGGGTGGGACAAAGAACTCTTGTCTGCTGGAGCTAGGTGTAAATGTTTCAACTGACCACCTTGATTAGCATTTGATAGCCTGGAAGTGCCTGGAGCAATCTTTTGTTGAGAGGTGATTAGATGCGCCTGATTGTTTTCCCTCTGCTGTTTTGCTGTTTTAATTTTAGAATTTTTAAATACTGGTAGCCAGATTTTGTTCATTTTCATGGTTTCCTCCTTTCTGTTGAAATTGTCCACATGCTTGTGGATTTCAATGGCTTCTCTGTGTAATCTGACATGGTGGTTGTGAGTGTGGTCCAGCATTTCTGTGTTCTCAAATAATCTGCTGCATCCAGGTTGGTTCATCAGGTGCTCTGCATTATATTCATTGCTACTTCATAACTGTAATTTTGCTACTGTTATGAATCGTAATGTAAATATCTGATATGCAGAATGTGTCTTCACACAAGTGTCCGACACGGCCAAATTTGAATACTGGTGGGATTGGGAGAGTTGATTTTGTCATTTGGGAGTTGTAGTTACTGGGATTTATAGTTCACCTACAGTCAAAGAGCATTCTGATCTCCACCAATGATGGAATTGAACCAAACCTGCCACACAGAACTGCCATGACCAACAGAAAATACTGGAAAGCTTTGGTGGGCATTGATCTTGGGTTTTGGAGTTGTAGTTCACGTACATCCAGAGAGCACTGTGGACTCAAACAATGATGGATCTGGACCAAACTTGGCATGAATACTGAATATACCCAAATGTGAACACTGGTGGAGTTTGGGGAAAATAGACCTTGACATTTTGGAGTTGTATTTGCTGGGATTTATAGTTCACCTACAATCAAAGAGCATTCTGAACCCCACCAGTGAAAGAATTGGGCCAAACTTCTAACACAGAACCCTCATGCATTGATGGGACTTGCTGATGTGAGCCTGTCTCGAGCCTCACACACTCTCCCTTGCCTGCACATTCACACCATGCTGCCATGTGCCAAGCACACCTGGTCTCCAATCCCAACTTGGAGTCTCAGAAACAGCCCTCCTCTTGGATGAGAGGCTGGCCAATCACAGCAGGAGGAGGGCCCAGCTTCTGCCAACCTAGCAGTTTGAACACATGCAAATGTAAGTAGATCAATAAGTACCACTTCTGGAGGAAGATAATGACACTCCATGTAGTCATTCTGGCCACATGACTTTGGAGGTGTCTATAGACAATTCTGGCTCTTCAGCTTAAAAAAGGAGGTAAGAACCACTCCCCAGTGTTGGACATGACTTGACTTAATGTCACAGGAAACTTTTACCTTTAGCTTTATTGAGATTGGTGGACTTGGAACATAAGGAGTCTTGGAACATATACTACCGCCCCCCAAATTAAGGAGGCTTACTATGTTTATCCACTTATGTCAACAGTCCATGAGCTGCACCATGAGATGCAGAGCCAATCTTAAGAAATGGGGCTACAAAGTGGAATCCATGACATGCGAGTGTGGAGAAGAGCAAACCACAGACCACCTGCTGCAATGCAACCTGAGCCCTGTTACATGCACAATGGAGGACCTCCTTGCGGCAACACCAGAGGCACTCCAAGGGGCCGGATACTGGTCAAAGGACATTTAATCAACTACCAAGTTTGCAAACTTTGTGTTTTGTCTGTTTGTTTGTTGTGTTAAAAATGTAATACAAATGTCTGGTTGCTCCTGACACGATAAATAAATAAAGAGTCCATCAAAATAAAATAGATTCAGGAACTCCGGAAACCCAGCCTTTTTTCCCCTCCCAAATATCCTGATGTGATGAAAACCACACTCAAGAATGGTGTCGATTTGAAACCCTCCCCAGCCTCCTACTCCACTCATTCAAAGCAAGTACTCTTCCCAGTTCCTGGAGAGGCAGATGTTGCATCAAGGGATCTGCAACATGTCAAGCTGGCAAGCAAATTGTTTCAAGGAAGAGCTCCGGGGAAACCCAGTGATTCTGCTCCGAAAATAGAGACACAGTTGGGAAGGAAACGTTTCCCCTGTTTGCTGAAAGTCGTAGGGAGACGTCTCGCATCCGCATTTCTGCAAAAGCCAGCAGATGTTCCAATAGACTTGTGCTTTCCAAGTGCATTTATGATTCCTTTATGTTCCGTCACTCTTCATCGTGTGTGAAGGAGGAGGAAACAAGAGCATACAATTCAGAGAAAGGAAAGCCCTGCACATAAGCCGGGGTGTGCAGAGCCAAACGGGGATTGAGGATTCATCTCCAAATGGTGGCGGTTGGTAACTGGGCCAAATTATTATTTAGGTAACATAGATTTTAGTGACATATACAAATATGAGTCCACTTTACACTTGTATATGTACACTACGTCCTTCTATGTAGAGGACACATTCCTGAATTTCTGGCAGAAACAGGAAATGTTTCTTCCATAAAGCGCAATTGCAAGCCCTTCTAGATCTCCCGGAAGGATCTCAAAAATTCCCAAAGTGGCATCATTTCTTGGAATTTACTAGGTTCTCCAAGGAAACTCTATGGTAACTTGGACATGGTTACCCTTCCCCTAAAGACACAGGTTTGCAGCTTGGGAGTGATCCTGGATTCCTCACTGAGRCTGGAACCCCAGGTTTCGGCGGTGGCCAGGGGAGCTTTTGCACAGTTAAAACTTGTGTGCCAGTTGTACCTTGAGAAGCCTGATCTGGCCARGGTGGTCCACACTCTGGTTACATCCCGAATAGACTACTGCAATGCACTCTATGTGGGYTTGCCTTTGAAGACTGTTCGGAAACTTCAACTAGTCCAATGGGTGACAGCATGGTTACTAACTGGAGCAACTTACAGGGAGCACACCAMCCCCCTGTTGTGCCAGCTCCACTGGCTCCCAGTCCACTTGTGAGCACAATTCAACTTGCTGGTCTTGGCCTATAAAGCCCTGTGTGGTTCCAGCCCAGCTTACCTGAATCTACACCTTGAGTGTGTGACTGGCATCCATTTTCTAGCTCTGATACACAACATCAAGTAGTATCACTCATCTCTGGTGATGTGTGAGAGCAGCACAAAGATTAAGGACTAACCAATCAGGGTTAAAGGAGCTGGCCAATCTTGGATCCCGAATACACACCTTGAATGTATAACTGGCATCCACTTTTCAGATATGATACTTACTTACTTACTTACTTACTTAGGCGATCCCTCATTGGACGAATAAGATGGTCTTCCATCATGGGTTTCCTTGTGGGTTCGTAGGTGGCTGTGGAGCCCTATTCTTGATCCGCATCTTCTCCCACAGTGAAGGCATTGSTTTCCAGGTGGAAGGCGGTCCCGGTCAGGGTTGGCTTGACGCGCCTTCCTCCTGGCACATTTCTCTCTTTCACCCTCCACTCATGCCTCCTCGAATTCTGCAGCAATYCTGGTCACAGCTGACCTCCAGCTGGAGCACTCAAGCGCCAGGGCTTCCCAGTTCTCAGTGTCGATGGCAGAGTTTTTAAGATTGGCTTTGAGGCCATCTTTAAATCTCTTTTCCTGTCCACCAACATTCCGTTTTCCATTCTTAAGTTCAGAGTAGAGCAACTGCTTTGGGAGATGGTGGTCAGGCATCCGGACAACGTGGCCGGTCCAGCGAAGTTTATGACAGAGGAACATCGCTTCAATGCTGGTGGTCTTTGCTTCTTCCAGCACACTGACGTTTGTCTGCTTGTCTTCCCAAGATATTTGCAGGATTTTCCGGAGGCAGCGCTGATGGAATCATTCCAGGAGTTCCATATGACGTCTGTAGACAGTCCACGTTTTGCAGGCATATAGCAGGGTTGGGAGGACAATAGCTTTATAGACAAGCACCTTGGTATCCCTATGGATGTCCCGGTCCTCAAATACTCTCTGCTTCATTCGGGAAAATGCTGCACTCGCAGAGCTCAGGCGGTGTTGTATTTCTGTGTTGATGTTGACTTTGGTGGAGAGGTGGCTGCCAAGTTAGCAGAAATTGTCAACATTTTCTAATGTTACACCATTAATCTGTATCTCTGGCATCGGGGAGGGTATGGCTGGTGACTGCTGGAACAGCACTTTGGTTTTCTCGATGTTCAGTGACAGGCCAAGCTTTGTGTATGCTTCTGCGAACGTGTTTAGAGTGGCTTGTAGATCTTCTTCTGAATGCGCACAGACGACATTGTCATCAGCATACTGGATGTTGTTGTAACCTTGGTTTTGGCTTTCAGTCTGCTGAGGTTGAATAGCTTGCCATCTGTCCGATAGATGACTTCCACTCCAGTGATACACAACATCAAGATACTACTTGATGTTGTGTAACATCAAGTTGATACACAACATCAAGTAGTATCACTCATCTCTGGTGATGTGTGAGAGTACCACAAAGATGAAGGACTAACCAATCAGTGTTAAGGAAGTTGGCCAATACTGGATCCTGAATCCACACTTTAAGTACATGTCTGGCATCCACTTTCCAGCTCTGATACACAACATCAAGTAGCATCACTCATCTCTGGTGATGTGTGAGAGCACCACAAAGATGAAGGACTAACCAATCAGGGTTAAAGGAGCTGGCCAATCCAGGATCCCGAATCCACACCTTGAGCATGCGACAGGGATGCCACCCTCCAGGCCCTGATACATGCACCGATATCATTTGCCGAAATGAGAAATCTCCGCTCCTGACTCAATTGATGACAAGAGGCTTTTTAAAAACCATTAGGCAGGGGGAGGCGTAATTAAAACCCGATAAGAGAAGATTGAAAAGTGTGACGGGGTGGTAAAAAGCGGCTGTAATCCCAGGGCTGCTGCGCGACGCTTTAGCAATAACATCACGCAGCACTGGCAGACGCACAAAAGGAAATTGGCAGAGTAAAATATTTCTCTCCTTGCTGCGTCCCATTTACATGTTTATAATAGAGGTTTTTAAGCCCCTAATGAGAAGGATGCTCATTGTGGGAAGACGATGATTAAAGCACAGACAGATCGGGAGGAGGGGGATTGCGGGCAACCACAAAGGGGTCTTAATTACATCAAAAGGAGAGGGAGGGCAAGTGGATCTCGTGTCGCTGCGGCAGCGCTTTGTGGCTCCCCCAGCAATGGGCAACCTCTGCCCTCTCGGTGCCTTTCACTGCCCTTCAACCAATTGGGCCAAAACTTTAGCTCAATAATTCAGAGCCTTAGCAAAATACAACAAAAATGGGTTTTAAAAAACAGGGGGAAAGGATTTGGGAGTGGAACAACAGAAGAGAAAAACCAACCCAGCTGCCGCCTTTGACAACTGGAAGGAAATCAGACCAATTTTTGTAAACGATCCTGCAAATGCCTCTTTTGGGCCAAGCAAAACACAGCAGCTGTGTTTGTTTGTGATCAGGGCTGCCCCATTCGCATGGGGTTGGTGTGTGTACTTGTGCGCGTGAGCAGAATTGTAATGGGGAAGGAAGAGAAGGGGAAGAGGGCCCTTTTTTGGCTAAACAGTTTCCTAAATCTGTGTTGTCGAAGGCTTTCATGGCCGGAATCACTTGGTTGCTGTGAATTTTCCGGGCCATGTTCCAGAAGCATTCTCTCCTGATGTTTCACCCACATCTATTTATTTATTTACTTCACTTGTATACCACTCTTCTCAGCCCTCAGGCGACTCAGACATGGATGGCTGAATCCTATTGGGAATTCCATAACCTATTGGAAATAAGTGCACCATAATCTTATTGTAAAGGTGAAAATTATATCACACCCATTTGGTAACTGGATCTCCATGAACATAGAGACCACCTTTTGAAAACCACTAGTCAAGAAAAGCATGACCTGGTTAGAAGTTAACTCTTTGAAGAAGTGATATTTATAAGCATTCATGTAATAGCACACAGGTAACTCAGCTGTTTAACTGAAGAACCATGTCTTTGGACTGTCAAGGATAAAGACATGCCACTACAAAAAAAAAAATAGATTTGTGTTGTCAAAGGCTTTTGTGGCAGAATCACTGGGTTGTTGTAAGTTTTTTGGGCTGTATGGCCATGTTCCAGAAGCATTCTCTCCTGATGTTTCACCCACATCTATTTATTTATTTACTTCACTTGTATACCACTCTTCTCAGCCCTCAGGCGACTCAGAGCGGTTAACAACCAATTCAACAGTACAAAACAGATCATTAGTCAATTAAAACAGCAATATCAATTAATTAACATCAATACAACAATAAACAAAATAACAATCCATCACGTCTCATCAATAGAATCAGCATCCACCCTCATTGTCCATTAATTCATATTCCAATAGTCAATCAATTGCACTGCTTACTTGAAAGCCTGTTCGAAAAGCCAGGTCTTCACTCTCTTCCGGAATGCCAGATAGGAGGGGGCCGATCTGATGTCTGTAGGAAGGGCGTTCCGCAGCCGAGGGGCCACTACTGAGAAGGCCCTATCTCTGGTCCCCAGCAGGAATGCTTGTGAGGCCYGTGGGACCGAGAGCAGGGCATCCCCAGATGATCTTAATGTCCTAACTGGTTCATAGGAGGAGATGCGTTCGGACAGATAGGTCGGGCCAGAACCGTTTAGGGCTTTAAAGGCAGGCACCCTCAAACGTTGTGAGGTCTGTTGGAAACTAGGCAAGTGATTTAAAAATTCTCAAATAACAGGGGAATTCCAGCTAATCARCCCATAATAAAGGATTCCCTCAGGCAGGAAGCAGCCAAGCTTTGAAGCTGTAAGGCTATTCAGTGCTAATCATGAAAATGAACAAAATCTGGCTTCCAGTATTWAAAAAAAACCATCTAGAATCAGGACAGTAAATAAAGAACAACACTCAGAAAACAAGGGAATTCCAGACAGAAAACAATAAGAGCCAACTAACACCTCCCAACAAAGGATTCCCCCAGGCAGGAAGCAGGCAGGCTTTGAAACTGCATYGCTACTCYATGCTAATCAAGGTGGCCATTTGTAACATTCACACTTGCCTCAAGCAGGCAAGAGTTCTTTCTCCCACCCTGGACATTATTCCACAGATATATAAACCTCACTTGCCTAGTTTCCAACAGACCTCACAACCMCTGAGGATGCCTGCTATAGATGTGGGTGAAACGGCAGAAGAGAATGCTTCTGGAACATGGCCATACAGCCCAGAAAACTCACAGCAACCCAGTTCCCTAAATCCTCTAGAAAGAAGTGCAGGGGAACAGTGATGGTCCTGGTCTTTTGGACTACAACTTCCTAGTTACCACATTAGTTCAAATCAACATTATACTTTCCGGCCAGACATGTAGGATCATTTGCTTCATTCTGGATCTCTTTTTGATTCTTGGTTTTTGACCATCAATGTTCCTCTTCTTCTCTGCTTTATTTCCACTGATAACTTCCAAATTTCAAGTCTAGCACCAAAACAGGGAAAAGCAAGCTCTACAAATGCCCCACCAAAAACCTTAGTGTACTGCTGGTTGCTTCCAAATAGAGTAGACCATCGAATGGTGAGTCAACACATAGGCAATTGACTATGATCCAATGGGTCTCCTGTGAAAGATAACTAAGGAGATCTGGCTTGATCTCAATGGAAAATATGCTATGTTAATTGCAAAGAAAGGAAGGGCCAAAGCACAGAGATTTGAGAAGATACTTTTCATAGAATCATAGAGTTGGAAGAGGCCTTTTGGACCATCCAGTCTAACCCATTCTTCCAAGAAGCAGGGAAATTGCATTCAAAGCACCTCCGACAGATGGCCATCCAGCCTCTGCTTAAAAGTGTCCAAAGAAGGAGCCTCCACCACACTCCAAGGCAGACAGTTCCACTGCTGAACAGCTCTCCCAGTTAGGAAGTTCTTCCTAATATTTAGGTGGAATCTCCTTTCTTGTAGTTTGAAGCCATTGTTCCATTGCATCCTAGTCTCCAGGGCAGTAGAAAACAAGCCTGCTCCCTCCTCCCGATGACTTCCCCTCCTATCTTGATCCTTGGCCTTCATCATGTATCATCTCAGCCTTCTCTTCTCTTGGAATTTTTATTTATTTTAATTTTATTATTACTATTATTATTTTGTTATTATTTTAATGTCATTTTGATAATGTTGTTGTCTGATGTATATGCTTTGATTTTATTGCTATATTATGTTGTCCAGGCTTGGCCCCATGTAAGCCGCTCTGAGTCCCCATTGGGGAGATGGTGGCAGGGTAGAAATAAAGGTATTATTATTATTATTATTATTATTATTATTATTATTATTATTATTGTTATTATTCTCTTCTGCAGGCTAAACATGCCCAGCTCTTGAAGCTACTCCTCATAGGGCTTGTTCTCCAGACCCTTGATCATGTTAGTTGCCCTCCTTTGGACACATTCCAGCTTAGAGTCAACATCTCCCTTCAATTGTGGTGTCCAGAACTGGACACAGTATTCCAGACTATATTTCCCCAAATCTCTCATTCTGACTGAGAAATATCGGGATTGTGAAACCCATAAACTCATTTTTGAATGGGTGAGACCCACTGAATAGCAAAGAGAGCTTCCCCCACTAAATGAACACGTCAGGTCAGGATTAAGTCAGCCCCTGCCAAAGCTCCTGTATCAAAATTTAATACGTTTTTGACGGAGCAGTTCAAGGGAGGGATTCAGGCTCCGAAACACCGCCCAAAGGAAAGAGCTTGAATATTTAATGCTGTTCCTGGCTTTGAAAATCCCAAACAAACCAGCAGAGTTGGGGGCGGTGGTGGAGAGGAATGACAGCTTTATCTTCATAATACGAGAATGGAGGTGGTGGGGGAGATAAACCCCGACTTAGCAAAGGGAAAAGCAAGGGCTCATTAGAGGAATATGGAGGCACTGTGTCAGAAAGGAAAGCCTTGCCAGCCTTACAGATGGGAGCTCAAGCGCCGCGTAGCTGCTACTTCACAGTGAAGACACTCCCAAGGGGGACAGACTGGGACTGTGTGGCTCCTTTGGTGCTGGTGGGATCCATTCCTGATGAGCCAATTTAAATAAAGAAGGACTTGGCTGTGCTGGGTGTTGATGGCTTCGCTGCTGGTGGGCACAGGAGGCCTTTAAAGATGCCTCCATGGGGCTGTTTGGGCTTCAAAGTGTGGATCTGGTGGGAAGAATCCAATTTGTGCTCTGACGTGAGTAACCTGAATTGGGTACATCTCTGGCAAGCCAATTCCAACACTCAGTATCAATCCTTCCTAATGGAACCATTGATTCTGTGCTTGCTGCCTAGGAGAGTGCTGCAGAAATGACACAAGTCCACCCCTCGGCCCATAGATATTCCTCTTCTTTTGTGCTTTGGATGCCAAGATTCATTAGGTACTGGCCTTGTGTTCAAAGAGGCATTGCCCTTTGGCAAGGGAGGAAGTGGGAAAGACTTTCCAAGCTGGAGCCGCTCTAAAGCTCTTTCTGCCTGCTATTCCTTTTGTCTGTAATGAACCAAACTCCCCCAGGAGTTGCATCCACCTGTGTCTGGATGAAAGTGTTTACTCTGAGCTAAGAGCAAGAGAAGTTTGTGGAGGAAATGAGGGGAAAAAAAGAAATGGGAGACATAGCTTAGACTTTACAATGGAAATTATGGAATCAGAGACTTGGAAAATGCTTTGAGCACTATCTAGTCCAACCCCAGTCTGCCATGTAGGAAGACACAACCCAAGCACTTCCAAGAAATGGACATCCAGTCTATATTTAAAAGCCTCAAGAGAAGAAGACTCCGCCGGACTCCAAGGCAGCATATTTCACAATTGAATAGCTCTTAGAATCATAGAATCAAAGAGTTGGAAGAGACCTCCTGGGCCATCCAGTCCAACCCCATTCTGCCAAGAAGCAGGAATATTGCATTCAAATCCCCCCTGACAGATGGCCATCCAGCCTCTGTTTAAAAGCTTCCAAAGAAGGAGCCTCCACCACACTCTGGGGCAGAGAGTTCCACTGATGAACAGCTCTCACAGTCATGTTCAGATGGAATCTCCTTTCTTATAGTTTGAAGTCATTGTTCCTTTTCCTAATCTCCAGGGAAGCAGTAAACAAGCTTGCTCCCTCCTCCCTGTGGCTTCCTCTCACATATTTATACATGGCTATCATATCTCCTCTCAGCCTTCTCTTCTTCAGGCTAAACATGCCCAGCTCCTTAAGCCGCTCCTCAGGGCTTGTTCTCCAGACCCTTGATCATTTTAGTCGCCCTCCTCTGGACACATTCCAGCTTGTCAATATCTCTCTTGAATTGTGGTGCCCAGAATTGGACACAATATTCCAGGTGTGGTCTAAGCAAAGCGGAATAGAGGGGTAGCATTACTTCCCTAGATCTAGACACTATGCTCCTATTGATGCAGGCCAAAATCCCATCGGCTTTTTTTGCTGCCACATGACATTGAAGATCTTTTTCACACGTACTGCTCTCGAGCCAGGCGTTGTCCCCCATTCTGTATCTTTGCATTTCATTTTTTCTGCCTAAGTGGAGTATCTTGCATTTGTCCGTGTTGAACTTCATTTTGTTAGTTTTGGCCCATCATCTCTCTAATCTGTCAAGATCATTTTGAATCCTGCTCCTGTCCTCTGGATTATTGGCTCTCCCTCCCAATTTGGTGTGGTCTGCAAACTTGATGATCATGCCTTCTAGCCCTTCATCTAAGCCATTAATAAAGATGTTGAACAGGAAGTTACTGCCAGGAAGTTCTTCCTAATGCTTAGGTGGAATCTCTTTTGAAAACTGGACATCAAATTGTATGCTTTTTCCCAACTTCCAGAAAGCCTTGGAATTGCTCTGAATGAAACCGAATACTTGTCACTCAATGAGCCACATTCAACAGTTTGGAGGCTCTTCCTTTTTTTTATCATGTCAGAAGGGAGTGCGGGTAAAGTTAAAATTAATTTAAAAACATAGAAAGGTTAAAAAACCTTGGCATTATGATAAATGTCCTTTGACTAGAAGCTGGCCACTTGGAGTGCCTTTGTTGTTGCTGTAAGAAGGTCCTCCATGGTGCATGTGGCAGGGCTCAGGTTGCATTGCAGTAGGTGGTCTGTGCTTTGCTCTTCTCCACACTCACATGTTGTGGATTCCACTTTGAGGCCCCATTTCTTAAGGTTGGTTCTGTATCTCATGGTGCTAGAGTGCAGTCTGTTCAATGCCTTCCAAGTTGTCCAATTTTCTGTGTGCCCAGGAGGGCGTCTCTCATTTGGTATCAGCCATTGACTGAGGTCTGGGTTTTAGCCTGCCACTTTTGGACTCTTGCTTACTGAGTCAGTCCTTTAAATGACATAAGATGCCCATAGAGTTATTTCAGCTACCTCTCCACTAAATCCAAGGCCATCTGCCAACAGAGTTATTATTTATTTATTTATTTATTTACGACATTTATATGCCGCTCTTCTCACCCCGAAGGGGACTCAGAGCGGCTTACATGGTATATATACATACAATATATTATTGTTATTCCATTAGAAGAAGTCACACTCTACTCTGATGTGCATACTACCCTGCCCTGATTTTTGCCCCTCCTCAGCATGCCACAAATCCTTTATCTCACCAAGAGTCGTTCCCATAGTGTCTTGAACTAGCTGAAGTTTCCAAATGCTTTTGCCAAGACATACCCACCACCAAGAGATATTCAGTACTTCTATGTTAATCCCTCTCCAATGCCAGAAATACAGCGTAATGGTGTAACATTAGAAAATGTTGACCATTTCCACTCCCTTGGCAGCCACCTCTCCACAAAAGTCAACATTGACACTGAAATATAACACTACCTGAGCTCTGCGAGTGCAGCATTCTTCCGAATGAAGCAGAGAGTGCTTGAAAACCGGGACATCCATAGGAATACCAAGGTGCCTTTTTATAAAGCAATTATCCTTCCAATCCTGCTATATGCTTACGAAACATGGACTGTCCGCAGTCCAAGGAGGCATACAACCCAGCCTGCTCACAAACACGCTAGGCACCATTGCCGCATGAGGCCAGGCAGGTCACAGTCCATGAGGCTTCATCTGTCCCTCACCCGATGCCTCTGATGGCTTAGCCCTCCCATCAGTTCAAGTCCTGGCAGCTTGACTCCTCGTTGAAGCCATACCATGCCTTCTCCAAGTGGCCGGAGTTCCGTCCCTGGTGCGTCTCTCTTTTCTGCTTGTGGCCACCCTGTGGGAATAAGGAAAAGAAAAACCGGCAGCCTGAGCACCTTCTAGGAGAAGGCCCAGCCTAATGTAAGAGGCATATGAAACTTTCCCACCACTTGAGCCCTCCCGGGGGCTTCTGGGAAGAAGGAGCCCCCTGGCAAGATGGCAGCAAGGACACCCAGCGCTGCAACCCGCTCAGCCTGGCAAGTTGGGCCAAGCCTTTTCTGGAATGAGGCAAAAATTCAACAGCCTGGTGACAAATCAACTCTTGGCTTGAACATCGAAGAGGTTATCAAGGAAGAACAATAGAAGAAGAGCAGATTTCTTATGCACTTCCCATTTCTCCTTTTGAAGGTGCTATCCAAGGTGCTGAATTTATCTTGGAGCTGGGTTCAGAGAGCAAGTTTCAAATTAAAGCTAATTTGGTGGTTTAGGACTTTGGGAAACCAGGCTTAGAAGTCCTGCTAAGTCCAGAAACCGCACTGGATGAACTTTGGTAAGTTATACTTTTTCATCTTAAGAAGCCAAAACTCCTCTGAATAAACCTTTCCAAGGAAACCCTACAATGGAGTCAACTTGAAGGCAAGCAACTACACAGGGCTCAGGATCTTGGACCTCTCCTTTAAAATTTAGATTGAAACCTAGAACTGATTCAGTATGATATTGAAAGGAAAGTCACCAGCATAGGCTCCAGATCTTATTCTCTTTATTCTCTCTGAAATAGGAGCTGAAGCCAAACTGCTCAGAAAAAAGCAGTCACGGATATCCACACACTCCCAGCACCATAAATCAGATCTGCATCGCTGAGTGTTCTCTTGTTGTTTACAGGGCTGTGCTTTGTTTGTCTTTGACCTTGTTTTGCTTCTGAAAAGACCAACCCGGGGTCATGAAGCCCGAGTTCTACCCTTGAGATGGGAAATGTTCTCCCAGTAATACCTCTGAAGGGTACTTGTGTAGCTACTTCTTGACTCCCTCCGCTTGCCTTTTGCATTTCCCCCCCATCAACTGAGCATCCTTAATGGCTAGGAAGTGCTTGTGTGTGTATCTCTCTCTGTGTTTCGGTGAACATTCCCTTATAAATCTAAGTATGATGATTTAAACCTCTTGCCTCTTCTCCTTCCCTTGGTGACAGCAGCGAAGAGTTGCGCTCCATCATTTTTATGGAGAGTCTTTTAAGTGTTTGAAAACTCTTGTCACATTGCTCCTTTATCTTCTCCTTTCCCCAGGCTAAGTGGGCCTCAGCTCCTCCCGTAGTTCATCCTCCGTCTCGCAGTCGCAGCCCTTTATCATCTTTGTGGCTTTTCTTGAAATGACTTTCTACCTTCTCTATATCGAACATGAGTCAGGGTAACATGGCAGCTTTAGGGAAAACCTTCAATGGGTGATTTCAAACCCAGTTCTATCAATGCCCTATTTACCAAGAGAACCAAGGAACATGGACTCTTAATTCCTTATAATGTTAGAGATGGGAAGTACCTCAACATTCATCTAACCCATCCCTTGACATTCTAGAAACCCGCATCTAAAGGATCCCTGAGAGGTGGCTCTCCAATGTTCAACCTCAAATGAGGAAGGGTCTACACCACCATCATATAGCTCTTACACTCTGGAAGTTCTTCCTTGCGTCTTGTCAGAATCCCCTCCTTTATATTTGGATGCATTGTTCTTTGTAAAAGCAGGAAACAATCTTCTAGAAGGCATTCTATTACATAAAACATGACATGGTTCAACACCTTGGAGAGCTCCTTCAAAGCTTAATCTAGAACCCAGAATGGATTGATTGCCCTTCTCTCTCCAATCTTCAACCTCAAATGGAGATGGGTCCACACCACCATCATATAGCTCTTACACTCTGGAAGTTCTTCCTTGTGTCTTGTCAGAATCCCCTCCTTTATATTTGAATGCATTGTTCTTTGCAACAGGAGGAAACAATCTTCTAGAATGCATTCTATTACATAAAACATGACATGGTTCAACACCTTGGAGAGCTCCTTCAAAGTTTAATCTAGAACCCAGAGTGGATTGATTGCCCTTCTCCCTCCAATTGTCAACCTCAAGCAAAGAAGGGTCCACACCACCATCATATAGCTCTTACTCTGTGGAAGTTCTTCCTTGTGTCTTGTCAGAATCCCCTCCTTTATATTTGAATGCATTGTTCTTTGCAACAGCAGGAAACAATCTACTAGAAAACATTCTATGACACATAACTCAACATGGTTCAACACCTTGGAGAGCTTCTTCAAAGCTTAATCGAGAACCCAGAATGGATTCATTGCCTTTCTGACTTGGCAACTACCATCCATGATGAACCCAATATAGACTGATTGGGAAAGGCTATTTTTGGGGGGAGGGGGCAATCCTTCCCAAATAGCAGTCTGGATACGATGATATTGAGAAGAGGGTTGAAGATCCTCAAAGAAAGCTCTGCTTGAAAAGACAGTCTTGACCAACTTGGTTCTATTTGTAACTATCTGTGAAATTTATAGTTGTTTTCTTTCTCAGAGATGTGTGGGCTCAATTGGTTCATGAAGGACCAAAAAATGGGAGGAAGATCGTAACTGGTGCAATGATTTCTGGGTTGTTCTCTTTTCTTCCTATTTAATGGTCAATAGGGAGGAAAACCAAAGGAACTCAAGATGCATGTGTCTTGCTGAAAGGCATTGGCTGGGACTCATAATTACAGTGTTGAATGTATATCTTCCTAAAGGTGCCAGATCCCATTTCATCTTGGAAACTAAGCAAAATCAGCTCTGGTTTGTACTTTGAAGTGAGAGCACCATTGAATACCAGGGCCTGTCTACTCTATTTCATAAGAAAGAACTGGAAGATCACTCCAGGGCAGTAAAACTGGAATTACAGTACTATAATTATGGAGAATGACAAGTACTCTACCAATTGAATCTCTTTCCTTTCTTATGCAAAGCATTTATGCAGCAGTCTGCTCACAAGCAAGCATCTCACCTTGTTCCTCAACTCACCAAACTGCAGAACCTACATAAAGTGCATCTAGAAAAAAGGTAAAGGTTTCCCCTTGACATTACGTCTAGTCGTGTCCAACTCTGGGGTCGTGCTCATCTCCATTTCTAAGCTGAAGACTTTGTGTGTACGCAGACACCTGCTAAGCATGTGGCCAGCATGACTGCATGGAGCATAGTTACCTTCCCGCCGAAGAGGTGCCTATTGATTTACATACATTTGCATGTTTTCAAACTGTTAGGTTGATAGAAGCCTAAGGACATCAGGCAGGTCCCAACTCTGGCAGTCTTTAGGAGGAGTTGTTCCAGTGTGCCTTCCCAGAATAATGAACCCTCATCACTTCGTCCTCTAAAGCCCTTTAAATTGATTTAGGTCTGCTCATATGTTTCCACTAACACCCCACCTCCTTATCTCGTCCATGTCCAGCATCATTTTAATTTTTTAATTACATTTGGCCTAGCCATAGATTTTAAAAGTGTGTTGTACTATTGTCAATGCTCATGTTATTGTCGATGTGATTTATTTTAATTGCATGTATTGTTGTTGTTATTGCTTGTATTGTTGTGTTGTGGGCTTGGCCTCATGTAAGCCGCACCGAGTCCTTTGGGGAGATGGTAGCGGGGTATAAATAAAGTTTTATTATTATTATTATAAGCTGGGGCTGACAGCGAGAGCTCACCCTGCACCCTGGATTTGAACCACTGACCTTGTGGTCAGCAAATTCAACAGCTCAGTGGTTTAACCTGCTGTGCCACTGGGGGCTCCTAAGATGCATCTATATTTTAATGCAGTTTGATGCCACTTCAACTGCCATGGCTCAAGGTTATGGAATGCTGGTACTTACAGTTTGTTGAGGCTCAAGCTCTTCTTGGCATAGAAGGCTAAAGACCTTTGAAAACTACAACTCCCATGATTCCATAGTGTGGAACTATAGCAGATATGATGGTGCCAAACTGCATTAATTCCCCAATGTGGAAGGGAATTCTTGGGAATTCTTAGTATGCAGAAAAACAGTTTTGCAAGGAGAAATATGTGATGCAATTTCTTAACAAATGAGCCAGAGATATTTTCCAGCCTGGCATTTTAGAACTGCCTGTCCGAAATCCGTGGGCCACTTAAGCGTGCTCCTGGCGTATCCCTCGGAGGTGTAATTGCACCGAAGAAAGGAAGAGATTAAAATGCAAAACACCCTCCTGCACTCCTCTTATTACAAATATTAAATCCCTTTCTCCTGTCCCCCTTTTTTGTCCTTCCAATTTTACAAGAGTGGGTTCTCCCTCAAATTATTTCATACAAGCATGCCGTGCGTAGCTCACAAAGGGGCTTGAGCGAGGCATGTGGCGAGAATAATTCCAATTCCTCCACAAATCTTCAAAACGAATGCTTTAAATTTGAGGCAAAGACAAAAAAACAGCCTTACACCTTTAATTTCCACTCTATGAAGTGTAATGGGAATGGCTGATTATTTTTAATTCTTCCCTTTAATAATTCAGCGATGGCGTGATTGAAGGCGTGGGGATGGTAATTACCTTCCAGCTCCCCACCCAAACCGTAAATTGAGTTTTAATAGAAATAGGAGCTCAGGTGCTAGAATTGATTTGAATGGGACAGAGTCAGGTCATCTGCAGGGTGAGCTGTGCAAATCCTTTGTCAGGAAAAGTGGGTTGCTTTGATTTTTTGGAGGAATACCTGATCAGAGGTAATGTAAAGGTAAAGGTTTCCCCCTGACATGAAGTCCAGTCATGTCTGACTCTGGGTTGTGGTGCTCATCTCCATTTCTAAGCCGAAGAGCCAGCGTTGTCAGTAGACACCTCCAAGGTCATGTGGCAGGCATGACTGCATGGAGCGCCGTGATATGAACATAGAACAGCTAAGGCTATGTAAACGGATGAGGAATTTGGATTGGTAAACATTGTTTTTTTATTGATTTTTACAGTTTTATATTTTTAATGGATTTTATATGTATCCATATAATTTAACAATTAATTGGTTTAATTGTTTTTATTGAATAATGTATTGTCGAAGGCTTTCATGGCTGGAATCACTAGGTTCTTGTGGGTTTTTTCGGGCTATAGGGCCATGTTCTAGAGGCATTTCTCCTGACGTTTCACCTGCATCTATGGCAAGCATCCTCAGAGGTAGTGAGGTCTGTTGTTTTTATTGAGATATGTATTTCTATATAAAACCTTATACGGCTCCGGCCCAGCTTACTTGTCCGCACGTATCTCTATGTTCCACCTCATAATTTAAGATCTACTGGGGAGGCCCTGCTCTCAGTCCTACTGGCGTCACAAACGCGTCTGGTGGGGACGAGGGACAGGGCCTTCTCAGTGGTGGCCCCCGCTTGTAGAATTCGCTCCCCAGTGAGATTAGATCGGTGTCCTCCCTCCTCACTTTTAGGAAAAAAAACTAAAGTCGTGGTTTTGGAGCCAGGCTTTTAGCTAGTGGACATAGCAGCACTTTAGACACTGAACCGGACCACAGGATTATGACAATTGGAAACGGATATGTGATTTTGATTAGGCGACTATGTTAGTATATGAGTATGTGATTTTAATTAATGATATTGTTTAATTTTCTATGTATTTGATTTTTTGTTGTTGTATTGATATTATGGCATTGAATTGAATTGTTGCCCATGTAAGCTGCCCTGAGTCCCGTCCCCCCCCCCGGGGGTGAGAAGGGCGGGGTAGAAATGATGTAAATAACAACAACAACAACAACAATAATAATATATGGCATCTAATTGTTGCCGATCTGTACACTGCCTTGAGTCGTCTTCAGGCTGAAATGGGCAGGATAAAAATGTCGCAATAAATAAATAAATAAATAACCTTCCCGCATGTGCAGTACCTACTGATCTACTCACATTTGCACGTTTTAGAACTGCTAGGTTGGCAGAAGCTGGGGCTGACAGCGGAAGCTCATACCACTCCCCAAATTTGAACCTGCGACCTTTTGGTCAACAAGCTCAGCAGCTCAGTGCTTTAACCCACTGCGCCACCGGGGACTTATCAATACGTGATCAGAGGTATTGATCATGTTTTGATCTGGAAGGCCTGATCTATCCGGATCCTACTTGATACCACATCCAAAGGATACATGAAAGTAAGGCTAAGCCACCAAGACAAATGGATCATAGATCAAAGTACAGTCAGTCTTCCACATTTGCAGGTTTGACTTCCATTGATTTGATTATTTGCATATTTTATTAATATGGATTCCCTAGGCATTACATATGACTCTAGGCTCAACTAAGTGTTAAAAAGTAGCATTTTATGCATGGTTTTTCTGTCTTCTACTTATTATTATATGCCCCTAACTCCAGTGCTGTGATTCTGGGCATGAATTAGTTCCCTGAATATTTGGAACCAGGCATAGCATTAACATCGAAATATAGTAATAATAATAACTGGATGACACATTTTTGTGCTACAAATGTTAGACCTGTTTCTGGATATATTGAACATGCTGATTCCAAAAATACCACCCGTTTCCTCGTATTGGCTCTAGTTTTTGAGATACAGAACATATGCCATTTACTAGTCACCATCTGCTCACCCATAGAAAACTGTGATAACTATATCTAAAAAACTAGACCTGATGCAGTCTATCCAATACAATGTTCTTAATCAGTGCCCCAAATAACCCTAGGAACAGGCCTAAAAATTAAGATAGCAAGATTATTTGTTGGGTTGTATAATAATAGCAGTAATAATAATAATAATAATAATAATAATAATTATTATTATTATTATTATTAGAAACATAAGATTAGTACACAGTAAACAAGATCACTCTGCTGGCTGTTGTATTGGATCACACATCGGACACTTCTCAAGTGTCTATGACTGTGTGATGTATCAGAGAATAATGCGTGCAGATCTGAGAAGGGTGGCCTTTTGCAGCTGACAGATAGTGACTTTGTCAGTGTTGATTGTGTTTAAGTGCAGGCCAATGTCTTTAGGCACTGCACCCAGGGTGCCAATCACCACTGGGACCACATTGACTGGGTTGTGCCAGAATCTTTGCAATTCGATCTTTAAATCCTCATATCGTGTCAGCTGTTCCAGTTGCTTCTTGTCAATTCTGGGACTGCAGAATTGACATTTTTCACCACAATTGTGAGGTCCAGAGTATTGTGCTCCAAAACTCTGTCAGTCTGAGTTCAGAAGTCCTAGAGTAGTTTGACATGTTCATTCTATGTAACTTTTTCAGGCTTGTGATCCTATCAGCACTTTGTCACAGGCAGATGGTATTTGTGGCACAAGTTCCAGTGGATCATCTGATCAACAGTATTATGCCTCTGCTTGTAGGCCATCTGCACTATCTTCTTGCAGCAGCTGAGGATATCATCCATCATTTTGTCTGCTTCCTTACAGAGTCTACACTGTCATCGACTTTTCAATTCTGGCTTTGATGGAATTTGTTCTAATTGCTTGTTCTTGGACTGTAATAATAATAATAATAATAATAATAATAATAATAATAATAATAATTTGAAACAAAACAAGATGAGTCCACAGCAGACACTCTACTGGCTGTTGAATTGGATCACACGTCGGATACTTCCCAAGTGTCTAGGACTGTGTGATGTATCGGTGAATAATGCGTGCAGATCCCAGTAAGCTGGCCTTCTACAGCTGGCAGATAGTAATTTTGTCAGCGCCAATTGTGCTTAAGTGCAGGCCAAGGTCTTGAGGCACTGCACCCAGTGTGCCGATCACCACTGGGGCCCCCTTGACTGGCTTGTGCCAGAGTCTTTGCAGTTCGATCTTTAAATCCTCATATCATGTCAGCTTTTCCAGTTGTTTCTCTGCAATCCTGCTGTCACCTGGGATTGCAACATCAACGATCCATACTTTAACATAATTATGAGGTTAGGACTATTATGCTCCAAACCTCTGTCTGTCTGAATCCAAAAGTCTCAGAGGTGTTTGACTTATTATTATTATTATTATTATTATTATTATTATTATTATTATTAACCTATTTAGAAGACCTAACTTCAGTTGGGGGTCCAGGCATGATGAGTCTCCTCTGAATGTGCAACCTTGGAGCATTCTCTTCTGTAACTTAGAGTGCATCCACATCATAAAATGAATGCTTGAACTACCATGACTGAATGATATGGGAACTTCAGATTTGTAGTTTGGTGAGATACCAGCACTTTCGGGCAGAGAAGGGTAAGTTATTGTAAAATTACAGCTCCCTTCTATTCCATAACATGGTGTCATGGCAGTTAAAGTGGTGCCAAATTACATTCATTCTACAATATAGATGCCTCCTTATGAATCCATTTGGCCTCATGCCTCTGCATCCCATCCTTCTATGTCTCGGGTTCTGCCGTTTGATTCTCAGTCAGTAAAAGCATTTGGGGGTTAAATTTTTCATGAACCTTAAACGCACGCAACCCGGCCTCTAATTAAGCATCGGGATGGGGGAAACTTCTCGCTGCTCCAGATCTGATTCTCCGCAAGTGCATGTTAATGATTCCTTTTAAAATGTCAAGCAGTTTTGTATCCCACTTCCTTTCATAAATAATTTCCACCAAGCTGGCTCCAGCACCAGAAGTATCCATCTGACGCCGTCAGCCCCCGCGATGCGTTATGTTATTTCCGTACCGTCAGAGCAAAGATTGGGAAGAGAGACATGACGGAGAGAAAAGCTTCGAGGGACATCTCTTGTGGAAAACAGGAGGAGAGCAGAGATAACATTTAAGGATGGAATTCTTTATTTCATTCTTGAAGGAAGCTTTACAAATTTCCTTCCTCTTGCAAGTAAGTTTTCCAAAACTATTGTTTTGAAATGCGTTGCATCCTTTGGAGCTTATTTGGTGAAAGATTCGAGAATCATAAGTGCCATCCATCCCAAACAGATTTTCTGCATCAGATGCAACATTGTCTTTGTGCAGAAAATAACATATTATTTCTGCGCAGAAAATGACATTTCTATGCTGAACATTCTGTTTCTGGTGCGGAAAATTCCATTCTTGGTGACTAGGTTTTGAAGATAAAAGCTTTCTTGGAAATATTGTTTCCTTTTCTTAAAAAGCTATACTCTGAATGGGCACAGCTTGGTGACGTCAATAAAAACGGATGCTTAGGAGACCGTACAGTAGCAGCAGGCATCAAACTATAGGCAGTTGAATTGTTCATGGAGAAGATACTGTTCAGCACCTTGGATAGTTCCTTTAAGGTTGCCATACTGAAACCTGGGCTGGCATGCTGTTTCTGGGATATGCAAAGGTAAGTTCTACATAACCTTGTGTATGTCTCTTCCTCCTTCCTGTTGGTCATTCCAGAGGTTGGTATTCTCTTCCTTATTCTATAATGATCAAAGTAGTGTAGTGCAATAAAGTCGGTATCTGTCTGGACTCTCAATGGATTGTCACCTTGTTATGGCAAGGGGGCTTGTGTGTCCCAATGAACCTACAGGCGTAACCATCAGAGTCATATTCTCCCAGGAGGGATCGCGGGTGAGGTTCCAGACCAAGCACAATCCAAAGACCTGAAGACCTCAATGGCAGATCAGGCAGAAGATAACATGGTACATGTTACAATGGTTGTGAAAGCATAAGAAGGCTGCAACAGATTGAGAAACCACTATCATCATGTTAACCAAGCCACTAGTTGGGACCCTCACTCTTGGAAGATGGTGTGTTGATTGTCTGTGCACCAACCTCCACGCATTCAAAAAACTCTCACACAGGCATCTTCCAAAAAAAATAAAACCCTTGGGAGGCCATCATACTCAGACAACGAGGGATCACCTAAAGAGAAGAAGAATCTGTCTGGACTCAACTTAGAGCTGTTGCACATTTAGTAGATTGTGGGGATTGGCAAAACATCCGATGGTGTCCCCATGGCCAAACAGGACACACTCTGAGACATTGCAGGGTCCTGCTTGGTCTCAAAGGATTAAGTCATTAGTTTGCTTCTGGCTATGGGGACAAACCAGGTTGGCTATGGAGACCAATTTCTGATAACTCCTTTCTCCACCAACTAGTCAAATGTTGAGTTCAGGAAGAATTGAGAGAAGATAACATAGTTCCGCCTCCCAAGTTTTTATACTAGATTTTGGACTTTTGGTGGATTGGCATTGGTTTTTGGAGCCATGGGTTCAAATGACAGGAAAGAAGATCCCACCTGAACATTGGGAAGAACTTCCTGACTAGCTGTTCAGCAGTGGAATTATCTGTCTTGGAGTCCGGTGGAAGCTCTTTATTTGGAGGCTTTTAAACAGAGGTTGGATGGGCATCTGTTGTGCTCTGATTGTGGCTTTCCTGCATGTTAGAAAGGGGATGGACTGGAAGAATCCAACTAGGATTCTATGAGTCTATGATCTACCAGTCTACAAAGGCCTACCCATTTCCTGCCACAGAAGGAGCCTACTTCTGTAAAATGAGAGGGGGCCAGGAGGACAGTTCCATCTTCCCTCCTTCCTGTGTCATCAGTTGGGAGCCCCTCCTTCCAGCACCAACTGCTGCTCTGAGCCAGAGTGAAGAGGGAGGGGGCCAGGAGGACAGTTCCATCTTTTCTCCTGCCTGTGTCATCAGTTGGGGACCCCTCCCCCCAAGCACCAACTGCTGCTCTGGGCCAGAGTGTAGAGAGAGGGGGCCAGGAGGACAGTTCCATCTTCTCTCCTGCCTGTGTCATCAGGTGCTTTGGGGGAGCAGTTGGTGCTCCCCCCAAGCACCAACTGCTGCTCTGGGCCAGTGAAGAGAGGAGGCCAGGAGGACAGTTCCATCTTCTCTCCTGCCTGTGTCATCAGTTGGGGACCCCTCCCCCTAAGCACCAACTGCTGCTGTGGGCCAGAGTGAACAGAGAGGGGACCAGGAGGACAGTTCCATCTTCTCTCCTGCCTGTGTCATCAGTTGGGGACCCGTCCCCACAAGCACCAACTCCTGCTTTGGGCCAAAGTAAAGAGAGGAGGCCAGGAGGACAATTCCATCTTCTCTCCTGCCTGTGTCATCAGTTGGGGACCCCTCCCCCCAAGCACCAACTGCTACTCTGGGCCAGAGTGAAGAGAGAGGAGGCCAGGAAGACAGTTCCATCTTCTCTCCTGCCTGTGTCATCCAGTTGGGAACCCCTCTCCCCAAGCACCAACTGCTGCTCTGGGACAGAGTGAAGACAGGAGGCTAGGAGGACAGTTCCACCTTGTCTCCTGTGCTATGCTAATAATATAATATAATATAATATAATATAATATAATATAATATAATATATTTATATTCATATTTATAATATTATAATGTAATACAATATAATACTGCTACTACTAATAAAAATTATAATCATATATTTTATATTACATGTAATATTACTAATAATATTACAATATAATGGTATAGTACAATGTAGTAATATAGAATACTGATATTGTGTTATGCCAATAATATAATCTATTGTATGTGTATATACCTTGTAAGCTGCTCTGAGTTCCCTTCAGGGTGAAAAGGGTGGCAAATAAATGCTATCAATAAATAAATGATAAATAGATAATCAATGATGGTAATAGACTCAAGTAAAGGACAACATTTTCATACCTCTCCTGGGAGATTATTAAAGACATTTCTAGCTAGTTGCTTTCTTCTGAACTTGGTAAGTCCAGTGGATCTTGATTTAGTGGAAGATCCATTCTGATGTTCTGGAAGGAAGCCTCGGGCTTGTTCTTTCAGTGTCCAGGTCGTTCCAGCTTCCCTGGGATAATTCGGGTAGAGAGTCATTCAACTGAAAGGAACTTCTCCCGATTGTAAATGACAGAGGCCGCTCCCAGCATGCTGTGTGCTAATATTTCTTTAGCTGCTCCGCATTTAAGGTCAGGTATTATACACCATTTCCTGGTGAGCTCAAGCAAATGATTGCCTCGGCCGAGTCACGGGCTCATTCTGTAAATACAAATGCAGCTTCCTGACTCGGGCAATGAACCGATCAGCCATCAAATCATGGGAGCTGAGAAGGCAACGTCTTTCTTCTGGCCCTGTTTAAAGTGCGGCACGAATGCCTCTCACACAAGAGGGATTGATGACATGGCAGATCCAAATGGCTACTGTTTATACATAGACAAATACGGCTTGTCGGACATGGGGCTCTTTCCTATCTTTTACATCATGCCGTGACTTGAGGACCATGATGGCTAGAACATTGATGCAATTGGAACCACATTACAGATTTTTTAAAAAATGAAATGAAAGGAAAAACACCTCTGAGTGGAGGTGACAGTTTTTCACAACTGTTTTTGGTCACATTAAGAAATATTGAGTTTTGGCAATGTTTTTACACGCCTACTAATGGATTTACTGACATGGTGTGTACGTGCGTATATGTGTGTGCCTTCAAGTTGACTTCTAGAGACACCCATGGATTGCATACAGGCTTATTAGGCAAAGAATATTCAGAAGTTGTACCCTTCTCTGAAATGTAGGCTCTGACACCTGGTATTTCTCAGTAATCTTCCATTCAAATACTAACCAAGTCCTGTTTCCACTGTATTTTAATCTTTGTTCTGTGTGTTTTAATATGTTTTCATGAATGTTTTTATGATGATGCTTTCATAGAACCCTAGAGTTGGAAGAGACCTGGTGGACTATCCAGTCCAACCCCATTCTACCAAGAAGCAGGAAAATTGCATTCAAAGCACCCCCGACAGATGACCATCCAGCCACTGCTTAAAAGCCTCCAAAGAAAGAGCCTCCACCACGCTCTGGGGCAGAGAGAGAGTTCCACTGCTGAACAGCTCTCTCTCACAGTGTGGAAGTTCTTCCTCATGTTCAGGTGGAATTTCCTTTTCTGTAGTTTGAAGTCATTGTTCCGTGTCCTAGTCTCCAGGGCTGCAGAAAGCTAGCTTGCTCCCTCCTCCCTATGACTTCCCCTCACATCTTGATCCATGGCCATCATGTCTTCTGGAGCCCCCGGTGGCGCAGTGGGTTAAACCCCTGTGCCAGCAGGACTGAAGACCAAGAGGTCACAGGTTCAAATCCAGGGAGAGGCGGATGAGCTCCCTCTATCAGCTCCAGCTCCTCATACGGGGACATGAGAGAAGCCTCCCAGAAGGATGATAAAAACATCAAATCATCTGGACGTCCCCTGGGCAACGTACTTGCAGATGGCCAATTCTCTCACACCAGAAGTGACTTGCAGTCTCTCAAGTCGCTCCTGACATGACAAAAAAAATCATGTCTTCTTTCAGCCTTCCCTTCTGCAGGCTAAATATGATAAGCTCCTTTAGCCACTCCTAATCGGGCTTGTTCTCCAGACCTTTGATCGTTTTAGTTCCCCTCCTCTGAACACATTCTAGCTTGTCAACATCTCCCTTCAATTGTGGTGCCCAGAATTGGACACAGAACTCCAGGTGTGGTCTGACCAAGGCAGAATAAAGCATGGGTAGCATGACTTCCCTGGATCTAGACACTATGCTCCTATTGATGCAGGCCAAAATTCCCTTGGCTTTTTTTTGCCTCCACATAACATTGTTGGTTCATGTTTAACTTGTTCCCCACGTGGACTCCAAGACATTTTCCACACATCCTACTGTCGAGCCAGGCATTGTCCCCCTTTCTGTATCTTTGCATTTCCTTTTTTTTCTGCTTAAGTGTAGTCTCTTGCATTTGTCCCTGTTGAACTTCATTGTGTTAGTTTTGGCCAATCTCTCTAATTTGTCAAGATCGTTTTGAATTCTGCTCCTGTCTTCTGGAGTATTGGCTCTCCCTCCCAATTTGGTTTATTTGCAATCTTGATTATTATGATTTTTTATTTATTTATGATATTTATAGCCTACCTTTCTCAGCCATATGGTGACTCAAGGCAGGTTACAGTTTGGTCCAAATTTAATGTCATACATTCATAAATACACAGACCAGTTAGATATGATCTCACTAACATTCCTAGCGAATATACAGTGGAAGTGAAGAACAGATTTGAAGGACTAGATTTAGTAAACAGAGTCCCAGAAGAACTATGGACAGAAGTCCATGACATTGTTCAGGAGGCAGCAACAAAGTACGTCCCAAAGAAAAAGAAAACCAAGAAGGCAAAATGGTTGTCTGCTGAGACACTGGAAGTAGCCCAAGAAAGGAGGAAAGCAAAAGGAAACAGGGATAAGGGGAGATATGCCCAGTTAAATGCGCAATTCCAGAGGTTAGCCAGAAGAGATAAGGAACTATTTTTAAATAAGCAATGCATGGAAGTGGAAGAAGACAACAAAATAGGAAGGACAAGAGATCTCTTCCAGAAAATTAGAAACATTGGAGGTAAATTTCAGGCAAAAATTGGTATGATAAGAAACAAAGATGGCAGGGACCTAACAGAAGCTGAAGAGATCAAGAGAAGGTGGCGAGACTATACAGAAGATCTGTATAGGAAGGATAATAATATTAAGGATAGTTTTGACGGTGTGGTGAATGAATTAGAACCAGACATCCTGAGGAGTGAGGTTGAATGGGCCTTAAGAAGCATTGCTAACAACAAGGCAGCAGGAGACGACGGGATCCCAGCTGAACTCTTTAAAATCTTAAAAGATGATGCTGTCAAGGTGATGCATGCCATATGCCAGCAAATATGGAAAACACAAGAATGGCCATCAGACTGGAAAAAATCAACTTATATCCCCATACCAAAAAAGGGAAATGCTAAAGATTGCTCAAACGTTTGTACAGTGGCCCTTCTTTCTCATGCCAGTAAGGTAATGCTCAAGATTCTGCAAGGAAGACTCCAGCAATACATGGAGCGAGAGTTGCCAGATGTTCAAGCTGGGTTTAGAAAAGGCAGAGGAACGAGAGACCAGATTGCCAATATCCGCTGGAGAATGGAGGAAGGCAGGGAGTTTCAGAAAAACATCTACTTCTGCTTCATTGACTATTCTAAAGCCTTTGACTGTGTGGATCATAATAAATTGTGGCAAGTTCTTGGTGGGATGGGCATCCCAAGCCACCTTGTCTCTCTCCTGAGGAAGCTGTACAAGGACCAAGTAGCAACAGTCAGAACTGACCACGGAACAACAGACTGGTTCAAGATTGGGAAAGGCGTACGGCAAGGCTGCATCCTCTCACCCAACCTTTTTAACGTGTATGCAGAACACATCATACGATGTGCGGGGCTTGATGAATGCAAAGCTGGGGTGAAAATTGCTGGAAGAAACATTAACAACCTCAGATATGCAGATGACACCACTCTGATGGCCGAAAGCGAGGAGGAGCTGAGGAGTCTTCTAATCAAGGTGAAAGAAGAAAGCGCAAAAGCCGGGTTGCAGCTAAACGTCAAAAAAACCAAGATTATGGCAACAAGAATGATTGACAACTGGAAAATAGAGGGAGAAAACGTGGAGGCCGTGACAGACTTTGTATTTCCAGGTGCAAAGATTACTGCAGACTGCAGCCAAGAAATCAGAAGACACTGACTTCTTGGGAGGAGAGCAATGTCCAATCTTGATAAAATAGTGAAGAGTTGAGACATCACACTGGCAACAAAGATCCGCATAGTCAAAGCCATGGTATTCCCTGTAGTCACCTACGGATGTGAGAGCTGGACCTTAGGGAAGGCTGAGCGAAGGAAGATAGATGCTTTTGAACTGTGGTGTTGGAGGAAAGTGCTGAGAGTGCCTTGGACTGCGAGAAGATCCAACCAGTCCATCCTCCAGGAAATAAAGCCCGACTGCTCATTGGAGGGAAGGATACTAGAGACAAAGTTGAAGTACTTTGGCCACATCACGAGGAGACAGAAAAGCCTAGAGAAACAATTATGCTGGGGAAAGTGGAAGGTAAAAGGAAGAGGGGCCGACAAAGGGCAAGATGGATGGATGGCATCCTTGAAGTGACTGGACTGACCTTGAGGAGCTGGGGGTGGTAACGGCCGACAGGGAGCTCTGGCGTGGGCTGGTCCATGAGGTCACGAAGAGTCGGAGACGACTGAATGAATGAACAACAACATTCATAAAAGTACAATTAAAAACCATAAACATAACAATATAAAAACATATATAAAAACCATTAAAACATCTAATTATGCCTTCTCACCCTTCATCTAAGTCATTGATAAAGATCCTGGAAAGAACCAGGCCCAGGACAGAACCCTGCTTATGTCACTCCACTTGTCACTTCTTTCCAGTATGAGGACAACACATTGGGGAGAATCATCAGTTGGGTTTGTTCATTTAACCAATTACAGATCCACCTAACCATTGTTTTGCCTAGTCCACATTGGACTAGTTTCCTTGCCAGAAGGTCATGGGGGACCTTATCGAAGAAAGACCTTCCTGAAATCCAGATACGTTCCATCCACGGCGTTCCCTGCATCCACCCAGCTTGTAACTCTATTGAAAAAGAGCTCAGAATAATCTGCCATGATTTGTTTTTGTTCAATCTGTGTTGACTATTACTAATCACCACATTCCTTTCTAAGTGTTTATAGATCACTTCCTTAATGATCTTTTCCAGAATCTTGTCTGGTATCAACATGAGGATGACCAGACATTGATAATTGGATTGTCCTTTGTTGTTCATTCATTCAGTCATTTCCAACTCTTTGTGACCTCATGGACCAGCCCATGCCAGAGCTCCCTGTCAGCCGTCACCACCTCCAGCTCCTTCAAGGTCAATCCAGTCACTTCAAGGATGTCATCCATCCATCTTACCCATCCATCTTGTCCCTCTTCCTTTTTCCTTCCATTTTTCCCAAGCATCATTGTCTTCTCTAAGCTTTCCTTTCTTCTCATGATGTGGCCAAAGTACTTCATCTTTGCCTCTACTATCCTTCCCTCCAATGAGCAGTCGGGCTTTATTTCCTGAAGTATGGATTGGTTGGGTCTCCTGGTGGTCCAAAGCATGCTCAGAACTTTCCTCCAGAACCACAGTTCAAATGCTAGATAGATAATAGAGACCACATTTGCCTCCTCCAATCTGCTGGAACTTGTCCTGTTCTCCAAGAAATCTCAAAGCCTTAACTATGTTTTGCCCTTTCTCATGTTGTGAGGAGAGACAAGTACAAAATACAATTTATTATTGTTGTTGCTGTTCTTAACCAGAGCTAGAAACAATATCATATGAAAGCTTACTGGCACAACCTGGGGATCATAACCAGACGCAGTGAAGACATCCACCCTTGTGCTATGCTACTCTGCTGCTGCATATGCATGCCCGGTGTGGAACACATCTAACCACACTAAAACAGTGGATGTGGCTCTTAATGAGACATGCCGCATTATCACGGGGTGTCTGCGCCCTACACCACTGGAGAAATTACACTGCTTAGCCAGTATTGCACCACCTGTCATCCGCCGGGAAGTAGCAGCCAATAGTGAAAGGACCAAGGCAGAGACATCTCCAGCTCATCCCTTGTTTGGGCATTAGCCAGCATGCCAACGACTTAAATTAAGAAATACTTTTCTAAGATCTACAGAGACACTCGCTGGAACACCTCAGCAAGCAAGTGTCCAAAAGTGGCAGGCTCAAACCCAGAGCCTCAATCAATGGCTGATACCCAATGAGAAACTCCCCCTGGGCACACAGAAAACTGGGCGACTTGGAAGGCACTGAACAGACTGTGCTCTGGCACCACGAGATGCAGAGCCAATCTTAAGAAATGGGGCTACAAAGTGGAATCCACGACATGTGAGTGTGGAGAAGAGCAAATGACAGACCACCTGCTGCAATGCACCCTGAGCCCCGCCACATGCACAATGGAGGACCTTGTAGCGACACCAGAGGCACTCCAAGTGGCCAGATACTGGTCAAAGGACATTTAATCAACTACCAAGTTTGCAAACTCTGTGTCTTTTGTATGCTTGTTTGTTTGTTCTGTTAAAAATGTAATACAACTGTTCGGTTGCCTGACACGATAAATAAATAACCAGAGCTGACCCTGCCTACCTTCCAAGTTCAGACAGGATCAAGTGTTCTTTGGGTTCTGAAGCCCTTATATGAACATGGTTGCCTCTGGCATCTCCTTACCTGCCCTGGAAGAGATTTGCTGCACTCTGGACACTTGCTACACCCTCAAATCCATGCTGGCCTTCTGCTTTGTTAGACCCCCATACTTTGCTATGTCCCTGCTTCTCACCTCCCAGCCATTTGCCTTTCAGCATCTTCAGGCAGTAAATACTCTTTGTGCTTGTTTAAGCAAGCCTCCTCCCTGCACCACCCAGCCCTATGTAGTAATGATGTTTAGCGAGTCACTTGCACATTTTCTGTCTGTTGAATTTTTCATGTGGCTCGGTCTCTGGAGGCCTGGTGCGGCCTGCTAATCAAAATAGCAATGGAGCGGGTTGGGGTCTACTGTCCGTCCCTCCTGCTCCTTGGATAATTACTCTTCCCTCAGTGTTTTCGGCAACTGGATCCGGGAAGAGGCCTCTGTTTTAATTGATGGGTAGCCGCTGCATGGACCACGGAATGTATGCTTCGGGAGAGTGGGAAGAACCCAACCGCTTCCTGCCTTAATTGGGCAAACTCCGCCATGGCGTGCATCGCAAAAGGCAATGGGGCCTTGAAATGATTTACCAACCTGGGAAAAAGGAAATCATTTGCACTTTTCCATCCCTCAAGTTTAGGAGGCGGCCACTGCGGTAGTAATGGGGCAACGTCAAGCCTCCAGCTTTAATTCTCTCTTCTTCTGCAAATGAACTATGGCCACAATTAGCCAAAATAAATCTCCTGGTCAGTAAATGTACATTTCCCCTTCCATTTCTCTTGCTTCTCCTAACCAAATATGAAGTTAGAAGGGTGGACAACTTGCACGTCATGAGTTAGATGCAACTTAATTTCCTGTAATGAGCTGCCCTTTCTTGGGAACGAGCACACAACCCAGTTCCATTGCAAAAGTGATGCGATGAATGGGAATGAGTTCACCCTCTTTATACAAGAGGTGTTGTTTCCTATTTACTTTTCGAAAAATGTTTTTTTAGGATCTAGGATTAGCCACATTGTTATGGCTCTGCTTGGAATGTGCTGACTTGGAGTCCAACGGAGCCTCCTCGTCTGGAAATTTTTACAAAGAGCTTGGATGGGCATCTGTTGGGAATGCTTTGATGGTGCCTTCCTACATGGCAGAATGGAGCTGGTCTGGATGACCCTGGGGATGTTTTCCAACTCTAGGATTATATTATTCCTCATCTGATCCTTGAGATCTAATTGAGGAAGGAATGTGGAGCACTGCATGACAATATGATCAGCATCTTCCTGTCAACAAACAATGCTACAAGGAGCACAAGCAGGGATCATGTAGCAAAGCAAACCATTGCAACATCATTTTATGGTAGGAAGGGGCTGAACACATCATCCTGCAGCACCTTTCTCATGATTTACATCACAAAGGATGGCTGTCTGGCTGCTTTTAAGGCAACCTTCAGGGTCATTTGCAGCCATGGAAATAGTGCCGTGATCATAAAGGAGAACATAAAACAGTTACAACATCCTAAGTCCAATTTATGACATCATAACGGAATAACAACTATTATTTGTAAAGTGTGTAACCAAGTCAGGTTTAACAACACTCACATCAATCTTCAATGGCTGTTGGTATCTTCCATGAGACTTCATTAATGAGCCCACTCCAGTTTTAGTCTGGACTTTAAAACTTACAGCTAAATGCTGAATTCTAGCCACAAACTAGGTTCAGCTCCTTGGAGAGCTTCCTTAAAGTTCAAACTCAGGTTGCATTTGCACTATAGAATGGATACAGTTCAATACACAACTCTGCCTGTTTAAATTTAGACTATGCAATGGAGGCTGGTGATGCCCATGAAACTGGAGCAGTGGTTCATAGCCTGAGGTCCGTGGACTACCGGTGGTCCATAAACACTAAAATATGGTTAATGGTTTCACAATTATGACACCACTGCAACGAGAGTTACTGGTATAGCAATACTACAGTGTAGATCAGTGATTTTAGTGGTGAGGCTTATTAAATATGGTTTTCTGTTGATGAGCAGATGGCGATTACTGGATGGCATATGTTCTGTATCAGAAACTAGGGCTGATGTGGTCTATCCAATGCAGTTTTCTAAAACAGCACCCTAAATAACCAAACCGAATCTAAAGTTGACCAAAAACCTTTTGATACTAGTGTTGGAGAATGTTCCCTGATCTAAATGGTCCCTGGTAAAAAAAAAAAAAAAGGTTGGATTGGAGGAATGGACTCAAGCCAGGATTTGAAGGAGCTCTCCAAGGTTCTGAATGTTCCTCCCTGTATTGCTTCAGGACCATGGAAAGTTCCTTTAAAGCAGTGTTTCTCAACCTTCATAATGCCTCGACCCCTTAATACATTTCCTCATGTTGTGGTGACCTCCAAACATAACATTATTTTGCTACTTCATAACTGTAATTTTGCTCCTGTTATTAATTGTAATGCAATTATCTGATAAGCAGGATGTATTTCCATTCACTGGACCAAATTTGGCACAAATACCCGATATGCCCAAATTTGAATAATGGTGGGGTTGGGGTGATTGATTGATTTTGTCATTTGGGAGTTGTAATTGCTGGGATTTATAGTTCACCTCCAATCAAAGAGCATTCTGAACTCCACCAATGATGGAATTGAACCAAACTTGGCATGCAAAACTGTCTCTCAGAATGTTTCGGCACCGGCCAACAGGAAACACTGAAGGGTTTGGTGGGTATTGACCTTTAGTTTGGAGTTGTAGTTCACCTACATCCAGAGAGCACTGTGGACTCAAACAATTACGGATCTGGACCAAACTTGGCATGAATACTCAATATACCCAAATGTGAACACTGGTGGAGTTTGGGGAAAATAGACCTTGACATTTGGCAGTTGTAGTTGCTGGGATTTATAGTTCACCTACATTCAAAGAGCATTCTGAACACCACCAACAATCGAATTGGACCAAACTTCCCACACAGAATCCCCATGACCAACAGAAAATACTGTGTTTTCTGATGGTCTTTGGTGACCCCTTTGACACTCTCTGGCGACCCCCGGAGGGGTCCCGACCCCCAGGTTGAGAACCACTGCTTTAAAGCCTTGGGATAAGTTTAAGGAGCTCTCCAATGGGCTGAACATTTTCCCTACATTGCTTCAGGACCATTGAAAGTTCTTTTAAAGCCAGCTGAAAACATGGGATGGCTTTATTGTCCCAATGGCATGGGAGCAAGACATGCTATTCAACCACTGCATCATATTTTGGCCATTGCTTGTTTCCTGTTTAGAAGGAATAAGAGCTGTACCCAAATCCCAGTCTCCCTTTTCCCCCTCCCAGACTAGGAACACAAACAATTTACTCGACCCCCTCCTCTCTCCTATTTACATTTATATTGAATAATTTAAAACCTTCCCCCCATTTCCATAAATCCTTCCCTTCAAGGTAACGAAACTGCCCACTTGTAACAAAGTACCTTCTGGGCTGCCTGGCTAATTATGCACAAATAAACACATAATGTTCGGTGGTGGAGAGCCAAAGAAGGGGAGCCAGGGAGCTGGGAGGCGGCTGTTAAAACCAGGAGCATCGAAAGAAAAAGAGGAATTGAAAAGTTTACGATCACCCCAGACAAAATACAAGCTGCCATTCGATATTATGAGAGGAGAAGTAGGATTTAGTTTGACCTGCTAGTATCATGTGTTTGAAAGGGGAATTGGAAGCTCAGGAGAAACGAAAGTGGCTTTGGTGCATCAATAAAATATTACGTCAACCAGAGCTTGGGAAAATTGAGGGTGAGAGAGGGCTAGAAACCTCCTTCTAATGCTTAGGATGCATCCACACCAGTGGTTCCCAACCTATGGTCTGTTGAATCACAAGAACAATAATATGGTCCACAGCCTCTGCATTATTACACCATTGCCTTGGAACCACATAGCAACAAGAACGACTGGTCTTATAGTGCCAAGGCAATGGGGATGTTGGGAGGTGAGAGGCTGACTACCTATGAAAGAGTACTACTACCACATCAGCTCTAGATTATTGAATATAGTTTTCTGTGGGTGAGCAGATGGTGACTACTGGATGGCATATGTTCTGTATCAGAAACTAGAGCTGCTATGGACTATCCAATGCAATTTTCTGAATCAGCACCCCAAATAACCAAACTTCACTTCACTTCACTTTATTTCTTAATTAGTCGCTCTCCACCAAGGTGCTCCGAGAGACTTACAATCTAAAATAGCATTTACACAATATAAAAACATTCAACATAAAAACATTCAACAGTGACTATTTGGCAAATTAGATCTGATTACTTGAATGCACAACCAACAGCCAAGTCTTAAGTGCCTTTACAAAAGGTCGCAACTCCGACATTGCTCTAATGTACGGGGGCAATGAGTTCCAAAAAATTGGAGCATAGGTCAAAAAAGCTCTACACCTTGTAGCTTCCAGGTGTCCCTCCCTAGGGCACGGGATGTATAGGATGGATCGAGGTGACCACTGATGGAGAAAAGTAATGAGGTGGTCCCTAAGATATAAAGGTCCCTGGCCATTTTGAGCTCTAAATGTCAGGATCGGTATCTTGTAAGAGATCCAATGTTCTATTGGTAGCCAATGCAGTTGTGGCAGAATCGGTGTGATATGGAATCAAACTGAATCTAAAGCTGACCAAAAATTGATTCGTAACGCTTTTGGTACTAATGTTGGAGCGTGGTCCCTGGTCAAAGTGGTCCCTAGCCAAAAAAAAAAAAAAGGTTGGGAACCACTGATCTACCCTATAGAATTGATGTAGTTTGACACCACTTTAACTGCCATGCCTAAATGCTATGGAATCCTGTGAAGTTTGGTGAAGAATCAGAACTCTTGGACAGAGAAGGTTAAAGACCCTGCAAAACTTACTCTTAAATACTACTAGGACATGGAACAATGACTTCAAACTACAGGAAAAGATATTCCACTTGAACATTAGGAAGAACTTCCTAACTCTGAGAGCTGTTCAGCAGTGGAACTCTCTGCCTCAGAGTATGGCGGAGTCTCCTTCTTTGGAGGCTTTTAAGCAGAGGCTGGATGACCATCTGTCGGGGGTGCTTTGGATGCAATTTTCCTGCTTCTTGGCAGGGAGTTGGACTGAGGTCTTGTCCAACTTTGTGATTCTATGAGTTTATAATTCTACTAACCATTCCCTGCAATGCGTTGCTGTGACCCCGTTTGTGTATATGTGTTTTATGTATGTATATTTGTGTATATGTGTATATATGTGTGTTTGCATGTGTGTGTGTGTATGTGTGTGTGTGTATGTATGTGTGTGTGTGTATATATACACATACATATACATATATATATATACACACACACAATATGTGGTTTTGTGCATGCGTTGTAATGTAATTTTGTTTTTTTGGCTCTTCTGCTGTGTTTTTTGTTGTGATGATCACTCGTTGGCTTGATAGATGTATTGTGTCCAAATTTGGTGTCAATTCGTCCAGTGGTTTTTGAGTTACGTTAATCCCACAAACGAACATTACATTTTTATTTATATAGATGGCATAAAGCCATGGATTTTAAAGTGGTGCCAAACTGAATTCATTCTACAGTGTAGATGCACCCTTTATTGTCTCTTTCTTCAAGTTTCCTGTTGACTCATGGTAACCCTATGAATTTTGGAGAGTTTTCTCCTGCAAAGACTCTGAATTTGTTTTCTCTCTCTCTAGTTCTTTCCTCTGTGTTTTAATTTATCGCAAGCCTCTTGGGTCCTGTGTTGGGAGAAAAATGAGATTTGAAGCCAATCGACTAATAGTAGGTGGTCTTTTAGACAAGTTCTCTTCCCTCCCAATGGATCACTGTAAGCCTTCCGAGTAACCCGGGACTATTTGGAAGCTGCTTGCTCCTGCTTTAAAGCAACGGGAGCCCACTTTCCCCCTGTAACACCCCCCTCTCCAAAACCTCTGCCTTCTGTTTCCTCTCTTCTTCCCGATTACTGTTTCAGGCATAAAGATTAATTATAATTGTAATATTAGCATTCGTTTTACCACTGGCAGAACATGCTGAGAAATAAATTTAGCTGGAACAGGAACGGTGATTACTGTGTCGGCTCTTAAAAGCCTTGCGAGATTGCTTCTCTTATTAATGAAATATTATTGACTAATTCAACTGGATTTGGCAACGGGCCCCTTTTTAATTTTTTTTAAACATATGAACCTTCTTTCCCTTTTTCGCCTTACATTCGTCTGAAGCGAAGACCTTTGAAACGATGCAACACAAAACTCCCAGCAAACCTTCCACATCAAGGCCGGCGAGGAGATGATGAACTTCCCTTTAATTTTTTTAAATACTAAACCTTGGAGCATTTTCTTTGGCTTCCTCTCCCTGGTTCCTTCTCATCTATTCCTCTGAAATCCAATCCTCTGTAGAAACTCCTTGGGGGAATGTTTTATGTTGTGAGCCACAGATCGCCATTTAATTAACTCTATAATTGTACAGTAATGGCTGGCCACCTAAATCTGAACTAAGTTTTCCAGATAGAAGAAGAACGCAATATTCTCCGGGGGCTTCCCATCTGTTGGTCTTCAAGTTGCTTGGTTCATTATTAGTTTAGGAAAATTGTCACTAGAGAATGCTTAGACCATTCTCCAGTGACACACATTAAGGCGTTGTGTGTCACCATATTCACCAAACACACCCAATTTCAGACACTTGGGTGCATCTACACTAGTGATTCCCAACCTTTTTTGACCAGGGACCATTTGAGCAGGGATCACTTGACCTGGGAAAACTTGATCAGGTACCACTTGACCAAGGATCACTTGACCAGGGACCACTTGACCAGGGATCACTTGACCAGGGACCATTTGGCCAGGGATCACTTTGACCAGGGATCACTTTGACCAGGAACCATTTGACCAGGGATCACTTGACCAGGGACCACTTGACCAGGGACCACTTGACCAGGGATCACTTGATCAGGGGCCATTTGACCAGGTATCACTTGACCAGGGAACATTTGACCAGGGACCACTCTCCAACATTTGCACCAAAGGGGTTATGAATCAAGGTTTTTGGTCAACTTTAGATTTAGTTTGGTTATCTGCAGTGCTGACTCAGAAAATTGCATTGGATAGACCACATCAGCTCTAGTTTCTGATACAGAACATATGCCATCCAGTAGTCGCTATCTGCTCTCCCACTGAAAACCATATTGAATAAGCCTTGGCACTATAACAGAGTTTTGCGAGACTAGTCACTCTTGTTGCAATTGTGTAATAATGGTGAGGCCATGGACCATATTTTAGTTCTTGTGGACCACTGGTGGTCAATGGACCACAGGTTGGGAACCACTGATTTACACTGTAGAATTAATGCAGTTTGACACCACTTGAATTGCCATGGCTCAATGTTATGGAATCCTGGGATATGCAGTTTGGTGAGGCGCCAGCACTCTTTGGCAGAGAAGACTCAAGACCTTGTGTAACTACTACTCCCAGGATTCCATAACATTCAGCCAAGGCAGTTCCAGTGGGGTCAAACTACATTAATTCTACAGTGTAGATACAATCTTAGATGCTCAAGAAAGGGACAGATTCACACATAATAGAGGCATCCTGGAACTCAAGAGAATACACTTTTCTGTTGATATGGGATTAACATTGTATTGCCGGTGTCCTTTGTCCCATGGCGAAGAAGAGGAGCAATTCTTCTTGCATTGAGATCCACAATGCCATCTTATCTGACAACAAAGTAACACATGAAATAAAATGTAGGACAGTGACCTCTAACATCATCTTATATGATGAACACCTTGGCCTGATGAAGAATCCTAAATCCATCTGTGCTCATGATGTCCCAATTCAGGTCTGTGGCATGGAGTGTTCATGGGACACCAGTTGTGGGCTCTCCTGGACAGGGATAACTTAGCCACAGTAGCCCATGCATTAGGGATGATTAGTCTACTGCAATGTATTCTATGTGGGGTTTCCCTTGAAAATGATTTAGAAAGTATAGCTCTGGTAATATTTCAGTGGTTTGGTACAGGTGTATATGGTATATAGAGATACCTCAGTATGACAGCTACACATACGATTAATATAACTCCTCTTTCTTGTCTTCCTCTTCTTCCTCTTTCCTCTCCTCCTCCTCCTCTTCGCATCTTTCTTCTTCCTTTCCTCCTCTTCCACGTTCTTCTTCCTCCTCTTCCTTCTTCCTCTCCTCCTCCTCTTTCTTCTTTCTCTCCTCCTCCTCTTCCTTCTTTCCCTCCTCCTCTTCCTTCTTCCACTTCTCCTCCTCTTTTTTCTTCCTTTTTTTCCTCTTCCTTTTCCGCATTCTTCATCCTTCTCCTCCTCCTTCCTCTCCTCTTTCCTCCTCCTCTCTCTTCTTCTGCCTCTCCTCCTACTCTTTCTTCTTCCTCTCCTCCTATTCCTTCTTTCTCTCCTCCTCTTCCTTCTTCCTTTCTTCCTCTTACACATTCTTCATCCTCCTCCTCCTTCCTCTCCTCTTTCCTCCTCCTTCTCTTCCTTCTTTCCTTCCTTCTCCTCTCTCTTCTTCTTCCTCTCCTCCTCTTCCTTCTTCCTCTTCTCCTCCTCTTCCTTCTTCCTTTCCTCCTCTTCCTCATTCTTCATCCTTCTCCTCCTTCCTCTCCTCTTTTCTCCTCCTTCTCTTCCTTCTTTCTTTCCTCCTCCTTCTCCTCCTTCTTTCTTTCCTTCTCCTCTCTCTTCTTCTGCCTCTTCTCCTTTTTTCTTTCCCCCCTTTCTGTCCTCCTCCTCCTTCTTCCTCCTCCTCATCTTCAAAATCATTATCTTCTTACATCCATGAAATTTAGGATTTGTGTTGATGAGTTGTGTACTTGATCTTTTAAAGCAGGGCGGAGCTGGGAGGGATTTCCTATTTTGAGCTATATCTCCCAGATAGCCTGGCCAACATTTCCAGCCTCTGGGGAAAATGTAACAGGAAATACAGTATTTTAATCAATTACAGACATTATGATGCTAAGAAATCTCTTTGCTTGCCATTCACCACTAAGATCCATTTACTGGAATACTCATACAATGCTGAGCCTAAGGAGATAAGAAGAGCCAAGGCAAACCAGACCCAAAACTGAGTCCAAAATTGCCTTCCATTTGCGCCAAGCAGCTGCCCCTGAGACTTTGCAAGTCAGATGCTGGGATGCAGAGCAAATACAGAACCGAAAGATCATTTTGCAGCTCTTCAAGATGTGATACAATTCCTGGAACACACAGGAAACATCTGCTGTTTATGGCATTTCTCAAAAGGTGTAAAATCCCTGGACTCTTCTGTTTGGGAGCCCAAAGCAAATCTCCACGGCAGAGGCCAAGAAATTGGGAAAGTGCTTAACCTCCCCAGCGGGGTCCCATTAGGGAGTTTGTGTTTTTTTGCATTTCAGGTGATTATTCATTTCCCTCCAGCTCCAAATCGCTCCCGAAAACCATGTGTTTTTCCACCGTGTTAATAAAAGCCTAAATGATTCTTCATTAAGGAGCCCATTAAGAATCCTGCCATCTCTTCGTAGCTCATTAGAGGGGTATTCTTGCCACTAAATTATCGCATTGGCGTTTTTGTAGAAGTCTGAGCAAAGATACCCCATTGCGATTAATTCGTGATGGATTTTCCACTTCTTCCCTAACAGTTGAGTCTCGCTAATTTCCATCTATCCTGACATATAGGACTCATCCCCTGGTTTCTAAAGATTTTTCTCCCAGGACTTGTTTTGTGCTGCTCTCATGCGCTCCGCTCTGAAATCTGTTTATCTAGAAATTAAGTCTCCAAACGTTTTCAATCGGGAAAACTCTTGTCCGCTTCTGGCACCAACAGATAACCTTTGTGAACTGGGACGTTCCATACAACATACAATTTTGTATAGCAAGCAGGAGAGGGTTTGCACTCCTGTTTGTTTGGATGTCCTATTTAAAAGGAACAGCTTCTCCTCAATGGTCCAACATCAACACAACATGGATCAATGGCAACTGGTTTGGTGTTGCTGCTCTTAGGTGCTTGCAACCAATTCCAATTTATGGCAACCCAACATAGCATAGGATTATCTTGGCAAGATTTCTGTTGCTTTCCTCTGATGCTAGGAGAATGTGGCTTGTCCATGGTTTCCATGGCTAAGTGGGGATTTGAATGATGTTCTCCTGGATTCCTTGTTGTTTGCTGGATTTCAAAGACATGTGCCTTTCACCTTAAGAACAGACAAGCATCCCGAGCTCTGATGATTACCTGGGAAGGAATCCCACTGGAGCATTGCAGCGCACCCAAATACCTGGGAGTCACTCTGGACCGTGCTCTGACCTATAAGAAGCACTGCCTGAACATCAAGCAAAAAGTGGGCGCTAGAAACAATATCATACGAAAGCTGATTGGCACAACCTGGGGATCACAACCAGACACAGTGAAGACTTCTGCACTTGCGCTATGCTACTCTGCTGCTGAGTATGCATGCCCAGTGTGGAACACATCTCACCACGCTAAAACAGTGGATGTATGCCGCATTATCACGGGGTGTCTGCGCCCTACACCACTGGAGAAATTACACTGCTTAGCCGGTATTGCACCACCTGACATCCGCCGGGAAGTAGCAGCCAATAGTGAAAGGACCAAGGCAGAGACATCTCCAGCTCATCCCTTGTTTGGGTATCAGCCAGCACGTCAACGACTTAAATCTAGAAATAATTTTCTAAGATCTACAGAGACACTCGCTGGAACACCTCAGCAAGTGAGAGTCCAAAAGTGGCAGGCTCAAACCAGAACCTCAATTAATGGCTGATACCAAATGAGAGACTCCCCCCCTGGGCACACAGAAGACTGGGTGACTTGGAAGGCGCTGAACAGACTGCGCTCTGGCAACACAAGATGCAGAGCCAATCTTAAGAAATGGGGCTACAAAGTTGAATCCACGACATGCGAGTGTGGAGAAGAGCAAACCACTGACCACCTGTTGCAATGCAACCTGAGCCCTGCTACATGCACCAGGGAGGACCTCCTTGCGGCAACACCAGAGGCACTCCAAGTGGCCAGATACTGGTCAAAGGACATTTAATCAACTACCAAGCTTGCAAAATCTTTATTTTTTATCTGTTTGTTTGTTTTGTTCTGTTAGAAATTTAATACAATGGTATGGTTGCTGATGACACAATAAACAAGCAAACAAACAAATAAATAAATATAAGCTGATGGTTTTTGTTATGACCTTTAGCCCAAGCAATGCATTGTATCTGTTCGTCTTGAGAAACTAAATATTGGATATGTCTGTAGCTGTACAACTAAAAATATCTGATTTAGTCTGTGTCTCCTCCAAACTCCTGATAGTCCATGAAAGACTTTTGCTTGCTGATTCTGCATGTCGTCCTAGGGATTTTTTTTAAAAAAGGTATTGTGATTGCCTTCTACAAACCGTTAGTATACTGCTCCTACCAAGGAAAATGCAAAGTTCAGCCATCGTTGTAAGGCAAACGCACATGCACACAGAATTTCTTATACGATGTGATCACCATGTGCAAATGCAATGTGCAGTCACCGTTTCCCCAACATTTTGCATTCATCTCCATTTCTTGAGACTTCCATCCCATGGGCAGCCATGCCAAGTGAGCACACAGAGTCGTTGCACCTGGCTGCGTGCATGTGATTTATTTCAGATTTATTAGATGCCTATCAAACAGGTTCCCCAGGCAGTGTGCAAAATATATTAAAAGCATAACAATAGCACAGTAACAATTGCTTTTTTTAAAAAATGACCTTGGATCTTGACACAGACTTTGAATGTTGAAAAGAACTGCAAGAATAATGTGTGCCTTTTAACTGGTAATGACCCCATGGATTTCACAGGGTTTCCTTAGGATCTTAGAAGCTAAGCAGGGCCAGCCTTGGTTAGCACTTGGATAGGAGACTTCAGCTATATTTGAAAGGAAATAAATAGAAAACCACCTTTGAGTATTCCTTGCTGAAGATGGCCTTATTAAAGTCATAGAATCATAGAATCAAAGAGTTGGAAGAGACCTCATGGGCCATCCAGTCCAACCCCCTGCCAAGAAGCAGGAATATTGCATTCAAATCACCCCCGACAGATAGCCATCCAGCCTCTGTTTAAAAGCTTCCAAAGAAGGAGCCTCCACCACACTCCAGGGCAGAGAGTTCCACTGCTGAACGGCTCTCACAGTCAAGAATTTCTTCCTCATGTTCAGATGGAATCTCCTTTCTTGTAGTTTGAAGCCTAGTGCCCTAGTCTCCAGGGAAGCAGTAAACAAGCTTGCTCCCTCCTCTCTGTGGCTTCCTCTCACATATTTATACATGGCTATCATATCTCCTCTCATCCTTCTCTTCTTCAGGCTAAACATGCCCAGCTCCTTAAGCCGCTCCTCATAGGGCTTGTTCTCCAGACCCTTGATCATTTTAGTCGCCCTCCTCTGGACACATTCCAGCTTGTCAATATCTCTCTTGAATTGTGGTGCCCAGAATTGGATACAATATTCCAGGTGTGGTCTAACCAAAATGGAATAGGGGATAGCATGACTTCCCTAGATCTAGACACTATGCTCCTATTAATGCAGGCCAAAATCTCATTGGCTTTTTTTGCCGCCACATCACATTGTTGGCTCATAGTTCAATTGGAATGCACATACACACCAAAACTAGCAATTGCTGGAAGGTTCCATGTCAATGGAGTTGTGAGTCCACTCAGAGTTTAATTCTGGGCTTTAACTAAGCTCTCCAAGGTGCTAAAACCTATTCCGCTATAAGTTCAGCACTGCGGAGAGCCCCTGCAAAGGTAATAAAAAAACCTGGCATGAATTCAGCTTCCTCTGCTAAGGCGAGAGCTACCCGCTGATGGTTGGGAAGTGCTTTCAGCTCAAAAGCCCAAAACAACTTGAGTTGGGTTGCTGTGACTTTTCCAGACTGTCTGGCCGTGTTCTAGAAGCATTCTCTCCTGATGTTTCACCTACATCTATGGCAGGCATCCTCAGAGATTGTGAGGTCTGTTGGAAATGAGGAAAATGGGATTTATATATCTGTGGAATAATGTCCAGGGTAGGAGAAATAACACTTGCCTGCTTGAGGTATATGTAAATGTTGCAATTGGCCACCTTGATTAGCATTAATGACCTTGCAGTTTCAAGGTCTGGCTGCTTACTGCTTGGGGAATCCTTTGTTGGGAGGTGTTAGCTGGCCCTGATTGTTTCTTGTCTGGAATCCCCCTTTTTGAGTGTTGTTCTTTATTTACTGTTATGATTTTAGAGCTTTTTAAAAATAGTGTCAGCCAGATTTTGTTCATTTTCATGGTTTCCTCCTTTCTGTTGAAATTGTCCACATGCCTGTCGATTTCAGTGGCTTCTCTGTGTAGTCAGACATGGTGGTTGTGAGAGTGGTCCAGCACTGCCGTGTTCTCAAATAATCTGCTTTGTCCAGGTTGGTTCATCAGGTGCTCTGCTATGGATGACTTCTCTGGTTGAAGTAGTCTGCAGTGCCTTTCATGTTCCTTGATTCATGTTTGGGCAATGCTGCTGCGATTGGGGGTCCCTATGGAGACTTCTTGTCCACAGCTGCATGGTATACAGTAGACTCCTGCAGATGTGAGAGGATCCTGCTTGTGCTTTGCTGAATATAGAATTTGTTGGAATTTTTTGGTGGATCTGTAGGTAGTTTGTAGGTTATGTTTCCTCATCAGCTTCCCTATGCAGTCAGTGATTCAGCTGAGTTCCCACGGAGGGAAGATGTATTTCGGTGGTGGAAGCCAGTGGGTGAGACCACAAAAGCTCAACATTTTAGCATACAGCTCTTACTATCAGCAACTGGGAGAGTCAACTAATCTTTAGAAAGGAGTGATGATGGAATCAATGATGGTGTCATGGAAAGAGGTATGACCATTTAGGGAAACCCGGAAAGCTAGATTCAGGATCCAGGGCTTTGAGTTCCTTTGCTAAATGTGCATGCCATGTTCGGACATTCTCTGAATGAAGAGCAAATTAGCTGAAGCATGTGTATTCCTCTGCCTAATGCTGTGGACTTTACAGAATTGGTATGTAGATGTATACACACCATAAAATGTGCAATTGCCAGAGAAGCCAGCCTGTTTTTGCCTGTCTTGATTCTTGAAGACTCTGGACATGACAACAATGCAGCTTTGCCTGCAGGATATATTTTCCAGCCATGTTTTGGTCTCTTGCTCCCCTCTCATAAGTAACTTCCATCAATTTGAGGACTAACCAATTCCATTCTAACCCAAGGCATTCCAAAGAGGACTACAGGTTCTTTTTCCAAAAATCCTCCCCAGATGTTCCATACTGGAAATGTACTTCTGGCACTATAGTAAATATGCCCCTTGCCACTATTTCCTTTCTATATAGACCTGTTGCATCCTATGTCATCTTCAATGGCTACCTAAGTCACCGTTCCTCTTTGTTTTCTACTGTTTACACTTCAAATCCATCTATTTATGGATCATCCACTACCTTTAAATAGTCTCTTTTATGTGATCCCTCATAGCCTGAGGATGATGGTCCTCCAAGTCTAGTGACTTGACAGTGGGTTCGTAGGTGGCTGTGGAGCCCTATTCTTGATCCGCATGTTTTCCCACAGTGAGGACATCGGTTTCCAGGTGAAAGGCGTTCTTGATCAAGGTTAACTTGACGTGCCTTCCTCTTGGCATGTTTCTCCCTTTCTCCTTCCATTCGTATCTCTTTAAATTCCACAGCACTGCTGGCCACAGCTGACCTCCAGTTACAGTGCTCAAAGGATAGGGCTCCCCAGTTCTCAGTTTCTATGCCAAAGTTTTTAAGGTTGGCTTTAAGCCCATCTTTAAATTTCTTTTCCTGTTCACCAACATTACATTTCCCTTTCTTAAGTAGGGTATCACAGATAAGCAAGGGATTGACCAGTTGCTGTTTTACATTTGCAAAGTACAGTTAGTTGGGTGCCCTCCGTGCTCATACATATTAAACAACAATCCTTTTACACGTTGTGTGCATATTACAGTGACACCTGTCCGAACACATATGCACCCATAGTGTTACATGCAACTCGGATTATATTTGTGCTTTTGCTCACAGGCAAAGGCTGTAATGCATGCACAGGTATTGGCAAAGAATCCCCACTGAACTCAATAGGACCTCTGAGTAGACACATGCAAAGCCCATTATGAATTGATTTTGATCCTGTTCAAAGGCAGCAGTTGTAGATCTCTGGTAGTAATTGATTTTTAAATGCCTACATTTTCTGTGGTTTGTTGCCTTCTGTTTGGAAACCTCCCCTGGCTTGAAGGCGAGTTTATGACTGTGGTTGAATCAATACTTCCAGGTGGGAAACAAGGATAGTTACTGAAGATTAGATTGTGCAGGAAGGATTGCATTGGGTTGTTCACATGATTGTGCTTTTCCATCAGTCACCAGCCAATCCCTCTCCAATGCCAGAAATACAGCTTAATGGTGTAACATTCGAAAATGTAGATCATTTCCACTACCTTGGCAGCCACCTCTCCACAAAAGTCAACATTGACACTGAAATACAACACCACTTGAGCTCTGTGAGTGCAGCTTTTTTTCTGAATGATGCAGAGTGTTTGAGAACTGGGACATCTGTAGGGATACGAAGATGCTTGTTTATAAAGCTATTATCCTCCCAACCCTGCTATATGCCTGTGAGACGTGGACTATCTTAAGATGTCACATGCAACTCCTAGAATGATTCCATCAATGTTGCCTCTGAAAAATCTTGCAAATCTCTTGGGAAAATAAGCATGTTGAAAGAAGCAAAGACCACCAGCATTGAAGCGATGCTCCTCTGCCATCAACTCCGCTGGACTGGCCATGTTGTCCGGATGCCTGACCACCGTCTCCCAAAGCAGTTGCTCTATTCCGAACTCAAGAACAGAAAACATAATGTTGGTGGGCAGGAAAAGAGATTGAAAGGTGGGCTCAAAGCCAACCTTAAAAACTCTGGCATAGACACCAAGAACTGGGAAGTCCTAGTCCTTGAGCGCTCCAGCTGGAGGTCAGCTGTGACCAGCAGTGCTGTAGAATTTGAAGAGGCACGCATAGAAAATGAAAGAGAGAAACATGCCAAGAGGAAGACGCATCAAGCCAACCCTGACTGGGACTGCCTTCCACCTGGAAACCAATGCCCTCACTGCGGGAGAATATGAAGATCAAGAATAGGGATCCACAGTCACTTACAGACCCACCACCAGTACACCAATATTGGAAGACTATCCTACTCGGACAACGAGGGATCACCTAAGTAAGTAAAGTCTGTTAGGAAAAGGATATTGTAGTGTTGGGGAAAATGCCCCAAAAAGAGGTGTCCAAATGTCCAAGACCAGAGATGCTCTCCCATACTCTCCCACGAGAAAAGGTTATAAAGCAAGTGTCTGATTTTTCTGTTGTCAGGTAAGTATTGGAGATGGCAGAAAGAGGAACAAGGATTCATCTATGCTTTTCTAGTTTGCTTATTACATTTCTTGTATGTGTTTGTGTCTGTGTGTATTTCTGCGCAGAGACTGGAAGGACAGAGGAGTCCAGAGACAAAGTCCATGAGCCTTCAGGCAATCTTCTCTCATTTCCTTCTCAATACTCTCTGGAAACAAGATCACACACAAAAACAGTTATGCTGTAATTTTTTTCAGCGAGTATTAAAATCTCATTTTGTGGCGCATTATAACTTGGCCTTCTGAACAATCAATGCCCGTAAATGATGTCTGTGTCCTGAAGCCATATCTGGGGATGGCACAAGTGATGATCTTTCTGTCTGAAGAACAGGGAACACCAGTGCAGCCGCTGCATCGTTATTAACATCCGCGCCAGAGTCCGGGAGGAATTAAGAGCATTTGCTGGGCTGATGGGCTCTTCCAGAATGCGGCTTTAAACAGTATTGATGTGGTGCTAATGGGGGCACTATTTGTCTTCTCTATGTTGTTGCTTTTCAGCTGAAACATTGTAAGGAAAGCAGGAGGGATTGTTCTGTAAGATTTAGTTTCTTGGAACAAAATCAGAGGTAACCAGACGTTTGCTTTCCACTCACTTTGCGTGTAAGTTTTCTGAATTCCAAAACATAGAATCACAGTTGGAAGAGACCACAATCAGCATCATGTCCTGACCCTTGCCATGCAGGAATACACAACTAAAGCACCAAACAACCTCTGTTTAAAGACACCCAATGACATAGAGTCCATCAACTTCCAAGGCAATAGTCCCTGAACAGCTCTTTGCAGTAACTAAAGTTCTTTCTGGGTCCTTTGGTGGTGCAGTGGGTTAAACCACTGAGCTGCTGAACTTGCTGACCAAAAGGTTGGTGCTTCGAATCCAAGAAGTGTGGTAAGTTCCCACTGTTAGCCCCAGCTTCTGCTGACCTAGCAGTTCAAAAACATGCAAATGTGAGTAGATCAATACGTAATGCTCTGGTGGGAAGGTAACATTGCTCTGTGCAGTCATGCCAACCACATGACTTTGGAGGCATCTACGGACAACACCAGCTACGGACAACACATCTACGGACAACACAATCTTGAACCTTTGGACTGGCTTTTGACTACGGTATAGACTCTTGATCCCTGGACTCTGTTATTGAACTCTTGGTGTTTGACCACTAGACTGGACCCTTTTGACTACGAAGTTATTTTTGCTATCTATTTTGTTTATTCTGTAGCTGCTATCTTTGTGTTTTATATTTTGGTCTATTAAAAAAGCCAGCAAGTAAGTGCTGTTTTAATTAATCTGTTTGATAAAACTGGGAGTTTGATTCATCTCTACCTAAAAAAGGCAGAGCCCTGGCAACGTGACTGTTGACAGCTTATTAATACACCTAGATCCTTTTCACACGTTCAATTTGCAAGACAAATGTCTCCCCTCTCACATTTGTGCATTTCTCTTCTCCCGTCTAGATGCAATGTTGATGGAGTGTATCGCCTCCAATTGGGAAACTCCATCGCAAGGAAAATCAGGCCGACTTCAGGCTCGTCAAGCTTCCGAACAGGAGTCACGACTTTCTTGTTCCATTTGGGCTTTGGTTTTTAAATTGGCTTTACAATTATTTTCAATCTGTGCTTGAAAAGAATGGTTTTTTTAAGAAACATATTTTATTGTACATTGTTTCTGCACCACTGGTGTGCAGAAAAGCAATTACTGCTTTTAATAAGTCACTAAGTAAGTAACTAAGCAAGTCAATAGAAATGCCTAGGCGGCACAATTCCTTTAATCCTCATACTTTTTGAAAGTTTGCTTAAGTTGGCTGGCCCAACACTTTAACCAGGTATACATTCATAACAGTGGTTAATCCAGGCTTGGGCAAACTTTGGCCCTCTAGGTGTTTTGGACTTCAACTCCCACAATTCCTAACAGCCTCAGGCCCCTTCCTTTTTCCCCTCAGCCGCTTAAGCGGCTGAGGGGAAAAAGGAAAGGGCCTGAGGCTGTTAGGAATTGTGGGAGTTGGAGTCCAAAACACCTGGAGGGCCAAAGTTTGCCCATAAGTGGGTTGAACCATAACCAGACTATCTTTGGAGCTTCCAGGTTCTGACTTGCAGAAGTGATATACCTTTATTCTGTCGACACTGAAAATTCATTGATATTTGCCCAGGATCTTGCAAAATCCTGTGCGCCGCTCGGTAACACATTCAGATTGAATAAAGAGCAATGTCCCACCTGTAAAGCACCCCTCCCTCCCTACTCCTTCCCTCTTTAGTGCCAAGTGACTATTTTGATCCTAAAGCTAATGATGCCGAAACTACCAGCAGCGCTTATCTGGAGACTCCGGCAAAATTGCTTTCAAATTGTTTTAAAATTGGGTTTTTACTCCCAGGCCTCCCAATTGAGGCAGCCGAGGTCTAAGCGGGGGGAAAGGGTTGGAGCTGGGAGAGGGAAAGGAGGTGGATGTATATGGAAACTCAGAAGGAAAACAAAGGAGCAAAAAGTGGAAAAGTGAGTCAGGAAGGGAAATCACGGTGGACAAAAACAGATCTCTTTTCAAGGGTTTTACACAATGGGATAATGTTTCTATTTAGTAAACAGAGTCGGTTGCTTGTATCTATGGATTCTGCACCCAGGGATTTGTTGGAAATAGCAACCTTCTAAGCCTCCACTAAATGTTTGTCAATTTGTATAATTGTTAACCTATATTGTATTTACATTTTGCTTTGCCAGTTTGTCTCCTTTCAGACTTCAGTTAGTACAGTTGTACAGTTTGGACAATATCTATATGCTTAAAGACATTGGACTATGGACTACTATGCTGGATATATAAAAGGAGTTTGTTAGTAAACCTGAGGTGTTATTTTTAAAGAAGATTACTTTGTTTTTGTCTCTTGCAGGGGCGGCTCAACCCATTACGCGAAGTAAGCATTTGCAGTATAGTTGATTTTGCCCAGGGGCACTCTTGGGGAAAAATAGACCTTGACATATGCGAGTTGTAGTTACTAGGATGTATAGTTCACCTACAATCAAAGAGCATTCTGAACTCCACCAACGATGGAATTGAACCAAATATGGCACACAGAACTCCCACAACGAACAGAAAATATATATCAGTGATTGGTTGGGGGGGGGGGACCCAAAATACTGTTTGCTTACCATTGAAAATTACCTAGGGCTACCTCTGGCCTCTGGAGTGCATATGTTAACTAAGAGGTTTCAAGGGAGTGTATATTTTTTCAGACAGATGGCAAGCTATTGAACCTCAGCAGACTGAAAGCCAAAACCAAAGTTACAACATGTTATAGAACTCCAGTATGATGATGACAATGTTGTATGTGTGCATTCAGAAGAAGACCTACAAGCCACTCTAAACACCTTTGCAGAAGCATACGAGAAGCTCAGCCTGTCATCGAACATTGAGAAAACCAAAGTCCTCTTCCAGCAGTCACCAGCCAACCCCTCTCCAATGCCAGAAATACAGCTTAATGGTGTAACATTAGAAAATGTTGACCATTTCCGCTACCTTGGCAGCCACCTCTCCACCAAAGTCAACATTGACACCGAAATATAACACTGTCTGAGCTCTGCAGGTGCAGCATTTTTCCGAATGAAGCAGAGAGTGTTTGAGGACTGGGACATCCGTAGGGAGACCAAGGTGCTTGTTTATAAAGCTATTGTCCTCCCAACCTTGCTATAAACTTGTGAGACGTGGACTGTCTACAGATGTCACATGCAACTCCTGGAATGATTCTATTAGTATAGCCTCTGAAAATCCTGCAAATCTCTTGGGAAGACAAGTGGACAAATGTCAGCATGATGGAAGAAGCAAAGACCACCAGAATTGAAGCGATGGTCCTCTGCCATCAACTCCGCTGGACCAGCCACGTTGTCCGGATGCCCGAGCACCATCTCCCAAAACAGTTGCTCTATTCCAAAATCAAGAATGGAAAACGGAATGTTGGTGGACAGGAAAAGAGATTTAAAGATGGGCTCAAAGCCAACATTAAAAACTCTGGCATAGACCCTGAGAACTGGGAAGCCCTTGAGCGCTCCAGCTGGATGTCAGCTGTGACCAGCAGTGCTGTAGAATTTGAAGAGGCATGAATGGAGGGCGAAAGAGAGAAACATGCCAAGAGGAAGGCGCATCAAGCCAACTGCCACTGGGAATGCTTTCCACCTGGAAACCAATGTCCTCACTGCAGGAGAAGATGCAGATCAATAATAGGGCTCCACAGTCACCTACGGACCCACCGGCAGCACACTGATCCTGGAAGACTATCCTACTCGGATAATGAGGGATCACCTAAGTAAGTAAGTAAGTAAGTAAGTAAGTAAGTAAGTAAGTATATTTTTTGGGCAATTACAACTACAAAAAAAGCAACTATCCTCTGCTATACAAACATATTTTTGTGTTGTTCTAACTTTTTCAGGCTGTATGGCCATGTTCCAGAAGCATTCTCTCCTGATGTTTCACCTGCATCTATATATAAACCCAATTTTCCTAGTTTCCAACAGACCTCATAACCTCCAAGGATGCTTGCCATAGATGCAGGTGAAACATCAGGAGAGAATGCTTCTGGAACATGGCCATACAGCCCAAAAAACTTACAACAACCCAGTGATTCTGCCACAAAAGCCTTCGACAACATAAATCTATTTTTGTAGTGGCATGTCTTTATCCTTGACAGTTCAAAGACATGGTTCTTCAGTTTAACAGCTGAGTTAACTGTGTGCCATTACATGAATGCTTATAAATATCACTTCTTCAAAGAGGTCATGCTTTTCTTGACTAGTGGTTTTCAAAAGGTGGTCTCTATGTTATTGGAGATCCAGTTACCAAATGGATGTGATATAATTTTCACCTTTTCAATAAAGTTTTGATGCACTTATTTCCAATACGTTATGGAATTCCCAATAGGATTCAGCCATCCATGTCTTGGAAATATTCCAAAATATATCCCCAACTACAAACCTTGATTTGACCATTTTATATAAGTGAAACCATTTTATTATGCCATTGTATATAAGAACCACAAAAGTGAGAATGATAATATAATAATAATAATAATAATAATAATAATAATAATAATAATAATAACTTTATTTTTATACCTCAGCTCCATCTTCTCAAAGGGACTTGGGTCGGCTTGGGAACATGCCCAAGGATTACAAGTTAAAACAAACACAGTAAAATACATTCAATAACAACAAATAATAAAAGCATTAAAATCAATTAACATCATAAGAACAACACCCTGGCTGGCCAACAATTTGAAGCTGGGTTCAGGCTCAGAGTAAGTGCAATGAATCCTAGGTAGAGCCGAGGGAAGGTGCAATAGTCAGGGGACTGGGTTGCCAGGATAATGCCCTTGGCCATTAAAGTGTCATAAGGAAAGGAAAGAGGCCAACTAAAGTGCCAGCATGGTGAGGAATTAATTACACTACGTAGCACGATTTTTGTTCCTGGGTTATAAATGTCATTTCCTAATTGGTTCTATCATAAAAAAACATGGAAAAAGACATCCTGCAGCATGTTTTGAGATAGTTTTTCAATGAATAGCTCATCGAGTTTCAACTGATTCAACCTAGTTAGCGGCAGTCACAAAAACAGTGTTTCTGGAGTATAACGACTACTTTCATAGCAAGTACTGCACAATTAAGCAAGAAATAACACTTTCAAATGATGAACTGAAAAAAAATCAAATTTGGTTACATAGGTAAAGGTAAAGGTTTCTGCTTGACATTAGTCTAGTTGAGTCCTACTCCGGGGTTAGTGCTCATCTCCATTTCTAAACTGAAGAGCCGGCGTTGTCCATAGACACCTCCAAGATCATGTGGCCAGCATGACTGCATGGAGCACCGTTAGCTTCTTGCCAAAGCGGTAGCTATCAATCTACTCACATTTGCATGTTTTTGAACTTCTAGGTTGGCTGAAGCGGGAGCTAACAATGGGAGCTCACTCTGTCCCAAGGATTTGAATCACCAACCTTTCAGTCAGTAAGTTCTACAGCTTAGCAGTTTAACCCACTGTGCCATGCAATAGTATTAGCATATCCCACTTTTTCCATGCCAAGGAGACTCAAAACAGGAAAGGAGACTCAAATTGACTTATGGAACTTATGAGACACCAGCTCAAAAACATTTGGGAAGGGGCACAGTTCCTGTTCATGGTTGAAATCCATTTACTAGTCCGAACAAGAGTAAACTAAAGTAGTGCAACATTTTTCCGAATGAAGCAGAGAGTGTTTGAGGACCGGGACATCCGTAGGGATACCAAGGTGCTTGTTTATAAAGCTATTGTCCTCCCAACCCTGCTATACGCCTGTGAAACGTGGACTGTCTACAGACGTCACATGCAACTCCTGGAACGATTCCATCAGTGCTGCCTCCAGAAAATCCTACAAGTCTCTTGGGAAGACAAGCGGACAAATGCCAGCATGCTGGAAGAAGCAAAGACCACCAGCATTGAAACAATGCTCCTCCGCCATCAACTCCGCTGGACCAGCCATGCTGTCCAGATGCCCGATCACCGTCTCTCAAAGCAGTTGCTCTACTCCAAACTCAAGAACGGAAAACAGAAAATTGGTGGGCAGGAAAAGAAATTTAAAGATGGGCTCAAAGCCAACCTTAAAAACTGTGGCAACTGTGGAGGTCAGCTGTGACCAGCAGTGCTGTGGAGTTTGAAGAGGCACAAATGGAGGGCAAAAGAGAGAAACGTGCCAAGAGGAAGGCGTATCAAGCCAACCCTGACCGGGACCGCCTTCCAAATGGAAAACAAAGCCCTCACTGCAGGAGAAGATGCAGATCAAGAATTGGGCTCCACAGTCACCTATGGACCCACCGACAGTACACCGACCTTGGAGGACCATCATCCTTGGACTATGAGGGATCGCCTAAGCACAAGCAAGAAACTATAATTGCTTACCAATCAAGAGAGCCAACATTGTATACTGGTTTACTTATTGGACTGGAAGATGGTGCAAATTCTGCTGAGCCGTAGAAACGCATTGGGTGAGCTTGAGCAAGTCACACTCTCTCAGCTTCAGAGAAAGTCAAAGGCAAACCCCCTTTCAAGAAATCTTGCCAGGAAAACCTCATGATAGATTCGCCTTAAGGTTGACATAAATCAGAAATGACTTCAGGAGGCGAAACAAAGCCAACGTTTGTGCAAATAATGTTGATTCAATGGGTCTACTTTGTCTAGGAAATGGAATTGGACTGAGCACCTCCGCATCGATCATCTTTGATAAGAGGGACAGCGTTTGCATTGAGAACAAAGCCTTCTCCCAACAGATGCCGTTGCAATAACACCCTGAAGAGGTGAGTGAGTGGAATAAATCAGCTTTTACTAACCCATAAACTCATAGAAGGGAATGTAAACCAATTTTGAGTCTTGCTGAGGTGCATTGAGATTTCACAGTGTGGCACAAAGCTTGAGTGGGTTCTGAAATTGCTCTTGAGCTCCACAATTCGTCTTTCTTTCTCGGCTCCAGCTGGAAAGGCTGCCGTTAACCCCGAGAAATGTGGAGGGCCAGCACACACCTACACACAACACACTTCCACACAAAGCAAAACTTTACAATAATATTTTCAACATTTCTGTAATAAGGTGGTGGATGGTTTCCAGAGCTGATACCACCCCATTGGTATAAGGATGTGCATACATGCAAATACCAGTCTGAGACCAGTTCACACCAGGTATCCATAGCACTATGATTCTACTTTAATTGCTATGGAAACAGCCTGTGGAATGGATTGCTGTAAGTTTTTTGGGCTGTATGGCCATGTTCCAGAAGCATTCTCTCCTGACGTTTTGCCTGCATCTATGGCAAGAATCCTCAGTGGTTATGAGGTCTGTTGGAAACTAGGAAAATGGGGTTTATATATCTGTGGAATGTCTATAGTGGTAGAAAGAACTGTTGGAAATAGGTGTAAATGTTTCAATTGGCCACCTTGATTAGCATTTAATGGCCTAGCAATTTTCAAGGTCTGGTTTGAAAACTGCTGCTTACTGCCTGGGGAATCCTTTGTTGAGAGGTGATTAGCTGTCCTTGCATACGAGAAGCTCAGGCTGTGATTGACTATCAAGAAAACCAAAGTGCTCTTCCGGCAATCACTGGCCAATCCCTCTCCAATGCCAGAGATACAGCTTAATGGTGTCACATTAGAAAATGTTGACCATTTCCGCTCCTTTGGCAGCCACCTCTCCACCAAAGTCAACATCAACACCGAAATACAACACCGCCTGAGCTCCATCTGTGTTCATATTTGGGCATATGGAATATTCATGCCAAGTTTGGTCCAGATCCATCATTATTTGAGTCCACAGTGCTCTCTGGATGTAGGTGAATTACAGCTCCAAAACTCAAAGTCAATGCCCACCAAACCCTTCTAGTGTTTTCTATTGGACATGGAAGTCCTGTGTACCACATGTGGTTCAATTCCATAATTGGTGGAGTTCAGGGTGCTCTTTGATTGTAGGTGAACTATAAATCCCAGCAACTACAACTCCCAAATGACAAAATCAAAAAAAAATTGAGTGAAGGACATACATTGGGTTGTTAGGTCTATGCTGTCCGAATTTGGTGTCAGTTGGGCCACTGGTTTTTGAGTTATGTTAATCCCACAAACGAACATTACATTTTTATTTATATAGATAATTGTATTCTCAATTTGCTTCTGACATGATAAATAAATAAAATCGATTCTCAACCAATTCAACATAGTTTGTGGCTGCCACAAAAATGTTGGATTCTGAGGTATAACAACTATTGTCAAGGTAAGTACCACACAATTAAATAGGAAATAACACTTTCAAACCAGGAACAGAAAATTTTTGAATTTGATTACATAGTGTTATTGGGTTGTTGTAGGTTTTTTTTTTTTTGGGCTGTATGGCCATGTTCTAGAGGCACTTTATTAATGACCTAGGATTGTTTTTGCACGCCCATCACTACTGGAAATCCACCCTAATCATTTTTTACATGCCATGTCCAGCATATTTTAAAATTTTAATTATTACATTTGGCCCAGCCATAAGTTTTTAAATGTTGTTATGCTATGTTTATTGTTTATTTGCTGTTATGAGTTTTATTTACTGCTTGTATTATTGTTGTTTTTTGCTTTGTTATTGCTGTGTTGTGGGCTCGGCCTCATGTAAGCCGCACCGAGTCCCTTGGGGGGATGGTAGAGGGGTACAAATAAAGTGTTATTATTATTATTATTATTATTATTATTATTATTATTATTATTATTATTCTCTCCTGACGTTTCGCCTGCATCTATGGCAAGCATCCTCAGAGGTAGTGAGGTCTGCTGGAACTAGGAAAAGGGGTTTATATATCTGTGGAATGACCAGGGTGAGACAAAGGACTCTTGTCTGCTGGACTAGGTGTGAATGTTTCAACTGACCACCTTGATTAGCATTTGATGGCTTGGCAGTGCCTGGAGCAATCTTTTGTTGAGAGGTGATTAGATATCCCAGATTGTTTTCCTTCCGTTGTTTTGCTGTTTTAATTTTAGAGTTTTTTTAATACTGGTAGCCAGATTTTGTTCATTTTCATGGTTTCCTCCTTTCACCAGAGAGGAAACATTCTATGACATCTAATCACCTCTCAACAAAAGATTGCTCCAGGCACTGCCAAGCCATCATATGTTAATCAAGGTGGTCAGTTGAGACATTCACACCTAGCTCCAGCAGACAAGAGTCCTTTGCCCCACCCTGGTCATTCCACAGATATTTATTTATTTATTTATTTACTTTATTTGTATACCGCACTATCTCAGCCCGTAGGCGACTCAGTGCGGTTTACAACAGGACAATATACAAAGTGCATAGCATTAGCATCTAAACAGTCACTAAAGCAGTTAAAACAATACAACAATACATCAGTAAATGAACAAACATCAATACATCCAATAACTAATCCGTCACGTCTCATCAGTAAAATCACAATCCGATCTCCTCATCCATTATTCCAGTTCCAAACTCAGTCAATTGATTGCACTGCTTAATTGAACGCCTGTTCAAAGAGCCAGGTCTTCACTCTTCTCCTGAACACCAGCAGGGAGGGAGCCGATCTAATGTCTGCGGGAAGGGCGTTCCACAGCCGAGGGGCCACCACGGAGAAGGCCCTGTCTCTCGTCCCCGCCAGCCGTTTTTTCCTAGTTCCAACAGACCTCACTACCTGCTTGCCATAGATGCAGGCTTGCCATAGATGCAGGCAAAACGTCAGGAGGGAATGCCTCTAGAACATGGCCATACAGCCCGAAAAAAATCCTACAACAACCCAGTGATTCCGGTCATGAAAGCCTTCGACAATACATAGTGTTATTATTTTGCAAAAGGAACGTAGGGACCATGCCTTTTCTCCAGCAGCAAGTGCTTTCTATGGAAACCTGCAAGGGACAGGACTGCTCAGTGGAGTGGAGAGCAGATTAAGCCACCTCATTCAGTGCTTGCAGGAGAGGCGTATCTGAAGGAGACGGAGTCCATAGGACAATTGGCCATGGATCAGGGAATCAAGGGGCAGTGATACCTGGGGATTAGTTTATTCTTGGCCAAGGGATGGAGACTCCAGCGATGCCAAAGGGGTGCGCAACGAGGAGTGCTGTCCCTGGGCAGCTTTTCAGCGCAGCTGAGTGAATCTCCGCTGCGCAGCAAAGCCGACTGTTCTGTGCGGCTGAGCAGTGCGCTCCCAGCCTTTGGCAGAAAGCATCCTCTTGCCTGCAGGGTGTGTTTTCTAGATCAATAAACAAAGCCAGACGGCAGTTTTCTCAAATACGCTAATAAGGCCACAGCCCTCTTGCTTGAGGATTTTGGATTTAGGGAAGAGAATTATGCTGGAAATGAAAGCGGGGAGGTGTGTTGACTCATTTTCTTTTAATACGAAGGAAAAATGTAATGTTCCTCTTCCTTCTCTCTCTCTTGGCACATTACTTTTTTTATTCAAAGGATTCATTGCACAGCTTGTTAAGGAACAGAGGAAAAATAATAATTTGCTCACATTAACGCTTCTGCTTCTTATAAAACAGACAGCAGCTAGGCAGTCGATCTCTACTACAGCCATTTATATTGAGTTCAGTTTCGTAATTCAGAGATTTGTATGATTTGTCGGTATGACTCTCCAAATTACTAACCAAAAAGTGACCCCTCTGAAGCATTATGAGTCAAAACAGAAGTCTCAAACTTTCAGAGAGATTAATAAAGATTGGTTGCTTCAGAGCATTTTTTCCAATGTAATATACTCTGTCCTGATTGGGTTGTTGTAGGTTTTTTTGGCCTATATGGCCATGGTCTAGAGGCATTCTCTCCTGACGTTTCGCCTGCATCTATGGCAAGCATCCTCAGAGGTAATGATGTCTGTTGGAACTAGGAAAAAGGAGTTATATATCTGTGGAATGACCAGGGTGGGACAAAGGACTCTTGTCTGCTGGAGCTAGGTGTGAATGTTTCAACTGACCACCTTGATTAGCATATAATGGCCTGACAGTGCCTGGAGCAACCTTTTGTTGAGAGGTGATTAGATGTCCTTGTTTGTTTCCTCTCTGTTGCCGTGCTGTTGTAATTTTAGAGTTTTTTAATCCTGGTAGTCAGATTGTGTTCATTTTCATGGTTTCCTCCTTTCTGTTGAAATTGTCCACATGTTTCTTGTGGATTTCAATGGCTTCTCTGTGTAGTCTGACATGGTGGTTGTGAGAGTGGTCCAGCATTTCTGTGTTCTCAAATAAAATGCTGTGTCCAGGTTGGTTCATCATTTTATTTGAGAACACGGCATTATATGCTAATCATGGTGGTCAGTTGAAATGCAGGTAGATTGTTTCCTTTTTTGTGTTTTTGTTGTGGTCAAAAAGCACAGATCAGGTGTCTTAGTCACTGTTGTGGTTCAGACAGATGAGGATGAGGGGATGGGGGTTTCAGAGCCTGGGAGAGTGGTAGATGGTCATTTCAATGAGGGAAATGAGGGAATTTCATAGCCAAATTCTGTCTGTGAGACAGAGTTTGAAAGTGTAACTATTTTGGAGTCCAGCAGACAGGGAGAGGACCTTTCACCCACAAGAAGCTTAGCAACCCCTGATAAAGACCTGGCACACCAAGATAGCTCGTCGGAGGGAACAGTTGGGTTAGACAGAGATATCAGGCTAGATCTAAGGGGAAAAAAACACCAGGCACGGGAAATCCCAAAGAATCTGTGAGAAAGAAGCGCAGAGAACGTTTCACAAGCCAGAACCTCAAAGTCAAAGAAATGCCTTCATGTTTTGCAGCCCTTAAATGAGAGAGCGTCTCATTCAGATTTCAGATCAGGCAACACTGTTTAATAGTAAAGATATCAAGTCCTTTTTCCAGTGCATGTTTTAGTTTAAGTTCCTGAGAGTTTTGATTTATGTTTTAAGAAGTTCTTAAAGCTGTGGTTTTTCTGGATTCCTTTTCAAGTTTTGATCATTGTTTCCTTGGATTATGCTCAAGTTATGAATCTTGTTTTCCTGTACCATTTGGATTATTTGGATTATTGTCTTTAAAGTGTTTTACACCTCACCAGCTTGGTTGGGTCTTTACATATTGACTATCTTTTCTGATGACCTGTTGGATTTTGCCTTTCTTATTCCTTTGGTGGTTTTTCCCTTTTTATACGTACTCTCTTTAATAAACTATTATATTAATTATATTATATTATAATATTATAATATTATTGTTGTTGTTGTTCATTCGTTCAGTCGTCTCCGACTCTTCGTGACCTCATGGACCAGTCCACGCCAGAGCTCCCTGTCGGCCGTCACCACCCCCAGCTCCTTCAAGGTCAGTCCAGTCACTTCAAGGATGCCATCCATCCATCTTGCCCTTGGTCAGGACTCTTCCTTTTGCCTTCTACTTTCCCCAGCATAATTGTCTTCTCTAGGCTTTGCTGTCTCCTCATGATGTGGCCAAAGTACTTCAACTTTGTCTCTAGTCTCCTTCCCTCCAATGAGCAGCCGGGCTTTATTTCCTGGAGGATGGACTGGTTGGATCTTCTCGCAGTCCAAGGCACTCTCAGAACTTTCCTCCAACACCACAGCTCAAAAGCATCGATCTTCCTTCGCTCAGCCTTCCCTAAGGTCCAGCTCTCACATCCGTAGGTTACTACAGGGAATACCATGGCTTTGACTAGGCAGATCTTTGTTCCCAGTCTGATGTCTCTACTCTTTACTATTTTATCGAGATTGGACATTGCTCTCCTCCCAAGAAGTAAGCGTCTTCTGATTTCCTTATATATAATATAATATAATATAATATAATATAATATAATATAATATAATATAATATAATATAATATTCCCTCAGTCCGCAGACCCAAAATCTCATCATGGCCTCCCTCTTGGGGGTCATGGCCATTGGCACCAATGACCCCTCCTCCTTTGCCAATGCCGGGGGCTCCACACTTGTCATTGGTCTGGCCTCCACTCAGACCCAGAGTGTCCCGGCCTTCCTCAACAGCATGGGCAGCAGCTTGACCACCTTCCAACGAGTCCAGTTCTTCCCGCAGCTCCACCTGTCATACCAGCAGCAGGTCCAGAGCTCCTTCATGGCCTCTCACACACTCTACGGCCACAAACAGGAAGTGGCCCTGTACGCCCACACCAGATAATAATAATAATAATAATAATAACAACAACAACAACAACAACACTTTATTTGTACCCCGCTACCATCTCCCCAAGGGACTCGGTGTGGCTTACATGAGGCCGAGCCCAAACACAACAATACAAGCAATAATAACAACAATACAAGCAATTAAAATAAAAAACATAAACAATTAAAAATGTAACAATTAACAATAAGACAACACACAATTAAAACTGTGGGTAGGCAAAATGTAAAGTTAAAATTGGAAGTAATGCTGGGGCATGGGCAAAAAGGTGAAAGTGGCGTTTGTGGAAAACATACTAGCAGACCTAAATGTATAGTGCTTTGGAGGACAAAGTGCTATGGGAACATTATTCTGGGAAGGCACACTGGAACAACCACATTTTCAAACTCCTCCTAAAGGCTGCCAGAGTCTGATGTCCTTAGGGAGTGAGTTCCAGAGTCGAGGGGCCACCACCGAAAAGGCCCTCTCAACCGTGCCTGCAATGCAGGTGGGATTGAGAACAGGGCCTCTCCAGATGATTGAAGAGATCATGTGGGTTCGTATACAGAGATGCGGTCACGTAGGTAGGCAAGTCCCAAACCATTCAGGGCTTTGTAGGTAAGAACCTGCACCTTGAACTGGGTCCGGAAAATGAATGGCAACCAGTGGAGCTCCTTGAACAAGAGGGTTGACCGCTCCCTATAAGGAGCCCCAGTTAACAATCTGGCTTCCACCTACTGACTGACACATTTGACCCTCAGCCCTTTGACCCCAGTCAAACAGGTTTTCACCTCTGACCCGGAGATCCACACCACAACTGGTCAAGCATCCACCGTCTACTTGCAAGGAGGCCCCGAGGTGGCCATTTCCCACCTACAGGCAGGGTAGCAGCTCAGCTCCAACCCTGCAGTATCATCTTCCAGAAGTTTGGTCTTGTATCAAAGCCCCAAATTGGGAATTGAGATGTTCATTTCCATGCAATAATAAATATATTTGAATTTTTTAAAAGCAAAACTATTTTACTACTGCTTTTGGATTCCCAGTTGGTGCTAAGGACAAGGTGAACTCTGTCTGGGGTGTAACAGCCACTATTGTGACTGCTTCCAAGACATTGTGGGGACCAATGGCAGATGTGAACTGAACATGATACTAAATATTCAGAAAGTATCCTTCAACATTTATTTATTATTTCGGTTACTTCTACCCCGCCCTTCTCACCCCAGAGGGGGACTCAGGGCGGCTTACAAAGGCACAATTCGATGCCGGCATCAACATAACAGTAGAATAAAAACAATATAGCAGCAATTAAACAATTAACAATCAGTTTCTGCACTGCAACAATAAAACCAATAAAACCGATTTCACCTAATTAACGCTCAGCGTTCGCCATCTCATAGTCCAAATTCCAATGCCACTTTGTCAGTCCTGTCAGTCCTAGTTGTCCAATTGTCTTTATAATGCATGGCCAGACTTACCGGGCCAAAGAGGTTGCGGTGCTGGGCGTTCCCCACCGCCATTCTCGCCTGAGGGGGCTTCTTCCTCCCAGAAGCCCCCTTCTGTTGGCGGGAAGGTTTCCCGCCAGCAGGTCAGGGGGCCAATAGCCAACTGACCACGCCCACCGCAGGTGAGGCCTGAGCTGGCCTCTCCCTCCTCGGGGGCGCCTTCATAAGGCTGCCCTGGGCTCCTCAGCAGGCACTTGGCCTGCAACAGCTGATCCATCCCACCCACCCTGCATGTAGTTAATGTTTTTTATTGGAAGTTTACTTGGGTTGTGTTTCCTGGTCATGGTTGCCTGTTAACAGTTACTTGTTTGTGTTATGCTCCTTGTCACAACTCCTTGTTGGCGTGGGGCATGGGCCCTGGATCCGGTTTGGTATCCCCCCCTAGCGGTAGGGGGGGATGCCCGGTGGTCCCAGGGGTGCCGGGTTGCGTTTGCCTGGTATTGTGCCAGCGGCACCCTGGTGAGTGTGTGGGATCGGGCAGTATTGGGCTGCCCGATCATGATCCAGGACCCATGCTTGGCTGCCAACCCTCGTTCCTGTTATCAATAAATGAGTTGTGGCCATTGTTCATCCCATACCTTGTGTTAGTGTACTTCTTGGGCTGGCTGTGGGAGGTGTATCGCACATGCACACGCAACTAGTTGTCAGATTGCCCAAAGGCCTGGTCCCACAACCACGTCTTTACTTTCCTCCTGAAGGAGAGGAGGGATGTTGATGCCCTAATTTCCCCGGGAGTGAGTTCCACAGGTGAGGGGCCACCACTGAGAAGGCCCTGCTCCTTGTCCCCACCAACCTCACTTGTGATAGCGGTGGGGTCGAGAGCAGGGCCTCCCCAGATGATCTCAAACTCCGGGGTGGGATGTAGAGGGAGATGCGTTCGGACAGATACGCTGGACCGGAACCATATAGGGTTTTGTACGTCAAAACCAGCACCTTGAATTGTGCTCAGAACTGAACCGGCAGCCAGTGGAGCTGACACAACAGGGGGGTGGTATGCTCCCTGAATGACGCACCGGTGAGCAATCTGGCTGCCGCTCGCTGGACCAGTTGAAGTTTCCGAACAGTCTTCAAGGGCAACCCCACATAGAGTGCATTGCAGTAATCTATTCGGGATGTAACAAGAGCGTGGACCACTGTGGCCAGATCAGGCTTCCCAAGGTACGGGCAGAACTGGTGCACAAGTTTTAATTGTGCAAAAGCTCTCCCGGCCACCGCCGAGACCTGGGGTTCCAGGCTCAGCGATGAGTCCAGGATCACTCCCAAGTAAGCATCTATTTCTTGGGATGGGGAAGGAAAGGGGAAGAAAGCAGAATTTTCTCCATAAGGAATCTTCCTGAGATATTTCACACCAGCCTCTGATTTTATATGAACTCATCTAAACAGTAGGCAGCTGTGGCGGAATGTCAGCAAAAAGGAAGTGGGCTATTTAGCAAAGAATGCTCCCAGCTTTGATGTGCCGCACTCCCAAGCCATTTATTTCTCTCCTAATCATGGAAGGGGAGCATTGCAGAGCCAAGATGCACCACTGTCAGCCCACACTAGACAATCTGCAGGTTTTTCCTTGCTTTTGGATTGTGGAGTTGCTTTGCGGAGAAGCGTAAACATGTTTCTCCATGTCAAGTTTGCCTTGACAGGGGAAACAAATGCCCAACCGATGTGTAATTAACCCAGTTAGCGGAGACATTGATCCATGGTAAATCTGCGAAACCAGCTTATTATCTGTGGTGCTAATTAGCCAGGGAGAAACAGATACCGGGTGGGAAAAACAAGGGGGAGGAGGAGGAAAAGGAGGAGAGAACGCTGCTTTCCCAACTGCATCCTTCCCATCTCCTTTCCCACCCTTCTCATCCATTTCATTGGGGTTGGAGAACTGGTTTACACATGATTCAAAACATATTGAAATAGAGAAGAGCGTGGCCTTGATTTCTCTCCCCGCTGCTCAATTTCTTAGAGACTGGACACTCGAATTTGCATCTCCCTGGCTCTCGCCTCGCCTTTCCTGACCCATTCATCTGGGGGCTACTGGTCTTCCTTATGAATGGTTGAAGAGAAAGTAGAGTTGCTAAGCAACCAGCCTGTTGAAAGTCTAGCAGGAAATCTTTTTGACTCTGTTCAGAAGCCAGAAATGGGGTCTCGGAAGCTCATCAGCTCCAGTTTTCAAAAGCCTCAGCCTTTGCTTCTCTGTTTAATCCATGCAATTTAAACAAGCAAAAACAAAACCATCGTCATCTCCTACAAATGGCCTCAAGGCAGCAACAAGATCATCATCTTCATGGTCACCATCATCATTACTTACTTAGGCGATCCCTCGTTGGATGAGTAAGATGGTCTTCCATGATGGGTTTCCTTGTGGATTCGTAGGTGGCTGTGGAGCCCTATTCTTCCTCTGCATCTTCTCCCACAGTGAAGGCACTGGTTTCCAGGTGGAAGGCGGTCCTGGTCAGGGTTGGCTTGACATGCCTTCCTCTTGGCACGTTTCTCTCTTTCACCCGCCACTCATGCCTCCTTGAATTCTGCAGCACTGCTGGTCACAGCTGACCTCCAGCTGGAGCACTCAAGGGCCAGGAATTCCCAGTTCTCAGTCTCTATGCCAGAGATTTTAAGGTTGGCTTTGAGGCCATCTGTAAATATCTTTTCCTGTCCACCAACATTCTGTTTTCCATTCTCAAGTTCAGAGTAGAGCAACTGCTTTGGGAGACGGTGGTCAGGCATCCGGACAACATGGCCGGCCCAGCGGAGTTGATGGCAGAGGACCATCGCTTCAATGCTGGTGGTCTTTGCTTCCTCCAGCACACTGATGTTTGTCCGCTTGTCTTCCCAAGAGATTTGCAGGATTTTCCGGAGACAGCGCTGATGGAATTGTTCCAGGAGTTGCATGTGATGTCTGTAGACATTCCACGTTTCGCAGGCATAGAGCAGGGTTGGGAGGACAATAGCTTTAAAGACAAGCACCTTGGTATCCCATTGGCTTTTTTGCCACCACATCACATCGTTGACTCATGTTTAACTTGTTGTCCACAAGGACTCCAAGATCTTTTTCACACATCCTGCTCTCGAGCCAGGCATTCTCCCCCATTCTGTATCTTTGCATTTCGTTTTTCCTGCCAAATGGAGTATCTTGCATTTGTCCCTGTTGAACTTCATTTTGTTAGTTTTGGCCCATCTCTCTAATCTGTCAAAATTGTTTTGAATCCTGCTCCTGTCCTCTGGAGTATTGGCTATCCCTCCCAATTTGGTGTCGTCTGCAAACTTGATGATCATGCCTTCTAACCCTTCATCTAAGTCATTAATAAAGATGTTGAAGTAGTAATAATAATAACTGAACCTCAAATGAACTATCTTGAAATAGGTTTGCATCTTGGGTTGACTGCTTCAAAGTTCAGAGCCAATTAAGTTGGTCACCAATAGATTGAGTTTATGGTCTCACTTGCCAAATGTACCCTTTCCATTGACCCTTTTAAATGGGGCATCTGATGATGGTTGGTGTAAACAAGTTCATTGCAGGAGAAAGTCCAATGTCCAGCCACAAGCAGCCATAAGTGAAGAACCTGGAAATCACAAACTGTGAGTGTGCCTCAGATGCAAAACAAAGGCCTTCCATTTTGGCCACAGACAAACGAGAAAACGACATGGCATCACATTTGCTGTCTTTGGAGCCATTACGGGAACCACCAGCATCATTTGCTCACTGCTGAAATGGGACATGAAAGGCGGGACCGCAGTTACCGCACAGCCATTGACCTAGCTCTGAGGGTGTTGCTGATTCACAGCTGTTAGTCAATCTTCCAAAATCCAAGTGTGACTTTATTGCATTGTCAGGGAAGCAATTCAGCTGCAGCGTACTGCAAATAGTGCAATGCTTCTCAGAACATCTGCAGGAGGAATATTCTGCATTTGTCAGTATGGATGCATATGTCATGTAAGTACTTACTGACTGACTTACTTACTTAGGCGATCCCTCGTTGGACGAGTATGATGGTCTTCCATTATGGGTTTCCTTGTGGGTCCATATGTGGCTGTGGAGCCCTATTCTTGCTCTGCATCTTCTTCCGCAGTGAGGGCATTGGTTTCCAGGTGGAAGGCGGTCCAGGTTGGGGTTGGCTTGACACGCCTTCCTCCTGGCACGTTTCTCTCTTTCGCCCTCCACTCGTGCCTCTCGAATTCTGCAGCACTGCTGGTCACAGCTGACCTCCAGCTGGAGCGCTCAAGGGCCAGGGCTTCCCAGTTCTCAGTGTCTATGCCAGAGTTTTTAAGGTTGGCTTTGAGCCATCTTTAAATCTCTTTTCCTGTCCACCAATGTTCCGTTTTCTGTTCTTAAGTTCAGAGTAGAGCAACTGCTTTGGGAGACGGTGGTCAGGCATCCGGACAACGTGGCCGGCCCAGCGGAGTTGATGTTGGAGGACCATCGCTTCAATGCTGGTGGTCTTTGCTTCTTCCAGCACACTGACGTTTGTCCGCTTGTCTTCCCAGGAGATTTGCAGGATTTTCAGGAGACAGCACTGATGGAATCGTTCCAGGAGTTGCAAGTGACGTCTGTAGACAGTCCACGTCTCGCAGGCATAGAGCAGGGTTCGGAGGACAATAGCTTTATAGACAAACACCTTGGTATCCCTACGGATGTCCCGGTCCTCAAACACTCTCATGTAAGGGGACGCATGTACAAAGCAGCACATGTTGAAATGTTTGATGATGGAAGTGCATATGAGCAAATATAGGCTCTAAGCCAGTGTTTTGGATACAAGGTGCCCTGGGAAGACTTTTCTGGGAAGAAGCTGCGGGTGGAAGAGATAAACCAGTGTTTGGTTTTCAAGTGCATGCATTCATCATGATCATCACCACCTAAATGACTCTAAAGCCCTAAAGGGTTTGGGTCCTGCCTATTTCAGTGATCACATTTCCCTCTCTGAACTGGCACGGGCTCTAAGATCCACCAGGGAGGCCCTCCTCTCTCTGCCACAACCATCTCAAATCTGGATGGTGGGAACGAGGGAGAGGGCCTTCTTGGTGGTGGCCCCCTGCCTCTGGAATGCCCTTCCCAAGGAGATAAGGCAGGCCCCATCCCTCACCTCTTTCCCTAAGAACTTTAGGACTTGGTGGTTTCATCAGGCCTTTGAAAATGACTAGTCTCAAGTTCCAAGCCCTTGGCCAACAGTTAGGACTTGGCCTTGTACCCCACCCATTCCCCAGTCCCTGTCATCTGAGGGGTGATATTATTATTATTATTATTATTATTATTATTATTATTATTATTTGAAACACAACAAGATGAGTCCACAGCAGACAACTTCACTCTGCTGGCTGTTGTACTGGATCACACATCGAACACTTCCCAAGTGACTAGGACTGTGTGATGTATCGGTGAATAATGTGTGCAGATCCCAGTAAAGTAGCCTTTTGCAGCTGGCAGATGATAATTTTGTCAGCGCCGACTGTGTTTAAGTGCAGGCCAAGATCTTGAGGCACTGCACCCAGTGTGCCGATCACCACTGGGGCCCCCTTGACTGGCTTGTGCCAGAGTCTTTGCAGTTTGATCTTTAAATCCTCGTATCGTGTCAGCATTTCCAGTTGTTTCTCTTCAATCCTGCTGTCACCTGGGATTGCAACATCAACAATCCATACTTTGTTTTTTAACATGCTCGTGAGGTCATTAGTATTGTGCTCCAAAACTCTGTCTGTCTGAATCTGGAAGTCCCAGAGTAGTTTACTGTGTTCATTTTCTGTAACTTTTTCTGGTTTGTGATCCCACCAGTTCTTTTGTCAGGCAGATGGTATTTGTGGCACAAGTTCCAATGAATCATCTGAGCAACGGTGTTATGCCTCTTCTTGTAGTCTGTCTGTGCGATCTTCTTGCAGCTGAGGATGTGATCTATTGTTTCATCTGCTTCCTTGCAGAGTCTACATTTGGGATCTGTCACTGACTTTTCAATTCTGGCTTTGATGGCATTTGTTCTAATGGCTTGTTCTTGGGCTGCCAGAATCAGGCCCTGCTTTGTCTCCTTTTTCAGAGTTCCATTTGTGAGCCACATTCATGTTTTTTCTTTGTCAATTTGACTCTCAATTTTTCCCAAGAACTGTCCATGGAGAGCTTTCTTTCACCAGTTTCCTCTTCTGCTCTGAATTGTATTTTTACGGTATTCACTCTTTGTTTTTTGCACTTGAAGCAGTTTACTACTATTTACTTCCCTCAATGTTGGTTGTTGTTGTTGTTGTTGTTGTTGGTATTATTATTATTATTATTATTATTATTATTATTATTATTATGGGAACCCAGGAATACAGGTAGCTGTGGTGAACTCAGCAACAAACCACTAATAACATTGTCCTCTCCATCAGGAGAAAGACAGTCCTTTTGTAAACGTAATGAGGTTTAATTTCCCACTGAAGACCAAGCCTTAGCAAGAAGTATAAGCTGCTCCCATCTAAAACACAGACATGTGCTTTTCACCTTAAGAACATCCAAGCATCCCGAGCTCTGAGGATTACCTGGGAAGGAATCCCATTGGAGCATTGCAGCGCACCCAGATACCTGGGAGTCACTCTGGACCATGCCCTGACCTACAAGAAACACTGTCTGAATATCAAGCAAAAAGTGGGCGCTAGAAACAATTTATTTATTTATTTATTTATTTATTTATTTAGAAGTTTTATATACCGGTCTTCTCGACCTCCAGAGAGGGGCTCAGGCCGGTTTACAGTTTACATAATATCATACGAAAGCTGACTGGCACAACTTGGGGATCACAACCAGACACAGTGAAGACATCTGCCCTTGCGCTATGCTGCTCTGCTGCTGAGTATGCATGCCCAATGTAGAACACATCTCACTACGCTAAAACAGTAGATGTGGCTCTTAATGAGACATGCCGCATTATCACAGGTTGTCTGTGCCCTACACTACTGGAGAAATTACACTGTTTAGTCGGTATTGCACCACCTGACATCCGCCGGGAAGTAGCAGCCAATAGTGAAAGGACCAAGGCAGTAACATCTTCAGCTCATCCCCTGTTTGGGTATCAGCCAGCATGTCAACTACTTAAATCAAGAAATAGTTTTCTAAGATCTACAGAGACACTCGCTGGAACACCTCAGCAAGCCAAATGTGTCCAAAAGTGGCAGGCTCAAACCCAGAACCTCAATCAATGGCTGATACCAGATGAGAGACTCCCCCCTGGGCACACAGAAGACTGGGCGACTTGGAAGGCGCTGAACAGACTGGGCTCTGGCACCACGAGACGCAGAGCCAACCTCAAGAAATGGGGCCACAAAGTGGAATCCACGACATGCGAGTGTGGAGAAGAGCAAACCACTGACTACCTGCTGCAATGCAACCTGAGCCCAGCCACATGCACCATGGAGGACCTTCTTGCGGCAACACCAGAGGCACTCCAAGTGGCCAGATAGTGGTCAAAGGACATTTAATCAACTACCAAGTTTGCAAACTCTGTGTTTTTCTGTTTGTTTGTTTGCTTTGTTAAAAATGTAATACAAATGTCTGGTTGCTCCTGACACGATAAATAAATAAATAAATAAATAAATAAATAAAATAGCAAGAAGTGACTCTACTGTGAACACTGTGGCTGCATAGGGTAAATCTCCTCATTGATGGGCACTATTGCACCACATCCAGAAGGCCACAAGTTCTACTCCCCCTAAATGTTGAATTTATGCTCTTCGTTTATGATTCTAAAAAAAAAAAATACAAACCCATCTATAAGTCCCTTCATCATACAGATCTTTGAGTGACACATGTCATAAGACATATCTTCTCCTTCTCAAATCACTCACAACCAAAAATACGGAAACTGAGGATTGAAACTAGCCAATTTTTGATTAAATGTGTCACACTGTCCTTCAAAAAAAGGTTAAAAGAAGGGAGGCGCAGGGATTGAAAAAAAAAGGTAACAAAACATGGGAGTTGAAGGAAGGCTGTGTGTTGAGATGGATAACTGGCATCTCTTTCCACCGAGGTGTGCCTTTCCCGCACCACGCAGGTTACACATAGAAATGAGCTTTAATTAATGGCAAGGCAGCTGCTTGAAGGTCTCTTTCCTCTTTGCATTGGTAACCTCCTGGCTTCGCAGGTGCCTGGCCTCTCACACAGTCGGGCTGGCTGCAAGCGGTGCCACGGCGGATAATTCATTACCGAAATGGGACAGGTTAAACAAATAAGCTACCCTCTATTTCTCTCCCTGGATTTTAATAATAAGTGCTCCTCTTTTGTGAGCTCTTTCTGGTGGGAGGGAAGGTGCAGTTACAAGGTGGGGGCAGAAGGGGGTGCTGCTTCCTCCTGCGTTGACAGTCTGAGCTTCCTTCATGCCCTCTCATGCAGAAAGAGAGAGAGAGGGAATCTGTTTTGAACACAGCAACTGTGGATAAAGAAAAATCTAGGTGGTACACATATGATCACGCACCTGCCTTGAATCTGTCACTGGCCCAGGACTGGTCCTACCATTAGGAAGACTGGAGTGACTACTTTCTGTGAACATCTAAGGCAAAGGTGTTCAACTCACCCACGGAAGGAGAATTATGGATACAAAGGAGCAAATATAATTTTCTTTCATAGTGCCCAGTGCTCTTTAGTTTTTACCCAGTTTAGGTCTCCATATGTTATCGACAACTCCCATCACTCTTGATAATCTGCCATAGGGCATGGGGATAATGGAATTGCAACCCAACAGAGCTTATGGGTCTGAGGTTGGGGAAAGACTAAAGGGCATTTGAAAATCAGTCATTATACCCATAAGCCTTGTATCCACAGCAGCCTTCCAGACAGAATTATAGAATCATTGAGTTGGAAGAGACCTTGTGGTGAGGGCAACATAAGCCATATTTAGGGGTTTCTGGGGGGTTTCAGACTTGTAGGCTGCATAAGGAACATTGCAAGGGGCCTGGAGTGAAGTGCTGTGCTTGGTACTTGGTAAACAGGATGGTTGACCAAGACGGCTTCCTCCAGCATAGGTAACTGCTTGACCACAAAGGTCCGAATGCATCTCCTCCTATGAACCAGTTAGGACATTAAGATCGTCTGGGGAGGCCCTGCTCTTGATCCCGCCAGCTTCACAAGCACGCCTGGCGGGGATGAGAGACAGGGCCTTCTCAGTGGTGGCCCCTCGGCTGTGGAACGCCCTTCCTACGGATATTAGATCAGCCCCCTCCCTACTGGCATTCCGGAGGAGAGTGAAGACCTGGCTGTTTGAACAGGCATTCAACTAGGCAGTGCAATTGATTATTGGAACACGGAATAATGGATATTGAGACTGAATTCTGATTTTATTGATGAGACGTGATGGATTTGATAAATTGATGTTTTGATGTATTGATGTTTGATGTTTAATCACTATGCTTTTAAATGTCCAATGATTTTGTACTGTGTATATTGAAATTGTTGTTAACCGCTCTGAGTGGCCTAAGGGCTGAGAAGAGCGGTATACAAGTGAAGTAAATAAATAAATAAATAAATAAATAAATAAATAAATAAATACATATTATCCCATAGTTGCCTGGAACTGGCCGACCACAAGGTAATGGTTACCTATGAGCATCTTGGAACAGCAACTGACTGCAGGGTCGACCACAGGGAGCGTATTATGTTACTGGGTTGTTTATGCTAAAGAAAATTTTTGCTTAATGCTGTGCCAAATAAGGGAAAAGGGGAACATTGAAAGTTGTCAACAAGTAAGGTATATAAGCCTGACATTCGTCCCAAGTTGGCGCGGACAATTTTGTACCGGCATACTGTGTGTTATGCTGATTGTCTGTCTTCCTATTGCGCAATACGAATAAACCACGTTTTGCCTTAACTCGTTTGCACTTTGCTTCATCCAAAGCGGTTCAGCCAAGGACCCAGTTGGTAAATTTTGGAATACTGGTGAGATTCCCCTACAGTGGGCCATCCAGTCCAACCCCCTGCCAAGAAGCAGGGAAATCACATTCAATTGTTACTGTATCACAACTTCCAATAGTTCGGTTTATGATATCAAATGATGAAGAATACCGGAGCTGTAGTCCAGCATCGGCAGGGATAAATAAAATGACATGGTGGGCCAGATTCAGCCCGCAGGCATTGACTTTGACCCATGTGATCTAAGGGAAGAGCCAATAATACCACATCCCTTCCTATCATATCTTATTGTCCCTTGTTGCAGGATAGAACTATTTGTGTCATTTATACTTTCAGTCTTCGAATCTCCAGATGTTTCAGAATCCAACTCCCTTAAATCCCAGCCAGTTTGGCCAAGGGACAATGATTTGGGACAATGAAGCCCAAAACATTTGGAGGATCAAGTGTTGAGAGCCGTGGACATAGACTACCTACTAAGCCAATGTCAATTGGTGGCTTTCAACCATATCTGAGAATTATCCTAAGACATAGCATTATGCTTGTTCAGTTGCATTTGCTCAGGCAGTTGTCCACCATAGATGTGCAATCACCAACAGAATATAAACAGTGTTGGGAAGACATCTGGTTTAGGAGGTTACTAACACTTATATTCTTTTGGGATTGGTGTCTGATGCCCTTGAGAATATTGGGGGGAAATTGCACCAAAGGGGGAATCAAGGAGACTCTAGTAGTGGAACCAATGATGGGTAGAATTATGTTAGGAACAAAGGAAAGTGTATCCTCCTCCATTTTCTCCATCTTTTGTTTCTATGGCCTTATTTATTTATTTATTTATTTACTACGCTTCTATACCGCCATTCTCAGCCCGAGGGCGACTCATGGCGGTTTACAAAACGGCACAATTTGATGCCCACAACAGTACAAAAATAGTTTAAACATTAAAAACATTTAACATAGATAAAAAATTCATTACAATTAACATCAATAAACATAATAAAAAACCATAAGTCCTCCGCATTTCATTAATCAGTCATTGTCCAGTCACATTGTCCAACCGTTCCGAGATCAGAGTTTAATAGCTACACTGCGTTTGGGAAGGCCTGCTCATATAGCCAGGTTTTAACTTTTTTGCGAAACGTTAAGAGGGTGGGGGCTGATCTAATGTCCCTGGGGAGGGCATTCCACAACCGAGGGGCCACCGCTGAGAAGGCCCTATCCCTCATCCCCGCCAATCGAGCCTGTGAAGATGGCAGGGCTGAGAGCAGGGCCTCCCCAGAAAATCTTAAATTCCTAGAGGGTTCGTAAGGAGAGATACATTCGGACAGGTAAGCAGGACCAGAACCATTTAGTGCTTTATAGGCTAAATGGTTTAGGGCTTTATTGGCTAAAGCCAGCACTTTGAATTGTGCCAGGTAGCAAAATGGCATCCAGTGGAGCTGGCGCAACAGTGGAGTTGTATGCTCCCTGGGTGCCGCTCCTATTAGCATTCTGGCTGCCGATCGTTGGACCATTTGAAGCTTCCCAGCAGTCTTCAGAGGCAACCCCACGTAGAGAGCATTGCAGTAGTCTATACGGGATGTAACCAGAGCGTGGACCACCGTGGCCAAGTCAGACTTCCCAAGGAACGGGCGCAGCTGGCGCACAAGTTTTAATTGTGCAAAAGCTCTCCCGGCCACCGCCGAGACCTGGGGTTCCCGGCTCAGCGATGAGTCCAGGATCACTCCCAAGCTGCGAACCTGTCTTCAGGGGGAGTGCGACCCCATCCAACACAGGCTGTAACCCTATACCCTGTTCGGCCTTTCGACTAACCAGGAGTACCTCTGTCTTGTCTGGATTCAATTTCAATTTGTTCGCCCTCATCCAGACCGTCACAGTGGGCAAGCACCAGTTCAGGACCTGGACAGCCTCCTTAGTAGCAGGTGGAAAGGAGTGACAGAGTTGGACATCATCTGCGTACAGGTGACACTGCATCCCGAATCTCCGATGATCTCTCCCAATGGCTTCATGTAGATGTTAAATAACATGGGAGATAGTATTGACCCCTGTGGGACCCCACAAGACAATGGTTGTGGGGTCGAGCAGGAATCTCCCAACAACACCTTTTGGGAATGACCCTCCAGGAAGGTCCGGAGCCACTGCAGAACAGTACCTCCAAGGCCCATTCCCGCGAGGTGTCCCAGAAGGATACCATGGTCAAGGGTATTGAAGGCCGCTGAGAGATCCAGCAGAACCAACAGGCACATACTTCCCCTGTCTAGTTCCCGGCGCAGATCATCCCTAAGGAACAGGAAAAGGGTTTAAATCTTTTAAAAGCAAGCATAAAATTAAGAAGGACCCATAAGTACAGAATGTCGTGCTTGGTGTTCGAAAATGTCTGTCCTTCCTCGGAAGATGGGAACTGAAGCATGTGAAGAATCCATGCACTGATGTCGTCTGAGCTCATTAAACTCCGGAGTCTGCTCGGGTTCTGCTGGAAGGCTCTGAATTGACTGTGCTGACTGTTGTGCACCTCCCCCTTGATTTTTAGAGTCTTTTATAACATGGCACAGAGTGCATTTAGATCATTATCTTGTCATTCCCTTGCAATAGCCCCTCGAGGAAGGTCATGCCCCCCAGTTTGCATGAGGAGATTCATCTGTCCAAGGATGCACACCCAATCTGTGGCTAATGGGCTCTTTCGCCAACCCACCATCTCTTATCAAGGTCACGGGGCAATGGGAAAGGAGGATGGGGAGGCGAGACATCAGACAGGGGATTGAGCTTGGGCATCATCAGCAAGCTCTGCCTTGAGATGAAACTATAAGGCAACCCAAGCAGACTAGCAAATCAAAAGAGTAATCATTGTGTTTTAAGGGGATGGATTTTTGTGTGCCTCCGGAGCCCCATCATTTCAACCCACCCACCATTACAAAATCTTAATCCACATACTTTTTGAATACAGAGCTATGAATCAAATTTGAAGTTTTTTTCTTCTTCCAGGGGAATAGTGGAATCCCTTAGTACTCATAATAGTAGAGTCATTATGTGAAAGTCCCAACCACCACTGACATGTGTTGTGTTTGTTCAGCACAGGGCTTGTCTCTTGCTTAACAAAGCACAGAACATTGTTCTGGCTGCAGTCATTATGGCTCAGAATTGATATTGCTCATGCAGCGGAGGCCTAGGAGATAAGGCATGTTGGCTTCTGTACAATGTCAGGCCTTGATAGCATCACCACAAAGGGAAATTAAAACTCCTCGCAGTGGCTGTAAAACCCGCCATGCCCTGATGGCTGCTCCCAATGGGAAGGGAGGGAGCGACAGTGTAGCCTCTTGGGAGAATAAGAGCAAGACCACATTCAGAGTAGAAGGGCCCTGTGAGTGGATTTATGTGGCTTACATCTTCCATTAGGCTCATGCTCAGATTTCCTAATGTTGGGACTCAATAGCTTACCTCTGCCTATTATTTATTTCCTATATTTATACCCCGCTCTTCTCTCTTCGAAAGGGGACTCAGGGCGGCCTAACAAAAGCATCATACGATGCTAACATCATAAAAACAACCACAGTACAATCAAAATATTAAAAATTAAAACAACAATTAAAACAATTAATTAAGACACATCCATTAAAATCGAAATCCAAAAACCAGCCTGGGTCAATTCATTGCCATAAGTTGTGGGATCTTCTTCCACTTGCTGCTCACTGATCAAACACTTGGTCCCATAACCAGGACTTGATTTTCCTTCTAAAAGACAAGATGGAGGTGGCCAATCTGATATCTCTAGGGAGGACATTCCATAGGCGGGGGGCCACTGCTGAAAAGGCCCTGTCTCTCATCCCCATCAACCGTGTTTGCGATAGTGCTGGGATTGAAGCTCTTAAACTTCATGATGGTTTGTGGCAGGAGATACATTTGGACAGGTAGTCTGGGCCAGAACTGTTTACGGCTTTAAAAGTTAAAACCAGCACTTTGAATTGTGCTCGGAAGCTGATCCGCAGCCAGTGGAGTTGGCGTAACAAAGGAGTTGTATGTTCCCTGGACGTCGCTCCGGTGAGCAACCCGGCTGCCGACTGTTGGACTAGTTGAAGCTTCCAGGCAGTCTTCAAAGGCAGCCCCATGTAGAGTGTGTTGCAGTAATCTATTCGGGATGTAACAAGAGCATGGACCACCATGGCCAAGTCAGACTTCTCAAGGTATGGGCTCAGCTGGCGCACAAGTTTTATGCAAAAGTTCTCCTAGCTAACCGCTGAGACCTGGGGTTCCAGGCTCAGCTATGAGTCCAGGATCACTCCAAAACTGCGAACCTTTAGTGCATTTTCTCCTCCAAATTCTCCTCATTTGAACCCAAGCCCAATGTTTGCCCCCTTCTCAGTAGTCCCCCAAATCCTCCAAGCACATGTTTCATGTCTACGAGAAACACAAGCAATCTGTGCATGGAAGAGACCTGAACATGTTCTCCTGAGATGAGCGTGCCCTTTGCCGTCGCAGCTTTGCCACCCGTTGAGAAAGAGTGCCATTGTGCGGTTGTGCTACCTCCTCCTCCTCCTCTTCCTCCTCCTCGACTGAAGCAGAAGGGGTTGCCACGTGGCCCACATGCATCCGTCAGAGAGACAGATGGGCTCCCAGAGACCCAGGGTGCATTAATGCAATTTTAATTAAACTGACTTTCTTAGCTACGTGGGCCTAAGGGAGTTGGAACACAGCGGAGCAAAACAACGCTTTGGAACTCAACCGCTTTCTTTCTTTCCGCCTTCCTTTTGCTTGCCTATTTATGGCCAAGACACTCCAACAAGGATCTATCCAATGTGCTGAAATACTTTGAGAAGAGGCACCTTGAATACCCTCTTTAAAGTTTGGAGTGAACAATAGAGTCTTCATTGGACTTTATCCCATGGGTTTAGGGCTCTGTTTCCATGTGCTTCAGAAGCAGAGCCCCATGGAAGCCATCACATGATGTAAGGGCATGTGATGGTGGGACTCTGTGGGGTTCTGTTTCAGCAGCACATGGAAATGGAGTCCTAAACCCATTTCAAGAGTTATGTGTTGCCTAACTCCAAATGGAGAAAAGCAGGGAAAGATGAACATCAACATGGTTAACATATAGCATGGTTGCCATCCCAGAAGATGAGAAAAGATGGGAAGGAATTGGGTAAGACAGTTTCCTTCACTTGCCCAATTTTCTCCCTGCACATGGGATGAATCTGGAAACCCCTTTGCTGTTTATTCAGGGATGGAGAATGCATGGTTTTCCAATTCCCATCGTCCTCCACAAGTTGATAGTGAGGTTGCTAGGAGTTACAATTCAACACCAGCTAGAAGGACACACATTCCTGTGTTCATAGCTGAATTTTGTAGCTTACGGCTTTGTTGTAATTCCTTTGCAAGCCTTCTGATTTTTACAAGCTTGCCTACTGCTGCTGTTTTTTCCTCTATTGCTTTATTACTGGCGTGTTATTTTTCTGCACTGCTGTGTTTATTGTATTTTATTATCTGGATTGTTGCCTTCAACGATATGAAGAAAAATGGGATACGACCAAATCGAATATATTGGTGTGAAATTTAAAAGCCAGGTTTTAGAGCTAATCCAGGTTTGGATGAGTAACATAGCACTTTTTGGGTCACTTACCCCTGGAAACTTGCTGTGCCCATGCTGGATGGGAGGATTCTGGGTATTATAATCCTAACAGGGAACTACCAAACTCTGTCATAAAGGTTCCATAAGATTACATTGAAGTATCCTTCATCTTAAGCTTAGCTATCTCAGAGAGTGTTTGAGGACCAGGACATCCATAGGGATACCAAGATACTTGTTTATAAAGCTATTGTCCTCTCAATCCTGCTATACGCCTGTGAAACGTGGACTGTCTACAGACGTCACATGCAACTCCTGGAACGATTCCATCAGCGCTGCCTCCAGAAAATCCTGCAAATCTCTTGGGAAGACAAGCAGACAAACGACAGCGTGCTGGAAGAAGCAAAGACCACCAGCATTGAAGCAATGGTCCTCTGCCATTAACTCTGCTGGACTGGTCACGTTGTCCGGATGCCCGACCACCATCTCCCAAAGCAGTGGCTCTACTCCGAACTCAAGAACAGAAAACGGAATGTTGGTGGGCAGGAAAAGAGATGTAAAGATGGGCTCAAAGCAAACCTTAAAAACTCTGGCATAGACACTGAGAACTGGGAAGCCCTGGCCCTTGAGTGCTCCAGCTGGAGGTCAGCTGTGACCAGCAGTGCTGCAGAATTTGAAGAGGCACGAATGGAGGGTGAAAGAGAAAAACATGCCAAGAGGAAGGTGCATCAAGCCAACCCCAACCAAGACTGCCTTCCACCTAGAAACCAATGCCGTCACTGCGGAGGAAGATGCAGACCAAGAATAGGTCTCCACAGTCACCTACAGACTCACAAGAATTCTGATCCTGGAAGACTATCCTACTTGGCCAACAAGGGATCGCCTAAGTAAGTAAGCCAGCCCACTCACTGAATATACACTGGTGAAGGAAAGTGCTGGAATAGTTGCTGTTGGCTATCATGACATTGAAGTTGTGAATCTATTTTGTGTTGTAGTCCAAACATATTGCCTCCTTCTCTCTAATTCTGACCTGATCTCATTTTCCCTCTTCCATCATATCATGTCTTCGTCAGTAAAACTACATGCACAAGTATTTGTTGGTAAAACTACATCACGGGTATTATGTTCCAGGACCACCTATGATAAGTGAAATTTCACAAAGTAGGGACGCCCCCTCACTTTCCCTCCTTGCCTTCTTTACCTTCTTCTTCCTCCTCTTCATTGCCCGCTGGGCCTCTTGCCACTGCTTGGTCCCCGCGCTACCTCCGCCGCCTCCTCAATTGTAGGGCCCAAGAGGTGGCAAGAGGCCCAGGCGGCAATGAGGAGAAGAGGAAGGTAAAGAGGGTGTGGGGGCAGCTCTTCTTCCCTCCTTGCCCTCTTTACCTTCCTCCTCCTCCTCCTCATTGCCGCCTGGGCCTCTTGCCACTGATTGGGCCCTGCAACACCTCCGCCACTTCCTCAATTGTGAGGCCCAAGCGGCCACAAGAGGAACAGGCGGTTGCACTCCAGGACAGGAATAACCCTTTGACTAAAGCACCACACAATGAATAGGAAAACAATACTTTTTTTATTGAAGCTTAATAAAATAGCCAGTAGAAAATACATGCTTTTAAGAAAGCAGGGAAGACCCAACAAGGTAAAAAGTTCACTAGGAACAAAGTAAACCAAAGCAGGGTTCAACAAAATACAAAGGCAATCCAAGGCAGGGTTTAACAAAGTACAAAGGCAAAATCCAGACTTTTGCAATCAAATCCAAAAAGACCAAGAAGTCTAAACATGAACAAATACCCTTAACATGAATCTTCCAAGCAAGGCTTCCATGGAACAAGAACTAGGTTTCTGAAATGATGCTTCATCTAACAAGTTTCCCTTTGAGGCAAACTTTATATCCCAACACTCAGAAACTGGTTTTTCTTTTCTCAGCTATCGCTCCTGGCTCTTCTCTCTTGGAGCCTGGAGGAGCGACGTAACCCTTGATTTAACTGTCTATTCTGGCTGAACTCCAGCCTTCTATCTATGAACTCCTTATCTTGCTGCTCATTAAATTATCCAGGTGTCAAATTGTTTTCAAATCCCAAATCTTGAGAGCTCATTGAGTCAGGGAGTAAACCATCATCCCTATGTCCTGCAGGAACATTCTCATGAGAAACTGCCCTTTGAACTGATATCTCTCTGTCATTCTCTGCCTGAACATCATTGACCAAACCATCTCTATCTTGAACCTCAGTGCAATCATTTCCCATATCAGAAGCACCGTGCTCCTGAAACACAAACACAGGCTGAATCCCACCACCTCGCTACTTAAATTCAATTTAAAAAAAAACACCACGAAACAGCGAGTCCACAATAAACGAATCACAAAGTAGCGAGGGAAAGAATACTCAGTTTATTTGTTTTGTCTGTGGATTGAGAAGTATGGGACTCATTGTTGTTCACCTTCTGTCTTGTCAGTTTCACTCTTCTTCCTTACTCACATATCTCAACCCTTCTGGATGGCAACTTGCAGAATCCATCTCCTTCTGGTTGAAAATAGGAGAGTGCTATTGTCCTATTGTCTGGCTGCAAGGTTTCTAAGATCATCCAGTTTCGCTTCTGGAATTGGAGTGTCCCTTCCGCACCCTACAATTTTATTTGTCCAGCAATTTGTTCCCCATGATGTAACGTTTCCAAAATCCCAATTCTGCTTCCTACCAGAAAGAGACAGGATCCATCATGCAACGCCATGCTTGCAGGGCTGGTTGAAGTCCATGCCCAGTAAGGATTATGTCAAGCTTATCTTACATGGAAAAGGCCCAGCGGCATTTGCTCCTCTTGCTTAATGAATTCTACGACTGGAAAGAGCCAACTTGCAACTCCAGGAGCCGAGTAATTAATCAGCCGAGCAGGGGCAGACAAACCACATCCATCTTCTCAGGACAAAGACATGCCTCCAATCCTGAGTGCTTGGATTTGAAAGTATTCTGAAATCAAAAGAGACATGATGGATCATATGGAAGTCCTATCTAAAACAATCTTCTGTGCCCAGCCTTTTGGAAGCCAACCAACATAATCTGAATACAACCTCATCCACCATACAACAGTTCCATAGAGACATAGAATCATAGAATCCTAGAATCAAAGAGTTGGAAGAGACCTCACAGGCCATCCAGTCCAACCCCATTCTGCCAAGAAGCAGGAATATTGCATTCAAATCACCCCTGACAGATGGCCATCCAGCCTCTGTTTAAAAGCTTCCAAAGAAGGAGCCTCCACCACACTCCGGGACAGAGAGTTCCACTGCTGAACGGCTCTCACAGTCAGGAAGTTCTTCCTCATGTTCGGATGGAATCTCCTCTCTTGTAGTTTGAAGCCATTGTTCTGCGTCCTAGTCTCCAAGGAAGCAGAAAACAAGCTTGCTCCCTCCTCCCTGTGGCTTCCTCTCACATATTTATACATGGCTATCATATCACATATTTATACATGGCTATCATATGGGGTGAAAATTGCTGGAAGAAACATTAACAACCTCAGATATGCAGATGACACCACTCTGATGGCCGAAAGCAAGGAGGAGCTGAGGAGCCTTCTAATCAAGGTGAAAGAAGAAAGCACAAAAGCTGGGTTGCAGTTAAACATAAAAAAAACCAAGATTATGGCAACAAGAATGATTGACAACTGGGAAATAGATGGAGAAAATGTGGAGGCCGTGAAGGACTTTGTATTTCTAGGCGCAAAGATGACTGCAGATGCAGACTGTGGCCAGGAAATCAGAAGACGCTTCCTTCTTGGGAGGAGAGCAATGTCCAGTCTCGATAAAATAGTAAAGAGTAGAGACATCAGACTGGCAACAAAGATCCGCCTAGTCAAAGCCATGGTCTTTCCTGTAGTCACCTACGGATGTGAGAGCTGGACCTTAGGGAAGGCTGAGCGAAGGAAGAGAGATGCTTTTGAGCTGTGGTGTTGGAGGAAAGTTCTGAGAGTGCCTTGGACTGCGAGAAGATCCACCCAGTCCATCCTCCAGGAAATAAAGCCCGACTGCTCACTGGAGGGAAGGATACTAGAGACAAAGTTGAAGTACTTTGGCCACATCATGAGGAGACAGCAAAGCCTAGAGAAGACAATGATGCTGGGGAAAGTGGAAGGCAAAAGGAAGAGGGGCCGACCAAGGGCAAGATGGATGGATGGCATCCTTGAAGTGACTGGACTGACCTTGAAGGAGCTGGGGGTGGTGACGGCTGACAGGGATCTCTGGTGTGGGCTGGTCCATGAGGTCACGAAGTGTCGGAGACGACTGAATGAATGAACAACAACAACATCATATCTCCTCTTAGCCTTCTCTTCTTCAGGCTAAACATGCCCAGCTCTTTAAGCCGCTCCTCATAGGGCTTGTTCTCCAGACCCTTGATCATTTTAGTCGCCCTCCTCTGGACACATTCCAGCTTGTCAATATCTCTCTTGAATTGTGGTGCCCAGAATTGGACACAATATTCCAGATGTGGTCTAACCAAAGCGGAATAGAGGGGTAGCATTACTTCCCTAGATCTAGACACATAATGCTTCTGGCACAGGAATAGATATGTAGCCATCCCAATTCTAGTCCCAACTGGGTTCGGCAGTCTTAAATCCCCACTGTTTTCACATAAGTGGGTTGTAAAAGCATGGCTGACAGAAACCAGATAGAGAAATAGCAGTGATAGATCAGCATATACCTCTCCCTTTGATGGATGATGAAATAGGCAGGAAGTGATGGGGCAGAGAGACCGGACAATCGCAATTAAATCTCCTGACAACAGCCTCCCTGATCATGGGGGAAATGTGTCAAGACTGTCTCTTGATAAGCTTGCAAAGATGGTGGAGGAGTGAGCAGCCTGGACACCGAGGCTTCCTAAAAGAGAGAGGAAATCAGAATCATTTTGTTGATAAGGCAAACCTTAGAAGGCAAAATATAATAACACCCCATATCCACAGAACAGCCATTCATCTAATGTCAACACAACTGCACAAAATATATGATGAAAGTTTGTGAAGATCCCACTGAGTTCAGGCAAAAGTTTTAAAAATCTCACAAGAGAAGGAAAAAAAGTCATTTGTTGGGGTTTAGAATGCTGAGTGAAGTGTATTTGCATATGGATGCTGACTGGATGAGAGAGCGTTGTTTCCCCATTCAGTAATTGACTCAATAGACTTTCTCTATTTGGAGTAACCAATAAGATCCATGCCTTTGGATAGGTGTCGAATGTTGGGTGAAGTGTATTTGCATGTGGATGCTGATTGGTTGAGAGAGCATTGACTCATCCTCAATAATTGATTCAAAGAGTCTACTATATTTGGGATTAACCAATAGGATCCAGGCCTCTGGGATAGCTGTAGAATGTTGGGTGAAGTGTATTTGCATATGGATGGTGATTGGTTGGGAAAACCTCGATTTCCATTCATTGAATAGACCTTATTTAGTTGTTACCAACCAATAGGATCCAGGCCTCTGGGATAGCTGTAGAATGCTGGGTGAAGTGTATTTGGTGGTCCATTCCTTCGGTATTTCAAGACTGGACTACTGTAATACACTCTATGTAGGGCTGCCCTTGAAGATGGTTTGGAAACTATAGCTGGTGCAAAGGTCAGTGGCCAGATTGTTAACTGGAGCTAGTTACAGGGAACAGTCAACCCCCCTGTTCAAACAGTTCCACTGGCTCCCGATAAGTTTCCGGTCCCAATTCAAGGTGCAGGTTATTACCTATAAAGCTCTAAACGGTTCAGGACCTGCCTATCTTCGTGACCGCATTCCCCCCTATGAGCCCACATGGTCCTTAAGATCTTCCGGGGATGCTTTTCTCTCGCTCCCACCTCCGTCTCAGGCGTGTTTTGTGGGGACGAAAGAAAGGGCATTCTCGGTGGTGGCCCCTCATCTCTGGAACTTAGGGCTGTCCAACCACAGAAAAAATTGTTTCTAAACTCGATTCGTTTTTAGGGGTTTTTGCGTTTCGTTTTTTAAAAGAATTCTGAAATTTTTCTTTAAAAAAGTTCGATATTTACGAAATTTCGGAAATTACGAAACAATTTCGAAACAATAACGAATCGATTCGTTAATGGCGGACGCGATTGCGCAATATGCTAAAAAACCCTCCAAATGGGACAGGGGGAACTTCTGAAGCTTCCCTCTCCCTCTGTTGTTGACTGTTGGTGTGATAATTTATTTTTTTATCACTGATAAAACAAACAACCACTATAAAACTTGCACCGGACATACGGAAATAATAACGAAATTTTGAAACGATTTCGAAACAATTACGAAATAATTACGAAACTAATTGAAAAATTTGTTTCGATTTTTAGTTGCTCCTGAATGGTTCAATATCGCTTCGTTATAAAAATAACGAATTAATAACGAATTACGAAATTAACGAACGAAACCGCCCAGCCCTACGAACTCCCTCCCCAGGGAGATTAGGCTAGCACCCTCCCTATCCATATTCTGAAAGGAACTAAAGTCATGGATGTTTTGTTGTGCATTCAATTGACGACTCCTGTGACAGATGATCTGGACCATAACCCGAATCATGACCTGAATCCAAATTCCTATATTTGATTGCTACATTTTTAAGTTAAGTTGAACTGATCCTGTTAAATTGCTCTATTTCTATGCTACCATTCCTATGCTACTATATGGTACTATCCACCTTATTGGCCACCTTATTCTTTAACTAGACTTGCATATTGGCCCCCTCCCCCCAAAAAAACCGAGTCTGTGGTTGCTTATGATGTTTGTTTATTATTGTTTATGCTGATTTTATGCTATTTTAATACTTTATTGTTCTGTTTTTAACTGTATGTTGCTTTGGGCTTGGCCTCATGTAAGCCATCCTGAGATGGAGGTGGGGTAGAAAAATAAAGTTGTTGTTGTTGTTGTTGTTGTTGTTGTTGTTGTTGTTCTTCTTCTTCTTCTTCTTCTGACCACATCTCTGTATACGAATCCACACGATCTCTTCGATCATCTGGAGAGGCCCTACTCACGCTCCCACCTGCATCGCAAGCACGATTTGTGGGGACGAGGGGGGGAGCCTTCTCGGTGGTGGCCCCTCGACTCTGGAACTCACTCCCTAAGGACATCAGGCATGCCCCATCTCTGGCAGTCTTCAGGAGGAGCTTGAAAACGTGGTTGTTTCAGTGTGCCTTCCCAGAATAATGAACCCTTAGCATTATGTCCCCCAAAAAAGCACTTTATATCGATTTAGGACTGCTTGTATGTCTCTATCAACGCCCCACCTCCTGTATCTTGTTCATGCCTAGCATTATTTTTAAACTTTAATTACATTTGGCCCAGCCATAGATTTTAATTGTGCACTGTATTTTGTTTAATGTTTATGCTTTTTGTGTTATGAGATTTATTTTAATTGCTTTGTATTGTATTGTTATTGCTTGTATTGCTTGTATTGTTGTATTGTGGGCTCGGCCTCATGTAAGCCGCACCGAGTCCCATGGGGAGATGGTAGCGGGGTATAAATAAAGTTATTATTATTATTATTATTATTATTATTATTATTATTATTTGCATATAGATGGTGATTGGTTGGGAAAACCTTGACTTCCATTCATTGAACAGAACTTCTCTAGTTGTCCCCAACCAATAGGATCCTGACTTATGGGATAGGTGAAGAATGTTGGATGTATTTGCATATGGATGGTGATTGGTTGGGAAAACCTTGACTTCCATTCATTGAACAGAACTTCTCTAGTTGTCCCCAACCAATAGGATCCTGACTTATGGGATAGGTGAAGAATGTTGGATGTATTTGCATATGGATGGTGATTGGTTGGGAAAACCTTGACTTCCATTCATTGAACAAGACTTCTCTAGTTGTCCCCAACCAATAGGATCCTGACTTATGGGATAGGTGAAGAATGTTGGATGATATGTATTTGCATATGGATGGTGATTGGTTGGGAAAACCTTGACTTCCGTTCATTGAATAGGACTTCTCTAGTTGTCCCCAACTAATTAGATCCTGACTTATGGGATAGGTGAAGAATGTTGGATGATATGTATTTGCATATGGATGGTGATTGGTTGGGAAAACCTTGACTTCCGTTCATTGAATAGGACTTCTCTAGTTGTCCCCAACCAATTGGATCTCGACTTATGGGATAGGTGAAGAATGTTGGATGTATTTGCATATGGATGGTGATTGGTTGGGAAAATCTTGACTTCCATTCATTGAACAGGACTTCTCTAGTTGTCCCCAACCAATAGGATCCTGACTTATGGGATAGGTGAAGAATGTTGGATGATATGTATTTGCATATGGAGGGTGATTGGTTGGGAAAACCTTGACTTCCATTCATTGAATAGGACTTCTCTAGTTGTCCCCAACTAATTAGATCCTGACTTATGGGATAGGTGAAGAATGTTGGATGAGATGTATTTCCATATGGATGGTGATTGGTTGAGAAAGCATCGACTTCCAATTCAATAATTGATCCAAAGAGTTTTCTATTTTTGGGAGCAACTAATAGCATCTGAGCACATATGTTTATAGTTACAATGTGCTGAACAGATCCAAGTAGGTCATTATGGCCTTCCTCCAGAAAATATATCCCCCCTCCCCAACAGTGTTTTCAATCTGGCTTTTGTGATTATATTTTTAGCTACATACCTCCTCGCCTCTGCACCCACTGACCTTATGCTTCACTATGCTGATAAAAGCAAGTTAATTATCTCTGGGAAAAACACATATGCAGCTCCCTCCCATTTTGCTCAGCCTCCCCATGGCTATATATTAATCTTTTGTTAGTTCATTTTATCGAGAGCCAAATAAATTGGAAACGCTGGAGTGATTCATGTACTGTGGATTGCATATTGATCTTGCACACTTTCCTCTGTCAAGTCCTCATCCATCACAACAATCGATAGCACATGAGGGTCATAGTTTGTTGAGTTGGTGAGAGTGAAACTGGATCCTTCCTCTATGGGACCCCCGCCTCCAACCCCAGAACCAAGGAATGGGCCATGGCAGCTTCTATGTTGGTGAAGTTGGAGTATACATTAGTCCAAGAGAGCTCTCCAAGGTGCTCAATGTATTTTGGAGAATAAGGATCAGAACCTTGGATGTATCCATTAAACTTGGACTAAAATCCAGGGTAGAATCACCATGTCTTTCTGATGTGGATACCAAGGTCTAAAGCAATGGATATTCACCATTGTTTTGACAGTTCCTTCCTCTGAAATATAGCCTACAGTAACTGGTGTTCGTTGGGAGTCACCCATCTGAGAACTTCTGACCACTTACGGAAAAAATAGACCATTGTCTATTATATCATTGTCTATTGTCTATTAAATCAAGAAATAGTTTTCTAAGATCTACAGAGACACTGATTGGAACAGCTCAGCAAGCGAGAGTCCAAAAGTGGCAGGCTAAAACCCAGAAGCTCAACACATGGCTGATACCAAATGAGAGACTCCCTCCTGGGCACACAGAAAACTAGACAACCTGGAAGGCGCTGAACAGGCTGTGCTCTGGCACCACAAGATGCAGAACCAACCTTAAGAAATGGGGCTACAAAGTGGAATCCATGACATGTGAGTGTGGAGAAGAGCAAACCACAGACCACCTACTGCAATGTAGCTTGAGCCCTGCCACGTGCACAATGGAGGACCTCCTTATAGCAACACCAGAGACACTCCAAGTTGCCAGCTACTGCTCAAAGGACATTTAATAGAATGCCAAAGTTGCAAACTTTGGGTTTTTTAAAATTCAATACAACTGTTTGGTTTGCTCCTGACCTCTATATAAATAAAAATGTACGTTTGTGGGATTAACATAACTCAAACACCACTGGACAAATTGCCACTGAATTTGGACACAAGATGCCTACTAAACCAAGGGGTGACCATCACTCAAAAAATTGATTTTGTCACTTGGGAGTTGTAGTTGCTGGGATTTATAGTTCACCTACAATCAATTCCACCAATTATGGAATTGAACCAAATGTGGCACACACAGGACTCCCATGACCAACAGAAAACACTAGAAGGCTTTGGAGGGCATTGACCTTGAGTTTGGGAGTTGTAGTTCACCTACATCCAGAGAGCACTGTGGACTCAAACAATTATGGATCTGGACCAAACTTGGCATGAATATTCCATACACCCAAATATGTACACAAATGGAGTTTGGAGGAAATAGACCTTGACATTTGGGATTTGTAGTTACTGGGATTTATATTTCGCCTGCAATCAAAGAGCATTCTGAACCCTACCAATGACAGAATTGGGGCAAACTTCCCACACAGAACTCCCATGACCAACAGAAAATACTTAAGGCCATCCATTCCAACTCCCTTCACCAGGGCAAGAAAAGGTAATCATCAAAGATATATATGATTCACACACTGAGAGATATAGTATCATAGATTTGAAAGGGACCCCTAAAGAAGGATAATTATATGTTGCATGTTCCAGAGTAGGCAAACCAGACAATCTCCACATCAACACTGACAAAAAACAGCAAGAAATACTGCTTACCCACAAGCAGAAAGAAATTACATATATTAGAAACCAACACTTTATCATTACTTTATTTTCCAGATCACCAGACTGGGCCACAGCAATGTGTGGCAGGGGATGGCTAGTGATAAATAAACAAATCTGCCAACTAACCAGGACTTACATCTCTTAGCTTCCAGATCAGATGGGATCTGATACCTTTAGATTTTAGGCTCTCTTGCTTGGGAAGATGGTCCTTGTGGTGTGCCTTCAAGTCATTTTTTACTTATGGCAACCTTCAAGAGAACCTATCACAGAGTTTCCTTGGCAGATTGTAATTTGCATGTCTCCACTTTCTTGAATACTGGACTTTAACGCTTGCAAAAGTGGAGATCCAATGGTAACAATAATAATAGCAACACCCAAAGTTGTCTGAACCCCTTGGCTGCTTGGGCATTCCTCCCCCCGATAACATTCTCCCGCTGTCTCGGCTGTACTGCTAACACGTTCTGCCTGCCAACTTCAGGGGCGATCAACAGCACCACTGACAGACAGCAGCTTCCCTGCATGTTAAACATTAATAGCTCTCTGGCATTGCCTCTGGATTTCCTGTTGCCAGGGACCTGATCTGTGGGTGTCCAGGGGGTGTCATGCTGTGATGACACAAGTCCCAGGCTCAGCCATCCCTATCTCCCAGTGTTGTAACTCAAGGTGCCACCTCTAAGGATCTCATCTTGTACTGGACCATATCAAATCCTGTGCAATGCTATTTTGTACTAATGTTATTCATACGTTATAATCCCCATATACCACTAAATATAATGATGAAATCTGTGAATATGAAAAAATGAAAACAACAGTGTGTGTAGATGAAAAAAAAACCCATGTGGTTCCAAGTATATTTGCAATTGGCTAATGATGACAACTCTGGCTGGTGTGAATCTATATATAAAAAAATGTAATGTTCGTTTGTGGGATTAAGAGAACTCAAAAACCACTGGGCGAATTGACACCAAATTTGGACACAAGACACTTAACAACCCAATGTATGTCCTTCACTAAAAAAAATTGATTTTATCATTTGGGAGTTGTAGTTGCTGGGATTTATAGTTCACCTGCAATCTGAAACCCACCAACGATGGAATTGAACCAAACTTGGCACACAGGTCTCCCATGACCAATGGAAAATACTGGAAGGGTTTGGTGGGCAGTTTCCTTTGGTTTTGGAGTTGTAGTTCACCTACATCCACTCAAACAAGGATGGATCTGGACCAAACTCTACACTCAATATGCCCAAATGTGAACACTGGTGGAGTTTGGGGAAAACAGAATCTTGACATTTGGGAGTTGTAGGTGCTGGGATTTATAGTTCACCTACAATCACAGAGCATTCTGAACCCCACCAATGATAGAATTGGGCCAACCCCACACAGAACCCCCATGATCACTAGAGTGGGCCACAGCAACGCATGGCAGGGGACGGCGAGTGTACAATAAAATGTTCCCAATCTCAATCTGCATCAAGTTTTTGCTTGGTAGGTACTAGGGATGTGCAATCCATTAAAAATAGTTCAAAAGTCATTACAAAACTGGGGAGCACATTTAGTTTCTAAAGTGTTTCTAAAGTATAATTCGTGAAACATTTCATTATTGTTACTATTTTGTTATAGTAATTGCACGTAATTACTATAATTGCGGAAAATTCAGGGGTTCCTTTCTCCTCATTTTTAAGGCTATTGAGTGCAATGGTAGAAGACATTGATCACTGTGAGCTGACCAAATTTCAGAACATTTCACTTATCCATGGATTTTTGGGGGATTTTCAAAGTTTTTATAAAAAAAATACAAGAGCTATCTACTTGAATTTTATATACAATACACAAGATAATCAGGGTATCAATCCCCAGAAGTTTTGGAAAGATTCACAGATTTACAGATTTTGGGGGATTTTAAAAATTTAGACAAAAAGACTTTATCCCCCCCCCCCCCGAAGCAACAAAAAGTAGTCCCCTTGAATGCATGTCTGTCTTTATGACACATAACCACATAATTTCAACTTAGCTCAGATTTATACTATTACTTACTTACTTTAGTCCCCTTTGCAGATTCAATTATTTTATTTATTATTTACTAGACTGACTCTAAATGGCTGGTGCCACCCATTAGGGCTTTCTGATGCTGTGCACTGCATTCTGGGCAATGTAGTTTAGGGCAGGGTATTTTCCATTCTCTGCCATTAGGATCCCTCACCTTCCCAAACTACATTTCTAAGAATGATGTGTTCCCAGTCTCCTGCCCACGTTTGCTAATTCCGCCCACAGTGCCCTTCTTATGGCGATCAGGCCAAAGAAAAACAGGATTGGTTTTAAAAACACTTTATGTTCTCTTGGCTTTACTAAAGTTGCTTAATATTTATACTGAAAATTAAACTGACCTTGGGAGGCATCTGAATGTTACAAATTCTTAACGAAAATTATTGATGAGTGTTTTGATTCTTAAATGGCCTCCACTTTTCCTGCATATTTCTAATATCGACTTGTATGCCCGAATTTATCAAATTTGATATGAAATATGAAAAGTAATGATACTTTTGCATACTCCTAGTAGGTACATGTAAGCTGGGGTCACCAAAACTGTTTTTGTTGTTATATCTGATACAGATAGTTTGAAAAGGAAAACAATAAATTTCTGCTGCAACACGGCACAAGCTTTGCATAGACAGTGTTCTGGTACGGCTGTACCAGGAGCTCCAACTTCCTTTTCTTTCTTTGAGTGTTTGCATGTATTCCAAAGTTCCTTGCATTTTGCAATAAGGTGGCTTCCCTTGGTTTGCAGCCACCTGCCTATCATCATTGGGTTTTTTAGTTCCGCCCCTTTCCCCAGGGTTCAGGAAGGAAAGGGAGCCATTTTAGCTCAGTCTTACAGTTGAAAGCTAAGCTACAGGACGTGAATCAGCTTCACCTGTAGAGAAGCTTCGTTTCTTACGAAATTCTGGGGGGAAACAGTTCCAAAGGACTCCAGCTGGAGAATCTACAAAGCCTTGACTGGTAGGTCTACTCGGGACCCAAGAAGCAGTTTGCAACCGGGAGTAGAGCCCACACCAGCAAAGTTTAGAAAGTAGATCGCCCAAGGAGGGGTTAAAAGGGTTTTCCTCTTAAAGAAAAGAAGCAGTTAAAGAAACAGTTCACGAAGCCAGTTGCCTGTCCCTTGTGGACAAGATTAAGAAAGCCACCAATTGATTCAAAGCCTTGAAGTATTTGCTTGACCTGTTGAAGATCTGAGAAGTATTTGATTGTTTTGTTGAAGACCTAAGCAATAATAAAGGACTTTGTTAATCTTTTCAAGTTTCTAAAGACTTTTGTATAGGAAAATCCTTACAGCCTCTCAGTTGAGGCACCCGGCTTCCAGCTGGGCACAAAGAGCACATCCTGTTCAAAAGCCAATTGCTATATGCCCAGCGCATGACAGCACAGAAAGTCATGTTGGCCTCACCTCCTTAGATGTTGCTATTGGCACCCCCTGCACCCATTCAGTGATGTCACTTTTTTTTGGTTGTGTCAGGAGCAACTTTGAGAAACTACAAGTCGCTTCTGGTGTGAGAGAATTGGCCATCTGCAAGGACATTGCCTCAGGGGATGCCTGGATGTTTTTGATGCTTTATCATCCTTGTGGGAGACTTCTCTCATATCCCTGCATGAGGAGCTGGTGCTGATAGAGGGAGCTCATCCGTGCTCTCCCCAGATTCGAACATGGGGTTTAACCCACTGCACCACTGGAGGCTCCTAGTGATGTCACTGAAATGGTGGACTAGAAAGAAAGTGCTCTGTTAAAGACAATAAGACTTGGGGAAATCACAGTCTTTTAAATACTCTAGAACCACTACTCCACTCTCTTGCAGTATAATGAGTTTTTCCTAAGCAATTGTATATCTGTCAATGTGATTGCTGATTGTTCCATGCTGCAATTGGGAATGCACAGTATTGCTGTTCCTGCAATACCGGTGAATGAAAGGCACTGGTGAATAGGTTCACACTATTGAGAAATTATCAATTGCATGTGAAACAGTTATACTTGGAAATTCCTGAGCCTGGTTCTGTTCAACATCTTGATTAATGATTCAAATGAAGGGTTAGAAGGCAGGATCATCAAGTTTGCAGGTGACATCAAATTGGGAGGCATAGCTAATACCCCAGAAGACAGGAGCAGAATTCAAAACAATCTTAACAGATTAGAGAGATGATTGACCAAAACTAACACAATGAAGTTAAACAGGGACAAATGTAAGATACCCCACTTAGGCAGAAAAAAATGAAGAGGTAGTGAGGTCTGTTGGAACTAGGAAAAAGGGTTTATATATCTGTGGAATGACCAGGGTGGGACAAAGGACTCTTGTCTGCTGGAGCTAGGTGTGAATGTTTCAGCTGACCACCTTGATTAGCATGTGATGGCCTGGCTGTTGTTTGGTGTGGCTTGTTAGTGCATGGAGCAATCTTTTGTTGAGAGGTGATTAGATGTCCCAGATTGTTTCCCTTCTGTTGAAAGCCTTCGACAATACAATATCAAGACTGGGTTGTGGCGTAGCTGGTTGGGAGTAATAGAATCATAGAATCAAAGAGTTGGAAGAGACCTCATGGGCCATCCACTCCAACCCCATTCTGCCAAGAAGCAGGAATATTGCATTCAAATCACCCCCGACAGAAAGCCATCCAGCCTCTGTTTAAAAGCTTCCAAAGAAGGAGCCTCCACCACACTCTGGGGCAGAGAGTTCCACTGCTGAACGGCTCTCCCAGTCAGGAAGTTCTTCCTCATGTTCAGATGGAATCTCCTTTCTTGTAGTTTGAAGCCATTGTTTCATGTCCTAGTCTCCAGGGAAGTAAAAAACAAGCTTGCTCCCTCCTCCCTGTGACTTCCTCTCATATATTTATACATGGCTGTCATATCTCCTCTCATCCTTCTCTTCTTCAGGCTAAACATGCCCAGCTCCTTAAGCCACTCTTCATAGGGCTTGTTCTCCAGACCCTTGATCATTTTAGTCGCCCTCCTCTGGACACATTCCAGCTTGTCAATATCTCTCTTGAATTGTGGTGCCCAGCTGCATTAAAATCACTACTGACCGAAAGGTCATGAGTTCGAAGCCAGCCTGGTTAGAGTAAGCCCCTGACCATTTGTCTAGCTTGCTGTCAACCTTTGCAGCCCGAAAGACAATTGCATCTGTCAAGTAGGAAATTTAGGTACCTCTTATGCGGGGAGGCTAATTTAACTAATTTATTACACCATAAAACTCTCCAGAAGCGTGCAAAAGAATGAGGAAGTACTCCATCGATGTCACAAGTGGACGATGAAGCAACAGCTCTCTCAGTGGCCGGAATTCAAAGCATACCCTCATGAAGCTGGGAAGTTAAATAGCCCCTGTATGTCTGTCTATATATTTTGTGTGTCCATGGCATTGAATGTTTGCCATGTATATGTGCATCATGATCCACCCTGAGTCCCCAGTGGGGTGAGAAGGGCGGAATATAAATACTGTAAATAATAAATAAATAATCATGCAGCAGCTAAAAAAGCCAATGGGATTTTGGCCTTCTTCAATAGGAGTCTAGTGCTTAGATCCAGGGAAGTCATGCTACCCCTCTATTCTATTCTGCCTTGGTCAGACCACTTTACCTGGAATCACCCTGTGTCCAATTCTGGGCACCACAATTTAAGGGAGATGTTGACTCTAAGCTGGAATGTGTCCAGAGGAGGGTGACTCAAAGGATCAAGTATATGGAGAACAAGCCCTATGAGGAGCGGCTTAAAGAGCCGGGCATGTTGAGCCTTCAGAAGACAAGGCTGAGAGGAGACATGATGAGAGTCATGTATAAATATGTGAGGGGAAGTCATAGCGAGGAGGGAGCAAGCTTGTTTTCTGCTGCCCTAGAGACTAGGATGTGAAACAATGGTTTCAAACAACAGTAAAGGAGATTTCACCTGAACATGAGGAAGAACTTCCTACGTGTGCAAGATGTTCAGCAGTGGAACTCTCTGTCCAAGAGTGGTGGAAGCTCCTTCTTTGGAGGCTTTTAAACAGAGGCTGGATGGCTATCTGTTGGGCATGCTTTGAATACGATTTTCCTGCTTCTTGGTGGGGATTGGATTGGATGGACTGGATGATCCATGAAGTCTCTTCCAACTCTACGATTCTAGGTCTATCATGAAACAGGCAAAAAGATACAATCAAAGGGTCAGGGAATCTATGGATATAAACAAGTCTAAGCAGTGTAGTCCATTCATTGACATTTGCAGGGATTTTCAGGCACCCCAACGGCCAGCTGTTTAGTACAACTCCAGGCACAGAGGTATATCTAATAAAGCAACTTAATGGAGCTGTATTGATACTGTCATTTTTTAAAAGGTGCAAATGAAAATTTAATGCATTAAGATCTATATCAGTCCTCCTCAGCGCAGCAGTAATTGAAACTGGAAATGCCTGGAGGAATCGATGGTTAGAGAGAGTTTGGACATTGGCCCTGATGGAGGGAAAGGGATTTCTGTGGCTTGTTAGGCAAGAAAAGAGGCTGCAGAAGACAATTTTGAAAAAGAGTCTGGCAACAAAAAGTATTTTAGCCATGGATACAGAAAGCCAATATGGTATAGTGATTGCACTGTTGGGCTGAGGTTTGGGTAGACACAGTTTTCCATATTCCCAAGCATTGGGTTTCAGCTCCTGTTACTAGTTATCTATCTATCTATCTATCTATTAGGCCTGGGTAACAACGGAAAAAATTGTTTCTAAAATCGATTCGTTTTTTGGGGTTTTTTGCGTTTTGATATTTAAAAGAATTCCAAAATTTTTCTTTTAAAAAGTTCGATATTTACGAAATTTCGTAAATGTTAAAAAATTACGAAACATTAACGAAACAAATACGAAACAATAACGAATCGATTCGTTAATGGCGGACGACCGCGCAATACGCTAAAAAACCTCCAAATGGGACAGGGGGAACTTCTGAAGCTTCCCTCTCCCTCTGTTGTTGACTGTTGGTGTGATATTATAATTTTTTTCACTAATTAAACAAAAAACAACTATAAAACTTGCCCCAGACATGCGGAAATAATAACGAAACGACCTCAAACCGATAACGAAATGAATACATAACGAATCCGAAGCATTAACGAAACGAATTTAAAAATTCGTTTCGTTTTTAAGTTGCTCCAGAATGGTTCGTTATCGCTTCGTTATAAAAAAACCCGAATTTTTATAGAATTACGAATTAACGAAACGAAACTGTAAATGTGGAGGGATGACTTAAAGTGGCTTCAGATATACTTTATAGATTAAAAAAACCCCCAAACCCAGTATTTGCTGCTGGTCATGGGGGTTCTGTGTGGGAAGTTTGGCCCAATTCTATAATTGGTGGAGTTCACAATTCTCTTTGATTGTAGGTGAACTATAAATCCCAGCAACTACCACTCCCAAATATCAAGGTCTATTTTCCCCCAAAACTCTACCAGTGTTCATATTTGGGCATTTTGAGTATCCATGTAAAGTTTGGTCCAGATACATCATTGTTAGAATCCACAGTGCTCTCTAGATGTAGGTGAACTACAACTCCAAAACGCAAGGTCAATGTTCACCAAACCCTTCCAGTATTTTCTGTTGGTCATGGGAGTTATGTGTTGGAACTCCCAATTATATTGGTGGTGGGGTTCAGAATGCTCTCTGACTGTAGGTGAACTATAAATCCCAGCAACTACCACTCCCAAATATCAAGGTCTGTTTTCCCCAAACCTCTACCAGTGTTCATATTTGGGCATATTGAGTATCCGTGTAAAGTTTGGTCCAGATCCATCATTGTTAGAGTCCACAGTGTTCTTTGGATATAGGTGAACTACAACTCCAAAACTCAAGGTCAATGCCCACCAAACCCTTCCAGTATTTTCTGCTGGTCATGGGAGTTCTGTGTGCCAAGTTTGGATCAATTCCATCATTGGTGGAGGATTCGTCTAGGCCAGGGGTCCTCAAACTAAGGCCCAGGGGCCGGATATGGCCCTCCAAGGTCATTTATATGGCCCTCGCTCAGGGTCAACCTAAGTCTGAAATGACTTGAAAGCACACAACAACAACAACAACAACAATCCTATCTCATCAGCCAAAGGTAGGCCCACATTTCCCATTGAAATACTAATAAGTTTATTATTTATTTATTTATTTATTTACAGTATTTATATTCCGCCCTTCTCACCCCGCAGGGGACTCAGGGTGGATTACAATGTACATATACATGGCAAACATTCAATGCCATAGACACACAACATATATAGACAGACACTCAGAGGCTATTTAACATTCCAGCTTCTGGCCACCAGGGGAGCTGTCGCTTCACCTTCCGTTTGTGACACTGATGAATTACTTTCCCATTCTTTGCATACTTCCTGGAGATTTTTATGGCCTCGTAAATCAGTTAAATTATATTTCTTAAAATTGTTATTCATTTTAATTATTGTATTATTTTTAAGGTTTTTTTTGCACTACAAACAAGATATGTGCAGTGAGCCTAGGAATTAATTCATGTTTTTTTTTCCAAATTATAATCTGGCCCTCTGTTTAAAAAGTTTGTGGACCCCTGGTCTAGGCAGTGCCATTTAGCTAAGTTGTCTTTTGATCTGCCCACTCCACTTCTGAGTCTGTTTAGGGACTTCCAAGTTGCCCATTCTGTTTGTCCCTGGAGGAGGACCCTCTCTCGTGGGGGGCCATCCAATTGGAATTGCCTGGTCCAGCTGCCCAGAGGGATCCTCTTGCTGTTACTGGGGGGACATTATGAGGAGTGGTGGTTCTCATGAAACTTTCCCTTGATTTAAGCCTACTGGGAGGAGGCTGATAGCCACGCAGTGGGTGGCTTTCACAGTGTTCAACCTTATTTCTCTCACAGTTAGCAGGAACTTCCCGTCACATATCGGGGTGGGGGAGGCAATCCCACCTAGTTTATAGAATCTATCAGTAGGTGGAGGTCTGAGACACCTTGTGATTTTTCTGCATGTCTCATTTAGTACTATATTCACCTGCTTTGCATGGGCAGATTTGTGCCAAAAAGGGCTGGCATACTCAGAAGTTGAGTCAGACAAGGCCAGGGCTGATGTTCATTTTGGGCCTGCACCCTGTAATAGATTATTTATTTAAATTCGTTTAATTCTTTGGAGGCTGCAGAGACTTTGCCATCAACACAGTCCTTTCCCTTAGGATCTGTTTATAATTTCTATACCAGCTATTCTTCACTAATAGCTATCCATATTCTCTAACTAACCACTTTGGCTTCACTAACTTCTCCTCTCCTAACTCTCTCCCAAAACCAAATTCTCTTCTTCAACACCCAGACCATGACTAAACCGTCAGATTTTAAAACGCATTCCTAAAGGCAATTTTTTGCCTGCACTTCAATTAAGCTCCACCCACTTTCTCCCAACCAATCACAAAGGTTCTCCACATTTCCCTCCAGGCTGCTCCTAAGCTCCGCCTCCCCTAGGAAATGACTAACCTAAGATGGATGCCTCCATGCAACATCCCACAAAATGGCTGCCAAAATACTTGGGCCTACTTTCTGAGCTTTTTCCTGGCCTACAGGTAGGCAATTCATCACACACCCCATGTGATATTCATTTTTTGTGTCGGGACTGACTTGAGAAACTGCAAGTTGCTGCTGGTGTGGTCGTCTGTAAGGACGTTGCCTAGGGAACGCCTGGATGTTTTACCATTCTGTGGGAGGCTTCTCTCATGAGAAGCTGGAGCTGACAGATAGGAGCTCACCTTGCTCCCTGGAGCTGAACAGCCGACCTTTCAGTCAGCAGTCCTGCTGGCACAAGGGTTTAACCCATTGCACCGGGTTTGCGGCACAGCTGGCTGAGTGTCAGCTGCATTAAGATCACTCTGACCAGAAGGTCATGAGTTCGAAGCCAGCCCGGGTCGGAGTGAGCTTCCGGCCAATTTTGTGTAGCTTGTTGTCGACCTTTGCAACCCAAAAGACAGTTGCATCTGTCAAGTAGGAAAATTAGGTACCACCTATGTGTGTGGAGGCTAATTAACTAATTTATGAGGCCATAAAAAGACTCCAGCGAAAAGCACTCCAGCAAATCATGCGGGGAATGTGGAAGTACTTCATCAGTGTCGCAGATGGACGATGAAAGCGACAGCTCCCCTGGTGGCCATAAAAAGTTAAATAGCCTCTGTGTATGTCTATATACGTTGTATGTCTAATTGGCATTGAATGTATGCCATATATGTGTACATTGTACTCCGCCCTGAATCCCCTGCAGGGTGAGAAGGGTGGAATACAAATGCTGTAAATAATAAATAAATAAATATTAGTAAGCTTCTACAGGATGTTGTTGCATGCAACTACTTTGTGCTTGGTGTTCTACAGTGTTTCCGAAATGTTAGTGTTCGATCTAATGTGATGCTGAAACAATGCCGATGGGGGACACTTGATCACCTCTGATCCAGCCTGATCCAGCTCTCTGAAAGCCAAAAACATGATGGGTCTGACAGGAGTACATTTTATTTGGCCCATATAAGCTTAGGGCGGGTCTTAGTCAATCATATTTATTTCTTCAAGTGATTACCCAATTTTATTAAGACTTGGCAAGCATTTCCATTAACGTTTCCTTATTCCAATCTGCTTGTTTTTTAAATAATGCAGACTAGAGCCTGGGTTTATGAGACCCTTCCAGCTGAGCGAGGTCTGGATTTCAATCCTGATGGCCTTTCTTTAATTTTCATTTCAATTTTGCAACAGGGCCTGAAATAAAGACAGTCAATTTGTCGGTTCCATTTCCAAAGATACCACTAAAAGAACATGCAAGGTCATTTAAATCATCCATTTTTAATTTCCTCAAGTTTCAGTCTGTTGCATTTATGGGATGCGGAGGGAAATGGAGGAGCAATTGGCAGCCGCGTTTCCAAATTTTGCTACAGATGTTAATGTGTCTAGAATACTTCTCTCCCCCCCCCCCTCGATATTTCTGCTTGTATAATCTTGGCAATAAGGAGGAAAGATTAGCAACTCCAACTTGCTAGATTTGTTTTCTAATAGAGTAGGCTTTGCCTGTCATTAATGAAATAATAAAGAATTATGCAAAAGAAGAGACAGGCGGCAGTGGAAAGTGATGTGAGAGTCCCCAGACTGGAAAAGAAAAAAAAATAACAGAGTGAAAGAAAATGAGTTGAAATGGAAATGTGGGTGTGTATAACAAAAGCATTCTTTAAACATAATTAAACATATTATTACTTTCAATGAGACATGAAAGCAACCGCTTCTTCATTTGCAAAGATGCTGAAACTCTTGAGTTTCCTGACAAGCAGGGTCTGCATTGAACAGGGTTTTCAACATGTTGTTTCTAAGTCTCTTTTTTAAATCACTATTTTCAGTTCTCGTTATTTCATAATGTTTTCCCAATTGTTCTGGAAACAATCCAATGGAAATCCCATAAACCCTATGAACTGAGTTAAAATAGAAAAGTGGAAGGATCGAACAGGTGATTGAATGGAGAGGACTCTTCAGATGGAGCAAAATCATTGTGAAGTGTGACATTTGTTGCTATCATTCTCAGGATATGTATTAAAATCATTCAAAACAATATTTCTGTTGTCCTGGCAATATATGACACAGCTACACCATTTTATGCTTACCTTCAGTTGAGTCTCTTTTTAATTCTGATACACATTTCCTTCCTTGCTTCCTTCCCTCCCTCCTTTCCTTCCCTCCCTTCGTCCTTCCTTCCTTCCTTCCTTCCTTCCTTCCTTCCTTCCTTCCTTCCTTCCTTCCTTCCTTCCTCCTTCCTTCCTTCCTTCTTTTCCGCCCTTCCTCCTTCCCTCCCTCCTTCCTTGCTTCCTTCTTTCCCTCCATCCCTCCTCCTTTCCCTCCTTCCCTGTTTCCCTCCCTCCCTCCCACCTTCCTTCCTTCCAGCCCTTTTTCCTTCCCTCCCCCCTCCTCTTCTCCCTCTTCCCTTCCTCCTCCCTCCCTCCCTCCCTCCTTCGCTTGCTTCCTTCCTTCCTCCCCTCCTCCCCCCCCTCCCACCTTCCTTCCTTCCCCCTCCCTTCTTCCCTTCCTTCCTTATCCTTCCTTCCTTCCTTCCTTCTTCCTTCCTTCCTTCCTTCCTTCCTTCCTTCCCACCCACCCACCCTTCCTCCTTCCCTCCTTCCTTCCCTCTCCTTCTTCCTTCTTCCTCCTCCTTCCCTCCTTCCTTTCCTTCCTTCCCTCCTTCCTTCCTCCTCCCTCCCTCCCTCCCTCCCTCCTCCCCCTCCTTCCTTCCTTCCTTCCTTCCTTTTTTCCTTCCTTCCCTCCTCTTTCCTCTCCTCTCCTCCTCCTCCTCTCCTCCCTCCCTCCCTCCCTCCCTCCCTCCCTCCCTCTTTCTTTCTTTCTTTCTTTCTTTCTTTCTTTCTTTCTTTCTTTCTTTCTTTCTTTCTTTCTTTCTTTCTTTCTTTCTTTCTTTCCTTCTTCTTCCTTTCCTTCCTTCCCTCCTTCCTTCCTTCCTTCCTTCCTTCCTTCCTTCCTTCCTTCCCTCCCTCCCTCCTTCCTTCCCTCCTTCCTTTCTTTCACTCTCTCCTTCTTTCCCTACTCGCTCCCTCCCTCCCTCCTGAGTCTTAGTGAAACTACATTTTTTGCACTGTAGCTCTTAAAAATTAAGGAAACTAGAAGACACTGTTTGCTCTTCAATCCACAATGGTGCACATGTATGTGCCTTTATGTAGCCTGCCAGTTTATGGCGACCTATGGAAATTCATGGCAATGACTTGAAGAAAGAACAACAATTTAAGATTCTTTGAGGGCTCACCTCTGCTGAAATTAACCACCTTCTCCTCCCTGCATGACACTGTGTGCGGAGCAGCACTGGAGCAACAGAATTACTCTGATGAATTGTTTATCGCTTCATCGGAAGAAATTAATTTCCATCAAGGAAATCATACATCTTTCATGAAGCCACTCAAGTGCAAGTATCTTTTACCGCTTCCATTCCCTTTGCAGGAGTTGGGCTTTCCATTGGGAGTTGCCGCCAATTGTTCAGGTGGGCATCCATTAGTGATCAAGGGTTCGTTAATTGCAGAGTAATAATAATATAATAATAACTTTATTTTTGTACCCCACCTCCATCTCCCCAAAGGGACTCAGGGTGGCTTACATATGGCACAATGTGCCTAGAACAACGCAAAAAATAAAGACACAATACAATAAAAAAATAAAACCACAAGCATATAAAACAATTATTTAAATTCAAAACAGTGACTCCGGCTATAAAAGGCTTCGACAACACAATAATAGCTATGCCTACACTGTAGAACTAAAGCAGTTTGGCATCACTTTAACTGTCATGGATCAATGCTATGGAAAAGCATTAAGCTACAGCAGTCAAAGTGCTGCACATTTGCATTAATTCTGCAATATAGATGCTCCCTTAGACAAGTCTGCTTTCTCAGATGGCAATTATAAATCTAAACCAGTGTTTCTCAACCTGGGGGTCGGGACCCCTGGGGGGGGGAGTCACAAGGGGACATCAGAGGGGTCGCCAAAGACCACCAGAAACACATAGTATTTTCTGTTGGTCATAGGGTTCTGTATGGGAAGTTTGGCCCAATTCTATCATTGGGGGGATTCAGAATGCTCTTTGATTGTAGGTGAACTATAAATCCCAGCAATTACAATTCTCAAATATCAAGGTCAATTTTCCTGAAACTCCGTCTGTGTTTACATTTGGGCATATTGAGTCTGTGTGCCAAGTTTGGTCCAGATCCATCATTGTTTGAGTCCACAATGCTCCCTGCACGTAGGTGAACTACAACTCCAGAAGTCAAGGTCAGTGCCCACCAAACCCTTCCAGTATTTTCTGTTAGCCATTGGAGTTCTGTATGCCAAATTTGGCCCAATTCCATCATTCGTGGAGTTCAGAGTGTTCTTTGATTATAGGTAAACTATAAATCCCAGCAACTACAACTCTCAAATGACAAAACCAATCCCCCCTCTCCAATCCCACCAGTATTCAAATTTGGGCATATTGGATATTTGTGCCAAATTTGGTCCAGTGAATGAAAATCTGTCCTGCATATCAGATATTTACATTACAATACATAACAGTAGCCAAATCAAGGTTATGAAGTAGCAACAAAAATAATGTTATGGTTGAGCGGTCACCACAACATGAGGAACTGGATTAAGGGGTCGCCGCATTAAGAAGGTTGGGAAACATTGATCTAAACGTTCTGTTCGTTTGTGGCTGGCAATGAGCAACTGAAGTGGGACGAAAGGGAGCCATCCATTTCCTGTCCCAAGGAGAAGACAGATTTCCAAGGTGAAGCTGTTGGCCTTGTACTTGCATGGCAATTGGCTTCTCAAGACCCTCAAAAAGAATGGCTTGTTCTCTATTTGGGAGAAGGAATGAGCTATGAATATTCTGTTGGCCAACCAAGACCAACCAGGTGGCCTCCCTGTGTATACTGGAATACAAGGAAACTTTCAAGAGGGGTACAACGTTGAGGAGCATCGTCACCCCAAAATTTAAAGTAAGCGAGTCTTCATTGTTAGGCCAAGTCAGTATTCAAATTTGGGCATATCAATAATTTGTGCCAAATTTCATCTAGTTAATGAAAATACATTCTGCATATTAGATATTTACATTACAATTCATAACAGTAGCAAAACTACAGTTATGAAGTAGCAATTGAAAATAATGTTATGGTTGGGGTCACCACAACATGAGGAACTGTATTAAGGGGTTGTCGCATTAGAAAGGTTGAGAAACACTGGGTTAATCCCTTGTGCTGGTTGAACTTCTGACCTGAAGGTCGGCAGGTCAAATCCGCGAGATGGGGTGACCTCCTGTTGGACAACTCCAGCTTCCCATGCAACACAGAGAAGCCTCCCACAGGATGGTAAAACATCGGGTGTCTCCTGGGCAATGTCCTAGCAGACAGCCAATTCTCTCACACCAGAAGTGACTTGCAGTTTCTCAAGTCACTCCTGACATGAAAGAAAGCATCAAGGCCAATGTTAGCTGCGTATCAATGGTATACAAAGGATCTATTTGTATTTAGAATTCACTTGGTGAAGAATCATCTGGGCGTCCCCTGGGCAACGTCCTTGCAGACGGCCAATTCTCTCACAAAAGGAGCGGTTGCTCCTGACACGACCAAAACTTGGTGAAGAGCAGAGGAGGAGATGGAGTTTTCCCAGTAGGCTCATGCAAAAGCAAACTATTGCAGTCTCGCTCAGCTTGTACATTGTGCCACCTTGAACCACAAGTTTATTTATTTAGAACTTTTATATCCCATTCTTTACTTCCATGGAGGGACTCAGAATGGTTAACAACAGCAAAAATTCAATGCTACACAATAAATAACATTTTAAAAACAACATACATAATAAATAAGTTACAAAAGACATATAAAAGACAGGTCCCTCAGTTAAAAACATCATCCAAATAAATCCAAACAATTTGGTCCAATAACTCTTAGTCTTTACTGGTTCAATCCATAAATCTGCGAATGCCTGATTCCAATGCCAGGATTTCAGTTGCTTCCTGAAGGTCAGGAGGCAGACCTAACCTCATTGGGGAGAGAGTTCCATAGCCGGGGGGCCACCACAGAGAAGGCCCTGTCTCTCATCCCCACCAAGCACGGCCGCGAAGGTGGTGGGACCCAGAGCAGGGCCTCTCTGGAAGATCTTAAAGTCCTTGGTGGTTTATAGGGGAAGTTACATTCGGACAGCTAAACTGGGCTGAAACCATGTAGGGTTTTATACGTCAAAACCAGCACTTTGAATTGTGCTCAGAAGCTAATAGGCAGCCAGTGGAGCTGGTGTAACAAGGGAGTTGTGCACTCCCTGTATCCTGCTCCTATGGGCAACCTGGCTGTGGAGTGTTGGACTAGTTGGAGCTTCTGGGCAGTCTTCAGAGGCAACCCCACGTAGAGTGAATTGTAGTAGTATATTCGGGATGTAACCAGAGCATGGACCACCATGGCCAAGGCCGACTTCCCAAGGCATGGCGCAGCTGGCGCACAAGTTTTAACTGTGCAAAAGCTCCCCTGGCCACTGCCGAAACCTGGGGTTCCAGGCTCAGTGATGAGTCCAGGATCACTCCCAAGCTGCGAACCTGTGCCTTCAGGGGGAGTGTAACCCCATCAAGCACAGGCTGTATGTGCTGTCACGCACTGGGCCTATAGCAACTGGCTTTTGAACAGGACGTGCTGTTTGTGCTCAGCGGGAAGCTGGGCTGCCTCAGCTGAGAGGCCCTAAGGATTTTCCTATACAAAGTCTTTAGAAGCTTGAAAAGTTTAACAAAATTCTTTATTATTGCTTAGTTCTTCAACAAAACAATCAAATACTTCTCAGATCTTCAACGGGTCAAGCAAATACTTCAAGGCTTTGAATCAACTGGTGGCTTTCTTAATCTTGCCCACAAGGGACAGGCAACTGGCTTCGTGAACTGTTTCTTTTCTTTAAAAAAAGGAAAACCCTTTTTAACCTCTCCTTGGGCAATCTACTTTCTAAATTTTGCTGGTGTGAGCTCTGCTCCCGGCTCCAAACTGCTTCTTGGGTCCCGAGTAGACCTACCAGTCAAGGCTTTGTAGATTCTCCAGCTGGAGTCCTTTGGAACTGTTTTCCCCCGGAATTTCGTAAGAAACGAAGCTTCTCTACAGGTGGAGCTGATTCACGGCTTGTAGCTAAGTTTTCAACTGTAAGACTGAGCCAATATGGCTTCCTTTCCTTCCTGAACCCTGGGGAAAGGGGAGGAACTGAAAATCCCAATGATGATAGGCAGGTGGATGCAAACCAAGGGAAGCCACCTTATTGCAAAATGCATGGAACTTTGGAATACATGCAAATACTCAATGAAAGAAAAGGAGGTTGGAGCTCCTGTTACAGCCGTACCAGCACACTGTAACCCTATGCCCTGTTCAGCTTGTGACTGACTAGGAGGACCTCTGTCTTGTCTGGATTTAGTTTCAGTTTGTTTGCTCTCATCCAGTCCGTTACAGTTGCCAAGCACTGGTTCAGGACTTGAACAGCCTCCTTAGTAGCAGGTGTTGCTTGGTCACATATTTGTGAAGTGTTGGAGAATATGCATTTGATTATTCAGATTCCAGAGGATGAGAGCTAACCTCTGTTCTTACTGGGTAATATGGAGCATGAATATATCTTTTCCCATTGCACACTGGAACAAAAGTTGGAGGTAGTAACGCATAACCGCAGGCCAGCTCTGTGTCTCCGAGTCCTTGTTCCTGGCCAAGCGCAGCTCTATTACAGCTGAGTAAATAACTCCCCCCAGATCCTTGCGCTAAACTGGCTTCATGACCCGTGCCAAAGTGCTCAAACACAAGACAGGATCATTGTGTTAATTGCAATTCTCTTGTTATGCAAAGTCATAAGCGGACTAATGTCCCATGTTATTACCAGAAATCACAGGCGTCGCAATTCAAACAGAAAACCGGGAGCGTGCAAGAAGAACAAGTGCAGCTACCTTCAGGAGTTAGCAAGGCAAATGCCAGTTATGGGGTGGGTTACAAGCATAAGGAGAATGGGATGGATGGTGCATGGGTTTTGCAAAATGAGGAGGAATGTCGACTATGGTAAATACTCATTGTGTTGTTACTGGGATGCGACAATTACTGCAGATAAGGCATTGTCCCTTGTTGGAATCCAGGAGAAGAAGAAATCTATGCGAACAACCGGCCAGACCCAACAGGGCTGTCTGATATTTCTGAAGAAAAACAGTTGTGTGGATGCAAAACTGTAAGCACAGCTTGGCTGTGTGTTTTAGAATAATTACCAAGGCTGTTTACGCCAGACTTGGAATTGAAATTCAGTCACCTGTGAGGAACAACATTGCCTCTGTGAGTAAAACCAAAGCTTGCGTCATCTGAGAACAGAGAGGAAAGATGGCTAAAATAAATGTGTTTACATTTGATGTGGCTTAGCAAGTGATAAATACTATCAACTGATCTACATTTCATTATATATTCAGACATGCAAATATGCATGCTATATATAGCCTTGAATCTTGCTGATGTCATAAAGATGGATTTAGATCATAGGTACATATATTTTCTTATATCTATGGGTTTTTTTTTACTGTTATGCAATGTGTATACATTATGATTCCCATTCCCACTGGGATACATTAGAGCAGTGGGTCTCAAATTGTGGGTCCCCAGATGTTTTGGCCTTCAACTCTCAGAAATCTTAGCATCTGGTAAACTGGAAGGGATTTCCAGGCATTGTAGGCCAAAACATCTGGGGATCCACTGCATTAGAGGATTTCACTTGGGTGTGTAAAACTGTAGATAATAGCAAACAGGACATTTCTCCAGACATTACTATGGGTGCAGCTACACTATAGAATTGATGTAGCTTAACAGCACTTTAACTGCCATGGCTCAATACTATGGGATTATGGGAGCTGTAGTTTTACAAAAGTCTTGCTGATGGGGAGATATTGGAGAAATAGATATTTATTTATGTATAAACTGTATGTACTTTACAAGCACTGAAATGTATAGAAAAATCAGGTTCTCTCTCTATATTAGAAAGAATGCTGAAGGAGATCTGTGTCCAAGGCATGGGCAGGAGGGGGATGAACATTCTAGGAAGGGGGGAGATAAGCCAGTCCTAGTAGCAACAGAGATAAGTAAAAAGTAAGGAGCCAATCCGCCCTCCCTCCTGACAAGTCAAAGTAGGTCCCTTGATTGATGAACGTAAACTGTAAGCTGTATGCTGCTCTTTAGAAAGAAATATAGAGATATGCCTTTTGTATGTTGGAAGATAGAATTTGATATTTCTGTGATGCTAAAGTGACGCAGAGAATGATGTCAATGTATGTAGAAGCATGTTTCTTTGTTTGCCTGCATTTGAAGTGTATAAAAGGCAGTCAACGCCTTTATCGGGCACTCTGGTTGCTTTTGGACACATCTCCACTCCAGGGTCCCAGCTGGAAATAAATGTACTTTTCTATCTCCGGAAAGGATCTCTCTTGATATTCTCTCTCCTATAATGCTGCTACATTGCCTTCTCTGACAAAGAGTGTTGGTGCCTCACCAGGATCCCCCGGTGGATTAAACCCTTGTGCCAGCAGGACTGAAGACTGAAAGGTCACAGGTTTGAATCCAGGGAGAGCACGGATGAGCTCCCTCTGTCAGCTCCAGCTCCCCATGCGGGGACATGAGAGAAGCCTCCCACAAGCATGGTAAAACATCAAAACATCCAGGCATCCCCTGGGCAACATCCTTGCAGACGGCCCATTCTCTCACACCAGAAGCGATTTGCAGATTCTCAAGTTGCTCCTGACATGACAAAAAACAAACAAAGCATACTACACTTCCCAGGATTCCATAGCACTGAGCCATGGCAGTTCAAGTGTTGTGAAACTACATTCATTCAACAGCGTAGATGCACCTTTAGTATTTGGTCTGAACTCTATTATTAGTCCTAACCAGAGTAGTGCCATTGAATCAATGGGATTAACCTACATGTTGACATGTCCGTTGACAATTGATCTATGGGGCCCTTTTAATCAATGGCATTTACCTACATGTTGACATGTCCATTGACAATTGATCTATGGGGCCCTTTTAATCAATGGGATTTACCTACATGTTGACCAGTCAACAGTTGATCCAATGTCAAGTGTTAATCAGTTGTGACTCATGGTAAGTCAGTAAGAAGTTGACTTTTGGGTCAACTTAAAGAGTTTTGCGTGGACCTAAGATCGCCTTAGGTTTGCGGTAAACATGGCAAATGTGCAGAGGTAACAACAACAATGCATGTAATGTGCATGGAGGGGAAGTAGGGAGGACAATGTAGCTCTCCAATGGTTGCCCTTAGTCTACTGAGGCTAGCCAAAGAGATACAAGCCTATGTATCCAGGAGGCTGCCAAACTGAAAACAGGAATACATTAAAAGAACCATGATTACAATAAAATACAATAAAATCACCATAAAAATAAATAAAACAATACATGAATAAGAATATAATAAAATGTAATAAACAAGTGGATAAAACATGGTAAATCAAATGCTATAAATTGCAATAAAATGCTATAAAAGGGCAGTGATGAAGAGGGCTGCAGCCCATGGAAGCATCTAGTGAAGAAAACTCATTAGTCTTGAAAGTAGCACATGAATTTCTTAATTAGCATGGCTGAGTGCTATGGAAACATGAGAATTGAAGTATGATAAAGTCTTTAGCATTCTCTGCCAAAGAGTGCTGCTGCATCACCAGTCATGACAGTTCAGTTGGGTCAAACTGCATTCATTCTACAGATCTCTCACAATCTGGTTTTTGACCTGGTCATGGAATGGAGACAGCTTTGGTCACCTTGGTGGATGAGAACTAGACAGGGGGAATGTGTCCCTGCTGGTTCCCTTGGATCTCTTAGTGGCTTTTGATACCATTGAGCATGGTATTATTCTGGGTCAGCTCTCCGGAATGGGTCTTGGGGGCACTGCACTGAAGTGGTTCTGCTCCTTCCTGGTGGATCATACCAATGGTGATGCTGGGGGAAACCTGCTTGGACCCCTGGCCATTGACATGTGGGGCCTACAAGGTTCAATTCTATCCCCCATGCTTTTTGATATTTACATGAAACCACTGAGTGAGGTCATCCAGAGTTCTGGAGAGTCTCTACGCAGATGGCACACAACTCTACTACTCTTTTCTACCCCATTCCAAGGAAGCTACCCATATCCTGGACCAGTGCCTGGCAGCTGTGATGAACTGGATGAGGGCAAACAAGCAGAGGCTTAATCCAGACAAGACAAATGTCCTCCTGGTCAGTCACGAGGCCAAACGGGGTATAGGATGGCAACCTGTGCTTTATGGGGTTACTTACTTACTTACTTAGGTGATCCCAGCTGATTCCTAATTTACCTAAAAAATAGACATGTACTTTTCACCTTAAGAACAGACAAGCATCAAGAGCTCTGAGGATTACCTGGGAAGGAATCCCACTGGAGCATTGCAGCTCACCCAAATACCTGGGAGTTACCCTGGACCATGCTCTGACCTACAAGAAGCACTGCCTGAATATCAAGCAAAAAGTGGGCACTAGAAACAATATCATATAAAAGCTGACTGGCACAACCTGGGGATCACAACCAGACACAGTGAAGACATCTGCCCTTGCGCTATGCTACTCTGCTGCTGAGTATGCATGCCCAGTGTGGAACACATCTCACCACACTAAAACAGTGGATGTGGCTCTGAGACATGCCATGCTATCACGGGGTGTTTGCGCCCTACACCACTGGAGACATTACACTGTTAAGCCGTTATTGCACCACCTGACATCTGCCGGGGAGTAGCAGCCAATAGTGAAAGGGCCAAGGCAGTGACATCTCCAGCTCATCCCCTGTTTGGGTATCAGCCAGCATGTCAACTACTTAAATCAAGAAATAGTTTTCTAAGATCTACAGAGACACCTGCTGGAACACCTCAGCAAGCAAGAGTCCAAAAGTGGCAGGTTCAAACCCAGAACCTCAATCAATGGCTGATA